>CM044441.1:25859369-25893134 GCA_024363595.1 Xenopus borealis
GAGTGAGCGAATGTATGTGTGGGGATGAGCGAGTGAATGTATACGTGGGGATGAGTGAGTAAATGTGGTCCAGGTTTAGGAGATTGTTGGTTAGCTGGTAGCAGGTAATGGGGTAGATCCGGTGCAGAAGAAGGCAGGCCTGCAAAATTACAAATAGGGCATTTTTAATTTAGAACATAATATTTTAAACAATTTACCAGCTAGTACATTGCCAGCAAATATATATTACCGCCACCAGCCCTGCCTTTACTGCCTAGGCCGATTAAAGATTAGTTGGCTGGCCACTCAATATTAAACTAACAGACTATTACAAAGAATTAAATCATCTTGCTTGATTGGAGAAAGAACTGGGGAGTTCCTATGCTAAATATAGTTTTCTGATATCTATCATCACGCAGGAATGTCCAGCATGTACAGTGGTTTTGGTCCAGAATGATGTGACAGCTCAAAAACAAAGGAAATACAAACTATATACATGAAAGTCCAGTGACCCTCAAGCACAATATACCTATTTCTCAAATGCATCAAGTAAGAGGCAGTGGGTCCTGGCACCCCATAGAATCTACTTACCATTCATTCGAAAATACATAAAAGGTGGAATAAACTGTAGAATTAGTTATCAGCAAGGCACATAGCAAAATCTAGTATAAAAACCCAAGCAAACGCCAGAAATGCATCCTAGCCTATAGGGATGAATTTGCATTGTTTTGATGGGGGGAAAAAAAAACGTGCGCAGTAAAAAACGTTTGGAAAACTGTTGCACGATCATTGACTTAAATTTGGCTTGAGTTTTCACAAAAAATTTTGTACCTTTGAAATCGAGTTTTCACTCAAGCAAAAATTCAGTTTCACACATCAGTATGAGGAAACATATTCACAAGAACTCTATGTAAAACAATGGCATCTATTATAGCAGTATTTAGGTTGAAATCACTTTAAAAATATAGTAATGAAACAACAAAAGCGGAAATTAAAAAAAGAATTGGCAGCAGTCTCACTCTGATGACGTCCCTCAGTATGTGTATGGCCTTAATGAAAAGAAGGGAAAGGAACCATTTATCAGATGCAATGCAACAATGTAATCAAATGTCTAAGATTCCTCCCTTTCTCTTACAAAGCAGCAGTTGTGTCTTGCTTTGTGGCTGAGATCCTAACAAGTACTGAGTCCCTAGCGAGATTAATTATTAGACTGAAATATAGTGGCCTAATATAAATAAAAAATAATAATTTACTAACATAAACATGTGTAGGAAATACAAGAAATATCTGACTGGCTAGGGGCTCCGTAAGGTCCACTGTACAACAACATTGCTGCAGTCCAGTTTAGCTTCTAATAATGTGTTATATTAGATAATGTACACACCATGCTGAAAATGACAGAAACATTTGTAACAGTATTGTGTTGATTATGAAATGTTAGAAAAAAAACAGGACATTCCAAAAGAAAAAACAAATAGAAGCACATACAATTATGTTTAATACATAGTACAGGTATCTGCAAACCCATTATCCAGAAAATTCTGAATTACGGAACGGCCATCTCCCATAGACTTCATTTTATCCAAATAATCCAAACTTAAGTTGGAGCAATCTTCTGGTTCGTGATCAACATTAACAGGGCTTAAAAATGTAAAGTAAGTTTAAGATCACGAAAATTTCCGAGACTTTCGATGCGCGCACAGTTGTTCAGGACCAGAAGATCGCTCCCACTGTGCATTTGTCAAATTTCATTCCGAAGATTGACGGACAGAAGAAGATGGCTGCTGTGAACTCCGCTGGACAGAATCTGCACAGAGGGGTAAGTAGAAAGTTAGGGGCATTTGCCCGGGGTAGCTGGTAGCGCATCAATTGCAATACCACTGAAAATAATGGAAAACGCACTATGGCAATTCACACAGGCCGTTTGCAAGCTGAAATCAGCCACAGGACGCCATTATTGGAATTTTTTTTAGCAGAAAAGTCAATACATCAAGAAACTACAAAATCGATAGACTCTGCATGTTTGAAACCACACGTTGCATAAATACGCAGCATATCTTAAATATGTCCAAATTCTCATTGAGAACAATAGGAAGTGCATGTTGGGAAAAAAAACCTACATGTGGAAAAACGCCATAAAAACACATTGTCTGGTTTCAGTGGCGTATTTACGCCCGACGGAGCGTTTTTAAAAATGCAACGTGTGGAACTATCTGTAGGGCCCACACCCAACCCTTACCCACGTCTTCTTACTCTGTACATTACTACTGTGCATGCCTCTGGTTGCAAAACATTGGGACCAGTGGAAATTAAGGTTGCCACCTGGCCGGCATTTTACCAGCCTGGCCAGTATTTTTGATGGATAATCCCAATGTTATTAATAGGAAAAAAATATAAATACTGTATATAGGGAGGCCAGTTTTTTTTTTTCAAGAAAAGATGGCAACCCTAGTGGAGATGTGTACTTCCTCAGTCAAACCCGCACCTAACCCTAGCCCACAATGGTTCTACTGGTGATCAACCTATGGGTCACCACAGGTTTCGGGTGAACTGGAACATGACAAGTCAAAAGCAAAGTTTATGCCTCATGTCCCATAGGCCTAAGATCTGCTCTAGAGCAACTGAAAAAAATCAAAGCAAAGTTCTTATTGGTTGTTATGGGTTACTGGACATGGAGAAAATCCTCCCACATTTCTATATATATCTAATCTTTAAAACATGCAGTTGCCATGTACAATTTAAAACATTGTTAAAATGGTCTTATCAAGTATTTGCCCTTTGTATTTTCAAAGGCCTTTGAGGTTCACCACAAACAACAATTGTCCTGATGCCTTTGCCATTAATAAAAGCTCAGATTACTTTACACAGCCTTAATTAAGAGATAATAAATTGAGTGCACATAATACATCCACTGTGCAGCGCAAAAGTCAACTACAGTCCCCACAGGCAGAGACCAGAAAGACCCAAAATGTGAACCCAGTTTGATCTACCACCTCTGCAAACCCCCCCCCCCCCCCCCCCCCCCCCCCCCCACCCTTTTACTGTTTAAGCTGTTTGACAAGGCCATGTTCCAAAAACAGTGGGATGTTCATAAGATCAAAACCCGGGTATTTTGCACAGTTCTCAGGGCTCACTAACCAAATGAAAAAGTTTTAATGAATATTAGGGTGTATGGACCCCTTTCTTAAAATATCAGGCCACAATAATTATTATCGTTATTTATACAGGATCATCATTCACTGCCCACATTATATGCATACTTCCCAACTGTTCCATATTTAAAGGGACAGTCCCTCTTTTGACAGCTCAACCCGCAGCCCCTCGTTTGTACTGGAAAGTCACGTTTTTCTCTGCACGGAACAGCCAGACACAAAGGAGCAAATTCACAAAAGCGCGAAGCGTCTAACGCTAGCGCTTATTCGCTAGTGTGACGTCATTTCGCAACTTCGCCAATTTACTAAGAGTGTCCCTAGTGAAAATCCGCTAGCGACGTAGATAGACTAGCGCAACTTCAAACCCTTACGCCAGGCGAAGTTGCACACTGACGAAGGGACCCTTATTCACTAAGATGACCGTTTTACTCAACGTTACATCTTGCACTAGACGTTACTTCACCAGGTCAGATCTGTCGAAATGCAATACAATAGATTGTATAGACTGGAGTCTTTTACTTTTATTAGAGTCTGAAAAATAGCGTAATTTTTTGGGGGGTTACCCTCCTTCCCCCCTACATTTCCTAACATATGACAACACAACTATACAGGGGGCACATGTAGGGCAGTAGGACAACTTTATATAATTTATTAAAGGTTTCCTGGGCTTGTGTAGTGGAATGTAGTGGCTGTAACATATACTTCTATTATACGTTTAACTTCGTGCCCTATGTAAATTAGGCATCACTAGCATAAATGCGCTTTGCCTGGCGAAGTAACGGTAGTGCAACTTCGCTACCGTTCGCCTCCCTGAGCGCAACTTCACATTTTAGTGAATTTGTGTAGCGCTGGCGAAACCACACCTGGCGAAGTGCGGCGAACGAGAGCCCAGAACAGCCACAGCAGCAGATAAGATATTTTTGTAACAATATCTAGATATTGTAAGTAATATGTAACTGTAACAAGATAAGATAACATATCTTGGGGAAAAAAACAGACATGTTCAAACTTTCACAACCTGCCAAACGTTGTAAAATGAACATAGTAATTAGGGGGTGTGGCCACAAACAGGGGCAACGCACACCAACTTTTTTGTCCAAAATGTTGGGAGGTATGTTATACAGCAGCATAAAATCCATTATTCAGCATTAGAATGATACTAGAAATCATTCCTTCATATTCACCTTATATTACAGATGTAACCTCACAATTTGTTGTTCACCTCTGAGTTAACTTTTAGTATGGTGTAAAGATTGATATTCTCAGACAACGTGAAATTTTTTATTATTTGTGGTTTTTAAGTTATTTAGCTTTTTATTCAGTACTTTTTCAGTTTGCAATTTCAGCAATCTGGTTGCTAGGGTTCAAATTACCCTAGCAACCATGCACTGAATTGAATAAGAGACTGGAATATGAATAGGAGAGAGCCTGAATAGAAAGATGAGTACAGGTATGAGACTTATTATCCAGAATGCTCAGGACCTGGGTTTTGCTACTAGAAAATAATATAAACATTAAATAAACCCAATAGGCTGGTTTTGCTTCAAATAAGGATTAATTATATCTTAGTTTGGGTCAAGTACAAGATATTTTTTTTATTATTACAGAGAAAAGGGAAATCATTTTAAAAATTTTGGATTATTTCATTATAATGGAGTCTATAGGAGAGGGTCATTCCGTAATTCGGAGTTTTCTGGATAACGGGTTTCCAGGTAACGGATACAATACGTGTAATCCAAAGTAGCAACACATTGCTAGCAGATAACACTGTTCAACAGACGAAGATTACCGAAGACGAAGAAGATGGCTGCCATGAACTCTGACGACTGAATCTGTTGGGGGGGGGGGAGCTGGTACTTCTGGGCTGGTACTTTAAGCTCAGTATACAAAATACAGCATTGATAGCTACATTCTCTAGGGTTACATTTTCCTTTAAGTCTGAATGCAATCTGGGGTTGCAAAGACTTTTGCTCAACCAAACAAAAAACATTAGAGAGAGTGGATCTAAAGTCTAATTTTGAAAACCCTATATTAACTCCAAATCTCAAAATAACTTACTTTACCATAACCTTTTAAAAGTTTTTTTTGCACCAGCCTAAAGTTTCAGCTTGTCAATAGCAGCAATGATCCAGGACTTCAAACTTGTCACAGGGGGTCACCATCTTGGAAAGTGTCTGTGACACTCACATGCTCAGTGGAGCAGCTGTTGAGAAGCTAAGCTTAGGGGTCATTGCAAATTATCAAGCTGAAAATGAGGTTGGCCTGTAATATAAGCTGATGCTACAGGACTAATTAGTAAATTCTGATGCTAATTACACTGGGTTTTTGTGCTGCCATGTAGTAATTATCTGTATAAAAGACTAATCAGCCTTATATTGTGACTATATTTCTATTCTATGTGTACTGTATATTGTGAGTGGGTCCCTAAGCTCAGTAAGTGACAGCAGCACAGAGCATGTGAATCAGTGAATCAGTAGAAAAGAAGATGGGGAGCTACTGGGGCATCTACTGGGGAGACACAGATCTTTACTGCTAAAGGGCTGTGGTTGCCTTGGGCTGGTACACAAGCACAAAACATCATGTACAACATTTCTAGCTACTTCTTTAGTTACCATTTAGTTCTCCTTTAAAAATTAGCCATGCCAAAAAAAATCATATTGCATATAACACAGTAATAAGCACTGCCACAGGTGCCAGCTAAAATGCAGCCTTGTCTTGTCAGTCCTTCTGTCCAAGCAACAAGAACAGGAGTCTTGGCTGTAGGACAGCTTATTACTGCTTTATTATTAGGGATGGCGCGAACCGCGGGAAAAAAGTTCGCGAACATGTTCGCGAACTTCCGGAAAATTACGAACGGTTCGCGAACGGTTCGCGAACCCCATAGACTTCAATGGGAAGGCGAACTTTAACAGCTAAAAAAGACATTTCTGGCCAGAAAAATGATTTTAAAGTTGTTTAAAGGGTGCAACGACCTGGACAGTGGCATGCCAGAGGGGGATCAAGGGCAAAAATGTATTTGAAAAATCCATTGTTGACACAGCGCTGCGTTTTGTGCTGTAAAGGGAAAAAAGTCACTCAGGTGGTTGTGGACACTGTAATATTATGGATATTTAGACAGAATGTGAACAAGCTCACACAGCTAGATGGCAGTTGTTTGAAGAACACACTGGGCAAAAAATGCCTACAGGGCAAATAATGCCTACAAGGTCAACGTATACACTACTACAGCGGTGGATAAGAATTACGTAAAATATATTATGGCTGCCTGAAAAAAGTCACTCAGGTGCTTTTTCTGGAGAGGGTAATATTATGGATATTTAGACAGAATGTGAACAAGCTCACACAGCTAGATGGCAGTTGTTTGAAGTACAGTAGATTACTAGCCAGCAAACTTACTATCCACTGTCCCTGAAATCACTAACAGGCAGCTCTCTCCCTACACTAGCTCTTCAGCACACACAGGCAGAGTGAAAAAACGCTGCAGGGCTTCGGTTTTTATAGGGAAGGGGAGTGGTCCAGGGGGTGTGGGGGTGGTCCAGGAGGGAGAGCTTCCTGATTGGCTGCCATGTATCTGCTGGTCTGGGGGAGAAATGGCAAAAAAAAAGCGCCAACTAAGGCGAACCCAAATTGGCGAACGTCGCGCGACGTTCGCGAACTTCCAGCGAGCGCGAACAGCCGATGTTCGCGCGAACAAGTTCGCCGGCGAACAGTTCGCGCCATCCCTATTTATTATTTGTGTAGTCAATCAAACCGGCGAAGAGGAAAGTACAGACAGATACAGCTTTCAATTGCAAGTTACAACGTATTCGAATATTATTGTGTCCTCTCTTTTACATACAGTATGATGTTTCCTGGTTGGGGAAAGAAGAAACTGCTTTAGCCTTTTTGAAAGATAAAATGTTATTTAAAATTTCTGGTCGAATGTTATTTAATGTTATTAAATGTTATTTAAGTACAGGTATGAGACCTGAGCTTTTTACAGATATGGGATCTTTCCAGAATTTGAATTCTCATACCTTATACCTGCTAAAAAATAATTTATTATGGTGGATGTATATAAATTTATAGGTTCAAAATCCTTGTAAATTCTCAATACAAATCAATGAAACATAAAAAATGATTTGAACATTAACTAAACCCAACAGGACTGGTTTTCCTCCAGTAAGGTTTAATTATATCTTAGGGGCAGATTTACTAAGGGTCGAAGTGAAAATTCGAATAGAATTTGAATTTTTAAAATTAGAATTTTGAAGTAATTTTGGGCTACTTCGACTATCGAATAGCCCAAAATTTGATTCGAATTGAAAAAATCTGAATTTCGAAGTACTTGCCCTTTAAAAATTCTTCAACTTCGACTATTTGCCAGCTTAAAGGTGCCGAATTGCCATTTTAGCCTATGGGTACCTCATAGAACCTGAATTTCCAAGAATTCTAAGGATTTTGCGGAGAATTGTTCGCTGTTTTATTATTACAGCGAAATTTTAAAAAATGTGAATTATTTGATTATGAGAGTTGGCCTTCCTGTAAAAAAGAGCTTTCATCATAATCTGGATAATACCTGTACATTGTTAAAAACGACATCAATTTATAAACTAAATACATTATTTTTCATAAATAGGTTTTTTTACTTTTTTCTTATAGTTTCTGATATACAAATGATTTATGCTGGCTCACGCTGAAATCAGCCAGTTAGAGCAGGAGAAATCTGCCAGTGACTTACAGAATTAATGTTTTTTTTTTCCAGCTGGAAAATTGTTAAGTTGAGGAACAAATAAGAAAAACATAACAAAGTCTGTTTATGATATAACATATTAACTACACTTTAGATGACATTTAAAATTAAGACATTTCCCTTTTTAGGATTTATGGCACATTTTACAATTGAAAGGCTGTAAAAGGACAATATTTCAAGCCTCACCAGGGATAAATTTGGGCAAGCCTTACTTTAAAGGACAAGGAAAGTCTAACATAGAATAAGGCTAGAAATGCTGTATTTTGGATACTAAACAGAAACATAAACTTACTGCACCACAAGCCTAATCAAACAAATGATTTATGTTTTCAAAGTTGGCCACAGGGGGCTGTCATCTTGTAACTTTGTTATACATCTTTGCAAGACCAAGACTGTGCACATGCTCAGCGTGATCTGGGCTGCTTAGGGATCGTCATAAATTATCAAAACAGCACAAGTCAAATAATATCTGCCAGAAGCCGATACAGCAAGACTGATTAATAATCAGAATATACAGACTGCACTGGGTCCTGTGTTGTCATGTAATCTATTTCAATATTTTTATTGGTACATAAGTATTGTTTTGTACAGTACGATATGCATAACATTGTTATTTTTTGTACAGAATAAAATATTGCAAACATGTTGTGGTGAAATATTGATACAACAAAAGGAACTAAAAGCTTCAAAGTAATTAAATTAAAAGAGAAAATTAAAATTAAAAAAAAGAAAGAAAAAATCTTCAAATAACATTGTCTGTCTGTTTGGTAAATCATGCGTGGGTAGATCACATAAGGTAGGTTTTATTTTTGACAGATATTAGTATGACATCTTTACTTGATTTCTTTTATAAGTGTGGGTTATGCCACAGAGGGTCTAGTTTTAATATTTGTCATTACTATAAATTTTGTGTTAGGGGTGTTATCCGTTAAGAATCCTATAAAGAAAGTATAGAGGCTGGTAAAGTACCATGAAATCTATAATCAATCCAGGGTTGCCATATATCTATAAAGGACTGGTATTTATCCAGGTGGATACTGGTTAGTTTTTCATTAACGAGGATCCAGTCCAATTTAGTTTTTACCATGTTTTATTGCAGAGAGGGTGATTTCCATGCCTTAGCGATTACCTGTCTGGCAGCCAAGAAAATATGATTAAGTAAGCGGACCTGTTTCTTTGGGACGTCCTTAGGAACAGCTCCCAATAAGGCAACATATGGGTCTTTTTTTAAAGGAATTGTTCAGTATAAAAGTAAAAACTGGGTAAATAGACAGGCTGTGCAAAATAAAACATGTTTTCAATATAGTTAGTTAGGCAAAAATGTAATATATAACAGCTGGAGTGACTGCAAGTCTAACCTAATAGAACAGAACACTACTTCTTGCTTTTCAGCTCTCTTTTGTTTACACTGACTGGTTACCCTGGTTACCAGGCAGTAACCAATCAATGACTTGAGGGAGGGCCACATGGGTCATAACTGTTGCTTTTGAATCTGAGCTGAATGCTGAGGCTCAATTGCAAACTCACTGAACAGTTATGTCCCATGTGGCCCCCCCTCAAGTCGCTGACTTACTCAGATTTAGAGAGCTGAAAAGCAGGATGTTGTGTTCCACTCACTCCAGTTTTTATACATTACATTTTTGGCTAACTAACTATATTAGAAACATTTTTTATTTTGCACAGTCTATCTATTTACCCAGTTTTTATTTTTACCCTGAACTGTTCCTTTAAGTTGAGGTGCAGTACTGAAAAAATAAGGGTGTAAATCCGTATCCAGAATCTCGTTGTCATGTAATCTAATGTGGATTTTATAGTTTTTGTATTGTTTAATACAAACTTTCTCCAACTCTGCAGAACCAGTGGCTGCATCAAAATAATTCTCCAAATCCAAATAGAATCCCAGTGTATCTGTTTAAATCTGGATCCATGATATTTGTCCCTGCAGCTGAAGTTGGAAGCATTAAAGGGGATGTAAAGGCAAAAATAAAATCCAATACAAATCTCTCTACACAGTCAGAGAGTCAAGCTGCTGGAGTTCTGCATGGCTGGGAAGTAAGGCGGAGCTCCCCGTGCTGTTCATAAGTATGATTGTTTCCCTGCCAAGCATTTAGGGACTGTCTGAAAATTCCTATAAACAGCAGTAAATGAAGGGAGAATTTCACTGAATACAGTCAAGTTTCTTATAAAAACGGTACACATTTTTTAATTAAAGTATATTGGAGATAGATTTAATTTTTTTATAGGATAGGATTTTATTTTTTTGCCTTTCCTTGTCCTTTAAGGTTACAAATATTTTAAAGATAAAATTTACCAACCTCTTGATGACGGGAGGGTTGTCTCTCATAAAACACTGATATTTAGGTTTAGACCTAACAAGGCATGCCAGGACTGCAGGGAGAGAGGCTGCAGCCTTACCTTAATCCTCTAGGACTTCCACACTCAGGTGACGTCATCACCCGGCGCCGCTTGTGTCACTGGGCTGAGCGCGGGACAAACTGGAGCAAAGCATCACTTCCTGCCCCACCTCCCCTTTAGGCAGGGAAGCACGGGTACTCCCCCAAAAATATTAGGCTATTATGGAATTAAAAAATCTATTATGGAATGGCAGTCTCCCATAGACACCATTATAATGAAATAATCCATATTTTTAAAAAGGATTTCCCTTTATTCTGTATTAAAAAAAAACAGTACTTTGTACTTGATCCAAACTAAGATATTTAATACTTATGGGAGGCAAAACCAGCCAATTGGTCCAAAGATCCATTATACAGAAAACACCAGAATTCTGGATAATAGGTCACATAATCTTCGAGGAACAAAAGTCTAAAAAAAATCTGCCATAAGGCAATAGAAGTAAATACGGAATAGAGTTTTGCTTCATAACCTAATACCATTGGATGTTCTAAAAACAAGACAGTATTACATGTAGGGATGCACAGAATACACTATATTGGATTCGGCCGAACCCTCAAATCCTTTCCGAAAGATTCGGCCAAATACTGAACTGAATCCGAACCCTAATTTGCATATGCAAATTATGGGTGGGAAGGGGAAAACATTTTTTACTTCCTTGTTTTGTGCCAAAAAGTCACGTGATTTCCCTCCCTGGCCCAAATTTGCATATGCTAATTAGGATTTGGTTCGGCCAGCCAGAAGGATGGCTGATCCTGCTGAAAAAGGCGGAATCCTGGATTCGATGCATCCCTAATTACATGGGTGCTAATTGGCAGAGCAATCTATATGAAGACTTAAAGGGGTTGTTCACCTTTAAATGAACTTTTAGTATGATGTAGAGAATGATTTACTGAGACAATGTGCATTTGTTTTTCATGTTTTATTATTTGTGTAATTTAGCTTTTTATTCATCAGCTCTCAAGTTAATTTCAGCAGTCTGGTTCCAAGGTCCAAATTCCCCTAGCAACCATAACAATACATTTGTAGCCTTAAATAGCATTTGTTTTTTAGATTTAGACCCCCCCCCCCATTGAAAGCTGGAAGATCTATACGTATATATATAGTAAAAAGTCAAATCAACTGGACTTGCTTTATTATTTTAATTGAAATATGAGTAATAAAAAGTAGCAATAACAATACATTTGCACATTTGCAGCTTTACAGATCATTTGTTTTTTAGATGGGGTCAGTGACCCCCCATTTGAAAGCTGGAAAGCGTCTGAAGGCAATTAATTCAAAAATTCAAAAAAGAAAAGTACAATCCTCCATTCTATAACATACTAAAAGTTAACTTAAAGATGAACCACCCAATTAAACCTGCTGGTCACACAATACCACTTAGCTCTAAGTGCTATGGCACATGTAGTCATTGCATGCAGTTTGTTACCAGGGATTAACAGCTCTATGGTTGTGCTACAAAATGCTGTGCATCACTCCCCAGCGATTTAAACAAAAATATCTTGGAGTCAATGGCGAACTCATAAATCAAGTAATTGATCATCGGAAGTGCGGCAATTATCTTATACACAAATTCACCCATAATTACTGTCACATCATGTATATATATAATTCCCTGCACAGTTAATAACTGTCTAGTTATGAAATAAACTGGAATCACTATGTGGGCCATTGACTAGTCATTCAAACTCTTTGGGGCTGCCCCAATCTATGGCGAGGGGGGTGTTTGTAGTTGGGATACACCAAATCCACTTTTTGGGATTCAACCAAATCCTTCGTGAAAGACTCTGTTGAGTACCAATCCTAATTTGCATATTAGGTGGCAGGAATGGAAAAGTTGGGGAAAATGTTTTTTACTTCCTTGTTTTGTGACAAAAAGTCATGTGATTTCCCTTCCCACACCTAATTTACATATGCAAATTAGGATTTGGATTCGGTTCAGCCATGCACAACGATTCGGCCAAATCCTGCTGAAAAAGGCTTTGGTCTATTAATGCCATTATATATATAAAAGATAACTGTCCCACCATCTGAAAGACAAACCTGTGCTAAACATTTGAGGTTTATTTCTTATGAGCCACGTTGAGAGGCTTAGATCAGTTCCTTCTTCTGGGCAGATTATTATGTGCAAGGTCACCTTGTGTGAGCAATATATGACATCACACAAGCTTACTGATATTCTCTCCATGCCCCTGATCAAAACACTGTAAATACAATACCTCCCAGCTCATGGCATCTCTTTAACCCCTTAATGGTAGGAGGGGGTTCAATGTACTGCAATAATCCTACAAGTAAAGCAATGTAGAGTGATACATATTCATACCTCCCAACATTTTGGAAGTAAAAAGAGGGACAAAAATTTATTTTGCCCACAGCACGGCAAATTTTTTGTGTGTACGCCCATTTTCTGGCCACAACCCCTAATTACAATGTTTATTTTACTAAATTTGACAGGTTATGAAAGTTTGAAAATATTTCTCCTTATCTAAACTGTTACAATTACTTATTTTCTTATCTCAAAAGTGTTACAAAGCATCTTATTTGCACCTGTTAGATGTTCTGGGCTCTCTGCCAAAAGCCAATTAAGTTAAAATCTTTGTTTCTTTTTCTGGCTGTTCAGTGCAGAGAAAAGAGGGACTTTCCAGTACAAATGAGGGACAGCGGGTTGAGCTCTCAAAAGAGGGACTATCCCTCCAAAAAAGGGACAGTTGGGAGGTATGCATATTTAATGGCTTGTACACAGAACCTCAGCCTAAATAATTTTTTTCTTCTTCCCTGCAAATTCCATTCAGCACAAAATCATGTAGCAAGGCAGCACTGCTTAAAGGAGACATATATGATAAATGGAAACTCCCCCTAATTAAGTAGGCAATACTGTATAATATATGGTGTTGGTTTTACTTTTGGCTGTAAATTAATTTTGTCGTTGAAAATTGCCTCTTTATTGATGTTCCCCTTGAAAAGGCAGGCTTCAGTTCCCTATCGGGTCCTGCTAGTTGCTGATGGTTCCTATTCTACAGTGCAGTGTGCTGAGTGCCGCTGGCTCCCCTGTACAGCCAGGGAGGAATGCAGGGAGCAGGAAGAGAGACATTATTAGGGTTTATGCAGAAATGTTCAATAATTCAGACAGAAGCATTACTTTTAAAAGCGCATTCCTTCTATATTTAAAAGAGCTAAATGCACTTACATTCTTGTTTTTTTTTACACAAAATGTCTCCTTTAAGGGGCAGATTTACAAAATTCACGCGAAGAGATCGAAGTTCGATCGAATTCGATCGTACGTTTTTTTCGGATATTCGAATATTCACATTTGGTCTCTTCGATCATCGAATACCGAATTATCGAAGAGATCGAATGATCGGACATTTGATAATTCGATCATTCGATGATCAAGGATTTAAAAATTTAAAAGCCAGATTGAACCTACCGAATACCAATAGAAGCCTATGGGAACTCCCCCATAGGCTTCTTTGACTTGGTCGAATACCATTGGTATGATCTAATGCCTCGATCATTCGATTTTTTCGGAGGCTCGAAGCAAATTTCACGATTTTTTTTCACGATCGAATATCGAGCAAAATGATAGCCTAAAACTATTCAATAAGCATTCAATAGTCAAGTGCTTATCGAATAACGGGGGAATTCGAGGGAATTTTAGTAAATTTGCCCCATAAAGTGAGTGGTTTATGTAATAAGGAATGACTGTCATGGTTCGGTAACTCTTAGCAACCAATCAAATAGTAGATAAGTAATTCTGCTAATTAGCTGCTCGACCTTGATCATTTTTACACACTGCATACAGAAATCCTACATGTGTTTTAGATGTAGTGTAGAGTCCAGTCCATTTGCATTTATGAAAAACTGTCTAGCACAGAGAAGGTGCAAAATGCAGAAGACAGATGGAGAAGAGGACAACAAGGTATAAACAGCATAACTACCACAATAAACAAAAGCTAAGTGAATAGACAGTCCTGGTGTGCTATGCAGTCCAGGAAGGCACATGCTGTACAGTCAGGTCTGACTAATCAATTTAGAGTGCAATACTTTCTGGAACTGAAGCAAACAGGCTACAGTTAAGAGACAGTGTGGAAATTAAGCATATCTGATTCAGTTAGATCATTTATCACTGATAACTTTTCCAGGATATGGCTTAATATATATATATATATATATATATATATATATATATATATATATATATATATATATATATATATATATATGTATGTATAATTCCCTCACTATTTCTCAGTGCCCCCTGTCTGTTTCAGGTAGCATATACAAGGGGACTTTATGACTTTATTCAACCTACCCCACTCACTTTGGAGGGCTTCATATTTATACATAGCTTTAAAGCAGTGGTTCTCAACCTTCCTAATGCTGCGAAACTTTAATACAGTTCCTCATGTTATGGTGACCCCCAATCATAAAATATTAAAATATTTTTATTGCCAGCCCAGAGCGGATTGTTAGGAAAGTACAGGAGACAGCGTGGCTGCATAAAGGTTAGTTTGCCGTGCGTAGTGTGGTCACACCCCAATTACCAGGTTAATTTTACAAATTTTAAATGGGCAGGGATAGCTGTATGGCAGTCCCTACTAAGGGGATATAGAAAGTTGTAGTGCAACTGGCTTCCCTACACAGGTTACTGAACTACAACTCCCAGCACCAACACCCAGAGAGCTACAACCTTGACCCAGGGCTAGTGGGGAGATGAACCTACTCCTGGAACCCCTTAAGTGACCCCTGTGAAAGGGTTGTTCGACCCCCAAAGGGGTGCTGACCCCCAGGTTGAGAACCACTGCTTTAAAGTTTCACCAAATATCACACAGAGCCTCCTGTGCCAAGCCAACCTGTTCAAAGCTACTGCTGAACCACAATTCTTGGAAGCCTTTCAAGAACAATACTGTAACTCAGGAATTAGAGCCAACCTTCTGATGTGAAGTTCCTTTCCCCATGTAATCTGTAGAGTAGGCATTCAAAGAGCAGTGCTCCAGGCAGATAAGTTAAAAAGCAAGTATATATTGAAGTACAAACATGGATTCCAGCCTTACGCATTTCCTTGTTCTCACATAACTTTATCATGGGCTTGAGCCTGGAGGACTGCACTTTGAGTGCCTGCTCCACAAGCAACATGGTGATGTCCACTCCCTTAAGCTCAAGTCTCAGGGCAGAGCACATGGGCCTCCTCATATCCGTAGTGAGTTTCTGAAAAATATCTTTGATGCTATATAAGTTCCTCTCCCCACCATGTCACCAACGGCCTATGATTATGTGCCCGGGGAGCAAAAAATGCGTAAAGCTCCGGAGATGTTATTTTTTTTTTTTTAAGTCTTTATTTTGTTTTATAAAGGGAAAGGGGAGGTATACAATCAACAAGAAAAAAAAAAAAGAAAAGGAAGAAACTGGTTCACAATTAGAGAAGAGCAAACAATTGTGGTGTCACTTTTTGCCCTCGTACATGAGGCTGCCAACGAGGTTCAATTATACAATACTTTTTACAGCACAGTACATTCCTACAGTATTAAATGTGAAAGGCCATAAGGTCCCCTCTTCAGGCTGAGGTGTTCTTGTAAATGTCGACATTGGGAGTGTCTATCAGGTTTACCTCCAACCACGGGCTCCATATCCTCTCAAATTTATCTGGACACCTTCTGGCCAGATAAGTGAGTTTGATGGAAGGAAGGGTTTTGTTAATTAAATTGACCCATTGGGTAACTGTGATACTGTTTGTACCCATCCAGTTCATTATCACCAGTTTTTTTGCGTAATACATTGTGACCCGCATAAGTGTTCTGGTTTTATTCATGGGCACCTGGGGAGATGTTATCTTTTTAACTTGTTCTGGTGACTTGTAGATCCTTGAGTGCCCATCTCACATTTTACATGTCTATGCCACCAACAGACAAAGAATATCCTGGTATTGTAGCTTAATGATATCTGGAAGGCTGAAGGCTGTCTATCTCTGGTTTAGCAAATGCAGGTTTTACTTCTGAACAATTTAAGGGTGTAACCAACCTCACCTAATGCTCCTACAATCTTCTGTGAGCCATTATTCAGATATTTAGGGCCATCACTCCGATCTAATTTGATTCAGCGTTCAATTATTCAACTCTGCATTAATAAACTACAGTCCTTACATCAATAACATGTTCTATAAGAGTATTTTTGTGGCACAGTTTAATTTCCTGACCATTTAGGCTGTGTTCCTTCCTCCATCAAAGACTCCCACCTTTCCATCAAACATTCTCCGCTGTATTGTCCTTGAACCACCTAGGCATCCAAGCCAACTCAGCAATCTCAAAATCACGCCCTATTATTTCTCTCTCAAAGTGTCTTTCACTGCACAGAATTTAATCAATATACTTCTATTTGGTTTCTCCATACCATTGCCCACTGGACACTGTGACTTTATCACTGTATGAAAAAACAACAATACATAGGTTTCATTACAGGGAACTTCGACAGATCCTGGAATATGATATTGAGTTTGGGAACATTCAAAACTGATACTGTTTTTATATGGAAGCAAATGGACATTGAGTGATCTGTAGCTGTCTCAATTTCAAGGCATTTTATGTGTTAGGCATTTCTCACACTGCTCACAGCACAGTTGGCCCAACAAATTTATGCAAGAAACCCCTAAAAATGTATATGTATCATTTGAGCAATGACCTTTAAACAGTGCTAAGCAGAGGCGTAACTACAGAGGAAGCAGACCCTGCGGCTGCTGGGGGCCGTACTTTTTACACAAGACAACGTTGTAGTGTAGATTGCTATATTGTCTACATTCACACAATATTGCTTTGCAGCATGGTGAATGTGAGTTCAATTTACTCCCTATAGTTCTGTACCTAAAGGGATGGAGGGTTTTAATGCAAAAACACTTAATCAACAACATTCATGGCTGGTACAAGATCATTATTATTATTCTTACTATATTGATGGTACCATGGATGTCATGCCTGAACTCAGATTCAAAATATGTTCTGTTATTTTAAGTGCACAGAAGCCCAAACTGCTCCACAGCAGCCCAATAAATAGTGACTATATTATAACATATTACATCGCTCCTCTAGCATTTGCTGGAATGTAAACGGAAACAGCCATTTGAAAATGCTATGGGTAATTATGGCTTTAATCCATATTCTTTTCAGCATACACCATGATAAACGCGCCATTTATTTTACTCAGCTTTTTACACTTTTTCTGCCATTGTCTTACAAAGTATGATTAATAAGACCCTTCCTGTATAGTCACCCTTCACCCCATGTCCAATACTGTCCAAAGCATTAAAGCAGGGAAATGCAGTTGTGTGGGAGGCAGATTGGAGATGGGGCAGAGACGGAACAGGGGTGGGGCCAGGGTCTGACAGATTCAGCCAAAATGCCCCCTGGATGACTTTGGATCCATTTTGGCATCTATGCTTGTCCTGTCCATCGAACTTCCTATAGTAGCCCAATTAAAAGTGGTAGTGGGGCAACAGCTTTCAGCTATAGTTAGTATAGATATATATGATTCTATAGTTAGTATAGATGAGGGTATGGAGGGGGGGTGTGATGCTAGGTTTCATTAGGAGGGGTTGAACTTGATGGACTTTGTCTTTTTTCAACCTGATTTAACTATGTAACTATAGTAGTTATGTTTTTATATGTAGACATTATCACAATACATTAAAATTGAAGGCCTCAGCAGTGCAGACTATATTAAGGACAATGAAAGTCTAAAATAGAATAAGGCTGGAAATGCTGTATTTTGTATACTAAATATAAACATGAACTTACTGCAGCAGACGCCTAATCAAACAAATGATTTATGCTTTCAAAGTTGGCCACAGGGGGTTGTCATCTTGTAACTTTGTTATACATCTTTGCAAGACCAAGACTGTGCACATGCTCCTTCTGAAAAAGGCAGAATCCTGGATTAGGTGCACCCCTAGTAATTACATAACAAAAGCTTGAGTGTGAGAATCATCAAAAATAGAAGCAATAGTTTAAAAGTAAAAAATATTTTTATAAGGGGGGTATAGACAAAAATAATCCTTGGTTCATACAGAAAGAGGCTGATGTTTCTGCATCTTACTAAAGATACAGGGAGTGTGGTTGATAACCTTTAAAGGGGACCCGTCACCCAAAAAATTATTTCCTATTTTATTGTTAGTCTAGTAGGGAACACCAAATCCACTATTTTGGCAAACCCCTGAATCCATTGTGAAAGATTCGGGCGAATACCAAACCGAATCCGAACCCTAATTTGCATATGCCAGCCACCCACTTTGTGAGTGGCTAAAAAAATTTTTACTCCCTTGTTTTATTACGAAAAGTCACATGATTTTAAGGATTCGGTTTCGGTTCGGCCAGGCACAAGGATTTGTCCGAATCTGAATCCTGCTGAAAATGGCCGTATCCTGGCTGAATACTGAACCGAATCCTGGCTTCGGTGCAATCCTATAGTCAAGCAAAATTAACTTTAATTACACTATAAAAAATTATTTCAATCTTGTTTTCTTCCATCTGGGAATTCATAATTATAGCAAGCTGGCAGGAGCCATTTTGTGGACACTGTTATTAAGGCAAACCCTGCATCATCTCAAAGTCTTGTTTGTGCACCAGAATGGGATTATTGGGGGACCTGATGTCCATCTCCATGTGCTGGCTACACAATTAAATGGTTAAGAGAACGAGGGAGGAATGTGGGGAGAGCAGAGCTAAATGGAAAGTGAAAGTAATTGTCTGCCCCGCCTCATGCTTAAGGCATAGAGGAGGAGCAGGCAATATTTGATTGACAGCTGAGAATTGTAAATGAGTTTACAACAAGTATTAATGCTTAAATAAAAAAAATTGGATTTCATGTTTAATTTGAAAAGGATTTTTATTATACAGCTTTTTATGTCTGGGCGACAGGTCCAATTTAAGACATTGGAACAGTAACATATTTCTAGAGTGATCTTTAAAGAACGTTTAGTATTATGCATATGTAAGATATGGAACCATCTTTGATATGCTTTTATAATTTACCTCTTTCCAAAAGTAATACCTAACAGGGTTTATTTACCAATGGTACAGTACAAGAAATAACGGACTAAAAATTATCAGTAAATCTAGCAATTCCAAAATTAGTGCTTTATATCAAATGAAGTGAAATATCATAATTACTATGGAGACTTTACCAGTCATTTGCAAACGGTAATAAGACAAATTAGACATGACAGCCAGTGTAGCAATTATTCTGTAGTGAGGAGAGAGGCCTATGGGATGGGAACAAGGTAGCCCTTGCTGTATGTACCAAACAATGTTTCATTTCTTCTTTTCTTCGAAAAGAAACCAACATAAAATCCCTATACATCCGGATTAACGTAGATCAATAGTTTTAGCTTTCTATCAATAATCTTGAACAAAACAATACTGCAGATCCAGCTTTATAGGTTTGCAAAAATACCAATAAAGACACTGGACATAGCCAAACCCCTGATCTACCATACATAATCAGCTTGTCATTATTCTGTCTACTCATACTGATCACTCCAGTTTCTGTCCCCTGTGGCCGTGGACAAGTCACTTAAGCTCAGAAAGCTCATTTGTCTGTCAGCTCTATGGGTCAATATACAAGACATATTTAGTGAAAAGTTCTGTGTAGCAGCACTACATATACAGGATACAGGTATGTTAGAGATAGGCGCCCTGTAATATTTACAGATGCTAATGCAGGGTGCAAAGTGCAGAAAACATGGCAGCTTGAGCCTGCTTTCTGTATATTGCATTCTGCCCCACACCAAGTAAATAATGTATGTGTCATGTAGCAGGATAGCCTAATGTACCCAATGTCCTTCTAAAGTACAAACATCCCTCCTTTATATCCATCATGTTGATTCCTCAAACTTGACATGAGGAAAGAAGGTCCATTCAAACCGCATTCACCATGCTAGGCTGCCCATTAATTTTGCATGGCCCTTGTATACATACAAGCCATGGGCACATGCCCAAGAATCGGGCACAGGTCAGAAATGTAAACAGTTGCTGAAGGATATAGTGGTTGGTCAGCCCCTGAAGGGTTACACTGGGCAATTTGGGGAGACTAATCGCATCGACTTTGCGGCAACCAATCTCCCCGAACGCCTTCCCTCACTCTGCGCCTGGCTTAAATTAAAAATCACCAGCGCTAATCACACGAGGCAATTCGTTTTCCGAAGTCGCCAGAAGATGGAAACTTTGCACAACTTTGGAAAACGAATCGCCGCCTGTGATTAGGGTCCACAATTTTTCAATTAAGCCAGGCAGAGAGTGAGGTAAGGCATAAGGGGAGATTGGCCACCGCAAAGTTGAGGCGATTAGTCGCCAGGCAACTCAATCTCCCCAAATTGCCCAGTGTGCCCTAGCCCTAAAGGTATCTATCCATGGTTGTTACCAACTGCAATTACCATTTGGTGCACACCATGTAACTACATTTAGTAAGTGGCCCAATTCAGAGAAGAACACTCAACACTGAAAATCAAATCAAGTAGACCAAGTGGTTTGCCCCAGTGCTATAAGGGTGGTGGCACACGCTGCTACTTGGGGCGATTAGTCATCCAGCAGCAAATTGCCTCTTCTTCGAGCGACTAATTCCCCCGAAATGCTTTCCCGTCGGCTAGAGTGTAAATCGCCTGCAGGATGGTACTCGGACCGCTTAGTTTCTCCGAAGTCGCCCAAATTTGCCTCACGAGCAAACTTCGGGAAGCTTCTGAAAGCCGAAGCGATCATACTGTGATAAATCTCCGCTACTTCAAGCGACTAATCTCCCTGAAAAGCCTTCCCACCAACAAAAATGCGAATCGCTGGCAGGATTGCATACAGGATTGCCCGAAGTTAGTTGTGAGGCAAGTTTGGGCGACTTAGGAAAACCAAAGAGATGCTTATGCCATCCCGCTAGCAATTCACATTTTTGCCGGTAGGAAGGCGTTTCAGGGAGATTAGTCGCAGTAGCGAAGATTTATAACAGCCGACTAAATCTCCCCGTGTGTCATCACCCTATATTTACAACTAGAAATGAAGTGTATATTCAGAGTAAAGGGGTGATTCGCCTTTCGTTTAACTTTTAGTATGTTTTAGAATAGATAGTTCTAAGCAACTTTTCGATTGGCCATCATTAGTTTTTAATTATTTGGCTTCTGGCTCTTTCCAGCTTCAAAAAAACAATTGCTCTGGAAGGCTACAAATGTATTGTTATTTTTAATTTTTACTACTAACTCTTTCTATTCAGACCCTCCATTTCTCATAGTCCTGTCCTCATGCGCCATAGGGGGGCGGGAGGAAGGGGAGTGACGAGGGGAACATGGGAGTGAACAACCTGGACTGGGGTGGGCAGAAACATTTGAATAGATACCTGCCCAGCACTTTAGGCAGGTGCCTCTTCATAGTTACATAGTTACATAGTTAAATTGGGTTGAAAAAAGACTGAGTCCATCAAGTTCAACCCCTCCAAATTAAAAACCCAGCATACATACACACACACACAAACATCTCCACTCTTTCAAACACAAACCATATATGCCCATAGCTATACTAACTGTAGAGTTTAGTATCAAAATAGCCTTTGATATTATGTCTGTCCAAAAAATCATCCAAGCCCCTCTTAAAAGCATCAACAGAATGAGCCATCACAACATCACCCGGCAGTGCATTCAGCAACCTCACTGTCCTCACTGTGAAGAACCACCTACACTGCTTCAAATGAAAGTTATTTTCTTCTAGTCTGAAGGGGTGGCCTCTGGTGATCCTCTTTATGGGTAAAAAGGTCCCCTGATATTTGTCTATAATGTCCTCTAATGTATTTGTAAAGTGTAATCATGTCCCCTCACAAGCGCCTTTTTTCCAGAGAAAACAACCCCAACCTGGACAGTCTCCCCTCATAATTTAAGTCTTCCATCCCTCTAACCAGTTTAGTTGCACTTAGTCTCTGTACTCTCTCCAGCTCATTTACATCCCTCCTAAGGACTGGAGTCCAAAACTGCACTGCATACTCCAGATGAGGTCTTACTAGGGATCTATAAAGAGGTATAATTATGTTTTCATCCCTTGAGTTTATGCCCTTTTTTATGCAAGACAGAACTTTATTTGCTTTAGTAGCTACAGAATGACACTGCCCAGAATTAGACAACTTGTTATCTATAAAAACCCAAGATCCTTCTCACTTAAGGAAACTCCCAACACACTGCCATTTAGTGTATAACTTGTATTTATATTATTTTTGCCAAAGTGCATAACCTGCATTTATCAACATTGAACCTCATTTTCCAGTTTGCTGCCCAGTTTCCCAACTTAGACAAATCACTCTGCAAAGTGGCAGCATCCTGCAAGGAACCTATAGCTCTGCACAATTTAGTATCATCTGCAGAAATAGAAACCGTACTTTCAATGCCCACATCCAGGTCATTAATAAACAAGTTTAAAAGCAAGGGACCCAGTATAGAGCCCTGCGGTACCCCACTAACAACACTGGTCCAATTAGAAAATGTTCCATTCACCACCACTCTTTGTAGTCTATCTTTTAGCCAGTTCTCTATCCAGGTGCAAATTCTATGTTCAAGGCCAACATTCCTTAATTTAACCAGTAACCTTCTGTGTGGCACTGTATCGAATGCTTTAGCAAAGTCTAAGTAAATCACATCCACTGCCATCCCAGAATCGAGGTCCCTGCTTACCTTCTCATAAAAAGAAATTAAGTTAGTCTGGCAAGATCTATTACGCATAAAACTATGCTGGCACAAACTCATAGTATTGTTATTTGCTATGAAGTCCAGTATCCTATCCTTAATTAATCCTTCAAAAAGCTTTCCTACTACCGACGTCAGACTAACTGGCCTATAGTTTTGAGGCTGAGAATGGGATCCCTTTTTGAATAGCGTCACCACATTAGCAATTCGCCAGTCTCTCGGCACCATGCCAGACCTCAACGAATACTGAAAAATTAAGTATAGAGGTTTGGCAATCACAAAGCTAAGTTCGCTAAGTACCCTGGGGTGAATCCCATCTGGGCCTGGACCTTTGTTTATCTTAACATTTTCTAGTCTCTTTTGAATTTCCTCATGTGTGAACCATACATCATTGGATGTATTAGAATTGGGGCTATTAACAAGGAAACCTTCATTAGCTGGTTCCTCATTTGTGTATACTGATGAGAAGTATTCATTCAGAATCTGAGCTTTTTGCTTGTTCTCATCAACCAACTGACCCCCCTCTGATAATAAAGGTCCTACCCCTTCCTGTTTCATTTTTCTACTTTTAATATATTTAAAAAATAATTTTGGATTCTTATTACTGCTTACTGCTATATCCTTTTCCATATCGATTTTAGCTTGCATGACTTATTGGCCTCCTTGTACCTTATAAATGATTCGGCTGTCCCAGCTAACTTGAAAGCCTTAAAAGCACGTCTTTTCTTACCCACCTCAACACCAACACTCCTATTGAACCAAAAAGGTTTTGTTTTGCAACAACGTTCTTTGTTTACAAGCGGAATATACTGACATGTATATTTATTAAGCAGCATTTTAAAGAATTCCCATTTTTGTTAAGTGTTTAGCCCTGTGAAAAGCATTTCCCACTTAATATGTTGCAGAGACGTCCTTATAATGTCAAAGTTTGACGCCTGAAATTCAATGTCTTAGTTACTCCCTTATAGAGTTCCCTCTGCAACAAAATCTCAAAGGAGACCATGTTATGATCACTATTCCCCAAATGCTCACCCACACAAATGCTTGAGATGAGATCAGTATTATTAGTTATTACAAGATCCAAAAGAGAGTTATTCCTAGTAGGTTCTTGAATGAGCTGGGATAAAAAGTTGTCATTTAGCATATTTACAAACCTACTAGTTCTGGCCCTGCTCAAAGCTAGTCAACTTGCTTTTTTTCAGTAGCATTGAATGAAATGTCGGTAATGTGGATTTTAAGTTACCGGCAACATTTTAAACCTGATGCCAACAAGGCAGAATCTATGTGCCCAGCAGAGAAAGGGATAATGGTACTGCACCCTCTAAAATAACTTTTGATACAAAAAGAAAATGCAGACCTTGACCTGTAGTCACATTTAAAATCAAGGCATCTATAACTCAAGCGCTCCATACCAGTTAAAGTGGACCCACCCTATTTACCTGATCCTGGTGCTGAGGGCTCCCTGCTCTCACTCTGGTGCTGAGCAATCCTTGGGTGGTCTGATTGTCCTCCTCATTACTAAAGATCAAACGCAATGGTACTGTGTCCTCCATCCCTAGGATGCTGTTCTCCTTTTTTCTCTGCATTCCTGACGTCCAACCATTTTCTAAGAAACAAAAATAACATAAACTGAGGAAAAACACACATAACACTGAGCTGATTAAATGTCATACATCCAGGCTTCTGAATCTGACTGGCATGCAGTATCAAACTAATGCAAGTGTATATGACTATATATGCCATACAGTAACTACAGTAGGTGCCCCCCACACTAACCCATCCAAGACAAGGGAATTTAATCAACAACATCAGAGGCACACTGACCCTCCTACCTTAAAATAGATTTACATAGAGAAAGGGTTCACTATAGCATATCAGACTGCCCCACATGTACAGGTATGGGATCCATTATCCAATAACCCTTTATCAAGAAAGTTTCGAATTACAGAAAGGCCGACTCCCATAGACTACATTATAATCAAATAATCCAAATTTTAGAAAATGATTTCCTTTTTCTCTGTAATAATAAAATAATACCTAGTATTTGATCCTTATTGGGAGCAAAACCATCCTATTGGGTTTATTCAATGTTTACATGATTTGGTAGACTTAAAGGGGGTAGTTCACCTTAATGTTAAAGGGATCCTGTCATGGGAATACATTTTTTTTTCAAAATGCATCAGTTAACAGTGCTGTTCCAGAAGAATTCTGCACTGAAGAGTAAACAGATTTTTTTTATATTTCATTTTGAAATCTGACATGGGGCTAGACATATTGTCAATTTCCCAGCTGCCCCAAGTCATGTGACTTGTGCTCTGATAAACTTCAATCACTCTTTACTGCTGTACTGCAAGTTGGAGTGATATCACCCCCTCCCTTTCCCCCCCTCCCCCCATAGACACAAAGATCTCATAGTACGTATCGAGGAGTCGTACGATTTTCAGAATGTGTGTGGAGAGTCCCGACATTTTTCGTCTATCGGAGATCGGTAGTTTGGTCGGGTTAGAAAGTTTCTGTCAGCTGCCAATAATATCTCTGCGTGTATTGGTGATCGTACAATTTTCAGTGGGAGACTATAACTAGCTTTGTGTATCGTACAATTGCTGTCAGGGGCAGAACATCGGCTGATCTGTTCTTTAACTACTTAATTTGGTAGGAATGCTAAGACTTTTATCTGGTTAGTGGCAGGTCGGGAGATGGGAAAGTCCGATCATACATTGAATCGTACTTGTACGATCGGATCTTTGCATCTGTAGCCAGCTTAACAACAGAAACAATGGGAAGATAACCAGATAACAGCTCCCTAACACAAGATAACAGCTGCCTGGTAGATCTAAGAACAACACTCAATAGTAAAAACCCATGTCGCACTGTGTTCCATTGGGAAGGAAAAACAACAGTGTGCCAGAAAGCAGTTCCCTCCTAAAGTGCTGGCACAGATCACATGACCAGGGGCAGCTGGGAAATTGACAAAATGTCTAGCCCCATGTCAGATTTCAAAACTGAATATAAAAAAATCTTTTTGAGAAATGGATTTCAGTGCAGAATTCTGCTGGAGCAGCACTATTAACTGATGCGTTTTGAAAAAAAAACATGTTTTCCCATGACAGTATTCCTTTAAGCTTCAATCATTTGAAGCAGGGGTGGATTCTGGGAGTCGCAGTCTCTGAATATTGGGGGACCCCAGGTTGGGAGAGGCCTGAGTTGGACACACAATAGTGCAAGGGGCCAAGCTCAGGGGGCCGGTAGTCCCTTAAGACTCACACAAACATTGCTGGCCATCTGTTCAGCAGTGTGAGTCTGTTTAGCTTTATACTCAATACAGTATTTACATTTGCCATATTTTGGAAGATTCTTCCTCACAAACCTAACCCCTAACATCCTAGCTGTGCCGGACAGGAGAAAGCAAGACATTTCCCCCCTCAAGCTGACACATTGTGACCCCCACCCTCTGTTTAAGGAATTTTATACACCCAAATCTAATGAATGTAGGAATTCAGTGTGACTGAAATGTTGCTATAGGGATAGTAAATAAATACACGAGTGGAATTGCTGCAGCCCTGACCGGTACCCGGAGCAGTTTGTTTATATTGTCTCACAGCTGTGTAGGTCACCTGCCCTCCTCTCCTCCTAGTAATGTGCTCCCAAGCCCAATGCAGGGGAATGAGAGGAGGAGACGCTGTATCCACACACAGGAATCTATAATAATAAGGCTGCACATAGAGCGCAAATAATAAACACAGCGCAGAGCGCGGACGCGATCCCATCGTGACAAATGGTTAAGTCACCTGGCCGGGTGCTGGCATGAGCCAGATGGATGGATCCAATCACACAGCAGATCCATGAAGCCAAGGGGCCCCCGTTGATGTGCATGGCTGCCAGTGTCAGAGCGACAGACGCATGCCGAGGTGCTGCTGAAATGGCCGGGGCTCCCTCACACTATCCGCGCTCCCTCAGTGCTGCATTGTGTGCCGCTGCTTGCCATTAGAGCTCTTGTGCTTTTACTGCATTGGGTGGTTTGATGGGGATGAGAGAGGCTCAAGCACCTCCCACGTTTCATCATCCCCCTTGCTCACAGGCACATCCTTCAGCAGCAGCACATCAATAGCAGCGCCTCCTCACAGGGGCCTCATGCACACTGGGACATGTAGTTTTATTCTGCCTTTATTCTAGCCTCCCCCCCAATAAACCACCTGCTCACAGTCTCACCTCATCCCTCTGTGTCACACCGTCTACTGACATTAGGGCTGTCTCATAAAAGACTGGCAAGAATCCATTCTCACACAGATTTCTAATTTCATTTACTATAAACGCCTTATCGATAATAACTAGGCACCAGTAGCTGAACATGATTTCTCTGTGAGGTACAAATATATTGTTATTGCTACTTTTTATTACTTATAGTCCAAATCCCTTCTTCTACTCATATTCAGTCTTTCCTTCAAACCACTGCCTGGTTGCTAGGGTAATTTGGACCCTGGCAACAGATACCTGCTGAAATTCCACACTGGAAAACTGCTTAAAGGAGAAGGAAAGTCTTCTTTCACTTGGGGTTGCCAAATGTTAGGCACCCACAAGTGATTTTATTTAATCACCTGATGCTCTTCCAGCAAGCCCCACGGAGCGATCCTCTTCCGGCTTCCTCTTTCTTCGCATGGCTGTTCATGCGCAGTAGAGCAAAAAAGCCTAACTTTAACTAAAAAGACGGTTATTTAGTCAGCGCCAGATTTAGCGGGCCGCACGGCCCTATCACCCGTCCACATACTCCCCTCTGGTGAAAGCGCTCCCCTCCTAACATGTAATGATTGTTAACAGCTTAGCATTCTATGTTCTTTGCTCTTTGCCCATTTTCCCCCTCAAAGTCTAATGCTTTGCTTCTCTTCCCCAATGAACAGTTATGTGCTTCTTCTCATACCTACTGAGCATTTTTGTTCTTTTTCTACTTCCTGCTAAGCAATTCTTTCTTCTCTTCACCAGTAAGTTGTGCTTCTTCTCTTCCCCAGTATGGGATTCTGTGCTTCTTCTCTTACCTTCAGAGCATTTCTGTTCCTTTTCTACTACCTGCTCAGCAATTTTTAATGTTTCTCTTTCCTAGTAAGCTATTATATACTTCTTCACCTCCCTACTGAGCATGTATGTTTTTTTTCTATTACTGTAAAGCAATTCTTTCTTCTTCTCTTCTCTTCTGCAGTGAACAATTCTGTGCTTCTTCTCTAGTGTGGAATTATGTGTTTCTTCTCCCTACTGAGAATTAATTTTTGTCTACTTCCTACTACTTTCCTAGTGTTGCATTCTGTGCTTCTTTTCTTCCCTACTGTTGAAATCTGTGATTTGTCTCTTCCATAGTATTGAATTCTGTACTTCTCCTCCCTGCTGAGCGTTTCTCTGCTTCTCTTCTGTAGAGTTGAATTGTGTGCTTCTTCTCCTCCCTACTGAGCATGTCTGTTCTTTTTCTACTTCCTGATAAGCAATTCTTTCTTTTTCTCTTCCCCAGTGAACAATTATGTGCTTCTTCTCCTCCCTACTGAGTATTTCTGTTTATTTTTCTATTCCCTACTAATCAAATCTGTGTTTCTCCTCTTCCCCAGTTAACAAGTCTTTGCTTTTTTTCTTCCCTAGCGTGAAATTTTGTTTTCTTTTTCTACTCCTTGCTAAGCAATTCTTTCTTCTTTTCTTCCACAGAAATTCTGTACTACTTCTCCTCCGTACTGAGCATTTATGTTTTTTCCTTCACCCTACAAATCAATTCTGTGTTTCTTCTCTTCCCTAGTTCTGAATTATGCACTTCTTCTATTCCCTAGTGCTGAATTCTGTGCTCCTTCTTCTCAATACTGCACATTTCTGTGCTTCTTCTCTTTCCGATTGAGAAATTTTGTCCTGCTTCTTCTTCCTTTCCCTATTATACTATTTAGACTATATAGTCTTTACATACCATTTACATCTTCTTCCCCACTTTTGCCTTTTATTCCTATTTTAATACCCACAAGCTAAGCTCTTTGCTGTTGTCCCTAGGCTTCTATTCTCTAGTGTTGAATTGAATTTAGTTGAATAGATCCTCAGTGTTCACTACTTATAAAAGTACATATGGTATAGGCCTGTTGTGTCTGTGTTGTCAATGATTTTGCTGTTCGCTAACCAATATTTTTCCCAAGTGTTGCACAGATTTTGTATTTCAGTGTTATATGAAAGGAGAAGATGAATAATTGATGTTTTCCCAGAAGAAACCAAAAACTATTATTGCTACAAAGGCAACAGAGATTCTCCACTGAATAGAGAAGATGTGCAGAAATTTGTGCAGGTCTAATGTAGCCCTTATTTATGTACAGATCTGAAGGCCAGGTAGCATGAGGAATCCTGCAAATAAACATTTCCTTCAGACTGACATAATGACACTGGATAGCTAACTACAGGGAATGAACCAGACTATGGTCACATATCACACAAATGTATTTGATTACTTTGTACAAAGACAAATGATTGTATTTTCTGTTTAGAAATTGATTTTCAATAAATGATAAAATAATTCTATGTCTTTTGTCTTTGTTTTTTTTTTTTCTAAACTGCAGAACGCTTGCTATTTCCTGATTCAGGCATGTCTCCAGCTTTTTTATTTCAACATTTGGGGGTTATTGGAAAAATCCAAGTTTATTCATGGGTAATTTCACAAAAAAAATAGAATTTTTTTAGAACTATTATGCCCCAAAGCTGCTAAAACCACAAATCTGAAAATACACCATCTAAAACCCACCAAGGTCAAGTAGAAATCATGGGCAGAGGTCCCTTCAACCATTTGACAATGTTCTTTGCCTTCACGATTTTGGTTTGAGCTTGAAAACTTGATAAATTTGAGTATTCAAGGTTTTCTAGCCTATAAACTCAATAAATTCGAAGTATTTGAGTTTTTTTTCCCTGACTGCTTTCAATCAAGTTTTTTACATTGGATTTTTTTCATAAATAAGGAAACATTTGAGTTTTGAGTGTATTCGAGGTAGGAAAAAAACCTCATAAACTCGACCTTTGATAAAATAACCCCCGAATTGTTAATGCAGTACTGCGTGTTCACCGTGGATTCACCGTGGAAAGTCAAAATACTAAAAATAAACCCATTTGCATTAGGGTCCTAGTGCACATATGTCCACTGCTTTTAGCAGGACTTGCAGCAGATGCAGTTCTAAAGGATACATTTTAAAGATATTTCAGTATCCATTGCTCCCATACTACTGTTCATTGTTTTTTTTTTAATTAATTTCACTCTTGAAGATGTCCTAAAAAGGACAACACCTGAAATGTCATCATTTGTAATCTGTGTCATTGTGGGAAAGTTAAATGGGTGGTTCACTTTCAAGTTAACTATTAGTACAGGTATAGGACCTGTTATCCAGAATGTTTGGGACCTGGGGTTTTCCAGATAGGAGTTCTTTTCTTTCCTTTAATGCTTTTAAAAGGTAGTTCACTTTTCAATTGGTTGCTTTAATATTTTATAAAGTTGTATGCAGAACTATATAGATGAGTGCAAGTAAGTGCATAGAAATTGTGTGGAATGTGAATAAAATTCTGTACCTTGGGCAGTGCTGACCTTGGGGGTGGTGCAAGTAAGGGTTAACTCCATACTGATTTATCTTTTATTTCCTGGAATGGGCTGTGAATCTGGGCATTGGAAATAGTAAGGAAATATGGTGTCTATAGCGCGTAATCCAAACTTGCAGTAACAAGGTGCTGGGATTTGTAATTCAACATGAGCTAGGGGGCAAATAAGTCTCCGGTCTCCAGTGGTCTTCACCATTTACAAGAGTTAGCTGATCAATATGTCCGTTCCCTAAGGCATCTACTTATAGGTAGTGATTTGCAGACATCAGTGAAAATGGCAATGGTTTCAGACCTATAGTTTCCCTGTAAAGAAACCTGCTTGGCCTTGGGGCATGCTTATTCCATAAAACATGGTTTGGAAGCCATATGGAAGCACACATTGTGATGAATCTGCAACTTTGTAAGTGAAACATAAACCTTCAGGAAGAATTCCTGGGATATGGTGGGTCTTGCAGTCAGCACCGTCCATACTGGGCCTCTGGGGACGGCAGCATACAGACTGTCAAATGAGAAGAAGAAGTGGATCCATAAACAACGCGGCTCAGAGGGAGTTGCTGAGTAAGTTAGAGTGCGGCTGGAAAGATGCTTGGCTAAGCTCGCCTTGCCATTGATTGAAAGCTGCATTAGGTTCTTAATCCATTTATTTTCCAGGAAGCTAGCAGAATATCCTTAAGTTAATGTTTACTCTTCTTTTAGCCTAATAGTATTTATTATTGTTTTCTAATTTGCTGTTTTTCTTTCTTACAGTTTTTGCACGTGTCATGAATACATTTGTGCAGTAGGAGCTCCTTGCAGTGTGTTCTAAACAGAGTGCATTAGTGAGGAATGAAATATGCCCCCCCCCCCATCAAAATGACAGTCCTCTCTCCACCTTCCAGACATTTGGAGTTTCTGACCTGCTGGCCTGTAGATGGTGCAGAATTATACTTCTCCAATGTCCCCAACAGTACTAGTTATAAACTTTTTTCAGCTGAAACCATCTTTTTATGCTTGAGATTGAGGCATCCCCCCCCCAGAAGTTTGATGTGGCTTTAAAAAAACAAAAAAAAAAAAAACAGGGGAGCACATATATAGGCTAATACCACATGGGGCATTTTTTTAAATTTCCCTCTACGCTGATAAATAAACACAAGCCAATTCAAGTTGATGACATAGGACACTACAAGTGAGGTTTCATGCTCAATTAATAATTCATTCTTATGAGCTGCTGCTGCCATCCTGAGATTGCAGCAAATTTCAGCCATTTGTGCTAGTTACCCAGTGCATTTGTATTGCAATAATCAGCTTGGAAAGTTAAAGGGCAAGTAAAACCCAAAGTAAAAACTGGACTAATTAAAGAAAACAATTCTAAGCAGCTTTCTAATATATATTTATTCGAAAAAAATAATTTCTTTAAACGTTATTTGTAAAAACAATTACTATTGAACACAACATTTGCTTAGCTCCTAGTTGTTACTTTTTAATCTATGTTGCAAAAGTCTTGAGGATACATTGCGCAAACCGACTTTCCACGAGGCAGGGTGAAGATGCCAAAACCTCTTCCAGCAAGCCACTCCGGTCACGTGGTTAAGCAAACAAACAAAAGAAAAGGCGCTTGGGCTGGAGGATAGGCAGGGTCAATGGAATGTAGGTAGTGAAAGAAAAAAATTCCTTTATTGTAGATCTCTTAAAAACATTGAAATGTGAATCCATACATATGGAAGGAGGACGAATCGGGCAGGGGAGTGCATGGCAAAATGTGTTTCGTGACTGCAACGGTCACTTCCTCAGAAGCCATTGCAAAAGAAGTTGCAAAAGTCTTGGTTCCCCAGCAAGGACAGGTCTGTTAATCAGCTGCCTTGTCTTACATTTTATCAACAGGCTGAGCCACCAGGGCAGAGAATAGAAAGGAACAGACACTACTTTCAACAACAATACATATACAAATAACTAGTGATGGGCGAATCTATCCCGTTTCGCAAAGCGTCTCTTTTTTCTTTTGACGCCAGCTAATTTTCGGCAGGTGAATTTTCGCTGGCATTTCGCGAATTGCTTCGCCGGTGGCGAATCGCAGGAACTCGCCGCAAATTCACACCTGGGGAATAAATTCGCCCATCACTACAAATGACCATAGAACATTTGTAATTAATTTATATTGGAAAGTTGCTCAGAATTATACTTTCTTATCTTAAGCGTTTTTATTTTGGGGTTGACTTGTCCTTTAAAGTTCACCCATAACTATGTGATTCAAGTTTGGTGAGTGTAGCCTCAGAAATGTTAAAAGTGGCAGTTTAAATTTCTCCATTCAAATTCAATGCTGTTGAGGGCTCCTCCCACTTTTGGGCATTCAACCAATATCCCCTTTTCATTCGGGTTGACTCCATGATTATGTGATTCAAGTTTGGTGAGTGTAGCCTCATAACATAACTCCATTGAGGAGTAATTGTAGAAGCTCTAAGAATCACCATATGTGGCTTAATATACAGTAGAAGTAAAGAAGTTAAAGGGCATGTAAAAGCATAAAAATAAAATCCCATTTTTACTTTCTTTAATGAAAAAGAAACCTATCTCCAATATCGTTTCATTTTAAAATGTGTACCGTTTTTACAAGAAACCTCAACAGCACTATTAACTGATAGATTTTGATTTTTTTTTTCCCATTCCCATTTTTTCCCTTTAATGTTTCATTGTTTAGATTAAAGGGCAGATTTATTAAGGGTCGAGTAAATTCTCATTCAAATTTTTTTTGTCAAAATTCACACAACCACATTTTAATCTCACAATTCAAATATAATTTCAAATGTGATATATCTCACACCTCAACCATGGAACAGTTCTAATTTGAATATTCGCCACCTAAAACCTGCTAAGTTAATTTACAAGTTAATGGCAGAGGTTCTTTGAACAAAGTTAAACAAAATTCACGAGTTTGAAGTTCCAACCTTTGATTAATCTGTCCATGAGAGTAGTGAGTGCTCTTACATTTTCTGTGGCTTTGTAAGAATTAAAAATCGTTTAAAAGGGGCAATATACCCCCTTTTTTCCCCAACATTCGTTTAACAAATTGGACTTGTGCTGAATTTTTTCTGTTGCTGCATAAAACTCTATTTCCTAAGATGAAACCTTTAACCCTTTAACCGCCAAGCACGTATTCCATACAGTACGTGTTGGCAGTTAAAGGCTCAGACCGCCAAGCACGTATGGAATACGTTACTTGGCGGTCTGAGCAATCT
>CM044441.1:25904659-25922922 GCA_024363595.1 Xenopus borealis
GCTTCACTCTGAGCCTGAGAAGTGTCCTTTTGTTGTGATACTGGGGACCATGTTATGATAGAAGGGGCTGTGTTTTTTAAGTCTGTAGGACTGGCCTTATCATCACTATCTATTCTGCGACAAATTTTACTGCTATTCTGGTCCTCAGCAGAATGACTTCTTTTCCTCGTAGAAGAGGTGGTACTTGGGCCTACAGTTGAATTACTGGCCAAGTTTGTACTGGATGGTTGTCCAGTTATAATACCAGGGTTTGCTCCAACTGGAGCTCCAGCTGAGCTAGAATTAGATGTAATGGTATTCTGAATTGCATTCGTAGCTGCTGTTTCTGATTCAGTTTTTTTATTCTCCAAAAGGGAATTATTGTTTTTATTTGGATCCATATCACCAATGTAAATAGCTAGAGATGGAAAAGCTGCAAAAATGTATGTAAAGTAACAGTAAAGTCTGTCGTATGCTAACTATTCCATCAACTTGCTAAACGGTGACTGCATCCATCAACATCGAAAGGTCAAATGAGCTGTCAAAGCTGTGTCGGCCCTTTATATAGTCTCATATATGCCCATATATGGTCATGCCTGTGTAAACATTCTCATGGACACTATGACCATATATGGTCATGTCACAGTAAACATTGTCATCACAGAAGAACAGCTGGACACTATGTCCATATATGGTCATGTCACTGTAAATGATCTCATCACAGCAGAACAACTGGGTACTATGTCCATATATGGTCAACAGCTGTGATTTCATTATGTTTAGCAGTGATGTCATTATTTTTAGCAGTGATGTCACAATACCACAAATATACATAGCATAATTACATAATGATAATAGATTAACAGCACAATATATATTGTAATATGATTTATATGTGTTTCTCACATGTAATCCTACAAAGTACATTAAAAGATGCAGAACACTATTATGTGCCTTCCAAAGTGTGTATTTGACATATTATAAAAAAGAAAAGACATACATTACACCGAGCCAGGGTTAAATAAAATGTATTTCAAACATAATAAAAAAGCAATAGCAATGAAAGTATTGAATCAGACAATACAACTATTGTCATTAAATTGCATTTTCTTTACACTTAGAATGTCCATCCCTATAGTAACACTCCCTTGATGGAATACAAGTTCATTCTACAACAGATTTTGTCACTGATTATTTTTCTATGATTAGATAAAAAAAGCTATTGGCCAAAATACTCTGCTTTTTGCACAATGTAAATCACTTTAGTGAAATATCAAAAATACTGTATTGAATGTCTTCTGGGTTTAACACTTTTTATACTACATTATTTAACTATTATAGTTTTTTTTTATTATTTCCCTTCTTTCCAGCTTTCAAATGGGGGTCACTGACCCCATCTAAATAAAACAAATGCTTTGTAAGGCTCCAAATTAGTTATTGCTACTTTTTATTATTCATCTTTATATTCAGGCCTCTCCTATTCATATTCTAGTCTCTTATACAAATCAATGCATGGTTGCTAGGGTAATTTAGACCCTAGCAACCAGATTGCTGAAATTGCAAACCGGAGAGCTGCAGAATAAAAAACGAAATAACTCAAAAAACACAAATAATAAATAATTAAAACAAAATGCAAAATGAATCAGAATATCACTCTCTGCATCAGAGCTGTCCAACTGGTGGCCCACAGGTAAACCCCTTCTTCTGTGGCCCACTACCTGCTGTGCTTAATTGCCATGTGTAACCTTTAAATGGTATCACTAACCTCAAATTCAGACTAATCCCCTGTATTGTTCACACCTATGATCCCCCTGCATTGTTCATACTTGTAACATCTCTATTGTTCACACCCCTAAAGCCCTGTACTGCGGGTTGACCCACAGGTCAGGGCAGGTTCGGGTTGAATTTTGGGTGTCCATAGCAGGTATGGGTTGGTTGAAGTTTATACTGAGGCATTACAATACCACACCCAACCCATTGGGTCACAAGCATTGTGTCACTGTATGTAGTACATCTTAGAGTAGTTTTCTTGTCTCCTGCTCTATTCTGCCTTCCCTATGCTCCCTGTGTGCGCTACTCTGCCTGTGCGTGATATACTCTGCCTGTGCGTGATATACTCTGCCTGTGCGTGATATACTCTGCCTGTGCGTGATATACTCTGCCTGTGCGTGATATACTCTGCCTGTGCGTGATATACTCTGCCTGTGCGTGATATACTCTGCCTGTGCGTGATATACTCTGCCTGTGTGTGCCCTACTCTGCCTGTGTGTGCCTTCTTGATACTAAGGTATTGAGAAGCGGAGGGTCCCTGTCGGTAGACTTGTATCTTAAGCCCACTGACAGGAATACCCTCCTACATTTTGACTCCTGTCACCCCATGCAAGTTAAAAAATCGCTTCCGATATCACAGTTTAATAGGATTAAGCATATTGTAACTGATGCCAATTTTCTTACTTTTAGATTAAATGAAATGCAGGAGAAATTCTGGGATTGAGGTTGCCCTAAAAAGCTGTTGCAAGAGCAACTCAAGGAGGTAGAGAGTATTGATACCAATAGAGATGCAGGGGGTCGTGATAAACAATGGAGTGAAGGTATTCCCTTTGTCTCCAAATATAACACCCTTAGTAACAATGTGTCAGATATTGTCAAGAAACATTGGACATCTTTGAGAGGTCTTCCAAATGTAACTAGTTTTAGACAATTTAGACACTAATGTCATATAAGAGAAACTGAACTGAAGCTTCCATACTAGTTAAGTCAGATTTGGGATATCAGAAAATCAAACAGAGTGTCCTACCAACGGCTAAAAATGGCACCTTTCCTTGTTTAGGATGCAAAGACTGTTCTACATGCCAGAAGGGGGATTCTGTACACCATCCCTGTAAGGGGACCCCGATTAAAATACATTGTTTATATACGTGTGCCTCTAGTTTTGTTGTATATACTATAAAATACCCATGTGGCCTGATATAGGTTGGGCAAACCTCACGCCCAGTAATATAACTAGGTGGGGACGGGCCCTGTTGCAGGACGTGCAGCCGCTCGCCCGTGCCGAATTTGAATACCGCTGCAGCCGGCGCGAGACTGCCGGGGTGCGGGCCCTGGTCCAATTGCACCCCGGTAGTTACCACTGCTCTTGCCTATTAGAGAAAGAATTTAGGTGGCCATACACCGCCCGATAAAAGCTGCAGACAGACCAAGTCGGCAGTTTATTGGCCCGTGTATTTGGCCCTCCAACAGGTTTTCCCGATTGATATCTGGCCAAAAGTCGGCCAGATGTCGATCGGGTAGGGACTAAAAATCCTGTCGGATCGCGGCAGCATCTGTTTGTTGATACGGCCCCACAATCCGACCGCCCATATGGCCTCCATTGAGTATGACACATTTTTTCACATATGAGTGAGCACCACCATTTGTGGGTTTTTTTTGGTGCACCACCACAATTACTTTGGACATGGTTGTGTGGTAACATGGGTGTGGTTTAAAGTGGGTGTAGTTTAAAAACTACATGGAGTGGAAATATATGGAAATACATTACTGAGAGAGCAGGTGATCTACAAAAAAACGTTTATGAAAGGAAAGTCAGGATCAGGCTGCTGAATCCTGACAAGTAATGTATCTCTAGCTAATCATAGCAAACAAAGCCAGATTAAAGGAGAACTAAACCCTAAAAATGAACAGGGCTAAAAATGACATTTTATATACTGCATTTAGTGGTCAACACTGGCTTCCATTATCTGCTCTCCACTATGTAGGCCAGAAAATTTTTGGCCCTCGGTAACACAGAAGTTGGACAGCACTATTCTACGTCTTATGTTTATTTAAAGGTGAACAACCCATTTTATAGTTTTTCTAAAAGTATGTTTTAAACATAAAGTACATTTCAAGTTTCCCGGTAGCAGTTTAGCAAGTCTGTGGTCATTAACAATATCTTTGGTGGAATTAGGTCCAGCTGTTTATTTACTGAAAGTCTTTTGCTTTTGTTCAAGTCATGGAACTCTAAGGGGGGTTATGATAGACTTAAGCATTTTAGTTGTGTGTATATTATCTTTCATTTGTGCTCCTACGGGCCTGCACTAAAGGCAGTATCCATCAGTGACGTGCAGAGTCCGACTGGCCTGGTGGGACATGGGAAAAAATCCCGGTGGGCCCCAACCCTCATGGGCCCCCGCTGGGCCAGACCCCCTCCTATTAAAAAAAACAGTGCCTTACTAGCCTGCCAGTCTGATCCTGACTCTCACTGAGCACTAACTTCTAATATTCTTATATTTTATAATATTGGGCTCTATTATTCCCTACATATTTGTGCATAATAAATGATAATACATTTCTTTATGGGAACAGCACATCTCCTTTAGTTCCCTGGGTTGGGCTGGAAATACATTACTGAGAGAGCAGGTGATCTACAAAAGAACGTTTATGAAAGGAAATTCAGGATCAGGCTGCTGAATCCTGACAAGTAATGTATCTCTAGCTAATCATAGCAAACAAAGCCAGATTAAAGGAGAACTAAACCCTAAAAATGAACAGGGCTAAAAATGACATTTTATATACTGCATTTAATGCACCAGTGTAAAATTTCATCTTCTCAATAGCAGCAATGATCCAGAACATCCGGAACTTGCCACAGCTGTATAAGATGATGCTACAGAGCTGATTATTAAATTCTGATTCTAATTGCTTTCTTGCTTAATTGGTTTCTGTGCTGTCATGTAGTAACTTTCTGTATTAATGACTAATCAGCCTTATATTGTGACTATATTTCTATTCTATGTGTACTGTATATTGTGAGTGGGTCCCTAAGCTCAGTAAGTGACAGCAGCACAGAGCATGTGAATCAGTGAATCAGCAGAAAAGAAGATGGGGAGCTACTGGGGCATCTACTGGGGAGACACAGATCTTTACTGCTAAAGGGTTGTGGTTGCCTTGGGCTGGTACAGAAGCACAAAACATCATGTACAGCATTTCTTCGGTTAAGCTTTAATTCTCCTTTAAAAGAGAAGGAAAGGCTCCTATCAGGACTGATTGGCTTCCTTCTTCAAATTTCCCTGGGCAGAGTCATGCACGGTAGAACAAAACCGTTGACTAGAAATGACAATGAGTGTTTTTGCAGAGACACATCTCAGTATTGTCTGTGGCAGGGTGTTGTCTGGCATTTCGTAGCCACAACACAGGCAACAAATAAATAGCACCACATGCCATTGCCCTAAAAGCTTGTTGTACTGATACAGAACAGATCCTGTCACATTATGAAATGACCAGAGAAGCATCCAGAGATGAGCTTTTTCAGCTCTGCCAGGCTTTCACCCAAGCAAAACAGCAGAGGGCACTATGTCACAAAACAACGTGAGAAAAGTTCTTGTAAATGCACTCAAAGAATTGTACATGAAGTTAAACATAGGCGTATGTCCCCTTTAAAGCCAATCTGGGCCCTAGGCAAAGACATTATATGGATTCTGGACAAATAAACAAATCTAAAATTGAAATTACAATAATAATTCACTCTACCATATAAAATGTAATTCTTTTAGTTGTAATATTGGTGTGTAGGCAGTCATCTCAGGTCATGTGCTTTCAGAAAGAGTCAGCACTTTAGGATGGAACTGCTTTCTGGCAGGCTATTGTTTCTCCTACTCAATGTAACTGAATGTGTGTCAGTGGGACCTGGATTTTACTGGTGACTGCTGTTCTTAGATCTACAGGCAGCTGTTATCTTGTGTTAGGGAGCTGTTATCTGGTTACCCTCCTACTGTTCTGTTAGGCTGCTGGGGGGGAAGGGAGGAGTTGATTTCACTCCGACTTGCAGTACAGCAATAAAGGACAAGGAAAAGCAAAAAAAAAAAAAAAATCAAATTTTTACTTTCTTTAATGAAACAGAAACCTATCTCCAATATGCTTTAATTAAAAAATGTGTACCGTTTTATAAGAAACCTGACTTGTCTCTTCATCTACTGCTGTGGATAGGAATTGTCAGACAGTCCCTAACTGCTCTGCAGGGAAACAACCATACTTATGAACATCAGGGGGAGCTCCTGCCTTACTTCCCAGTCGAGCAGAACTCCAGCAGCTTTGTTTCCCTGTAGAGCAGTCGGAGACTGTGTAGAGATTTGTATTGGATTTTATTTTTGCCTTTACGGTTTCCAACTCCAGCTGCAGGGTCAAAAATAATGGAGCCAGATTTAAACAGATAAACTGGGATTCTATTTGGAGGATTATTTTGCTGCAGCCACTGGTTCTGGAGAAAGTTTGTATTAAACAATACAAAAACTATAAAATCCACATTAGATTACATGACAACACAGGACCCAGTGCAGTCTGTATATTCTGATTATTAATCAGTCTTGTTGTATCGGCTTCTGGCAGATATTATTTAACTTGTGCTGTTTTGATAATTTGATAATTTATGACGATCCTTAAGCAGCCTAGATCACACTGAGCATGTGCAAAGTCTTGGTCTTGCAAAGATGTATAACAAAGTTACAAGATGACAGCCCCATGACCAACTTTGAAAGCATAAATCATTGTTTGATTAGACTTTGCTGTGCAGTAAGTTTGTGATTAAGTTTAGTATACAAAATAATATTTCTAGCCTTATTCTATTAGTCTTTCATTGTCCTTTAAAGAGTGACTGAAGTTTATCAGAGCACAAATCACATGACTGGGGGCAGCTGGGAAACTAACCTGCCTAGACCCATGTCAGATATCAAAATTAAATCTAAAAAAAAAAAAAAAAAGTCAGTTTGCGCTTTTTAAAAATGGATTTCAGTGCAGAAATCTGCTGGAGCAGCACTATTAACTGATGATTTTTCCCCCCATGATAGTATCCCTTTAAGCATTGTAAACCAGCTACATCATATTTCTGTGCAACATTATAGCGGGGGGGGGGGGGGGGGTACAGAACTGGGGTGTAGGCAACATTAAAGTTCTAGAAATGGCACTATAGTTCTTATTGACCAGGTATAAACTAATATAGGATTGGACACTGATTTAGTGACAAGCCAGTTGACCCCTAAAAAAGTATGACTGTGTATTGCAAAGTTGCTTCAAATTATGTTTGAGTTGACATTCCCTTTAACTGTAAGCAACAAATTGCCCTTAGACTTATGATACACTTTGCAATTTGTGGAAATTATTTTATATACAGCAGTTCAATGCTTAATACCTTTTCATGCCACGGGTCGCTATAATAATGGCCACCGCTTGCTGGTTAAGATATTCCTGAAGGTGAAACACAACATCTGCCATAAGCCTTAGGCCTGTGACATGTAACATTTTACTGCTGTTGTATTGCAGCCGGCAGGGAAATGCTTACGTCTCTTCTGTGTCATCTGTAGAAAGCACTAGTCTTGTGGATTCTAAGCAAAAAATCTGTAGAGAAAAGCATAAAGCAAAGTGTGCTATTACACTGAATAGAAGGTATGTATGCGGAGAATAGAAAGGGACAAACACTGCTTTCAATAGAAATACATAGAACTTCAAAACCATAGAAATTGTGTAGTGAATTACAAAGTTGCTTAGAATTAGGTTCTTTTATTAGGTATTATTATTTTTTTTTTTTTGGCTTGACGTTCCCTTTAATACTTAAACAGTAGCTTGATGGGTAACTGAACTGCATAAATCCATTATGGTAGCAGAACAATCCTCCTGCCATGAAGCAAGATGAGAACCTTGCCACAGGTGACCGAGCAGCCAGTTACAAGGGGTGGTAAAAAGCTGCGTCTTGTAACTTTGCGTTCTCTGCGCTAGAGATACCGCCCCCTTTTGACCCGCTGCGACGGGAGGTGGGACGGCATCGGGGCTGCTGCCTCAGGCGGTGGCAGAAACGGCACTGTACTTAATATTTGAGTATTTTTTAGTTTTAGTATTACATACTGATTCACTGTAACCTGTTTTAGCTAAGGTATATATGTTTATACTAATTAGGTTGCAGCAAAGATACAGTTTAATTCACTGAACACATCTATGTATCAGTTTGCTATTTAAAGAGGCATCATAGCCAAACAGTGTCCTCAGAACCCTCTTATACACCAACAGGTGGCTCCACTAGTCCACAAATCCCACTGTCTGAAAACACAGTTGGCTTGTAGACTTTTTTTACACATTACTGGAAGCATCATACCTCTTTATTCAACATTAGCTCAAACAGTTGGGATTACAGTAAACACATTTTTGTCCATTGTATTAGAAATTACTGTATGCATTGTTGTTATTTAGGTCAAGTGGTTTCCTGTAGCTGTAGATTGGCACGGTTTTCACCTATAGCAAAAATCTTTAGACTGTAGCCGCTAGAGGAATTTTTGGTCTAGAGTGTAGTTGCTTCTCTTCACCTCATTAAGATCCAAAAGTGGTGAGAATCATTTAATATCAAGGGTTAAATTGAGAAAACTGTCAAATTTGACTAGGGCAAACTTTTGGCTTCGAGGGCCACATTGGAAGAAGAAAAATTGTCTGGAGCCACACATGAAATACACAAACACTTTTGATTTGTAAAAGTAAAGAAAATACACACACAAAAAAAAACAAAAAACTACAATACCAGTTGGATAACCAGATGGAGCTATACACTGGACTATTGGGACACCTGGACATTAAATAGACTTATTATTATATTATTATTATTATTACTAACTGGGCAATGGGCAGTCCCCCCTCCTCCTATATCCTTTGCAACATGAAGTTTTCTCGACAACTGAGCGTTTCAAGCTGGGCCACATTTGGCCCTCGGGCCGCAGTTTGGACACCCCTGGACTAGGGATTCTAGTTTTTTTAAATATTTGAATTAGATTTTTGAAATTTATCACACACTGGCCCTTTAAGAACTTGAATTGGACTATTCTCCACCTAAAACCTGCCAAATTGCAGTTTTAATCAATGGGAGATTTCCTGGGATCAATTTGGAGTTATTTGAAGCCTTCATGATATTCAAGCATTTTCAGAGAAAAAACACAAATCAATTTTTAAAAGTTGAATTTCATGTCAATCCTATTCACCTGAGTTTAGGAAATTAAACTAAAATTTCGGTTCATTTCAGTTTTTCAAACACTTGCATGAATCTGAAATTCGTCCTTTGATAAATGTGCCTCCCCGTGTGCCCTTGCCCTTATTGCTTTAAACATGGGAATATATATTTTAAAGGTCAAGTCACATTCTACATGTTATGTGTTGTCTACATGTTACAAAAACAAATAACCAATCCACCAAGATGCTCTCCATAAAATGAGCTTCTATTAAAATTTTCAGCTTACGAAATAGAGTTGTTTATGTAGAGACAAAAAAAAAAAAAAAACTTCAGCACAAGTCCTATTCGTTAAACGAACGTTGGGGGGAAAAAGTGGGGGGTATACTGCCCCTTTTAAATAATTTTTAATTCTTACAAAACCACAGAAAATTTAAGAGCACCCACTTCCCTCATGGGCAGATCAAAAAGTTGAATTTCAAACTCAGGCGAATTTGGTTAAACTCGAATAAATGAATATTCTCATAACTCGAATGGTAGGTTATATAAAGGAAAAATCTGAATGTATAATATACAATCGAATAGTCCCAACTGGAGAATTCAAAAAACGAATCGAGTTTTCCTACTATAACAAAAAAATAAAAATCACATTTGAAATTACATTTGAATAGTGAGATTAAAATGCGATTGTGTGAATTGACGAAAAATCTTTTTAATTAGAATTTACTCGACCATTGATAACTCTATCCCTTAATCTAAACAATGAAACATTAAAGGGGTTGTTCACCTTCCAAACACTTTTTTCTGTTCAGTTATTTTCAAATTGCTCCCCAGAAAGACTTTTTTTCTATTACTTTCCATTATTTATCTTTTACTGTTTTTCCAAAATCTAAGTTTAAAGTTGAAATGTTGGTGTCTCTGGTGTTTGAGTCTGGCAATAGTCTAGTTTCACTTACTCTTCCCAACAGACTTGTAACCAAAGAGAAAGATTAGAACATTATGGTCAATGTGGGTAAGGAAACTTCAGAATAATATTGTAAACTGTATATTTTACTTACTAAAATAAGAGTGTCTAAATTTTAAGCATTGATGTGGCTGTACAACAAAATCTCACATGGGGTGTTTATTTCATGGATTAAAAGGAAAGTCCTTTCTGGGCATTAAAATTATAAAAACGGATAAATAAAATTGTTAGTACTCAAACATTAAAAGCCGAGAAACGAAGAGCCAGAAGTTGTGGAATGCGGGAAGAGAGACAAAAGCATATTTTTGTGGGTTTGATCCCAATTATCACCATCATCCATACTGCACGAGTCATACACAGAGCTTCCAGCAAACCCAAAAAATTCCATTTTATCCTGACTAGACTCAAACAATGCTAGCAGGGTTTCATTGGGTAACTTTGAATCCTCTTCTTGTTGTGGAACAGACACCTTATGTGAGAGTCTGCAGAAAAGCTCATCCTTACTCTTGTTTCTTTGAGCTGAAGTCTTCACTTTCCTCTGCAGATTTCCTGAAGGAGAATAATCTGACAGGAGACTCTGGCACTCCTGTGATTGTACAGTGGGATATATTTTGTCCGGTGCTATGTGTTCGTCTTTGTTGTGGAAGTCATTTGCAGTCTTGAAAAGTGTAATATTTGCATCCACTGCTAAATCCACATTTTCACAAGTGAGAGCTGCCTGGCATGCAGTCATTTCACTACAATGTGTATTTCCAATTAGAAATGGATTTGCATGATGTGTGAGAGGGTCTACCTTATGTGAAATAGACGGAGAGATATTGGTAGGAATATTGCAAATGTCCCACTCAATCTTTGGCTCTTCATTAGCATGTTCCATAGTTTCATTTAGTTTAGTTTCACTGTAAACAATGGACATCTCTCTTCCACCTAATGAACCAGTGAGATTGTCCTTCAAATGAAAAGATGGCAGAGGAGTTGCCACAAGTTGTCCAAAGTTGGAGTCAGTTTTATATTTTTTGCTACGCAAACAGGCAGATCCCACAGGAGAGGGCAAGGAAAACATTGGATCGGCATTGCAAAGTGGAGTGCACGGAACAGAACAAGGATTAGCATGCTGATCCTTTAAAGTATTCTCCTGTAATGGGGTGGTAGCCGTCACTTGTTCTGAAAAAGTGTGTCTTTTTGAAACAAACACATTTGCTTCATTTCTTTCCTGGCCTTCAGTTTTAGATTTTTCAGCCAACATCAATATTCCCACACTGCAAATAATAAAAATATATAAAATACAAATACATAAAATTATAATATATGGAATATAATATAATTAATATATTGTAACATATATATATAAAAAAAAAAGAACACCCAAAAATGGTAGCTACACTTTCTTAATGCCTGTACAGTAATGACTTGGCTCAGTAGTTAATGTTTATAAATGATGTATTTACCCTTTTCTTCCATTTTTGTATTTTGACCAATCCACAAAATCAAAATCAAAGGCAGAAATAAGATCGTCAACAACTTGATAGTATGCGCTTTCTGAAAAGTTCTTGTGCTGCGGACTTAAAATATGCTGCAATACAAAACAAATCCATAAATTATGCATTCACACACAAACTATTTTATTGGTAAATGACTGACAATTACACAATTAATTTATGGAAATAAAAAGACAGGTGAAAAAATGCAAAAGGATAAATATAGTAAAAAGGATAGGGTTGCGAGGTAAGGGGCATGAGATAAAATTACTCTGAAGAAGTGGTGGAAAGAAAAGAGAAGATCTCGTTTGTAAATTGTTGGTTAGAGACGTACATGTAATAGAGAGAATGCGAGAGAGAGAGAGGAAATGCTTGTAACAATGCTGGGATTGAAAAAAGGGGGTAATTTATTAAAAGTGGAGTTGTGTTTTCTCAAAAAAAATTAGCAAATTATTAAAGTGGACACAAAATTAGCTTATACTTACAGATTCCAGGTCATCATATTTTTTAAGACAGCACTCACAATAGCCATTCTTCTTTTGTTCCTTTAACTTTATATTTGGATTGTTTGCACCATCTTGTCCATGACCAGTCTTATTTATACTGTAAAACAATATATGGATTAGGAATGCAGCCTACCCCCATTAAAGAATTACTATATCCCAGTCCCAGTTCATAATTAAAATGACCTGTCTCAAGTTCATCTCATATGTATTCTAGAAATATGTGCATGAAAGTCTATTTAATATAGTGCAGTAGTAATAGGGTTGAAAAAAGACAAAGTCCATCAAGTTCAACCCCTCAATCCATGCAGATTTTTAAAACTCCATCTAGACTCCTATAAATCCAACCAATAAAAATTAAAAAAAAAACTGACGAATGGAATCGAAAAAAAAAAAAAATTCGAATTTTTAAAACTGTGAATGGAATCGAACTGAAAACTCGAATCAAATTTGATTATAATTCTAAACACTAGATTAGAAAAAAAAAACCAAAAACTTGAACGTCAGGAAGTCTACAGATCCCTCCAAATGGATCCCTGGACCTCTTACATTGACTTAAACAGCAATCCAGCAGGTTTTAGGATAACTTTAGGTTTGGATAACTCCATAGTCAAATTTGACCATTAAAAAAAAAAAAAAAAAAACTCAGATTTTTAATTCCACCCTTAATAAATCTGCCCCTAAGTGTCAGGGGCATACAAAGAATGTTGCAAGAAACCTGTAGCCAGTGTCCAACACCCTTGTGCTTGACTGCATCAACAGTTCTGACTATTTCTTTAAGCATTTCCCAGACATCATTAATGATGATTCTTACTTTAACACATGGCACTTGCCAAAGCGAGCATAGTATAGAGGGGTATATCTTTTCTTAAAGGAGAAGGAAAGCTACCAATGCATTTTATTGTCAATAGATTAGCCACAACAGTGCAAGCTAGAGCACTTTCATTCTTTAGAACGCTTAACCATACCTGAGTAAACGGCTCTAGAAAACAGGAAGTCTGATACATAAGCCCATGTCTACACAACAGAAGGATAGAAATGCAATATTTCTTTTGACAAGAGGACTCTGAGCAACATTACTTTGAGGGTTTACTAGTGCATTTATATAGTCCTTTCTGGTAAAGTTTACTTCATTTTAACCTTTCCTTCTCCTTTAAAGGAAAAGTAAATGTTTTTCTTTTTCTTTCTGTAAATTTACTCTAAACAGCCCCCCAGATTAATGTACCCTAGTCCCTGCTGCAAGTCTGCTCTGGTTTCTGTGTTATCAGCAGCTTGTTTCCCCTTCTTCCTGGTGCAGAGTGAAGCCCCACCCCTTAGTTTACTGAGCAGTCCATTTGCTGCTGTTCCACAATAGAGAGGAAGAGGGAGCCAGTGTGTGCATTAGTAAGCTAGATTCCCCCAGCAAAAGCTGCTAAACACACTGGTCTCTGCTATGTCATAGTATGCAAATGATCTCCAGGACTAGTCCAAGAGATAAGGTCAGCTCAGTAAGCTAAGGGGCGGGGCTTCACTCTGCACCAGGAAGAAGGGGAAACAAGCTGCTGATAACACAGAAACCAGAGCAGACTTGCAGCAGGGACTAAGGTACATTAATCTGGGGGGCTGTTTAGAGCAAATTTACAGATAGAAAAAAAAAAAGGTTTACTTGTTCTTTAATGCACCTTTAACATAGCCTATATACATAGCGCTGTCACATTTATTTTGCATTGAAAGTACTGTATAAACAAACCTCGGTTTAGTTTCTGGAAGCTTCTTTACAGGATCTGCTTTTTTTTCTACCTCTACAGAATAATTTGAAACAGAATTCTGGAATGATCGAAATTGTGGCAATACAAGGTATAACGGTCTGTACTGGCTGTGAAATTAGAAAAAATATATTTAAAAAAAGTTGCAGTACTGCACAATCTAGTATAACTAATTATTTTGTCTGTAGGGCTTTTCATTTTAGATGGAAAATAACAGACCCATCACACATTCATAATGGAAGATGAAACAACTAGATGTAATTGTGCAGTCAGTGGCATAAATGGAGCATAGCGCCAACACAATATATTTTACATTACTATTAGCAAGTTATAGTAAATTCCTAAATTCGGTTATTATATATTTATTAATTCTGCATACAACACAGAGAGTGAAGAGATACTAAGAGAAATGGTAAAGCTCACGTGGTACTGAATACGGTTTTATACCAAAATCTGTGCCTGAAAGGGGCAGTATACACTCTTTATCATGATGTCAATGAATAGGGCTTGCGCTAAACATACTTTTTGTCTTTTGGTTTAATAACATAGCACAAGCCGATTCATTGACATCATGATGAAAAGGGGTATGTAAACTTTATTAGCATCTATAAAATGTAAATTGTAAGAATAAATGTCAGTTCTGTTATTTTCAGCAAGGAACAAATAGCTGATCATTTAGTATCATAAAAGTGCTAAGGTACATTGAAAGGGGTTTGTTACATATAACTTGGGGGCAGATTTACTAAGGGTCGAATTTGCGGGTTAAAAAACCCTCAAATTCGACCATGGGAATTGTATGGGAATAGAAAGTCTTGGAATTCAAAGGATTTTACCGCAATTCGATTGGTCGAACGATCGAATAGAATATTTAACCATTCGATCAAATTTTTTTTTGATCAAAAATAAAGAAAACCAATTTGATAGGTTGAAACTGGCGAACTAGGCAGTCAAATAAAAATTTAAAGGGGAAGTTATTAGACTGTCGAATATTCAAATTTATTTGATTTTTATTTGAATGATTCAAATCATTCGATTGAATTTTCAAAAGTGGTCTTCAAAAAGTCGAAAATTAGAATTTTAATCTTTTTGAAAATTCGATCGAATTTCTAATCATTCATGTGAATTTTGTAAATCTGCCCCTTGGTGTTATTGGGGGTACAGCAGTTCCTTTGCACAAATGCATAACGAGGAAGAGAGGCTAGAGTAGGAGGAGGAGTAGTAAGAGTAGTAGTAGTGGAATGCATGGCAGTATAAGGGCATAGGCACACCAGGAGATTAATTGCCAGTGATAATTTCTGCTTCTGCGTGTGGATTCCCTCCAGTAAGGGTTGGGGCAGACGGGGAGATCTAGTCACTTGGCACCTGTTTGAATGAAGAAAGTCTAGGCAACCTTGTGCAATTCCGGAAATTGAACCGCCGTGAGTGCATTGGCGCTGGCATTTCTTCATTCAAGCAGGGAGCAGGCAGTTTGGGTAGATTGTCACCTCGCAGAAGAGGCGATTAATCGCCAGGCCACTAAATCTCCCCGAATCTGCCTGTTTGTCACGAGTCTAAAAGCATTCCCACTAGCAATAATGTGAATTGCTGGTGGCAACTTAAAGCAACTTGGGGAGAGTGCAGTAACACCCATTTGTTAAAAATTAGTCCCCCTGATAAAACCAAAATACACCAAGAATGTAGGCTGGCTACCAAGGTTGCATTGTCTTACTACCTGGGTCCAAGGCTATACTATTTTACTACCTTGTGTAAGATAAGGGTGACAACAGATCACATCCAACTTACCAGCTGCAGTCTTCTACTTTTATATATGGGCTTTTTAATTTCTGAGCTGCATAAGAGAAAGAAAAAATGTTTTTTATATTATTTATATATATATATTATATATATATATATATATATATATATTATACAAACTTCATGTGAAAAAAAATTGAGTAACAACAACTTACGTTTTACTTTGCGACGTGTTTGAGGTTTGCTCTGAAAAACAAATAAAATTTAAGCAGAAACTCCCTGATGCTCCTTCAGTTCATTATGCAATTACTGAAATATACTACAGGTATTTAAAGGGGAAGCAAAAACTTTCCAGAAAGATTAGAAAGTTGCTTTTTTTAAAGAGATAGTATACACCTAAAACACCTTTGTAATTTCTATGTATTGTGTTAAACTTTAGCATTCTACCTAATAATTTATAAAATCCATATTTTCTTATTTTTTTCCATTATAAAGCAGTAATTTGAAATGTGTGAAAACAATAGGCAAAAGTATGTTCAGCATAAGCCCTATTCATTGAAGCTTGTCCCTTTAGGTAAGGGCACACGGGCAGATTCGAGGAGATTTAGTCGCCGGCAACTTTCTCTGCCTTCCCACCGGCTACAATGAAAAATCGCCAGTCAGATGGCACACGTGATGATTCGTTTTCCGAAGTCACAAGGAAGCTTCGGGCAACTTCAGAAAACAAATCGCTGTGTGTGCTATTCCACTGCCCATTTTTCATTGTATCCAGCGGGAAGGCAGTTTGGGGTGATTGTCGTCCCAAAGAAGAGGTGATTAGTCGTTAGGTGACTAAATCTCCCAGAACCTGCCCATGTGTCCTTACCCTTAAGGGGCTAATATACCTAAACTTTTTGAAAGCATTTAACCTTTATTTTGTTCACAATGTAGAAACAGAAAAAACAAATGCGTCCAATTAAAATGTTCAGCATTGATAACCCCCGTAAATACATTAGGATTGGCTATTCTAAGGTCAAGGTAAATATTTTCTCCAACATTATTCATAAAACAAAGACATGCATTGTTGATTAAAACACTGACCTCAGCCTTCACTACAGGTTGGGACTTTCGGACTTGTTTCAATGCAGTTTTCTTCTTTTCAATATAATGCTTTGCTTCTGAAAAGTAGGTTGGATAATACAGTTAAACAGGACTGAATGATACAGGGTGGGTTCTAGACTGGGCACTGTTACACTTTGCCCTGCCCCAATCCCAAAGTGACTCGCAAGGACCAGGGTTTGGGAGAAGGTAGAGGAAGGCAAGGAGCAGTCAGTGCTAGACAGGTTTATATAGGCAAAGGGGAACATTATAGTTAAAAATCAGCATTAGAATGAGAGAACTCTGCTATGAAGCGTTAGTCCATGTCTGCCGTAAAAACAACAAGTTGTATAAATTTGCCTGGTGGCACAAAAATCACACAAATATACAAGGGAAAGTTGAGTTAGTTGGCCTTTAGTTCTTTATTCGACTGCCTAATTCGCTAGATTAAACCTACCGAATTGGTTTTAACTATTTTTGATTGAATAAAAAAAATTCGATGGAATGGTTAAAATTGTTTGAATCATTTCATTCGAATGATTTTATTGTTCGATTGAATATTTGCTATTCAATAGTTGGAATTACGGTAAAATCCTTCGAATTCGATATTCGAAGGATTTTAATTCCCTTAAAATTCCTCTTCCATTTCGACCCTTAGTAAATCTGCCCCTAAGTGTCAACACACACTCAAGAGATTTATACAGGTATGGGACCTGTTATCCAGAAAGCTCAGGACATATGGTTTACCGGATAACAGATCTTTCTGTAATTTGGATCTTCATACCTTAAGTTTACTAAAAATCATGTAACCATTAAATAAACCAAATTGGCTGGTTTTGCTTGCAAAAAGGATTCATTATACATTTGTTTAAATGAAGTACAAGGCACTGCATTATCATTACAGAGAAAAAGGAAATCATTTTGAAAAAGTTGGATAATGGAGTATATGGGAGATGACCGCTCTATAATTTGGCACTTTCTGGATAACAGGTTTCCAGGTAACGGATCCCATACTTGTACCATAAAGTGCAATGTTAACAACATGTAAACATTAACTGGGATTGCTAGATTATGCCATTCAAACCAGTCAAACTCCACCTGCTGCAGTTATTTAGCAATCATTTATAAACACGCTGTAGACTGCAATGATTTTCATACAGCGCAAATCCACACAATTTTTACAATGCTAATGTAATAAACCTAATGTAGGGGGTGTATGTTTCTTATAACTGAAAGATGGAGCTACCGATATTTTTAATTATGTTTTACATTATTTGCAATTAACGCAAAATAAAAATCTTACCTTCAACGTGAAGTATTTTTACTCCCCAATTTAGGGCATTAGACAAAATACTATTTTTTGGCAGAATTTCCTATTCAAATAAAAAGAATAGAATAGATCAATTTAAATACATAATTCAGAAACAAAACATGTAAGTATACCGTTTAAGAAAAAGAAAAGATAACATTAATAATTGAAACAGACCATATATTTAGTCCCATTCATTGAACCTCTGCTGAACACGGAGGTATACTGCCCCTATAACTACTAATTTTGTCTGTAACATCACAGCCATTAGAACTGATGATGCAGAAAATATGGAAAAGATCTACTAACGTTTGAATAAGTTATGTTTCAATTACATCATTTTGAACCAAGTATCAACCACATAAGATGAGGGTAATTATCCTAAGTGATTATTTGTTTCGATTGCACAAATAAAAACCATATCTATTCCTAAACTAAAACAATAGGCAAACGTTATGTTCAGCACAAGCCCTAAACACACAAAAAACCCCAAAAATAACAAAGGTGGGGGGGGGGGG
>CM044441.1:25922959-25941017 GCA_024363595.1 Xenopus borealis
AAGGGGGGGGGGGGGGGGTACCTCCCCCATTCATTGCCATTTACTGAAAGTAACGAGAGTACTCAATTAAGGAATCTCACCTGCTCTTTGATTGCCTTTTTCACTAAAGATTTCCCCCGACTTACAAGGCTCTGTTTACACATTAAAAAGAGAAAAAAGTTCAGGTTAAAAGAATAGATCCCAACATTTTTTAGGGATTCGCATATTCCTGGTTTCTGTGTCCAGACACCAACATTTTTTTTTAATTATTTTGCAAAATCATAAGTGGCAGATTTAGCAAAATCAGAGAAATCTAATTTTTTCTGCATTCTGACCTTTTTTTTCACCTTTGGTTATAGATCATTTGCAGCTAGAAAAATGTTGCGGAGGAGGAAACGAAAGTGTAGCAGTTCAGAACTTTTAATTGATTAGGTTTCAATCGTTTCCGTGAGATGAAGTAGAAGGCTTAAATTAAATAATAATAATTACACATTTAATAAATTCAATAAATGTAATTCCTTGAATTCAGGATGGACAGCTCTGATACATAGTATATCTTCAATTAAATCAGACCCTAAAACAACGTTTCAAAATGAAATCTGTCCACTTTGTGCAGAGTTGACAACATTCAGCAGGCAGCACTGGGCAGAGGAAAAGCCTAGTGTGATAAGACTTTGCATTCTATAGAAATGTGCAAGCAGTTCCAATTTTTAGAATAGCTCTGTTAAAGTGCAATTTATTTATTTATTTTTTAATATTTTTATTTGTGTAGTCTTCAGCAGGAATACAAAACAAAGTACATTCTGCTATCACATATATACATAATACATCATCTGTTGCAGAGTACAAACTCCATTTTAAGTATACATGTGCATAATTTTTCCATCCATAGTTTCAGCAATATAACATCGTAGCACAATATATGTAGAGAAAAAAGAAAAAAAAGGGAAAACAAAATAAAAGTTAAAGTGCAATTTAAAGCCGGATACCTTCTCATTTTTTTTACTTGAATTTCCTTCTTGACATAATCGCCTATTGCCTGGGCTGGTTGAACTCTCTCCATTGTTTTGAGCAGGTTCAGGACTTGACACAGAACAAACATACTTCAAAGTCTTCACACATTTTGCCTCCTTTTTACTTGTTATAAGATAGCTGATTTCTTTGCTGAGAAATCCTTCAACAGCCTGAGAAAATATTGAGGGGTAAAACAAATTAAAGACATGTTGAAACAGATGGAAAACAGTTTGATGTGCTGGAGACGAACAAATCAAAAATAAATTTACAAAAATGAGTGCTTATATAATAATTACTGCAAAACAATGCAGCAACTAACACTATCATAAATCCATACTGATAGCAAAGCCATCCTGGGTTTCTTTTAATATTTTAATTTTCTCCCCACAAAATTTTACCACCCAGGTAGGATGAAAAAGTAGCTGGTTTAAACAACAAAACAGGAGTGAATTCAGTGTAGTTGACCTTTAACCACTGCTTCCGTCCAATGAAGTTAATTATCCGATCAGAGAGAAATTGTGGTCAATGATTGGTCTGATGCAGATTGTTTCTGCAAAAGATATAGGTGTCACAATTTTCTGATCGAAAAAGTAGCTGGGTGGGGAAAAAATAATGCTCTGTGGGTTGCTCACCTTTAAATTAACTTTTAGTATGATGTAGAGCAGTGATTTTCAACCTTGTGCCTCCAGCTGTTAAGAAACTACAATTCCCACAATGCATTTGCCTGACTGTGGCTGTCAGACTCCTTCATTGCATTGTGGGCCTTGTAGTTCCTTAACAGCTGGAGGCACAAGGTTGAAAATCACTGATGTAGAGAGTGATATGAGAAAACTTGCAATTGGTTTTCTTTTTTATTATTTGAGGCTTTTTAGCATTTAAATTCAGCAGCTCTCGTTTGCAATTTCAGCAATCCGGTTGGTAGGGTCCAAATAACCCTAGCAACCACACATTGATTGGAATAAGAAACCAGAATAGGAGATGGCCTGAATAGAAAGAGGAGTAATAAAAAGCAATGCCCATAATTGTGTAGCCTTACAGGGCATTTGTTTTCAGATGGGTGTCAGTGACCCCCATTTGAAAGCTGGAAAGAGTTGGGAGAAGAAAGCAAATAATTCGAAAAAAATTAATAAAATTAAGACCAATTGAACAATTGCTTAGACCTGGCTATTTTATAACATAATAAAAGTTAACTAAAGGTGAACCACCTCTTTAAAGGCTGCCACAGTCTTTTCCAACAAAATAGAAAGACTTTCACAGGTGCTGGTAGGACTTTTTGAAGGATTTGGATTTAAAATGATGCCGAACTGTGTTTGCATAATGATAAAATCCTGACATTCTGCACTTTCAGGCTTTTGTTCAACCAACAAATAAGCATATGGCACCCCATATCGGATGTGCCGATTGTCAGAATGTTCCAAAATCAGACACCATTTCCCAGATCTAGATAAATAAGCTTCAAAGCTTTTTTTTCCAGATTTTTTTTCCTATCAGACCCAAAACTGAAGGCAGGAAGAAGAGTAGTTCCTGTCCCCATATTTATTATCACTGTAACAAAATGTCTTAATCACTCTAAATGTCAGGAGAACACCTTATTTTGCAAGCTTTGGGTGTGTATACAACCATCTCTGTAGTACAATATGCGGACTAAGCTTTCTGCCAACAGTTCTTTAATTAGCAGGAAATTAAACGGTAACTTGTATGCATTGTAAAGTAAAATTAGTACATGCATACATTCTTTTATAAAAACATTCTTCATTAACTCATAAGACGGGGGTAAATGAAGGTGCACCAGATAGGTAGTATTCCACAACTGTATTTTCAAGTAGTAAACCACAAATCATAAATATCTACAGCCTTTAAAGAAGGACTAAAATTTAATATGGCTAAAAATGGCAATATTTTATATAAAGAACTTATGGGGGAAAAGTGGCCATGTACATATACCCAGCACTGTTAAAAAGCGTACAACTGGTAAGCCTGAACAAATGTATTTTTAAATAAAAATACTTGGACTTGTGAAACAAATAGGTGACCCTCTTTTCTGCCACCATATAAGTTGGTGCTGGATGGCTATAACAATGTGCAAATAATCAAATGGTACCAAAGGAAAAGGACTGAAATCTCTCCATACTACCTGGTACAGACCTTTATTGCAAAGTAAAAGGTCAAAAATGTTCAATGTTTTTTTGGGTGGTGACAGACAGGACACATATAAGGCCACATCAGTGATGTCAAGCATATATCCACCTGGCAAGGGATTATCTTTCAACATGGTTAAGATATTAATATTTCAAATACATTAAAATGTAATAAGCAAAGAGAAAGGTTATACTATTTACAGTTTTAGAGTTCACTTACACCTCCAAGTTCTTTTATATCTTTTTCCAATTTCTCAGATATTAGTTTGGATGTAAGGTCGAGATAGAACACCTTCCCAGCAAAAGGTTTGCGTACGTCTGCCTGAACTTTTCCAGTCGGCTTCTTCACTGTTGCTATGGTAGATTTCATTTTCAGGCCTCGACTGTGTGTTCCTCCTTCAGTAACAAACAAGAGGAAAATAATCTCCATTATTAGGTTCTCTTGCAACAACTGTTCTCATTTTCAGAAAATCTAGATTGTTATCTCCTTGTAGCAGGTGGTTTAGGCTAGGCGTTAAATATTCCCATGCCCAGTCATGAGCTGCTATGCAAATGTGCTGGCTGCACACTCAAACAACAAGCCAAGAAACAGGGAAAGAGAACATGAAGGGCATTAGCACATGGAGTAATTTGGCAGCTGTGGTGAAACGTGCGTGGCTACGGTCAACATATCACCTGGCAAATTGCACATATGAAAAGATATACGTGTTGCTTCGTTTTCTGAAGTCCCGTGAAGTTTCCCCACGAGGCAATTTTAGAAAACTGAGGTGACAAGTATGTTTTTTTCCACTGGGTAATTTACATTATGGCCAGAGGAAAAGCAATATAAGGTGATCTGTCGCCTGCAGATTTAAAGGGCAATAAAAATGTGCCTAATAAATGAAAATCTAATTCTAAACACCTTTCCATTATACTTTTATTACAAACTTTTAGAACTATTAAAAGTTATTTGTAAAGACAATTGCTACTGAAAGCAGCATTTGCTTAACCGGATTTGTTACTTTTTAAACAATGTTGCTGAATTTACCAGCAAAGAAAGGGGTTGTTAACTTTCCAAAAACTTTTTCAGTTGAGTTGTTTTTAGTGATGGGCGAATTTATTCGCCAGGGGCGAATTCCCGTGATTCGCGAAAATTCGCCGGAAAAAAATGAGTCACGCGTCGTTTTTGACGCGACTAAAACGACACGAGACGCAAATGTCGCGACGCACGTCGGAAACTACGCGACGTGTCAAAGTTGCCCCAACGCGTGTCAAAAGCGTGCCGCGACTCGTTTCGCAAATTTTTCGCCAATTCGTGAATTTCTCTGGAAATTCGCAAATTTTCCGGCGAAGCGAATCTCGGGAGATTCGCCCATCACTAGTTGTTTTTATACTGTTCTCCAGAAAAGACTTTTTCCCAATTGCTTTACATATTCTTTTAGGGCTGTGATAAACTAGGCTATTTGGGGAGATTGAGTCGCCTGATCGCCTCGACTTTGAGGCTCCCCAAACGCCTTCCCTCCCTCTGCGCTGGCTTAAATGAAAAATCACCAGCGCTAATCACACTCGGCGATTCGTTTTCCGAAGTCGCCCGAAGTTTCCTTGCGAGGCAACTTAGAAAAATTAATCGCCATGTGTGATTAGCGTTGACGATTTTTCATTTTTCATTTAAGCCAGCGCAGAGGGAGGGAAGGTGTTTAGGGAGATTGGTCGCCGCAAAATCGAGGCGATTAGTCGCCAAGAGACTCAACCTCCCCAAATAGCCTAGTCTGTCACAGCCCTTAACCATTTCCCCAAAATCTAAGTTAAAAGTCCCTGTCTCTAGTGTTTGAGTCTGGCAGCTCAGTGATTCAGGTGCAGACTGTTACAATTTTACTACAATTAGGGTAGAGACAGACGAGAAGATTCAGGTAGATTTAGTCACCCAGCGACTAATCTCCCTAGTAATTTGTACCCTAGAAACCAAATTGCTGACAGTGAAAAAAAAGCTAAATAACTATAAAACCACAAACAATAATAAATGAAAACCAATTGCAAATTGTCTCAGAATATCACTCTCAACATTATACTAAATGTTAACTCAAAGGTGAACAACTCCTTTGAGAGAGTCAGCGACACCCCCCTTCCCAGAGCTGCGTTAGAAGGTGAAAAATTAAACTTACTTAGAAAAATGGTCATACATAGAATATAGAAAGTAAGTAGAAAAAAAACTACATTACTGATGAACGATCGGAAACTAACTAAAGTGTTGGAATGTGAACAACCCTTTAATCAGCCATCTTGTCTAACATTGTTTCAAAAGTCTATGCGGTGATGCCCAAAGATGTGCAATAAAGGCATTTTTATTTAAAGAAGCTTTTCTGGAGGTGCTGTTCTATTTCTTCAATTTCAAAAGTCTAAAGGTGGCCATAGACGCACAGATAATATCGTACGAAACGAATTTTCGTACGATATTCAGTGCGTGTATGGTGGGAAATGAGACGACCGATATCGTCAGAGGATTAAGATATCGGTCGGCTGGTTGATCGGACTGGACGGAAAATTTTGATCGGATGCCTTTGAAAGCTCCCTGAACATCGGCCATTGTTAGTGCTGAATCGTCAGATACAAGTAGAATTCTATTGTTTCTACCTGTATATTTGACGATTCAGCTCTACACGTGTGTGTTGAAACGAACGATATTTCTTGGAAAGATCTTTTCCGAGAAAGATCGTAATTGTTACGTCTATGGCCACCTTAAGCCACCAGGGCAGAGAATAGAAAGGGAGGGACAAAAACTGCTTTCAGTAGCAATACATATAATTTAAACACCATAGAAAAAGTATTGACTGTATACTGCAAAGTTGCTTAGAGTGATGTTTTACGTTGACATTTCCTAATTAACTGCAAGTGAAAAATTTCTTTTGACTTATGATACACTTTTCAGAAAATATTTGAGATAGTAGATGAATGCTGAATGCCTTCCCATACCAAATGTTGCTATAATAAATGGAGGCTAATGGCCACCGCTTGCTGGCTAAGATATGCCTGAAGGTGAAACACTACATCTGCCATAACCCTTAGGCCTGTGACCTGTAACATTTTACTGCTGTTGTGCTGCAGTCGGCAGGGAAATGCTTATGTCTCTTCTGTGTCACCCATGGAAACCACCAGTCTTGACTCAAACGTGAATATCTGTGCATTTTAAATAGGGATGCACCCAATCCAGGATTCGGTGCGGTATTTGGCCATTTTCATCCGAATCCTTGTGCCTGGCCAAACTGAATCCAAAAAATCATGTGACTTTCAGTCACAAAACAAGGAAGTAAAAAAAACTTTTTGCCGTGCACTTCTTGAGCGCCACTCTTTTACCCTCCACCTCGCCAGTTTGGATATATAAATTAGGGTTTGGATTCAGTTCAGTATTCGGACGAACCTTTCACAGCGCATTTGAGGGTTCAGCCGAATCCAAAAGTGGATTCGGTGCATCCCTAATTTTAAATGGGGTTGTTCATTTTCCAACACTTTTTTCAATTCAGTTGATTTCAGAAATAAAGACTTTTCCCAACAACTTTCTATTTTCGATGTGTGACCGTTTTTCTAATATTCAAGTGTAAGTCTAATTTTTCACCTTTCTAAAGCAGCTCTGAGAAGGGGGTCGCCGACTCTCTTAACTGTTCTAAATTAATACTTTTAGTGGATACATTTCTTATCTTTGTCCCTGCTGAGCAAAATCCTGCTAAAGGCAACGGTTAGAATTGATACAATAGTTGCTAATACTCCAGAGATGCTGCTGAAAAATGGATCAACTAAATGTTGCAAAATTGTAACAGTTTAGAGTCTGCGTCTGAATTACTGAGCTGCCAGACTCAAACACTAGAGACACCAACATTCAACTTTAAACTAGATATTGGGAAAACAGAAAAAAAAGGAAAGGAATTGAAAGAGGTCTATTTCTGGAGAACGATAAAAAGAAAACAATTCAACTGAAATTTTTTTGGAAAAATTATAAATAAATAATGGAACATAATTGAGAAAAGGATTTATTTCAGGAGAACACTCTGAAGCCCATTGTACCTTAAAATGTGTTTAAAGGAACAGTAACATCAAAAAATTAAAGAACTTTACATTAATAAATATATCATGCAGTGCTGTAGTGCACTGGTAAAACGTCTGTTTGCTTTAGAAATACTACTATTGTTTATATAAATAAGCTGCTGTGTAGCAATGGGGGCAGCCATTCAAAGGAGAAAAGGCTCAGGTTACATAGCAGATAAGCTCTGTAGAACATAATGGTGTTATTGGTGATCCACTAAATCTGTGTCATATAGTCTTTTTTTCAATTTCCGCCATTGCTACACATCAGCTTGTTTATATGAACCAGGGGCCGGGCCAAGTCCCCTGCACACCCGAGGCGACCTGGCTAGCCGCCATGCTCCAACATCATGTATGCGCCGGAGGGGAGGGAGGCAGGGCTAGAACACCAGAAGGAAGGGATGGAGGCAGACTAGAGAGTGCTGAAGGGGTGAGCAGCGAACCTGAACTAGGGGTAAGCAGAAGTCCGGTACCTGCCCAGCGCCTATGGTTGCCAACTTTGCTTAAGTGTGTCAAAAAGGGTGTGTGTGTGTGTGTGTGTGTGTGTAAAAGGGGTGGCTTGTGATGTCAAAGGAGGCATGGCCATACATAAAAGGGGCAGGCCATGTCACAGACATTTCAAGGAGGAGAACAAAAAGTTAAATTCCAATGGATCGGGGGCAGGCCGAGGGGTCTTTTTAAAAGTATTACAAATTTATGGCCAGCTACAGTAAATTTGTAATACTGGCCCTGGCTGGTATTTTACCGTCTAGGCCGGTAAAACACCATCCGGGCGGCAACCCTAGCAGTGCCCCCTGTTCCATTGTGTCCTAGGCAGGTGCCTCTTCCACCTACCCAAATCATATATAGGGTGTATGATTTGTGAAAGCTTGAAGGTCTGGCGGTGAATTACTCTGAAGTTGAACCTTCTAACATTGGAATAACGCAAGGATCACTTCATCCATAAGAATCGATCTTCTGCCTATCCCTACTGATATGAACCATAGTAGTGTCTACCCCTATTGATATGAACCATAGTAGTGTTTACCCCTAGGGATATGAACCATAGTAGTGTTTACCCCTAGTGATATGAACCATAGTAGTGTTTACCCCTAGTGATATGAACCATAGTAGCGTTTCTGAAGCAAACATCGGTTTTACAAGTGCGCTGCATTATATCTTCATTACTTTAAAACAACTCTTTTTGGTGCTACTGTTCCTTTAATTAACAAAAGGTGACATTAAAAAAAGGAAAAGCTACACATCAGCAGAGACCAGAGAGTGGCCAATGGAACTCACGGGGTCGGTGCAAGTTGGACTTGGATCCTCTCTTGGCTTCATTTGCTTTGTCCTCTGGAGGAGCCACTGCCTAAGTAAAAGTTCATTCACTTCAATAACTTGTCAACTTAAATGATTTGTTTATATTATTATTCATTGTAACTGGCAGAAAAAGAGGGAGCAGAGGTGTGTGTATCCCACGTAAATGCTATGAGACTAAGCTACAGCAGTATTTCCCATGATAACCCGGGGCGGGGGCAGATTTTAATTCCGTGACGCTGTTAGAAGGAATAGACTGAAGAATAAAGTTCTGAGCTCCTACCGAAAATTCGGCGTGTCCTCCCAGCAAGGCCCCACCGGGGCTCCCGGAAACATCAATCCGCTCCGCCAGCTCTCAGTCCCTTAACTCCACTTCCCCAGTTTGAGACTCCGTCTGTTTTCCCGCCTCTCCGGATAGCCCCGCCCCCTCCCACCGAGTGGCGTGTAAACGCGGCGGACACGTCACCGAAACTTTGATGATTCGACGCAGCATTCATAAGGGTGTTTTTTCTAACGTCAACCAAAAGCAGTTTCTCTCTTTCACTGAAAATAAATTAACCTTTAGGCCATTCCCAATTTTAAAGAGCAGTGGCTATATTTATGTTACAGTGATAGCTCAAGGCAAGTTGCAAAAAAAAAAAAAAAAAATCACAGGTTATGTCCTTGAAAGTCACCCGGTGGCACTGTGACAGAGAAAATAGTTTTCTGAAGTACGACTCGTGTAATAAGGGCTTATCTAAACACCGTTTATTGGAATGTGCCAACGCGAATAAAAGGTTACACACAAAAGACCTCTAACCACGTGACTGAGATTACGTACAGCATAGTACAAATCTATCTGTAATTGAGCTTCGGTTTTCTCATAACCAAGGGCTGTCGCAGGGTGCTGGGAGTTAGTTGCAGACGCCACAATACTATATATCATATATATAAACAATACATAACGTCACAGTGCTGTTCATCTATTCTGTGCCCTTTTCCATCATGGCGCCGTAGGCTTGCAGCGCCCTCCTCTATGGGCAAGCAGCTGCGTGTGCTTGTGTAATAGTACAGTAACCGGCATGTCCTGGACTCACATGCTTCTAGTGGAGAGGTGATAAGTACATGTGTTTCTCTGGCGAGGATGAGGTATGAGCTTGCTGCTTTGTGGAGTTCATGGATATAAAATAATGGCGGCCCCCTATATGAGCTTATAAGGGCAGAGTTTGTGGCTGGCTGCAAGAGGGTCGCTAGGACTTGACACCTGTGGAATATCAAAGAATACACTTGTATCTTGTATGTACAGTATCTCTTGGCTTCCTGCTGACGCCATACACGCAGAACAGCTGTGAGGACGAAGTTCAACATTTATTTTCTTCCATGAAGCTATCTTCTGAAAATTATATATTCCCTGACTTTCTGACTGCCACTCAAGGTTAGTCAGACAACATTACTCTACTGTTTTTATTCGTACTAACCAACAGCTGCTCAGCCACAGAGACATCAACTGGCCTATTTGGTGTAATTCGGGTTGCCACCTTTTCTTGAAAAAAACACCTGTCTTCCTATATTTTTATCTTTTTTTCCCATTAATAACATTGGGACCATTACATGTCACCTATGGCCCAAAAAATTTGCCCAAAACCGAAGGTGTGGGCTGATAGAGCCCGCATTCCGGTTTGGGGTTCTAGTACTTTTAAAAAAAAAAAAAAAGCCCCATGCAGGTGCTGGCTTACTCACACCGGGAGCTCCCGGTGCGAGCCGCCATGTCTTCTGAAGCGCATGCGGGTACTAGAACCCCAAGCCGGAATTCGGGCTCTATCAGCCCGCACCTTCGGTTTGGGGCAGTTTTTTTGGGCCATAGGTACCCTTTAAAAATACCGGCCAGGCCGCTAAAATACTGGCCAGGTGGCAACCCTAAGTGTAATATATATATATATATATATATATATATATATATATAGACAGAGAGATTATGATTTATATATATATATATATATATATATGTTTGCTATCCTTACAGAGCTACAAAACAAGTTGACACTATAGAAATTACATGTAATCCTTGACTGTATTAAAAACCATACCATGTGAGGGCAATGTAATTCACCTTTGTCACCAGCATGATCACTTGGCCAAGGGACTCCATCCTGAAATATATGCCGGCACTATATACAATCTTAGGGCCCTTACACATGGGCGTTCGTATCTGCGCTACCCTGCATTCCGTTCTGCTTTGATCAGCTGCAGGGGAGCGCAAGCTCAGATGCACACAATTCTTTTGAATGAGGTTGTACTCAGCAGACGTGTGTAAGCGCCGAACGCAGGTTGGGACCCAGCATGTTGCGTGCCAACCTGTGTTCGGTGCTTACACTCGTCTGGTGAGTACAACCTCATTCAATTGCGTGCATCCAGTTCTGCGCTCCCCTGTGTCTGAGCGCAGTAAAATGGAACGCAGGGGAGTGCAGGTAAGAACGCCCATGTGTAAGGGCCCTAAAGGTGATTGCTAATTCTAAGCAAATTTTCAACTGGCCTTCAATTGTTTCCATTTTTATAGTTCTTTAATTATTTTTCTTCTTTTTCTGACTTTCCAGCTTTCAAATGGGGGGGGGGTCACTGACCCCATCTAAAAACAAATGCCCTGTAAGACTCCAAATGTATTATTAGTGCTACTGTTGATTACATGTCTTCAGATCCTCTCCTATTCATATTCCAGTCGCTTATTCAAATTAATCCATGGTTGCTAGGGTCATTTGGTTCCTAGCAACCAGATTGCTGGAATTGCAAACAGGAGAGCTGCTGAGTAAAAAGCGAAATAACGCAAAAACCACAAGTAATAAACTGAGCCTGGCCAGATTCCCTAGGCAACCTGGCCGGTCACAGCGCTGGCTGAGCAAGCAATCTCGAGTCAACAATGGCGCCCACATGTGCTATATGCAAATAGAGGGGGAAATAACACCCACCGTCAAGGGGATAGGGGACCAGACATGGGGTAGGTGACAGAGCAGGTACACTACACTGATTTTGACTTGCTCTCCAATGGACTTGTTCGTTTTGATCCTGATGGTTTATGTGGACTTGGCAAATCCCACCACTGTGCGATTGAGTGCTGGACACAACATTACGAAGGTGATTACTGATTCCTCCTTGTGCCTTATTAAGGGTTGAGTAGGGTCTTCCATGAAAATTTGAGTTTTCAAGGTTTGTTTTTGTTCAAATCTCTCATTTTCAGGTTAACAAAAAACAAAAAGCTTAGATTTTCAAAATTTAATATACCCTGACCCTGGAAATAGCTCGAATCCGAAAACACACCATCTAAAAGCTGTCAAGGTCACGTAGGAGTCAATGGCAGAGTTCCCTTGAACCATTTGAAGATGTTAATAGTCTTTATGATGTTCCATTTTTTTTTTTCTGAGGGTTTTGCCCAAAAACACACATGATCTGAGCGATTCAAGGCTTTTTTTTCCATCCAAAAAAAGATTTCAGGCTGCACAACTCGAACTCTCAGAGTCAAGTCTTTTTCTTAAATAAGATACCGTTGGAGTTCATTTGAGGTATAAAAACTCTAACATTCAACTTTTCATAAATAATCCCAGTAGTGTATAATTTAGCACCTTGGCATTGAAGACTGATGTGCAAAGGAAAAAATGGACAAATTCTTCAGTTGCTAGTGAGTTGCTACTGAGAATAAGTTTTTATGGATGCTGCTCTACTGGGAATAGTCAAACATTTTAGATTGTGTATGATGGGAGATATAGATGCTCAACATTTGTACACTTTTACTGTGTTACACATATGTAAGTATAAACTTTCGATGAAATAGTCATAACATTAACCTACAAAAATAACTTAGATTTTGTTTGTATGGGCAGATACTTGCTCTCATTAATACCAGGGCTGGAACTTGGGGTAGGCTACGTGCCTGGGGCACCCAGCTGGCCTGGCCCGGCCCAGATTAATTCATAGTTTTAAAATGTTACATTCCCCATTTGATGTATGTAATCAGAAGGGTATACAATAAAGCTCAATACACAATAAAGGTAGTACACGTATCGGACCAGTTAACGACATACAGACATTTTTTTAAGTATATTTCAGATAGATTGCTTTTTCATTAAAGAAAATAAAATATAGGATTTAATTTTTTTTCCTTTACATCACATTTAAATGTACAGGTATTTCAGTAATTTGGCTCTTCATACAGTGGGGCAAATTTACTTACCTCCGAAGTTGCGCCAGTGTTGGCTTCACCTCACTTCGCCAGGCGTAGATTCGCCAGGGCTATGCAAATTCATGAAGATCCGAAGTTGTGCACAAGTTACCGATCATTTGGGAAGTTGCGCTAGTGATGTTACGATCATCATTGCATACAGTGCCAAAAAGAAGATTGAATGGACGTGTATGCTGCAGCAAATACATAACAGACTCCACACAATCCCAGGGAAACTTAATAGAATTATATAGAGGTGTTTTACTGCCCTACACATGTGCCCACAGTATTGTTTAGGTGCCATATGTTATTAAATGTAGGGGGAAAGGAGGGTACCCTAAAAAAATTTACCCTGTAAAATGAAAAGACTCCAGCGTTTTTTGAACTTTTTTTTTTTAAACTCTTATTTACTCTATTGCACCTCACCTGGTCTGACCTGGTGAAGTAAACTCTGGTGAAAGGGGTAACGTTCAGAAAAAAAAACTGCCTCTGCTAGTCCCCGCCTACCAGTGAAAAACAAGTAGGCAAAGTGAATTTTCGAATAAAATTAGAATTTTTATAATTCAAATTTCGAGGTAATTTTGGGCTACTTCGACTATCGAATAGCCCAAAATTCGAATGGAAGCTTTCCTGGAAAATCGAATTGATCTGCCTGTAACGGACATGTTGAGAAGGGACAGTCAGGTTGGCAAAACAGTCAGGTTTAGGAACTTCAAGTAACAATTACATGAAAAATTATCAACATGAGTTATAGGTAACTTTTGATGTACATTAATATTTTGAATAATATTTTTTTGGGGGCAGATTTACTAAATTCACATGAATGATTCGAAATTTTATAAAATTTTCAAAAAGTTTAAAATTTTCAAATATTTTTGGAGGCTACTTCGACCATCGAATTTTGAAAATTCGATCGAATCAAATGATTTGAATAATTCGAATAAAATTCTGTTAGAATATTCAACAGTCGAATAACTTGCTATTTTAATTTCGACTGCCTAGTTCGTTGCGGTAAAAACCTTTAAATTTCTTATTCGAATTTGAAGGTTTTAAATTCAACCACAATTCGACCAATAGTAAATCTGCCCCTTAGTATCACTTTAAGTAAAACTTATAGGATGCTCAAGCTATTCGGCCCTGGTTGTATTCATACTTTGAACATGTTATGGTTTCTCTTGCAGTATACCGTACCTCACATTCAGTATGATTCAATTAAAAATCTATTGCTTGAGACTAATTTATTTTACTTCTGTATCTCAAGGGTGTGTATGGATCTAATTAAGTCCTGAAAGCAAATATCTGAAATCAGGGAGCTTTTGGTTTTCAATTTGCAGATACAGTGTGTTACAAATGAAATTGCTGCTATAAGATCCCTGACCACATGCAATGCAGCTTTTTGTAATGTTAGTGGCTTGTGTATATGTATATATATATATGTATATATACTCACGTGACCTGTGAAGCAGGGGAAGGTCTAGGCAGTTTGGACTGATTTCATCTTGGCATGAGGCTTGCAGCACAATTATGCTGGCAGAAACAGAACCTCCCAACCTTGTTTATTTCAGTGTCTCTGATTTTCTGGTAAGGCTGATGCGGAAAAAGCAGGAAAAAAATATATTTATCCATCTGATAGTATGTTATTATATTCATTATCATTGATTTACCAGCTGTATCTGTTTAACTATTGTTTTATTATGCAGATTGCTCAGGACCTGGGGTTTTACAAATAATGGATCTTTATGTAATTTGGATCTTCACTTTAAAATGCTTAAAGGTAGACTGTCATGGGAAAACATGTTTTTTTCAAAATACATCTTTTAATAGTGCTGCTTCAGCAGACTTTTGCACTGAAATCCATTTCTCAAAAGAGCAAACAGATTTTTTTTTATATTCAGTTTTGAAATCTGACATGGGGCTAGACATTTTGTCAATTTCCCAGCTGCCCCTGGTCATGTGACTTGTGCCAGCACTTTAGGAGGGAACTGCTTTCTGGCAGGCTGTTGTTTTTCCTTTTCAATGTTGCTGAATAGGGGACATGGGATTTTACTATTGAGTGATGTTCTTAGATCTACCAGGCAGCTGTTATCTTGTGTTTGGGAGCTGTTATCTGGTTACCTTCACATTGTTCTGTTGTTGTTAGGTTGCTGGAGGGGAAAAGGGGAGGGGGTGACATCCCTCCAACTTGCAGTACAGCAGTAAAGAGTGATTGATGTTTATCAGAGCACAAGTCACATGACAACTGGGAAATAGACAAAATGTCTTGCCCCATGTCAGATTTCAAAATGAAATATAAAAAAATCTGTTTGCTGTTTTGAGAAATGGATTTCAATGCAGAATTCTACTGGAGCAGTACTATTAACTGATGCATTTTGAAGAAGAAAAAAAATTCCCATGACAGGATCCCTTTAAGTCTTTATTAATAAATAACTTACCAAAACTTCACCTGTGCTCCTCTTCAGAAACGGCATCAGGGCGTCGATTTCTCCTCTCTGGAGAGTAGAAATCGAGCGACGCACGATGGATCGCTGATCACCTTTTCTGAAAAGGAATGCAAGCTTAAAGACTTAGCGATTTTAAAGTTTAATATGTGTTGGTGTTTTTTTTTTTCGTAGCATACTAACAAATTTAAAAAAAATGTTTTTGCTGTTACTGGTCCTTCCAATAAGGATTAATTATATCTTAGTTGGGATCAAGTACAAGCTACTGTTTTATTATTATTATTATTATTATTATTATTATTATTATTATCATAGAGAAAAAGGAAATCCCTTTTTTAAAATGTGGATTGTTTGGATAAAATGGAGTCTACGGGACATGGCCTTTCTGTAACTCAGAACTTTCTGCATAACTGGTTTCCGGATAACGGATCCTATACCTGTATAACCAATTTGTCATCATCTTATTACCTCATGAGGCATCCTATGCATCTCTCCAATCACCATATAACTTTTTTTTTTTTTTTTTTTAAAGGGGCATGTGTGATTGTCTGCGGTTGAAATTAAAGAAAACCGTACATTTATAGAATTTTTTTTACTTCATACAGCAAAATGCAGAAAAATACGGAACCAGCACAGGAAGCTGTTCACATTACCCCCAGCCAACAGATGATTGCATCTTCAGTGGGAGCCCTCCTTACATCTTTCCTTGGTAAGGCATATACACATAAGGATTTTACTAGTATCTGGCCAAATAAGTTTTTTTCTGGGGATGTGAATTGTTATATTTTTGAAAAGGAGATGTCAGAGGAGGTATTTTGTCCCTGAGAAAAAATACCTCCCATGGCGGTTGAAGACTGCGGGAATCAAGTTCAAAACTGCAACTTCGCTCAAAATCTTCTTTCTGTATTTTTGTGTAAATAGGACATTGACATTTTTTGAACACAGCGCTTTTTACAATGCTGACGTATTTTCAGGTGATTTCATGTTCAAATTAATATTCAAATCCCAGGTAGAATCATTTTTGAAACCAAATATACTTTTCACACTTGGATAAACAAACCCTTTGAGCTAAGCTTTCTGCATGCAGGGGTTAGTCATTATAGTCTTGCATAAGAGTTTATTGGTCAAAGTTTGATAGGCCGTTTGCTGTGTGCTTGCCAAGGTTATAAATGAATTTGGCTCACTGGCAGCAATATTAATAAATAGACGGTGCTCCAGAAAAAAGTAAACTGCTCACCAAGTTGATCGTGTGGTCCAGTTGCACCAGCTCCAGACCCCTAGCTTCAGGGAGCAACAATCCGAAAAAAATATTTTTTATTTATCATGATTTTAAAAGTATAAATGCATCTCCAGGAGCCCTACGCATTTTGTACCTGCATGGTCTTGACTAAGTACCATACAGATACGAAACACGTAGTGCTCATGGAGATGCATTTATACTTTAAAAATCATGATAAATAAATATAAAATAACATATATTTTTGACCCTATGGATCCTTTTGAGTGCCAGATAGCCCTATTTTGCCATTTTTAGCAATATAGCATAATAGTATTCACAACTAAATAAGGGTTGGTAAAATTATGCCAAGCAGAGATGTCATATAGTCTTTTATTAAAATAAAACGTCCCAACTATAGCCTAAAACAGCTGGAGGGTGCTGGGAGTTGTTCATATATTTCAACTCCTTGTCATTGCTCACACTGAGCAGATACATTTCCCCTCTGTACAGTGACCGGTGCATGCAACAGAATTAAATGACAGAAAGCAGATGTAATATCTGGCAGTCAGATGTATTTCTATACCAGTGGAGGATCAGCAACACCCGGGGGGTGCATTTGTCATCCCACTAATGTGCTATTTTCTTTTTGTCTAATTGTAGTTACACCTCTGGATGTTGTGAAGATTCGGCTACAGGCTCAAAGCAAACCTTTTCTAAAAGGTACAAGGTCATCATTCTTCATGATTTAAATGTATTGTTTCTGTAATCTCAAATTAAAGGGGAACTAAAGATTAACAAAGATGTAGGCTAGCAACTCTACAAATTGGTCTTTTGTACAAGCCCAAGGAGACCGATACTGGGCATGACTTTGATAGCACTGTATTGGTGAAGAACGGATAGGAGAAAGCATGTAGGGGTCCCTCCTACCTTGCAAGATATTCAGAGGGGCAAGGTAGAGAGAGGCAGGCAGTAGGGATGTGCGGGTTGAGAAAAGCTCTTTCCCAACCACCCGACACATGTCCGTCCACTCTCTGCTTCCCTCCTTTTATAGACCCGTGCCGTCCCACCACCAAGGACATCACAAAAGGGGCAGGACAGGCACATTTCTATAAAACTGGAAGTAGGAAGCTGGAGTCTAAGGTCTATGGAGGGGAGAGGTGGCAGAAGAGCTCAACCTTAACCCACTTGTTACCTGCAAATGAGTGTTAACTGCTAGTTACCATCAGAACAAATCCTTGTACACTTACAGCCATAAGCCATGTTTTTGTTTAAAGCTAAAAATGTTTCTATTTTTTTTTTTACTTAGGAAAATGCTTTGTTTATTGCAATGGTTTAATGGATCATCTGTGCATGTGTACAAATGGGAATGGAAAAGCGTGGTATAGAGCACCGGGCCATTTCCGAGGGACCATGGTAAGGTGATACTGTGATAATTTTATCTGTAATGGCCAGCTCTTTCATTATATTTCCTATAGGTAACAGGGTTCACTAACACTTGGTTTTGTATATCGTGGAAGTAATTTCCTACATGAAATCTGGGACACCTGCTTTAACATTTTTTAAAGAACACTGGGCTCCAGCTGTAAAACTTGCCTTATGGCTATTTCATTTCCAGGCAAGCTGTTGCTTAAGGATACAGTATATCCAGCTTGCCAGGCTTGCCTAATACTGAGCTGGATGGAAATGTTAGGCCAGCTCTCCTTTTTAACAAAAAAGGGGGGGGGGGGGGGGG
>CM044441.1:25941125-25983473 GCA_024363595.1 Xenopus borealis
TTAGGTGAAACTGTGTGGATTTAATTTTGAATTAACTACTCATATAATATAAAAAACAAGAGAAGTTCTTAGGCATGCCATAACAAAATTTGTACTGTATTTGCGTGCACGCATTATTTCTTCACTCCTTTCTCAACAAGGCAAAGGCATTTTATTGATTAAGAAAACATGCAGGGGAAGGAATATTGCATGCAAAGGTTGCACCAGGGTAGCCCTGCTGGTGAATTATTGGCAAACAATTGAAATACAAAAGGACATCTGTTTTCTACTGATAGCCCTGAACAGTTACTGTATAATTGTGATGCTTAAAGGGATTCTGTCATTTGTTTATGATGTTTTTATTTCTAAATTACACTTTTACACTGCAAATAATTCACTCTACGATATCAAATTTCATTCCTGAACCAGCAAGTGTATTTTTGTAATTGTAATATTGGTGTATAAGCACCCATTTGCCTTGCCATGAGCTTTCAGAAAGAGCCAGTACTTTACGATGGAACTGCTTTTTGGCAGGCTGTTTCTCGGTTGTTTGTTTGTTTGTTTGTTTCTCATGCTCAATGTAACTGAATGTGTCTCAGTGGGACATGGCTTGTACTACTGAGCATTGTTGTTAGATCTACCAGGCAGCTGTTATCTTGTGTAGGGGAGCTGTGATCTGGTTACCTTCCCACTGTTCTGTTGTAAAGGTGGCCATAGACGTAACAAAGTTTGTTTGTTTCAATACACACACGTAGAGCTGAATCATCAGATATACAGGTAGAAACAATAGAATTCTACCTGTATCTGATGATTCAGCACTAACAATGGCCGATGTTCTGCCAATATATGTCTGCTCGTTTCCCACCATACACGCACTGAATATCATACAAAAATGTATTTGTACGATATTATCTGTGCGTCTATGGCCACCTTTAGGCTGCTGTGGGGTGATATCCCTCCAACTTGCAGTAAAGAGTGATTGAAGTTTATCAGAGCACAACTCACATGACTAGGGGCAGCTGGGAAACTGACAATATAGCTAGCCCCATGTTATATTTCAAAATAAATTAAAAAAAATCTGTTTGCTCTTTTGAGAAATGGATTTCAGTGCAGAATTCTGGTGTTTGGGATGTGTGGAGCTCTTTTCAAAGCATGAAATGATCTATCGTTGCATGAAAGTTTTTGGCAATGCTACTGCTAAACAATTTTTCTGATCCTAAGCTGCTTGGCTTATGTTCAGCCATAAACCGGATCTTGAACCCTTGAAGTCTGGGGAAAAATGGCAATATATTGCAGCTGTTTCTTCTCTTCTTCTTTCTCTGCTGCTGCTTGGAGAATAAATTAAGTGCATAATTACAGTTGAGTCCAGTCTTACTTGTAAGGCTCACTTTCAAATCCTTCGAGGCATCAATGGACACCACACAAGTTTCAGTAGCTGCTTCAGACGTCCAATCCAGTTCATCAGGACTTTTCACATGGATATGGCTTCTGTTCATACGCAGACAATTTGCATTTTAGTTTTATTTCTAAAGACATTCTACAGTTTTGGCTTAGAGAGTATTATTAATAACATTATTTCTTTTAGGATGCTTTTGTCCAGATAATAAGGAATGAAGGAATCAAGTCCTTGTGGAGCGGCCTGCCTCCAACTCTGTAAGTATTTTGTCGAGTCAGTGTCTGTTATAAAATACATGTGGAGCTTGAAGGACTTAAAAATGGAAGGGGGGTAATCATATTAGGAGTTTATAGGGAGTTTAAAGGAACATTGAGAGGTGCTGATATTGTATGTGCTATAATTATATCCCTGGGAAGTGAAGCCAGTGTGAATAAAATGTCAAGGAATATTTGAATAAAGTAATAAATTTTCACAAGGTCGAGTAACTTACAACAACCAATCTGATGTCTGCTTTCGAACAGGTGACTGTTAAATATTTCATAATGGGTTGCTATTGGTTCCTAGACCTAGTACAAACTCTTAAAGTGGTGGTTCACCTCCATGTTAACTTTTAGTATGTTATGGAATGTCTAATTCTAAGCAACTTTTCAATTGATCTTAATTTTTTTTATATAGTTTTTTTAATTTTTTTCTTTTGACTTTCCAGTTTTCAAATGGGGCTCACTGACCAGACATAAAAACAAATGGTCTGTAAAGATACAAATGTATTGTTATTGCTATTTGTTATTACTCATCTTTCTGTTCATGCCCTCTCCCTTATTCCAGTCTCTGGAATGCATGGTTGCTAGGGTAATTTGGACCCTAGCAACCAGTTTGATAAAATTGCAACCTGGAGAGCTACTGAATATAAAGCTAAATAGCTCAAAAACCACAAATAATAAAAAATTTACTCTCTACAGCATGCTGAAAGTTAATTTAAAGGTGAACAACCCCTTTAAGACATTTATCATATTTTCACATAGTTATTAGCCTGTGCTACAAATGTTTCTCTGCTAAATATTTTCTAAATTAGTTCTTCACTGGAGCTGCAAGCATACACAGTCCGCACACCAGGTAGGGGAAACAGTATAGTATTGATAGTGGTGTGAGCAGGAAAACTGCTGCCTGGAGTAGCTTATAGCTGTGACGTAGGCCCCAATATATAGCTCTGCACTATGGGGCGTCATCATCAAACAGCTCCAATGACCAAAGCATTATAGGTTTGATAGTTGCCCTTCATTTAGTGCATCAGTTAGAAGCCAATTTCATTACTATTGATCTGTGTTGCTTGTTTCTATTTGCAGTGTCATGGCAGTGCCAGCCACAGCCATTTATTTTACGTTCTATGATCAGCTACGGGACATTTTGATTCGCTGTATGCCGGAAAGGGCAGAGATGGCTTCTCTTGTTGCTGGAGCCACTGCTAGATGTAAGTCATTTACAGATTCTGCTGTGCAATCACATGGCAGGCTGGCTGGAACTCAGGCCATTATTCAAGTACAGCCGCTTGGATAGGAAATCCGTTCCCTGGGCAGACATGGGAGCTGATTATCAGTAGGAAAAGTCATTGTTTCTATGTGAAGGTTTTATTTCGTACCATGCACAAATATTTGGTTAAAGCTTTCACGGCCTTTAAATACTTATTTGTTATGAGCAGTGTTGGCTAACTAGCAAGTGTCCAGTTTTGTACTGGTGATTTCAGCATCTTTCCCAGTAATATGCTTTATAGTAGCCTTACAAAAGAGGACCACATTCAGCTTTCTGTTCAGCAGAACAAACAGTGTAATGGTGGCTATAGACGCACCGATAATATCGTACATAATAAATTTCCATATGATATTCAGTGCGTATATGGTGGGAAATGAGCCAACTGATATTGGCAGAAGACTTAGATATTGGTCGGTTCGTTGATTGGGCCACCTGGAATATTGTAATCAGCACCTGAAGGCACCTGAACATCAGCCATTGTTAGTGGTGAATCGTCTGATACAGGTAGAATTCTATTGTTTCTATCTGTGTATCTGATGATTCAGCTCTACACATGGGTACTGAAACAAACAATCTTTCCTGGAAAGATCTTTTCCAGGAAAGATCATAATTGTAACATCTATGGCTACCTTAATAATAATAATAATGGTATATCTAGAGGCCCGTTTATCAAAGGTCGAATTTCGAGTTCATGTGAATTTTTTAGAATTCGAATATACAATTTGACTGGGATGTTATTTAAAGGTATACTGTCATGGGAAAACTTTTTTTTTTTTAGAATCATATCAATTAATAGCAGAATTCTGCCCTAAAATCCATTTTTCAAAAGAGCAAACAGATTTTGTTATATTCAATTTTGAAATCTGACATGGGGATAGAGGTTTTGTCAGTTTTCCCAGCTGCCCCCAGTCATGTGACTTGTGCTCTGATAAACTTAGGGATGCACCGAATCCAGGATTCGGTTCGGGATTCGGCCTTTATCAGCAGGATTCGGATTCGGCCGAATCCTTCTGCCTGGCCGAAGCGAATCCTAATTTGCATATGCAAATTAGGGCCAGGGAGCTAAATCACGTGACTTTTTGGCACAAAACAAGGAAGTAAAAAATGTTTTCCCCTTCCCACCCATAATTTGCATATGCAAATTAGGGTTCGGATTCAGTTCGGTATTCGGCCAAATCTTTCGGGAAGGATTCAGGGGTTCGGCCGAATCCAAAATAGTGGATTCGGTGCATCCCTAGATAAACTTCAGTCACTTTTTACTGCTGTACTGCAGGTTGGATTGATATCACCCCCCCAGCAGCCTAACAAAAGAACAATGGGAAGGTAACCAGATAGCAGCTCCCTAAAGGTGACCACCCTCCGATGGGCTTTCCCAACCGATATCTGGCCGAAAGTTGGCCAGATGTCGATCGGGCGGGACTTAAAATCCCGTCGGATCGCGGCCGCATCTGTTCGTGATGCGGTCCCGTGATCCGACTACCCATATGGCCTCCCTTATGATCCGACGATATCACCCACCTCAAGGTGGGCATATCGGGGAGAGATCCGCTTGTTTGGCGACATCGACAAACGAGCGGATCTCTCAGTGTATGGCCACCTTAACACAAGATAACAGCTCCCTGGTAGATCTAAGAACAGCACTCAGTAGTAAAAGCCAAGTCCCACTGAGACTGATTCAGTTACATTAAGTAGGAGAAATAGCATGCTAGAAAGTAGTTCCATCCTAAAGTGCTGGAACAAGTCACATGACTGGGGCAGCTGGGAAACAGACAATATGTCTAGCCCCATGTTAGATTTCCATTACGAAATGGATTTCAGTGCAGAATTCTGCTGGAGCAGCACTATTAACTGATGTGTTTTGAAAAAAAACATGTTTTCCCATGACAGTATCCCTTTAAGAACAAATAATAATGTCTAATATTCAAATGGTTTTGACCCGAAAATTTGGATCGTATTCGATTTGCATTCGAATACGAAAAAAAAACTTGAATGTCAGGAAGGCTATTAACATCTCCAAATGGCTCACCGGTCCTCTGCCATTGACTTGTACATAAACTCGGCAGGTTTTAGCTGGCGAATATTCGAATTAGGACTGTTTTCATGGTCGAGTTGTGATAAATCTTAAATTTACATTCAAATAGGGGGGATTAAAATTCAAAAGGGAGCATTTTGAAACTCAAAAAAATCAAGTTTACTATTGGACCCTTGATTTATCTGCTCCCTAATGTTTGCCAAGATTTATCAACATCACACTTGTGAAAGTGTACAGTTAACTGAAATGTGATAGTTTTATAGATGTATATTTCTAATAGTGCAAGTAAAAATTATTGGGGTGATCTATTTAGCACAGAGTTTACACCTTGTCTTATAACCAAACCAGATGTTTGCTTTCAAAGAGCTGACCTATAAATAGTGCCTGCTGGTTGTTACTAAGGGTTACTAGACCTGGTCCGAACATTGGGACCTTTATTGCATTACCCCTTTTAATTCTAACATATTTGTTGTTTTCTTTTCAAATTTATGGCATTTCTTGTTCTTTATGGCATCTTCCTAATAATTCAGATGGCCTGATGACTGTGGTGGCTGTGCTTGCCAATAGTGATTGGCCAGTAATAAGTAAATCCTGCCCCTGGCCTTTTCATAAAGTTGTTCTTTGTGGGGAGACATGGGAATGGTTTTAAAAGCTGAACTGCTCATGATAATCATAACCAAACCCATGACCAGTGCACTTATGGGTCATAGATAGTTATTAATTGCTCTCTGTACAGTAAGGCCCTTTTACAATTTAATTGCCGATTTTAAAGTTTTTTTTTTCCCTTTTCATTTATGTTAACTGTCTTTCTTGTCAGTGGGATCAGCAACACTAATAAGCCCACTGGAACTGATAAGAACCAAGATGCAGTACCGACCACTGTCCTACAAGGAGCTCATGATTTGTATCCAAAGTTCAGTGGCCAAAGATGGCTGGCTCTCACTCTGGAAAGGCTGGGGGCCCACTGTGCTTCGAGATGTCCCTTTCTCTGGTAAGGTCATCCTATACTAGTGGCAAGTCTAATGAAATATGTATTTCATATGTGAAAACAAAAATGTGATATAAGCTGCAGCATACTGAAATAATCCGTTAAATAATCAATTAAAAAATTGCATTGTTTATGAAATAATCCAGTTTATCTTCACTATTCCTCTATTGGCATCTGTTTCTCCTCATTCTCTCTTCATTCAGGAGTCGGGTGTTAGATGAATGACCCAATATATCTTATAGTGGCACCATTTGCTAGACAATGTATTAGAGCTCACTCTGTTAAAATCACCAGACATGCAGAATTTATGCAGAAGACAGTTTTTGTTTGTACTGGAATCAGTTATTTGAATGATCTCTAATATATCTGCTAGGATAAGATATACTATATTGGATCATTCATCTGACATGAAAGTAGAATGAAGAGAAACAGATGCTGAGAGAGAGATGGTGAATATAAACTTGATTATTTCAGCAGCAATGCAGACATTTTAATTGATTGTATTTAGAAAGTTTCTTACTTCAGTAAAAGGAAGCTTATATTAAATTTTCATTTTTGCGATAGTTCCCCTTTAAGCAAACACTCCAGTCAATTTATTCAGAACCCACTTAAGCTATGACTCCTATAGGAGGAAACCAGTCACTCAGAGAGACCCCTCATATAAATCATCCCCTGGCAGGATGTGCAATTGAAGCCAGGACCTGTAAGGAGTGGAAATTCTGTATCAGGTTTATAATTTTTTGTAAGGTGAACCTGACTGGTGGGATCCCATCACTGAACGTGCAAGAATATTTTTGGCTTCACAAACATGTAGGCACGAGTACAGCAATATAGCAAAACCGATCACTGATTGCAGTTGGTAACTGCACTCTTATTTTGCACTGCACAATATTGTAGCATTGTATTTGCACTATATTGCCACTAGATGGAGACGGGGATAAAGGAATGGCCTCATTAGGTTTCTAGTAAATCCTATAAAACGGCTGTAAAAGGAAAATGGCATAAATAAGAACATGTGACATAGCCTAACTGGACAGTACCAAGAATACTAACCAATAGCATTTGCTGTCATAATTCTGTTATGGACAGCATTTGAAATTATTATAAATAACAAGGTTTATTAGAGGAAAATCAAATTATTTTTATTGCATGAAATGCAGTAAGTGGCCAATAATCCATTCTACTGTTTCTGCCTTATGCAAAATGATATATCCCAAATAAAATTGCTGGTACTTGTTGGATTCTATCTGTTACAAAATATATTGGCAGTTCTACACGTTCAGTAAAAAGCTCAGTGTTTTGGGCTTAAAAATAATTTTTATGCAATTCAGTTATGTCTCCTTCTGTTAAATTGGAATACTTATTTTTTTCCTTTATAGCACTGTACTGGCACAACTATGAACTTGTGAAGCAGTCGTTATGTCAGAGATACAACACCTCGCAGCCAACATTTGCAATCAGTTTTACAGCTGGAGCTGTGTCAGGCTCAGTAAGTGTTTTTATTCTATTTGTGCTTTTAGTTTTTGAAGAAACCACAAGCCACAATATTAACACTGTAATGGCTACTGTGCTAGGGTGCCTCTGTCCTGTTGAACTTGTGAATCATGTGACCAACTTATTGTACAGACCTTTGCCTGGATTGGTAAAGTAAATGCAGATTTTTGGTCATAGCACTTCCATCCAATATGTACTGCACCAGAGACCATGCTTTCCTTGTACTGTAAGGAAATCCAATGCTGGCCCAGCAGAGTGCTGGAGTGAATTATGGATATTTTAAAGGAAAACTATACCCCCCGAACAATATAGGTCTCTATAAAAAAGATATTGCATAAAACAGCTCATTTGTAAAACACTGCTTCATGTAAATAAGCGATTTTCACAATATACTTTTTCATTAGCTTGTGCCATTGGGTAATCCTGAATAAAAAAAATTGCCATTTTAAAAAAATATGGACAGCCTCCTGGGCTCCTGATTCAACGGTGCACACAAAAAAACCAAACAAACTATAACGTTAGGTCACATGAGCCAATTAACAGAGTTGTGTCTTTTGCTTCCACACTTCTTCCTGTTAGAGTTAGAGTTGAAATATTTCTGGTCAGCTGATCTCTGAGGCAGCACACAGACCATCACCAAATGGTGGTTCAAGGCAAGAGATATAAAAGGGCAATATTTACTTAAATGTATATTCCAGTTTGGTAAAGTTCTTTAATATGATTTGATATAAACTGCTGCTCAAGTATTCATTTTGGGGTATAGTTTTCCTTTAAAGGGGTGGTTCACCTTTCAGTTAACTTTTAATATTTTATAAAATGGCTGATTATAAGAACCTTTTCACTTGACATTAATATTTTAATTATTTGCCTTCTTCTTCTGACTCTTTCCAGCTTTCAAACTGAGGTCACTGACCCCATCTAAAAACAAATGCTTTGTAAGGCTCAAATTTATTGCAATGGCTACTTTTTATTTTTTTACTTTCTATTCATATCCCAGTCACTAATTCATATCAGTGCATGCAGGCAGGTATCAAAAGCGGAGTGCTGCCCATATGTATATTACATACATATATATATAATTGTTTCATAAAGGGCTGTTGATTCAAATTTAATCCTTCAGATGCTGATTCTCACTTCTTACATCTAGTTTTCATAAAGCAGGTTACCCTGACCACTGCTTTAGACAGACTAGATACTAGGGATGCACCGAATCCAGGATTCGGTTCGGGATTCGGCCAGGATTCGGCCTTTATCAGCAGGATTCGGATTCGGCCGAATCCTTCTGCCTGGCCGAACCGAATCCTAATTTGCATATGCAAATTAGGGCCAGGGAGCTAAATCACGTGACTTTTTGGCACAAAACAAGGAAGTAAAAAATGTTTTCCCCTTCCCACCCATAATTTGCATATGCAAATTAGGGTTCGGATTCGGTTCGGTATTCGGCCAAATAGTGGATTCGGTGCATCCCTACTAGATACACATGGAAAACAGCAGTGCCAGCACTAGACTGTATTGCTGTTCCCACACTGGGCATAAGCGAGCACAGTAGAGGAGACCCACCCGATCTGATCTATATTCTCTGTATCCAACAGATTGCAGCAATAGTCACTTTGCCTTTTGACGTAGTGAAAACAAGAAGACAAGTTGAGGTTGGGGAGCAAGAGGTATTCAGTTGTAAGTACCTGAATATATTGTATATATCATTATCATGTGCACTTATATATCAAATAATATCTGTAATGAATGACATTTCATCCAATACTTTTTTGTGTTTTTAGTTTTAGATTCTCAGAAAAGATCCTCATCGACATGGAAGCTGATGAGTGCTATAGTGGCTGAAAATGGCTTTGGGGGGCTGTTTGCTGGTGAGTACATTTGACACAATCCATGGATCTGAGAGATACTAAAATCACTGACAATGCTCCCTGTTATTTAATGGAATAAATGTATCAAATAATGCAGAACAGAACAAAATAAACAAAATAAAATATTTTTCGTCTTACACCAATTCCCACCTTGAGAGTTGAGAGTAATTGTGGGAAGAAAAGATATTTAATTAGATTTTCTTTCCTGGTTAAAATCAGACTGAGTAATGAACGCTATATCTATAAGCCAGAGATACTGGTAACAATAAAGGGAATGTACAGATTTTAAGGAGCTTGTTAAAGGAACAGTTCAGTATAAAAATAAAAACTGGGTAAATAGATAGGCTGTGCAAAATAAAACATGTTTCTAATATAGTTAGTTAGCCAAAAATGTAATGTATAAAGGCTGGAGTGACTGGATGTCTAACATAACAGAATCCAACATCCTGCTTTTCAGTTCCCTAAATCTGAGTTAGTCAGCGACTTGAAGGGGGGCCATATGGGACATAACTGTTCAGTGAGTTTGCCATTGACCCTCCGCATTCAGCTCAGATTCAAAAGCAACAGTTATGACCAATGTGGCCCTCCCTCAAGTCACTGATTGGATACTGCCTGGTAACCAAGGTAACCACTCAGTGAAGAGAGCTGAAAAGCAAGTAGTAGTGTTCTGTTCTGTTAGGTAAGTCACTCCAGCCTTTATACATTACATTTTTGCCTAACTAATTATATTGAAAACGTTTTTTATTTTACACAGCCAGATTAAGCCAGATTTTACTTTTATACTGAATAATCCCTTTAAAGGGAATATGTAAGAATTACAAACAAGACCATGATCCCCTACACCTTCATAATAAAAAGTAAACACAGTATGGACTTATGTATACATTGAAATAGTAAGTAGAATGTCATTGTTTGTTTGGCTTTTTTTGTGACCTAACTTTATAGTTTGTTTGGTATGTCTGTGTGCCCTATTGGATCCTAGGATCCCAGGAGGCTGTCGTTATTTTTTAAAATGGCAGTTTTCTATTTAGGATGACCCAATGGCACATGCTACAAAAAAAGTATATTATTATGAAAATGGTTTATTTACATGAAGCAGGGTTTTACATATGAGTTGTTTTATGCAATATCTTTTTATAGAGACCTACATTGTCCGGGGGGTATAGTTTTCCTTTAACTTACTCAACCTACTCAGCATTTTTATTCTACTAGCTATAACATGATGCCTTGAGAGTGATCATTGTCACTTTAATATGGAACCCCATGCCTTAACACTAATGAAACATAACCCATAGGATTGTTTTCACATCAGCATGCATTAATGAACATGTATAGCAAAATAATGACAACTTAATTTATAGTAAAAGTGAATTATATGTTTAAATAAGAAACTCTGGCTTTACTTGTACCATTCGTCCTATTAAAATAAACTGTCTGATTCCCTTTGACTGCACTGCAGGGCTCTGTCTGACTTATTCCCCCAAGATGTCATTGTACACCAGGAAATGTATACTTTCTTCTAACTGTGAGATAAAACAAACACACCAACGCTTTTATGTTACTTTATTTTCCCATTGCAGGTCTTGTACCCCGATTAATCAAGGTTGCGCCTGCCTGCGCCATAATGATCAGCACTTATGAATTTGGAAAGTCATTTTTTCAGAAGCTAAATAATGAACGGCAGCTGAAAAGCTTGTGATTCAAATTTGGGTGATTGGTCAAACATGTCCATAGTGGCTTGTGTATTGCTAAAAGCTCTTCTGTGAATCCGAAAAGAACAGCCAGGGTTATAGATTTTCCTATAGCCTAATCTGGCAGTTTACTGAAGGAGTCAGACTGCTAGTATGTTACATTTTGCCTTGTGTGCTTGCACGTGATCCCCCTGACGCTTTTACTTTTGATAATGTTGTGCCTTCAGACACAAGAGAAAAATATTGGATTTTTAAATAGTTCACTTTGTGCCATATCAGTATACTGCCATCTTAGTTTAAAGGCTCACTTACTTACTAATGTTTTCTTGAAACTATTTAAATATATAATCATCCTAATTTACCCCAGTCCAGTCCATCTTTGTTTATTGTTATAATAAAAATGGAAAAGGATAGGACAGCAGTCCCATCCATGGAGTGGGGTGAGCATAGATTAATTGGGAATGGCAGAGAACAGGCGTTCAATATATTCCCTTTGCTTGCCTATTGGGCAAGACTCTATAAAGCCATACCTAGTATCCCCCTTGTACTGGGAACTGCTCAGGCTTGAGATTAGAATATTATGTTTCTGGTTTCTGCAAATCTCATTTACTTTTTTTTTTTGTAGGTAACAGCTACATAATCCTCATCCTTTGCTTTCACATTCATCCCTTTATTAATTTGTGCCATAGAACTGTTGTGTTTTGTCAGAAGTCAAACTAATTGTCTTGCTGTTGTTGTTTCTACAACTCATACATGTTAGCTGAGGATCCTGGGAGTTGTACTGCACCAAAGTAGATGGGCTGCAAGTTTCAAACCCCAGATCTGAGGAATTTAAAGCTTTGCTCTCCACTCCTGTTCTGTCTTAATAGAAAGACTTCTGAACCAAGTGAATTGCACAGCTTGTTGTATAATTGTCATTTCATGGTTTTAAGGTAAAAAAGTATAGGATGTAAAATATATTTAGAATGAATGTAGAATGACAAGAAAATAGCATATTTCTACATTTTCCATTTGTTACCATGGAGATGTACAACTGGTTACAGCATAATAAAATTCTGTAGCAAGTGCCCCAGTGTCGCCTAATTCTTGTGGCCCAGCATAAACTTTAGTATGTTTGAGTCCTTCATTTCCGACAGAAGGTGCTGGAAGCCATGGTCTGGCTTTGTACTGCTGCAGTAAGAATTGTGAGAATCAGCCGGGATACAGAGATTATTTTATGTGAAACCGTTGCATTATACGTTTATTTAAAGCCATAACATGTTAAGATTTATGTGAGCGTTCTTAAGAAAATGAAATGTACAGATGGAGAGAATAGTGTGCTGATTCTGCACTGAAGGAGTTATCTTGGCCGATCCTGTGATGCTAAATATTAAATGAATTCTTTCATTCAGGAGGAACCTCTGTGTGTAACATTGTTTTGAGGTTTCAATCCAGCTATCAAGCACTTATAAATGTAATGTGTATCAAGATATTATGTACTATTCTATACACATATTTTCTTTCTTCCCTTTGGAATGTTATTAAACTTGTTTGTGTAAACCTCATTGTGCCTCTTCGGCTTTTGCTGAACTACAAGTCTCAGGACCACAAGTGGGACTTCCCTAGTTTTTGAGTAGAGTTTCCAAACTCATGGGTTTGCCCATTGTGTGTATTGGAGTTGTTCAACTTGCACTTCCTAAACATGGAATGTACATGGATAGGAGACAGGTAGGGGAACAAGACTGTGCTGGGGCGGGGGGGGGGGGGGGGGGGGGGACATACCCAGATCATTCTCTAGGGCACAGTGTGTAGCACTGATGAGTATATTGCCTATTGGTATTTATGTATTGCTATGAAGTAAGCAGTGGTGTTGGGACTTTAAACTAAAGTGCTGAGGAATCTGGCAGAATGCAATCAAGAATAATATACATTCATAACCGCTATTAAGTGGGAGTGCATGAGAATCCTGTTAGGAGCCTGTTGGATCCATGACAGATGTGATGAACTGGGTTTTGGAGAAACTCACACTCAACACTACCCAGCCTGTTAAATTGATGTTGTTCGAAGTAGTCTGGTGGCCCCAGAAATGTTCCTGTGGAACTGTGAAACTTTTTTTCTCTTTGGACCATTCAACTGTGGAGCACTGGCAGCAGAGTGTGACTGGAATACATGTGTCTCTCACTGGCCAACTAAAGGTGATCAGCTTCATTCCTGCCTCTATTAATCACATTTGTTTCTTATGCATGTATAGAGCGATACAGAGATACAGTATCAGCCCAGCACAGTTGCTTTTCTACCCATGAATCACAGACAATTCCTTGTTGGCCATGGGGAATTGACAAGGTGTTGTAGGGAAAAGGACACAGTACTGAGTGTATGTACATTTCAATAATTCCAGAGCTGTTCCAGGATACCAGAACCAAATGTTAGCAGCAATATCACATCCCTGCTTCCTTACCAGTATAACTACTCCCCCAACTAATGAGGACAATTTGGCCCCTAACAACCAGCTTGCTGAAACTGCAACCTGGAGAGCTGCTGAATAAAAACTAAACAACTCAAAAACCACTAATAATCAAAAATGAAAACGTATTGCAGATTGTCTTTCAATATCATTCTTTACATCATACTAAAAGTTAATTGTAACCCCTTAAATTGACTACGCTTGATGGATCACAATTCTTTAGACTTAAAGGAATCTATGGCAGTACTGGCATCTAGTGTTCATAGACTAAAAGCCAATTCAAAACCAAGTCACAGAATCCTGAAAATGAATATTCAGGTTATTAATCCTCAATAGTGTTTGTGAACCTGAGGGTCTAATACAGGGGTGTCCAAACTTTTTGCAACAAGGGCCGGATTTGGTGAGATGAAAATGAGTTCAGCCCTTAGCCTGACATTCTTTGAACAATTATTATTTAATTGGCATGCTGCATTTAATCAGCTGGGTTGGGCTATGGAGGGTACAATACATTTGCCCTTATCACCTCGTGTGTTGCCCACATTCATAATTAATGAGGAAAAACAATACTGAAGGCAAATTAATATATTTGAAGCCCTGGAATCTAGGTTGAGACAAATACAGTTTTAATCTGGCATTTTATCTAAAACTAAAGAAAAAACAGGCAAAATGTTATGCAAAGTGTCCCCTTTAAATAGACTTATTATATTATTATTGCTAACTGGGCAATGGGCAGAGTCCCCCCTCCTCCTATATCCTTTGTGACAAGACATTTCCTCAGGAACTGAGCATCTCAAGCTGTGCCGCATCCATATCCATCCCGCCCTCGGGCTGCAGTTTGGACACACCTGGTCTAATAGATTTTCCTGTCTTGCCCCTATCTACTGCCTTTCAGCGCTTTAATTGGAGTGAAAAAAATGAAGGGATGCTCTATGTGGTGAGTGTAGAGCAGCATGCTAAAACAAGTCCCTCCCACAACTATAAGCCACACCCATTATATTAAACTTCACACACCAATACTTCTGGTTTAACCCACTGTAAAGCAAAACCATTTTGCTATTTCCCTTTAGTATTTCCTTCTAATGCACGGTTTGATGTCCAATATACATAGAGTCTCAGTCCTGTAGGGAGACGGCACTCCCCTGAATCCACTAGAAATAAATGAGGAACTGGCACACAGGAATTAATGCAAAAGGGGATTAACCCCTATGTGTTTAATAATATGTCAAATGATACACATATAGGCTTTTTTTTTTTTTTTTAAATCTGCACAATAAAGGAAAATAAACAAATGTAAAATTCATTATTTTGACAGAATAAACTGGTTCAATGGCAGCATGAACCCTAGAAACCTGTTTTTGACAGGGCCTCAACCACAATTAGGGCAAATTACAAATATTTAATTCACGGTCTTTATTTTTTAACAAAAACTGAACAAGCTCACCCCTACCCTACCTGGACAGAGCTCACTCAGAGCCCTTTCCCTTAGGTGATGACTCAATCCCAAAACCTATACTGGCTTTTCTAGTGAGAGCGGAAACAATGGGAGTTATTCTCCACATTTACATTTTAGGTGAGGTATAGCTTTCCTTTAAAGGAAAAGTAAATGTTTTTCTTTCTGTAAATTTGCTCTAAACAGCCCCCCAGATTAATGTACCTTAGTCCCTGCTGCAAGTCTGCTCTGGTTTCTGTGTTATCAGCAGCTTGTTTCCTCTTCTTCCTGGTGCAGAGTGAAGCTCCGCCCCTTAGCTTACTGAGCTGTCCATTTGCTGCTGTTCCACAATAGAGAGGAAGAGGGAGCCAGTGTGTGCATTAGTAAGCTAGTTTCCCCAAGCAAAAGGTGCTGCACACACTGGTCTCTGCTATGTCATAGTATGCAAATGATCTCCAGGACTAGTCACAGAGATAAGGTCAGCTCAGTAAGCTAAGGGGCGGGGCTTCACTCTGCACCAGGAAGAAGGGGAAACAGGCTGCTGATAACACAGAAACCAGAGCAGACTTGCAGCAGGGACTAAGGTACATTAATCTGGGGGGCTGTTTAGAGCAAATTTACAGATAGAAAAAAAAAAGGTTTACTTGTTCTTTAATGTCTTCCCAGCTATTGTGCCACTATATTCATATACAGAGGGGTGTCAGGGTTATGTGTCCTGTAGCTTGAAGGAAAGTCCTGTGAGGCTATACCAGTATAAAAAGGAAACAAATCTCTCTGGACACTAACTAAACCTATCACTTTATAACTGCATTTTTACCAAAGTTCAGATTAGTATCTTTCACAAATGTCAACCAGAAGAGGTAGGAGATAGGAGGGTCTTACTGTTAGCATATAAGTGGATACAAATCTTCAAACAAAGAAAATTAATGATGCAAATAACAGATATTATTTTGGAAATTACTGAGAATTCTCTCTTTGCAAAATATGTTATTTCAGGCAGATTTGAACGCTGTTTCCCAGTACTTTTGTCAGAGTATTTTGAACTGCACAGAAGCTTTTGAAGGCTGTTCTCATTCTGACTGATGGCATCCTACGGATGTAGTTCTGTATTGCTAAAAATAAAATCTGATCTACATGAAAGGGTTGCAATCCAGCACATCATGTCTGTTAAAAGGGAACACTGACAGAATAAAGTTGGATAGATTTCTCATTGAAATCAGTTATCTTACCGATGTACAAGTTGTGGTACCTGTTATCCAGAATTGTAACGGTCTCGTTTCTGGAACCTTGAATGATGATAGGTACACATACATGCACAGGGGATCCTGCGGATTCTGGTGTTCACCAATGCCCTTTTGGGGCCCTGGGCTTTCTGCTGCGGAAACCAACAAGGAAGATGAGTATAAGAAAATGTCCATAAGGAAGGTACCAGCAGGATAAGACAAGACATAGTTGAGAATCAGGCAACGGGTTGAGACAGACAGCAAGAATTGAGTCAGAAGTCAAGCAGGAATAAAAACCAGGAGTACAAACACAATACAAACGCTTCATCAGGAACAGTTTACTGCAGGGATCCCCAACCTTTTGAACTCATGAGCAACATTCAGAAGTAAAAAGCGTTTAGGAGCAACAGAAGCATGAAAAATGTTCTTGGGGTGCCAAATAAGTGCTGTGATTGGCCATTTGGTAGCCCCTACGTGGATTGTCAACCTACATTGAGGCTCTGTTTGGCAGTGCACCAGGTTTTTATACATCAAAAACTTTCCTCCAAGTCAGGAATTAAAAAATAAGCACCTGCTTTGAGGCCACTGAGAGCAACATCCAAGGGGTTGGAGAGCAACATGTTGCTCATGAGATACTGGTTGGGGATTACTGGAACCAGCTTGGGTACTGACAAAATGGAGGACCGGCCCTTTAAAGGAGTTATGGCGCTAAAAATTCAAATGTGACGCCTTTAAGTAAGGTCATGACTTTCAGAGTCACAACGCCCGCCTTTCCAAAGTGCGATCATAAACAATTGTTTTATCAAAAAAAGAAGAGAGAAAAGATAAGTAATAACCCCCACTTGGATCTAAATGCTAAAATATATCTATAGTAGAATTAATACAATTTATTAATTAAAAAGGACTAAGTATCAATATTAAAAAGAACTCTCTTCTTTTTTTGATAAAACGTAATAGTAACCTGACCTCACACGAGGATTTTAAACTAATTAAACCTTCTTTTGCATAGTGCATAAACAATTGTTTATCATCATACACACTAACACACCATTGCTTTCATGGGTTCCACTGGACAACAGATGTAACAAGAGGGAATTCTTGCGTGATACTTCTTAAATATTTGTAAAGGGCCCATCCCATGTCTGAAACGTGCGTAGTGTATTATCCTGCTGTTTTTTTACACAGCATAATAATTATCTCCCTTGGTGGACAAGGAGCCATTGGGTTTAACTACACTGGAAACTTTGGTCTTTTCCATTGGTGTAAATAGATAATACTGGGCCCGACAGCAAATTATTTTTTAGTGCCTCAAAATATCTAGAGTTTGACCTGTTTTACTATATATTGAAATTGTATATGAATTAGGGCCTCATGGCTCCCGTTCCGGGCCCACTTGCAGCCACAGGGTCTGCTTCCTCTGCAGTTACGCTCTTTGGGGCAAATTCACTAAATAGTGCGATCTCGCCAGCGGCGGCTTCACAGCCATCACAACACTTCGTCAGGCGTAAATACGCTTAGACAACGCTAATTCACAAACTTGCGTCCTGGATGATGAACGCTTGCAAATGTTCTCTAGCGTTACTTCTGCAGAGCAAGCAAATCAAACCAAAACTGCGCTAGTGTTTCATTCTGCCTAGCGCAACTTCACTAGAGTTCTTGCGCTCAGGCTAATTTGCATATGGCGGGCAATTTAAAGTGAAATGGAGCTATTTATGTTACATGGTGCATCTAATACATTACATTTACACTGATAGCTAGACATGCCACGGGAACCTTAATAAAGTCAATAGAGTTGTTTTAATGCCCTACACATAAGCCCACTGCTAAATAATGTACCATATGGTAGAAAACATATGGGGGAAACTGGGTACCTGAAAAAAATTCTTATGCCTTTTGCAGCCTAACACCCTGATTAAAAGACACCAGCATTTTTTGCACTTCGAAGATATTCCACTCAAAAATTGTGATGTAAGTAAGTTAAGATTGAGGATGTTCTATGGACTCCAATGCAGGTAACATTCAGTAAAATCTGCATCTTAGTGAATTTTGCGGAGTTTTGTCCATTCACCAGAGCGAAAATTCACCTTGCATTAGAATGCAAAGCAACGCTAACTTTTATCTCCTTCACTAGCGAAGTGATTCCGCTAGCGTTAGTCACTTTGCCCTTTAGTAAATCTGCCTCCTGGAAAAATTGTGATGATACAAAATCAGATCCCCCATGCGGCAATGTAAAATCCGATGAGTTAAATTCAGCTGGTTTCTTTACTTCATGCACCTGTACCTGGCAGCCATTGTATTTCAGCGAAAAAAAACAATTTATCCGAATTTTGTCTTGCCAGCCATGTAACGCTTCTTTCCAAATACTCATGTCATGTTGAATTGCTAATCTTTCATGTAGCTTACAGATATGGCTTCTAAATATCATTTCCAGATATCTAATGAACCCAGTTATGTAATGATTGTAATATGAAACACCAAAGTTATAAATACATACCTTGTTCTTATTGGCTTTTCAGTGAAACCAAAGACTGCATAGTAGGGTTAGGGGACCAGTGTTGTCTAAAATAAATTAGTTATTCAGCTTAGGTTGAGTATTGAGAAGCTGGATGAAGCCACATTATAATGAGGGAGAAGCATCACAAAAAGAGAAGTCACTTGCGTTTCTAAGGTAGGCCCCAGTAGAGAAAATTATTACTGTTGTACTAATGAACAAAACAATAGCAATCAAAAAGTTTTTTTTTAATTTTCAGAAATGTATGTGGGAACCATTGATTTATTTGTAAGCACTTTTCTCACAAAGTACTGTAATTCAAAGTGTTTTATGTGCTTATTATAAAAGCTCTTTAATGCATATAAAAGCAGTCAAATGGAACCCAACAAATCAATACAATACAGAGAAAGACTTCAAATGCCTGGGATTATGGACTGCAAAATACTGTTATTGCATGTTGCATTAATGGTGTGATTATTTAAGCCTATAGTCTATATATATAAATATATATAGCTATGGGACCTATTATCCAGAATCATCAGGACCTGGGGCTTTTCAGATAATGGGTCTTTCTGTAATTTGGATCTTCACACCTTAAGTCTACTAGAAAATCATGTAAGAATTAAATAACCCCAATAGGCTGGCTTTGGTTCCAATAAGGATTAATAATATCTTAGTTGGGATCAAGTACAAGCTACTGTTTTATTATTATAGGGGAAAAAGGAAATAATTTGTAAAATTTTGGATTTGATTATAATGGAGTCTATGGGAGATAGCCATACCGTACTTTATGGATAGCGCGTTTCCGGATAACAGATCCCATACGTGTATATATATATATATATATATATATATATTTTTTTTTTATTATTATTAAATTGGTGGTAAAATATATTATCATCCTGCTGATCATGTTAGATTCAGTCTACTAATTTGGGCAGAACACTAGAAAAGGGGTCCCCAACCTTTTTTGCTCGTGAGCCACATTTAAATTTAAAAAAGAGTTGGAGAGCAACACAAGCATGAAAAAGTCCATGGGGATGTCAAAGAGCTCTGATTGGCTTTTTGGTAGCCTCTATATGGACTGGCAGCCTACAGGAGAGAATGTTTGGCAGTACACTTGGTTTTTATACAACCAAAACTTGCCTCTAAGCCAGTAATTCAGAAAATAAGCATCTGCTTTGAGGCCACTGGGAGCAACATCCAAGGGGTCGGAGAGCAACATGTTGCTCGTGAGCTACTGGTTGGGGATCACTGCACTAGAGCAATGGCTACAATTTCTGGCTTGTAGTGCTAGGAGCTTGTATGTTCGGTGATAGGGACCTTAGACTGTAAGATCCACTTGGGCAGGGAATGATGTATAATCTGTAAAGATCTGCAGAATATGTCCAATCTGTATGAAAAAAAAATGTAGTATAGTTAGTATGATGATGGTAGTAACTGCAGTTAGAATTGCAGTTGATAAGTAAGCTTGGAGTGTAGCAGAGTTTGTTCAAGAAGAGAATGTGTGTGAGAGAGAGAGAAGCAACTCCAGTTTAAGTTGAGGTATATATATGCATTTTCTTATTTTTCCATTTTGCACTAATTCTACAGAAGTAACGGAGCCCTGTTATAACAGCATTTCAGCTGCTGGACAGCTACTCTGCCTTGTGCTGCCCTCTTCTGGAAGCTCCAAGGAAAGACATCTGGTAGAGGATTTGTTTGAGTCTCTACTGCTTGACAAACCAACAGATTGTTGTATCATTATTATTATTCACACATATTTATACTACCAACTTATTCTGCTGAACAATGATCGTGAACAAAGATGTAGAGAATAATACCTCAGTATAGATACTGTCATTTACACAATTTCAAATGGTTAAGAAAGTAAATCATAATACTACAGATATTAAGGGGCATATTCACTACCATAAGCGACGAAAATGAGTAAAGTGCATTTACTCTAGCGATGCCTAATTTGCATACGGCGCAAAGTTAAATATATAAAAGAAGTATATGTTCCAGCCACTACATTGCACTACACAAGCCCAGGAAACCTTTAATAAATAAAATAAAGTTGTCCTATTGCCCTAAACATGTGCCTCCTGTATAGTTGTGTTGCCGTATGTTAGGAAATGCAGGGGGGAAGGAGGGTAACCCCCCAAAACATAAAGTTATTTTTCAGACTATCACCCCAAAAAAAGACGCCAGCGTTTTTTTTTGGGGACTTAGAAAAATTTTTACTTTTTTTCAAACTCCTATGTATTGTATTGAACTTCTCCAGGTCTGACCTGACGAAGTAAAGTCTAGCGCAAGAGGTAACGTTCGGTAACATGGGCATCTTAGTGAATTAGTGTAGTTACGTCCCTTCATCAGTGCGCAACTTCGCGAGTAAGGGTGCAAAGTTGTGCTAGTCTATCTACTTTGCTAGCTAATTTTTGCCAGGGACACTGTAAGTAAATCGGCAAAGTTGCGAAATGACATCACACTGGCGAATTAGCGCTAGTTTGTCTATTTATAAGGTATAATATAGGAAGTTTCAATAGTTCATTTGGGTTGAAAAATTACAAAAGTCCATTGCATTGAACCCCTTTAAATGACCCCCAGTACCAGTATCTATCTATATAGATACAAAGGCACTCCAGGGCTTCTTAATGCCTTGTTTCCGATTTTATATGTTATTCACTCAATTTCTGTACTTGAGAAAGAGAGTCTATCTGTTGGCTCTACCTTTCTTTTGGGTTTCTATTGGTACCCACAGCTCTTTGCATTTGTTTTTTTACATGATGTATAATAAAATAAATTACTCCTGGGCCAACGAAAAGAAAATTGTGATGATCTATTGGCTTACATTCTGCTTTGGTTTGAAGGTAACAGTATAAATAATGTTCAATAAAAGAGGAGGATATGGAACATCCCTTAGTCAGACATTTGTCTGCATAGTATTTGCCTTAATATTTGGCTCCCATTAAATCTGCTGGGGTGTAGGAACAGCAACTTTATGCAGATCTGATAGACATTCTTGCTACTGGCTTCTACCATGCTCAGTGCATTAGCAAATGTTTGATGGCACTGTTGAAGTGGGAAGTTAGTCTAAATTTGCCTGGCTTCTTCATTGGTGCTACATCTAGTAGGCAGATAAATAATAAGGTTGCCTATGGAGAATTCTTCTAGACAACCGGTCACTCTTCCCAGGCTAATGTCCTTGTTTAACTTAGCTGACAGCAGTGTAGTAAGTAAATGTTTCAGGGGGCCTGCAGCAAATTAATTTTAGCACCCCCCCCCCAACATATCCAGAGGTTGTCCTGTTTTAAAAATATATGTTGAAATTGCTATTTATTTGGACCTCATGCGGCCTCCTGGGCCCCCCTTCCAGGATCTGCTGCCTCTGTAGTTACACCCCTGTATATACTATTAACATCTATGAATTCTGGCAAACTGGAACCATAACCAAACTTAAATCCATGCTACACTTTGCTTGTCTAGTTATTGATTAAACCAATTCTATAGTCTAGGGTGCACTATAGTGCTTTTGTTAGTGGTTAAAGAGCCCTTCTGTGCTGCTGCTTTTTCCTTATGCCATTTTTTTAGCTGGGTGCCCCTCCCCCCCAGTAAGAGCAAGCTTGCCTGCTTTAATAGCCAAATCCTCTTGAGCATCTCCTGTCATTGTTTGCTAGCCTTTCTTTCTTCCCTGCATCATTGTGCTGGGGTTGTGCTTCATTATTTCACATAAACCATACCATATGTCAGTATCTATCTATGCATATGTATGCGCAGTGTTCCCCACAAGTTTTTTTTTGTCCCGACTTTCGAAGCTAGAAACTCATGGTAACTTCAGCTGAGTTTCTCAACCCATTTCATTGGCGCAGAAGCCCTGGTTAATTGGCCCCTGATAATATTATGTATAGTTCTTAGATTGTTAGCGACACTGGGGCAGTACTATAGAGCTGTGGTGGATGAGATTTTGTAGCAGCATACAAATCTCATGCTGTTGTGTTATTGTGTGTTTTGTTATTGACAGGTAGCATGTTGCTGGTACATGCATAAATCTCCATACCATACACTGGGTAAGATGTGCAGCCTGCTTTTGTGCCTCCGCATTGCTGTCATTAATTGAGCTGCTGGCTGCACCTATATAATTTTACGGTTGCTGCACAATGGAATTTTATAGCAAGCTCCTCCACATATAAACAATTCTTTGTTCTGTCCATGATCTCCTGAATAACCCATGCAGCTCCCATTCAGCTGCAACAAGCCTTGTGGTTCAATTGCCTGGTGCTGGGCAGGAGACAGTCTGAGATAAACTTCCGGTGTGGTCACATGAGAGCTGCTTCTGCTGCTGCTCAGAGAGGAAAATCCAGCTGCTGCATGATCACAAGCCAGTGCTGCTCCAGCCGCTCCGGGAGAGCAAATCACCTGCTGCTGCTGGGGGAGGCATCTCAAGCTACCGACACCTCTTGTCCCAGCCTCTCACTGCCATACAGAGCTGGCAGTTGGGAGTGCAGACTGTTTACAGAACTGCAGGCACCCTAAAGAATCTTGTGCCAAGCACAGTGATGCCGGCACCTGCTATTCCCTGATCTCCTGCATCAAGCTGGGCTTTGTGCTCCCTAATAGCCTGCTTGTCTCATGTGCTGGGCTGCCTGGGACCTGGTGAGATCAGCCTAGTGAGCCAACGTCAGTGAGAGTGACTGGGGGAGGTGCAGCACTAGCTCATCATTACTGGGCTACTGGTGAATGGAAGGACCACTTCTATAGGCAGGGCAATACCTCCACATATACAAAGAAGGGACCAGGGAAGTCCAGACTGGAGATGGCATCCCTGAGCCTGGGATTAAGTCTGTCCAGGAAGAAAAATGCCTTGAGGAATGCAGCCGTGGAGAGGAAGAATCTGCTCACAGTCTGCAGGTAATTCCATTCATCTATACACACATTCAAGATTTTGCAGCCAGCTGCTGTTCCCTGCAGCTGAATGCTTTCAGGATACTTGAAGTTGTATTTCGACAGCAGCTGGAGAATGAACACAACTTATAACAAGTGCAACTCTGCACCGTAGGGCTAAGCTACACGGGTGACTTTGCACGATCTGCACCGTCAGTTCTTACAACCCACACCGATTTAGCCTTTGATCCACAGCAGCAGCTCCACAGTCGTTTTTACAGCGACTTCCGATGAGTGAGTGACAGATCACTCCTACTGATATATATATATTTATATATAAATGACGGTAACTTTCATATATTCACAATCGGTTACATGCTGTGATTTAATAGCCTGCAGGAATATGCTGATAACTGTGGGTCGGATAATAATCACTTGTGTAGCTTTATTTCCAAGCAGTCTGTGTTTGTTTTGTTTCCACACCAGTAATGTGCGTTACACAACTGCAAGCAGATCAGTGCAGTGGTATTACTGGGGAAATGTGCTTGGTGTTTGTGTTACATGACTTTGTCTGTTGTGTACAGGTTCCTATGTAATCCTTCCCCTCCCTGTGAGCAGTGTGAGATCTTGAAGTGTTGGAAAATGCTTATTGTGAGAACTCATGTGTTTTCCTGGAGCGTTTGTGCAAGCGCATGATATGCTCTTCAAGGAAACCTAAGAATGACAAGTGAAAGGCAATGTCTAAAACAGGCAACAAAGGAATCTCTTCTGAAGCAAACGCCCCCACTCAGGGAAATCCATTTTTGCTTGGGAGAGCCAGTAGTTGTTGCTGAACTACAGTTCAGAAATCCCTCCACTTTCCGAGATTGATGATTGAAGTATAGTGAAAGATGAACTTATATTAACAGCAGCTTAATGGCAGCCTCAGTGTTGCAGTTACTTAATCACATCTTTTATAGAAATAGCACTGACATATTCCACAGGGCTTTATATAGATTAAACCTTATTCACGGCCCCAGTGAATCTTACAACCTAAGGTCCAGATCACATTCTCTACGGTCAACTCTATCAGCAAACAATTAACCTGCCTGTTTTGGAGGAAACACATGAACATACAAACTCCGTACAAAAGGTGTCCTGGCTGTAGACCCCAGTGTAGCGGCACTAACCATTGCACCACCATAAACATTACATCTACACCTTGCAGGGTTAATTAGCAGATCATTTAGGCGCATGCTGCAGACAGCACAAACTCCTCCTTGCACATACTGAAATTACTTTCTGATTAGCTGTTCAGCACAAGTTTATCTAATCAGTTCAGTTTAAAAGGGGGGTATGTGGACTAAGGCTTAGTCCAGACGGGGAGATTCGGGGGCATTTTGTCGCCTGGCGACTTCTCGCCGCGACTTGTAGCGACCGGCGCGTATTCACACGGAGCGGCGCAATTTTTGAAATCGCTCCAAATTGCCTCGCCAGGCAATTTGGAGCGATTTCAAAAATAGCGCCGCTCTGTGTGAATACGCACCGGTGTTGTCAAGCAACGCCGGTGCGCTTGGGTACTTCGCTATTCGGGGAGGTTCGGGGGCTACAAGTCGCCGCGAGAAGTCGCCAGGCGACAAAATGCCCCCGAATCTCCCCGTCTGGCCTAGCCCTAACAAACCTACAGGGGCTTTTTATTATGCTGAAAAAAAGGAATCTCTCCAAAAAACATTGTAAAAAGCTGTGTAAAACAAACAGTGACTTAATTTATTTTATTTGTGTTTACACCGTTTGTGTCCCAACTGTGGATTTGCCGCCGTTATTCCACTATGATTTAGGGATCTTACACACGCACGTTTTTACCTGTGCTCCCCTGCGTTGTGCTTTCTTCCGTTCAGCTGCAGGGGAGCGCAGGAGTAGACGCAATCAGGTTTTTTGAAGGGGGCTGTACTCACACTGGCGCATGTAAGTGCCGAATGCAGGTTGTGACACAGGATGTTACATCCCGACCTGCCCTCGGCTCTTGCATGCGCCAGTGTGAGTGCAGCCTCCTTCAAAAAAATTGACTGTATCTACTCCTGCGCTCCCCTGCAGCTGAACAGTAGGTAAAAACCGCCGTGTGTAAGAGGCCGTAGACCTTTCACAGTCCATTAAAGGGGCAGTTCAAAGTAAAGTTAACATTTAGTACAAAAAACATTAAAATCAATTGCAAATTGCTCATAATCTCAGTGGAGAAAATTCAAACAGCACTGGAATTACCTCCAAAAACAGTTCAGGAACAGAGGAAAAGTTCAGTTTGAAAATAAAATCTGGGCAAAATAAAAAAAAAATCTTTCTAATATAGTTAGTTGGCCAAAAATGTAATCTATAAAGGCTGGAGTAACCAGAGGTCTAACATAATATATAGAATGCAACTTCCTGCTAGTTAGTCAGTGACTTGAAGGGGGGCCACATGGGACATAACTGTTCAGTGAGTTTGCAATTGATCCTCAGCATTCAGCTCAGATTCAAAAGCAACAGTTATGAAGGGGAACGCAGGAATAGACGCACTCAATTATTTTCAATGGGCCTATACTCACACAACCACATGTAGGCACCGAACACAGGTTGAGACACAACATGCTGCATTTTTCCTGCGTTTGGCGCCTACATGCGGTTGTGTGACCATTTTGTAATTTTTTTTTTATGGATTGGCTCAAAAAGCTGAAATTATGCCACTGGTTTTGCAAAATGTGTGGCCCCAGCATGTCGGTTCCCAGCATTTTACAGTAAAATAACAGTGAAGGACACTTAGTGGCATATTTATTACATGGTGTAAAAAACAGTGGAATAATACACCCAAACTTAAGCACATCACAAAAAAATGAAGGTTTTTATTGCATATAGCAGTTTCCTAAATGTAATGGCAGAATTTAATACAATAACAATCAGCTTGTTTTTATGGCCTTTGCTACTCATTGGTCTGTCCAACTTGTGAATGGCATATTTGTGATGAGAGTGCTGGCTCCACACAACTGACTGATTGTGTTACTGCTTGTCAATGACAGCATTCTGGCACCACAATTTCTGTTCTTGCATCCCCCGTCCCCATGCACCTTGTGCAGTACTGCCCTACACCAGGAACATCTAAGACTTGGGACAGCGTATTACCTGTCATTTAGCAGAATATTCATATATGTTATAAAAGTACTTATCCTGCAGCTTTGTACCTTTACAAGGTTGGACTGGGCCGGTGTGATGCTGGGAAAAAAACCTGGTGGGCCACAGCTAGGGTGGCCTTTGTGACACCCTTGTAACTGGCCGCTCACTGCCACCTGAGGCAAGGTTCTCTTTGCCCCATAGTTTATACATACTACTTTTCACTAATTAGCTTGAATGTAATAATAAGATAATGCTTTGTGCTTCGTCACCCTGCATGCGTCCAGACTGGTGTCAAATCTATTGTAATTGGCTTTTTAATGAATTAAATGCCCTTTTTAGTAGATGTGAAGACATGCTGATCCACTTTACAAAAAGACCCCAGGTCCCTAGCATTTAGCATAATAGATCTCACACCTGTACAGTATTTTTATGACACTGCTGGAGCTTTAGTTGCATCCAACTCTTTTGTTACAGATGCAAAGTCCATGTAGTTCATATTCATATGATGAACGTGTTTTATCATTTCCAGACATGAAGGGGCAGATTTACTAAATTCGTGTGAAGGATTCGAAATTCAATCAAATTTTCAAAAAGATTCGAATTTGAAATAACTTTTTTGGGTACTTCGACCATCGAATTTAAAAAAATTTGATCAATTCGAATGATTCGAATAAAAATCCATTCGTTCATTCAAGTACTTGCCCTTTAAAAATGTTTTTGATTGCCTAGTTCGCCAGATTAAACCTACCGAATTGCTGTTAAACCCTATGGGAAGCTCCCATAGGGTTTTTGTAAGTTTTTTAGATCGAATAAAAAATATTTGATCGAATGGTTAAAATCGTTCGAATCGTTCGATTTAATCCTTCGATCGAATTTTTTTATATTCGATCGTTCGATTGATCGAATTGCGCTAAAATCCTTCAAATTCGATATTCGAATTCAAAGGACTGCAATTCGACCAAAATTGATGTCCAGAGGTTGTTGTTTTTGGCTGTCAATGGATGATGGGTGCTATAGTTATACAATTAAATTATGATGAGGATAGTTCAACAACATCTACAATGCTTTGAATTGCTAACAGCACCACCACACAAATCACAATATATTCAGGCAGCTAGCTTAGACACCAAAACAAGCACCAAGGAAATAATCTTGCCTCTTTAGAGAGTCTAGTGGTTATGGGATCTATTATCTAGAAACCCATTATTCAGGAAGTCCATCTCCCACAGACTCCCTTTTAATCAAGTAATACAGAGTGTTAAGAAAAATTTCCATTTTCTCTGTAATAATAAAGCAGTAGCTTGTACTTGATCCCAACTAAGATATAATTAATCCTTATTGGAAGCAAAATCAGCCTATTGGGTTTATTTAATGTTTCAACAAGTTTTTAGTGAATTTAAAGTATGAAGATCCAAATTACGGAAAGACCTGAGAAGGTTCCAAGAATTCTGCATAATGGGTCCTATACCTGTATATCCAGCTATAGGTATTTGCAGAGATATACTATTATTTGGAGTCTAACTGTACTGGCTTTAAAGGCCATGTCAACCCAAACACTGTTTCCCACGTAAAGAAAGAATTCTAAGCAACCTTCTATGCATATTTTCTGCAGTTTGAAAACTAATTGCAAATGTAATTTCAATAAGAGGCAGCAACTGTCTGCCTGTTTATATTCTCTGCACTTCTACTTCTGACTCCTTAAACGATGTAGTTGATTAAGATAGCAGAAGGACATACCTCTCAACTGTCCCATTTTTCGCGGAACAGTCCTGATTTTGACAGCTCAGCCAGCAGTCCTGGATTGTTACTGAAATTCCCCGACTTTCTCTTTGATCTCCTGCACTGAACAGCCAGAAAAAAGATACAAAGTTTCTAAAACATAATTGGCTTTTGACAGAGAGTAGAATACGTGGCAGGTGCTCTCAGATACATTTGCAACAATTTAAGATTAAGCTTGCAGCTTAAAGGAGAACTAAACCCCATGATATTAATTCCCCACTTGCCCCCCCCACTGCCCGCCCCCCTACCCCTGAATTAGTTTCCTCTAGAAATAGCGACTGCAAATGCAGACTGAGCGGAGCTCACAGCGCCATCTTCCTTTCTTCATTAATCTTCGTGTCTTCTTTCTCCCCTTCGGCAATTTACGTCTCTTTCGGCACTTGTCAAATACCGGAAAATTGCTACAAAACTGTGCATGCGCCAAAACTCTATTCACGAATATTACCAAAGATGGCCCCTGCGAGCTCCACTGCACTCCCTCTGCATTTGTGGTTGCAATTCACAACTTTCCACAACCTGCCAAATTTTGTACAATAGACATGGTTATTTAGGGGGTGTATCTGTAAAATGGGCGTGCTCCAAGAAATTCACCTCGCTAGGAGCAGCAAATGTTTTTATCCCTCTTTGTATTTTCCAATTGTTGAGAGGTACTGTATGCAGAAGGAGAATTGCTACAAGAGTCAGACCCAGAGAAGGGAAAGGCATATAAACCCATAACTTTCAATAAGAATTGGATTTACAATGAACTTTAAAAGCATTAAACATTTTAACAAATATTTCAGAAAGTTGCTTAGAATAATATTTTCTTTCATTATGAAAAAAGAGGGAAAGGTAAAATCACTTAGGGGTGCCAATTTTTGCCTCCTGTAAGTGTATTAAGTTTGAAAAGTGTTTAATTTTCAATTCTCTAATGACACCACTTCTGCACATAATGAGACGTGTTCATTGCTGCCCATGAGGATTATGGGAATTACAGTTCTCAAAGGCCTTTGTTTGCCTGCAATACATTATTCCTGCCTGATTTACCTTGGTTTAAAGCAGTCTTATTCTGCTAACTAAAAGGGAAAGCTACTCGCATTCCAACGACATATTTAGAGGCTTTCAAAAATCAATAGCATTACAAATGCGTGTTATTTTGTCTCCTGTGTTTATTCTCAGTTCCTCAGAAAATAATTATTGTTCTTTGGATCTGAGAAATCCAGTAGAAAAGGAGACTGCTGAAAATGTCATTAAAAAAAGTTGCAAAAACAGCTGGTGGCACTGAGAAGCAAAGTACCCTGAGCAGGTGCATTTTTATTAGGGATGCACCGAATCCACTATACTGAACTAAATCTGAATCCTAATTTGCATATGCAAAATAGTAGTGGGAAGGGGAATACATTTTTTACTTGATGCAATTTCCCTCCCCACCCCTAATTTGCATATGAAAATTAGGATTCAAATTTGGTTTGGCCAGGCAGAAGGATTCCGCCGAATCTGAATCCTGCTGAAAAAGGCAGAATCCCGAACCAAATCCTGGATTCGGTGCATCCCTAATTTTTATAGAAGATATTATATATGTTATGTACTGGTACAAACTATATAATTTATGGTAAATTTTTCCATCAGAAAACAGGCGTAGGACTGGGCCAGCGAAGATACTAGGAAAAAACCTGGTGGGCCCCGGCCCAGAGCTGCTCCTCGTCCTCTTGAAACTAACGGTGCTGCCCCCCTAGCCTCCCTCATGAAATGTCTGTGGCTAGACTTGTAATGCCAAGTTACTGAGTATGCGCTGAAAAACTGGGGTCTGTCTGCACCAATAAATGACTAAACATGATTTGTGTGCTTCTGTATAGTTGCACCTCAATATTCTGCTGAATTGTGCTCCTACTCATGCTGGGGAAACCTGGAGCTGCTACCGCCTTAATGTGCCAGTAATTCCCACAGTGCATTGTGTAAATACAGACTTACAGAAAAATAACTGCATGCAAAAATAATTTTTTGGTCATAAATGTACTAAATGTAACACCCTGGAAAGGGGATGTCATGAGATTTAATGAACAACCAAGTAAGAATAATAGGCACTATTTTGTAAACTAATAATGCCTGTAGAGTCTTGAACAATTTGGAATTTGACTGCTTAATGGGCATATCAACTACAAAAACATTTTTTCCATCTGGAGCTGTGGAATTATGGAGCCCGGAGGGTTGGGATGCTGAAATGGTGCTACTGAAATACACAGGCTCTATATTAGCCCCTATGTGGCATTTGCCTCCTCTTCTACCTGCACCCGGAACTGTTGTGTTGGCTCTGGTGCTGGCTCTGGTGCTGGCACCCTCTGCTGATTTTGGGCAAGAATACAAAGTCATGTATGCCTGAACCAGAGCCGACACAGTTTCTAGCTGGCCGGGAGAATAGGCCACTGCCCACAAAGGGGCTGATTTCCTCCGGCAGATTTCAGCCCTAATCCGGCATTAGCAGGGTCAGGGCAGGCCTGCCGGGCGCCCTAGGCAACCTCACTGGCCACCAACCCACACACCCCCCTTGTTCGTGCACCCCAAAAGCAACAAATGGGAGAGCGATGGAGGGGAGTGGAGGGGAAAGTGACAGAAGGGAGGGGAGATTGACAGAGGAAAGGAAGGGTGTAAGACTGAGGGGTGCGAACCTGGCTAAGAGTTTGCAGAAGACAATTTTAGAGGTAGCTGCCCAGCACCCTCTATCATTGCACCCCAGGCAGCTGGCTCTTCTGCCTACCCCTAGTTCCGGCCCTGGGCATTAGTCCTAAGGTTAAGAAAAAAAATGACAATTAGTCCCAAAATGTTATAATTTGCACTGCATTAGTAAATTAGACCAATGGTGTTGTAAAAATAAATCTATAGTTTGTGAAGCGGTAGGGCACCATAAAATTATTTTGTAAGGAAATAGCCCAGTAAGTGGGTTTTAACTGACCAAACTAAATTAAAGAATGAAAACCAAATCTCGTCTTTGATAGCAGATAGCATGCATTTAAACTTTAGCTTACAAAATGATACTATAAATGAATAATAACTACACAATGGCAGTCTCTGTTGTTAAAAGCAGATATTTTTCCTCTAGTCAGCATTACTTTTAGACAGCAGAACCATGAAGTAGCTGCCAACTATTGATCAGCGATTCATGAACATGTAGAACTTGTAGGAATGCCAATATCCTGAATAGAGAAGCACGTGCTGCACAACCTCATAGTGTTACACATTGTGAGGTCCTTACAAGCAACAAGCATTTGTGCAGAGAACACAAAAGCCTTTCCAGTGGAAATGTGTGCCATCTTTCTGTCTGCTTTTATTACTATTGGCTGCTGTTGCATGTATTACCTTATGTATCTTTACTCTCTCCAATTCCCTTACTCACACAGCCAATTACTGGCTTAGTTTTTGCCAGAAAGGTTTATTCACTTATTTATAATCAGCTTTTATAGAACATTTGTGTGTGTTCAAATCCCACGCAGCCAAATGAGAAATAATGCAGAAATGGAGCCCAGGGAAACTTAATGACTGGTGTTCCTTCTATTTAGGTGACTCATGTAATGAACAAAATACTGTATGTCACTGAAGTACTGTGTTTCCTGGTCACTAATGTCATTGCTTGAGTACTAATTAGCTGATAAATGTAGAGCGTTAAAGTATGTGTCAGCGTTGAAGCATGCGTCTTAGTAAGAAACGCAACCCTTAAAAAAAACTGTTGTGAAAAATTTAAATTGAAGGGTCAGCTCATGGAATTAATAATCCCTTCTCTAGAAACCTGTTATCCAGAAAACTCTGAATTATAGAAAGGCAGCTCCCACAGACTCCATTTTATTGAAAAAAATCAAATTTTAAAAAAAAATGATTTCCTTTTAAAACAGTACCTTGTATTTGACCCAAACTAGTAGACTGAGGAGTTTAATTATTAAAGCTCAAATTTTTCTAGTTGGGCTGTTAAAGGGGAAAACTTTGAGGGAAAAAACTAAAATTTTTCGATTATACCCCGAAGCGGCTAAAGGTCTGAATTAAAAAAAAAACTGAAACCTGTCAAGATCCTGTGGAAATCAATTGGAGATGTCCCTTTTCCAGTCTGAAAGATATTGTGGTATGGGCTGGGTTTTGGATGATAATTCAAACAATTCGGGGTTTCTGAGTGATAAATTGAAAAAATCAAGCAATCCAAAATATTTGTACTATTCAAGTTTTTGCTTGAATTTATCGAGATTTTTCCCTCACCGATTTTTTCAGTTATTTTATTAAAAATTAAGGTAAACTAGTGGATTGGAATTTGGTCGAGTTTGTTTTATTGAAATTATGAGTTTTAGTTAAATAACCTCCTTAATGTATGAAAATCCAAAGTATCCCCACCAGATGACTAACCATTTTCTTGTTCTTTAAGGGAGCATAGACAAACAACAATGGCTGGAGGGCACTCCCAATGAGAAAACACTTTTGAAAGTTTATGGGAGCATAGGCCAGAGCTGGACAATACTGAATGTATCCTGTTCCACCTTGAGTAAAGATTAGGGGAATAATAATTAAAGGGCAACTATTACAAACACAAACATTTAATATAAGCTTCAACATACATAAGATGTTTTCTAATTATAAACAATTAAAGATTCTGCGTAGTTTCTGAAATAATCAAGTTTATCTTCACTATTCCTCGCTCAGCATCGGCCTCTCTTCATGCAGGAGTTGGGAGTCTGATTTTGAATGACAGTTAGATCCAATATATATTATAGGTGGGCTCCTTTTGCCTAGAAGATATATCAGAGCTCACTCTATGAAAATCACCAGACATCATGTCTCTCTACATGCAGAATTTGTGCAAAAGGCAGTTATTGTGTTAGATTTTGTTTGTACTGGAATCAGTTATTTGAGTGAGCTCTAATACATCTGCTAGGAGAGGAAGCCCCTCTATAAGATAAATTGGATCTAACTGCCAATGAAAATCTGACACCCAACTGCTGCATGAAGAGAGACTGAAGAGAAGCAGATACTTAGAGAGGAAAGATAAACTTTTTCAGAAATGATTTATTTATTTATTTTAATTGATTGTATTTAGAAAGTTTATTTCAGTATGATGAAGCTTATATTAAATTTTAATTTTCACAATAGTTCCCCTTTAACTAACAAAGTGACAGTTTGAAATCTAGTCTACCTCCCTGTGAAAATGTCCCCATTATTTACATAATTTATTTGGCAGGCATTTCTACATAATGATAGCCAATCTCTTATACTTAAATGAAAACAATTCATAAACATCTCTTGCACTGGATTATATATTCAGCTTGTTGTGGAAAATGGTAAAAAAAAAAAAAAATCTAGGCAATTTTTCCCTTATGTGAACGCTGCCCAAATTCTCTGGGAGCCTCATTTACATGTGAAAAGAAAAGAACATTGCTTACAATTACAATGTTAATCCACAGCTGACAAATACATACTTTCACTTGGAACCAAGGATTCCTCACAGCACCCAGAGATTAGGATTTAAAGTTGAAACAAAATTGCATTTGCTTAGAAAATAAAGTAACGCAAGTATAAATAACACTTTTGTAAAACTTTTTGATGCCGCGTGACCGTCTCTGTTATAAAAGATGCGTTTAAAATAATTAGTTATAAATAAGTGTTAGTTTTAATCAGGATCTGGAATGCTAGCTATGATTCCTGGTTCAGTTGATTAGCTTTCATTCAACAGCATGTTATCTCCCACGTGTTATTGGGTACCAACATAAAACTCCCTATCAATGAAAGCCAAGAGTATTGTAAACAATTTAATGTGCATAGGTTTATCAAAGTATGTGGCATGTAGGAGCCCCAAAATGATACATTTGCACATATTCCCTATCATTCCTTAGCTTGTACTTGATCCCAGCCAAGATATAATTAATCCTTATTGGAGGCACGGCAATACTACTGGGTTTATTAAATGTTTAAATTATTATTTAGTACACTTAGGGCTCTTACTCACCAGCGTTTTTCCCTGCACTCCGTTTTTCTGTGTTCAGTCACCACAGGGGAGCGCAGGAATAGACGCAAGCAATTCTTTTCAATGGGGCTATACTCTGTAGACACTGAACGCAGGTTGAGATGCAACATGCTGCATTTTTCCTGCGTTCGGCACCTACAAGCGCTTGTGTGAGTATAGCCCCATTGAACGCAGCAAAACAGAACACAAGGGAGTGCAGGGAAAAACGCTGGTAAGTAAGTGCCCTAAGAGGCAGATTTATCAAGGGTCATATTTCTAATCCAAAAACTTCTAATTCCGACCATCGAATTTTATTCAAACTGTTTTTTTTATCGAAAGTGGACTGTTTTCGATCGAATTGAAATAGTATATTCGAACGATTTCCTCAAAAATTTAAAAAAGACTCCATAAAAGTTCTAGGAGGTCCCCATAGGCTAAAACAGCAGGTTAAAGGTTGAGAAGGGTCGAAAGGGTTTGAATTTTAATAAAGAGACATTACTTCAATTTTTGAATGGTAGAATTTTTCATTTCGAATCAAATTTTTTCAGTTCTAATCGAATTTTGGCTTATTCGTCAAAGTACCCAAAAATTACTTTGAAATTCGAATTTTGTTTAATTCAAATTTTTATTTCAGCCTGGAAAAAAGGTGCTTGCGAGGGGACATGATTACACTTTACATTATAGACAAATATCAGGGGACCTTTTTACCCATAAAGAGGATCACCAGAGGCCACCCCTTCAGACTAGAAGAAAAGGACTTTCATTTGAAGCAGCGTAGGTGGTTCTTCACAGTCAGGACAGTGAGGTTGTGATGCTGATTCTGTTGGTGCTTTTAAAAGGGGCTTGGATGATTTTTTGGATAGACATAATATCAAAGGCTATTTTGATACTAAACTCTACAGTTAGTATACCTATGGGTATATATGGTTTGTGTGAAAGAGTTGAAGGGTGTGTGTGTGTGTGTGTGTATACTGGGTTTTAATTTGGAGGGGGTTGAACTTGATGGACTTTGTCTTTTTTCAAACCAATTTAACTATGTAACTACTATAAATCTGCCCCTTAAAGTATGAAGATCCAAATTACAGAAAGACCCCTTATACAGAAAGCCCAAGAGCCCTTGCATTCTGGATAATATATATCCATAACTGTACCAACTGTAGACAAATGTATGTACTTTGTCACAGCAGCTTTTACATGGAAAATAATCTATGGGATGATGAGGAAAATATCTTGCTGTGATATTAGCCTTCAAGGAAAGCTAAAGCTTAACTAAAGAAGTAGCTAGAAATTTTGTACATTATGTTATGTGCTTGTGTACCAGCCCAAGGCAACCACAGCCCTTTAGCAGTAAAGATCTGTGTCTCCCCAGTAGATGCCCCAGTAGCTCCCCATCTTCTTTTCTGCTGATTCACTGATTCACATGCTCTGTGCTGCTGTCACTGAGCTAAGGGACCCACTCACAATATAGCATCAGCTTATACTACAGACAAACCTCATTTTCTGCTGGATAATTAGTGACGACCCCTAAGCTTAGCTTCTCAACAGCTGCTCAGAGCCCACTGAGCATGTGAGTGTCACAGACACTTTCCAAGATGGTGACCCCCTGTGACAAGTTTGAAGTCCTGATCATTGCTGCTATTGACAAGCTGAACCTTAGGCTAGTGCAATAAGTGCAGTATTTTTAACATGGCATTTTAACCATATTCATTTTTAGCCTTTGGTTTTCCTTTAAGGTGGCCATATACGGGCAGATTTAAGCAGTCAATATCAGTCCTGTAGATGGATTGGGCAGCTTATTTGTCAGTGTATAGGGCCTCCCTGATCAATATATGGCCAAAAATTGAGCAGATATGTATAGGCAGGTTTGATTTTTCCCTTGCAATCGAGGAGCACACCGGCTAGTTGATGCAGCCCTCATGCTGTTGATGCCCATTTCCATCATTGTAATCAGATCATTTGGTTCTAGGTCCAAATGATTGGATTAGCCCAATAGTCCCCTGCCTTTGGTTCAGGGTCGGACTGGGGGGCCCGGGGCCCACCGGGACTTCCGCCCAGGGCCGTCGGCTCCCTTCCTCCCCCCAACTCTCTTCCTCCCCACGTGTTGCAGTGTAGCCCGCTACAGACGCGCTGACGTCACCGCTCGGCGCACCGCACCCCACTGCACATGTGCACCCGGTGCAGCATGTTACATACTTTTTTCTTTCAAATTATTTGGGACTGGGAGAGGGGGTCAGGCCTGGTGGGGGGCCCATGAGGGTTGGGACCCACTGGGCCAGTCCGACCCTGCTTTGGTTGGCATATCGGGGCAAGCGAGCGGTTCTTATAGTTTATGGCCACTAGTGATGAGTGAATTTTTGCACCTGCCATAGATTTGCAGCAAAAGTCTTTGATTTTTTTTATCACTGTGGAAACTGTGGAAAACAGTGGAAAGAAATTTCTCATGGAAAAATTTGCTGTGGCAAAAAAGTCACCAAGATAAAAATTTTGCAGAGACAAAAAAGTCACTGTAAGAAAAAAACACCCATTGACTTAAATGCATTAGGACAAATAATGTATCCACTGTATAACTTTATCACTCTTGCCTGCTCCAGGCAAGCATGAAGTACAGGGATACCTTGTGGCTGTGAGTGCTAATTTTCAGATTGGCACAAGTTGCACATTTTGCTTCCCTCTCTACTACAGTACTTGTACAAGTAAGAGTCCTAAATTCTTACTCACTTGTTGATCTAAACCTAAGAGAGCTACTGAAGGGAGGTATGTTGAATAGTTTAATTATCCATATTTAATAGAGTTCTCTGTCCAGACTAAGAGAATGGTAAATAACTTTCTTCAGAGCAAGTTGGCGAAACACTGACCAACTGCTCCAGCAACCTGAGGCTTTGGGGTCTCATCTGTTTGTTTTTACTGAAGGCTGTAAGCTGTGCGGGTAGACTGTTGGAATGAGCTTTTGTTGATAGCTTTGCATCCTATAACCACAAGGCATGTGATTAACTAATGTATTTGACAGCTGCAGTGGTACACAATAAAGATGTGTCACATAGAATATTGATAATGAACTCTTGGTTCTTCATGTTTTTGCATGTGAGTCATGTTGTATTTTCTCTTGCCAAAAAAAAAAAGATTCCAAGAAATGTGACAATCAAATCTTAATGTCACTCCGTGTGATTTTTCCTTTCCATTTACATTCTCCAGATGTAATAATTCATTTGGATGCTGCAAGACCTTTGCATACATTTCCTTCAAATTAAAAGACAATTGTGTATAAGAAAACAGAGTATTGCAACTCATAGTGGTGAATTGTTTTTCCTGATTGGCTCACCCACACTGTATTTCATAGTCGCTGCCTCCTACACTCACAGAAAGTTTCATATGTCCCCTGCTGCTCAGGATCACTAAACTTACGTAGCTGAAAAAATGTGCAATGTACCAAAACTCAAATAATCTCAGTTTTTTTTATGAAAACCAAGTCCACAAAACCCCCTTCCTCAAATTCTTATGACTGACGATCTGAAAACTCAACTTAAGCAAATTTTCGCAAAGAAAATCCGGACTTTATCAGATTGTTCAGAGCAGGACACAATGTTAAGGAACAACATCCTGGACATCTGCATCTGAGTATTTTCAAATTTGGATTTTTAGCAGCTTTGGGGTATGATGAATCTCTAAAAATTCTGGTTTTTATTTTTCCCACAAAAATTTTTAGTTTTCCCCCATAAAACCTCAACCAGAAAAAAGTCTAAATAATGGGCCTCTAAATCTCTCTTTTCAAAGGCGGTTCGAAAAAGTTCAAAAATACCTTTCCATTCCTAGTGACACACTATTCGCGGCACTTCCTTTTCTGAAGTCGCCCGAAGTTGTTTCACATGGAAACTTCTGGCAACATCGGAAATCGAAGTATCGCGAGTGCCATATCGCTAGCGATTTACATTCAAACAGGCGGTATGGCACGGGAAGGCAGTTCTGGGAGATTGTCGGCCAGACGAAGAGGCGATTAGTCGCAAGGCGATCTCCCCGAATCTGCCCGTGTGTCACTACTCTTAAGCTGGCCATACACTGGTAGATGCTCTGTGAATGATCTTATCGCTTTAACTATCGTTTAAACGAATGATTCACCAATCCATGGTAAATTATATATGAAGAGATTTTGGTTGTAATTCTGTCATGTAGGCTGCAAGATCACACAAATATTAACTGATGGCTGTCTGTCCCTTTATTTACTTTCTCAAAAAAAACAAAAAAAAACGCACAGTGAACAATCGTTTATACATCATTATCTGACTGTATTAGCCATGGGGGTTATTTATTAAATTCCAAATTTTCCAAAAAGGTTATCATACCTCAATTCTGCAAAAAGCCACAATTTGAAAATCTGCAATCTCAGACATGACAAGGCTCTGTATAAGTCAGTGGGAGAGACAACTATCTCAATTTTAAGTTTTTGTGGTCTGCTCTGGGTATAGCCTGAAAATCCTACTTTTTCTTCTTTTTTTGGGAAAAAAGCCAGAAAAATTTGATCAATTCAGGAAAAAGCCAGAACAATTTGAGTGATTCAAGATTTTGCTCAATTTTAGCGAGTTTTTCCACGATCTGAATAAGTAAAGTTTTTTTTAATTAATAAGTAAGCAAACATTAGGCATGGGACTTTGGTCATGGTTTTTTTTTATAAAATATGAGATAAATTTGTATTTTGTAAATAACCCCCTAATAGCAAGAAATTACATGGCTGATTTGCTAAATTACTTATATTAACCACAAAAAACTCTGATAAAAAATTTCACCCCCTGAAAACTGGCTTGGTCATGTAGAAGTCAATGGGCACTGTCCTTTGCAAATTGTAAAATCTTTCTTGCTTTGAGCTTTTAGCGGCTTCAGCGTTTTATTTTTATTTTCATTTGTAATCGCTGTAAACTCTTATAAACCTTTTTATTCATTCATGCTTTTTATATTTGGATTTTAGTTGAAGAAAAACCCACACAAATTAGAATTTTGATAAATAGACTACCAAGTCTCAATATAATAAGTATTATATCTTGCTTTGTTCAGCTTACATTTTACTTAAAGGAGAAGTCCAGCACCTATTCTAGGGCTGCCCCCGCCTGAGACAGCAGCCCCGATGCCGCCCCCCCTTCCTGCTCCGCGCTTAAAAATCGGCGTCGGAGCGGGTGAAAAGGGTGTGGTATCGCTAGTGCATTGAGCGCAATTGCGCTCTCTGCACCAGTGGAGCCAAATTTCCTGGTTAAAACCCGGAAATTCGGCTCTTAAAGTTACAAGAGGCAGCTTTTTGCTGCCCCTTGTAACCGGCTGCTCCGTGCCGCCTGAGGTAAGGTTCTCACCTTGCCTCATGGCCGGAGCGGCCCTGGAGAAGTCAACCCGACATTTAAAAAACCCATTCCCTCCATCCCCACCAATACCCCCCTCCCCCAGCCTAAGTGTTACCCGGGCAGCTGAAGATGGCGCCCGTGAAGTCCAGTGCCTGAATCTGCACCAAGGGGTAAGTATGGACCTAGGGGTATCACTTAGGCTGGGGGGAGGAGGGAGGGGGTCTTGGTGGGGATAGGGTTTTTTTAAATGTAGGGTTGAATGCTCCTTTAAAGCATATTGCCAATAGTTCTAGCCCATGAGGGTGCAGCATGTACATACACAAGTGGGGAATAGACTGCTTGGCAAATATATATTTTGTACATAGTCTGATTTCTGATAATGTTCTGGGTCAATGATATAGTATAAGTAAATATTGCAAAAACCATTACATTTTAGCATTTATTATTCACTACCTGGTAAAAAAAAATACACGTTGCGTCAACAAAATAACTGCTTTATTCCAGTCTACAATATAAATTCTGCTTTATGCCTGACCTGGTGTACAAAAAAAATATGAACCCTATCATAGACTTCCTTCCTCCTACTGTTTATGCCATGATTAAGTGTAGGCAGGTTAATGTAAGTTCTCAGAGTGCTCAGACCTCTTATCTTGGTTTGTTTCTGTTGGTTGCAAAGCCCTGGGACAAAACAAACAATCACAGTCCAATACTATCAGCACTTAAAAGGTATTTCCTTGTTAAACCAAGGGACAACATAAATCCAGTATGAATTTTAAATCATAGGGCCTCACTGTGCAGTTTGGGTTCATCCTGTCCCATACCAAAGTTTAAATTCTGGATCTGCCCCGCTCCAAAAAGCCGCTATCATATACAAGCTATATGGATAATGACAAAGCTTACCCGATCTGGGTGCAACTGCCCAGAGTCTGCTGCTAAGACACTTTTATTTTAATCAGGTGTGCTAATAAAATGGATGTTTTTAAATGAAATCATGAAGTTAGTGGTTAATGAGCAGTCCTGTATTGATCTGCTAAAATTGGTTTTGGTAAAACAAACAATCAGCCTATGGGTAAGGCCACACGGGAAGATTTCGGGGAGATTTGTCGCCTGGCGACTAATCGCCGCGACTAATCTCCCCGAATGGCTTGCTAGTTTCTTGCACTAAAGGTGCCTGCGCCTATGCACACGCGGCAATGTGATTTTCAAAGTCGCTGAAAATTGCCTCACGAGGCAATTTCGAGTGACTTTAAAAAAACTTATCGCCGCGTGTGAATAGGCGCCAATGACTTTAGCGCTAGAGGGTGCAAGATACGAGCAAGCCATTCAAGAAGATTAGTCGCCTCAAAGACGTGGCGTTTTTTCGCCAGGCAACTAATCTCCTCGAATCTTCTCGTCTGGATGAGCCCTTAAATAGATACCGACACCTTAACTCTTTTTTGCATCTATTATAATATTGGCTTTGAAAGCTACTTCTAACTTTGCCATAAAGTATTTGCATGATGCTTTTACATTACCTGTCTGATCCCCCATGTTCCTGTATGAGGGGGCTGCCATATCTGTGCAGCAGGAGTCCGTTAGCATTAGAAACTGTAACTAACAGGCTGAGATGGGACAGTCAGGTTGGCAAAGTCAGAGTGTCAGAGAGTCAGGCTTAGGAACTTCAACTAACAATTATATACAAAAACAAACCTCTCAGCAAAAAATGATCAACATGACCCATAGGTAACATTTGGGGGCAGATTTACGAAATTCCCATGAAGGATTCGAAGTTTGATCGAATTTTCAAAAACATTCGAATTTTCAAATGTTTTTGAAGACCACTTCAACCAGTGAATTTTGTAAATTTGATCAAATCAAATGATTCGAATAATTTGAATAAAAAGTTATTAGAATATTCGACCATTCGACTGTCGAAGTAATTCCCCTTTAACTTTTTATTCGACCGCCGAGTTTGCCAGATCAAAGCTACTGAATTGGGTTTCCTTAATTTTGATTGAATAAAAAAAATTTGATTGATTCAAATAATTTATCGATTGATCAAATTTTTCCTATTTGATCATTCGACCAATCGAATTGCAAAATCCTTCGAATTCGATATTCAAATGATTTTACTTCCCTACCTATTCACATGGTCGAATTTCTAATTTTTTTCAATTTGAAATTCGACCAATGATAAATCTGCCCCTTAATGTACATTCATATGTTAAAATTCATTTTTTAGTGTCCGTATCGCTCCTACAGGTCTTTGAGTGCACAGTCCACGCCCACTGATTACAGTACAGACAGCAGCACTGTAGTTTCAGGAAAATGCAGATATTTGTCCTTCAAGAGCTGCAATTTTTGGCAAACCCTCAAAGTTTGGGTCAGGGTACAAAGTAAAAAAACTTCACAATAATGCCATGTTGTTTTGAACTTTGCACCCTGACCCAAACTTTGAAAATTATCCTGTTAGGAGTTTCCCACCTGTGACCATTTAGCTGTTGTTAAACCTTATCTCATTATCCACAACATTTTTTCATTCAGTTGGTGTCGTGGGTTGTACCTCATCTAAACTAAAGGGACAGAAACTGATCTGCACTAATTTAACTATTGTATCCTTAGCCATTCTATTCCCCTCTCATCCTACCTGCTTTTAATGTTTGTATGTCTATGGGAGACAGCCATTCTGTAAGTCGGAGCTTTGTGGATAACAGGTTTCCTGATAATGGATCCCATATAAATATATATATATATATATATATATATATAGAGCAT
>CM044441.1:25985892-26004421 GCA_024363595.1 Xenopus borealis
AACACAACTCCAGTAAATGAGAGGATATCCGATATCCTAGTCATACACTTAAGGAAGCATTGGTAAAGGCAAGGGCAAAAGTTGGTGCCATTCTCCGGATGGGAAATGAACCACAGGCATTGGTTTTAACATCAAAATTTGCAGAGATTTCTGGACAGATCAGGGCCATCATCTGTAAGAAGTGGAACATACTACAGGCTGGTATATGAAGCCTTTAGTTCCTAGGCCCCCATGATAGCCTACTAAAAGGGTGTGTGAATTTACGTGATTTGTTGGTTAAAACAGACCCTGTGAAATGTTGCCAGAAACCAAACCCTAGTTGGCTCCCAGCTGGCAGGAGTGGATGTATTGGGATGTGCGTATGATTATATATGTGTGTGTGTAGTACGGTGTTTGATTGCGATAACGATCATAGACCAGGACGTCGAAACGTCGATCTACAAGTTTTTTGAAAAGAGATTTTTTTAAATCTGGTGTGCGCTGCTTAAACTCAGAATTTTGTGAATATGCGGCATTGCAGCAGCACCTGGTTTTGACTGATATAATGGGTGTGCAATAGACCACATTTTGGCGTTTTATATAAATATATATCTATATATATATATATATATATATATACAACAAACAATTATTGCTCACCACTAATTTAAAACCATTAGGCGGGGGTGCAATGAGACTCTGACCACAAAATACATATAGACAAATACAAGAGGTCCTCCGTAGTGATGGGCGAATCTCCCGAGATTCGCTTCGCCGAAAAATTCGCGAAAGGAGTCGCGGGACGCTTTTGACGCACGTCGCGTCAACTTTGGCGCTTTGCGTTGCGTAGTTTCCGGCGCGTCGTTTTCGACGCGCGACTCGTTTTTCCAGCGAATTTGCGCTAAGCGAAATTTCGCTGCCGATTCGCAAATTTATTCGCCAGCGGCGTATCGCGCGAATTCGCCCCTGCCGAATAAATTCGCCCATCACTAGTCCTCTGCACTCAACCCATTATCAATATATTTAAGACATTGAGACATTCTGTGCATACAGCTACTAAAAAATGCCTTACCCTTCATTCTTAATGAATCAGATGAAATTGAGCGTAGGACTGGCCAGATATGGGATGACTTTGACGTAGTTGGCCAGCTTAAATATATTGCAATATATGGACAAACAATCCCTGTTGTTTAAAGGGTAAGGCATTTTTAGTAGCTGTATGCACAGAATGTCTCAATGTCTTTAATATATTGATAATGGGTTGAGTGCAGAGGACCTTTTGTCTTTGTCTATATATATATATATATATATATATATATATATATATATATGCAGTTCCAGCCGTGGTGCACTCCAAATCAGCAGTTTTTAGTGCCTGGGTTCTGCCATGTGAAGTGTAGATAGTCGTTCTCCAAATGATGACGCACTCCAGGGCTTCATAGTAGTATCAAAAAAGTGAAGTTTATTTGTCAACATTTAGCTCCAATACGGACCTTTCTGAAGACATGTCTATATACAGTATACACACAGAGCCCAACAGTCTGAATAGAATAGTTGCTAATAAGATCCTTGGTTGGGCTGTGACAGAGAATTGATAAATAAAAAATTAGAAAACGTTTTGGAACTTCTTCTTGTGTGGAATCAGCTTATTGCAAATCCACCTTGGGCACACACTCCAGTAACTACTCGGATACAGTGTAAGATCAAAGAAGACGTCTTTATTTCACAACAGGTAACACCTTAGCATTTTGTTGTGAAATAAAGACGTCTTCTTTGATCTTACACTGTATCCAAGGAGTTACTAGAGTGAGTGCCCAAGGTGGATTTGCAAGGTGAAGTATTCTCCCCAAGCTACGAGTTTGGGGTGCAACACCAGGACCTCCAACAGAGAGTGGGGAGTGCGCCTGTATCTTAAGATATAATCACTCCTTGGTAGGCATTTACCAAAATAGAAATATTGAAAACCAAGTCTCTGATTACTCAATCTTATTGGACTAATACTAAGATGTTAGGCTCTTCGATTAAACAAAGTGTATGCGAACCTTACAACCCTCACAGGGTGATTCCTACTACTGTGCTCAAAGGTTAAAACTAACCAGTTATGAGTGTGAGATTAGTGAGAGAGAAATAATCAGAAGATGCAGTTCACTTTTATTGAGCATTAAACCATGTCATTATTCTTGGCTAATCATGCAGTCCCGGACTATGCAAATAAGTATTATTGAAAAAGATATTCTGATTCAAGGTTATGTTCCAGACATCTACCAAGAATGATAAATGCAGCTTAACTAGAGTTAGCAGTGCAGTATTGGATGATAAATAAGCCCTGTATTGAAGCACACAGACACAACTCAAACTTTGTCTATATTTATATTGAGGGAAAATTTACATTTTAATGTTCTTTTACATTTAAATTGTACAGAAACAAGATTTTACATCAAAATAGGTTGTCAAGGTGATGGCAGAACAAAACTGGCTCTTTCCTCTGCATGATCCCAATTCTGAGTGAACAAGCATTCACTTACTTGCAATAACATTTTACATTTGTGTAGAAACAGCTGGTGCTCATTGAACATGGGGGGAAGCAGCTCTAAAATTTCACACCTGGAAAATGGCACAATGCGTTTCTATATGGCTGCATTAAACTTGACCAGTGTCGGACTGCCGGCCCAGATCCACATTTGCAGGTTCATCGGGCTGCTAGCCAGGGCCCCCCTTCCAACCCTTGGACCCCACTGGTGCTGCGACGCGACACTGAGTGTGAGCATGCAACACCCTATACCGTGCTATTGCTCTGCCAAGTGCATGCACAGGCGCGCGCACTCACTGCGTATTGGGCGCCAGGCATGCGCATAAGCGTGTTCTCTCGGTGGAGTGGCAACATGGAGGAGGGGGGTGTTGCTTACACGCTCAGTGGTGCGCCGCAGCAGTTGTGGGGTCTGGGGGTCAGAAGGGGGGCTCTGGCTAAGGGCCAGGTGGGCCCCGGGCCCTCCAGTCCGACCCTGAACTTGACTTTAGTCAGTAGTCCAGTGTTCCCCACCCAGTAGCTCGTGAACAACATGTTGCTCTCCAACCCCTTTGATGTTGACCTCAAAGCAGGTGCTTATTTTTGAATTCCAGGCTTGAAGGCAAGTTTTGGTTGTATAAAAACCAGGTATACTGCCAAACAGAGCCTCAATGTAGCTTGGCAATCCACATAGGGGCTACTAAATGGCCAATCACTGCCCTTATTTGGCATCCCAGGAACATTTTTCATGCTAGTGTTGCTCCCCAACATCTTTTACTTCCGAATGTTGCTCATGGGTTCAAACATTTGGGGATCCCTGCAGTAGTGAGAGAGTAGGCACTGAGTGTATTGAGGCTTAATGGAGGATCAGCCAGACAGGATCTGGCTCTTACAGAGATTATCACTGCCCCCTGCCCACTCAAGGGATCTATTGATTTCTAACTATCATTCTATTAACATTATGCCCCCAACATGTAGCCCAAAGGATAATCACATCACTACATAGAAGAAATTGGACAGCACAATCGATTATTTTTTCATTACAGATTATTCTTTCCTGGCCTTCTTATCGTTGAACTTGGCCTTGCTGTGAGGTGTAACAGAGAAATTAAAGGAAAACTATATCCCCAAAATGAATTCTTAAGCAACAGATAGTTTATATCAAATTAAAGGGCAGATTTATCAAGGGTCGAATTGAAAATTCAAATTTTTAAAAATTCTAATTTCAAAGATGTGTACTTTGACTATATAGAATAGGCCAAAATTCGATTTGAACTGAAAAATTTAAACCATTCGAATTTCAAAGAAAAGTATCTTTAAAAACTTTGACTTCGACTATTCGCCATCTTAAACCTGCCGTTTTGCTGTTTTAGCCTATGGGGTACCTCCTATAACCTCTTTTATGGAGTCTTTAAACTAATTTTGAGAATTCTAAGTTTTTTTTGAGGAAATTGTTCCAATCGAACGATTAAATTGTACGATTCCAACAATTCTAATTCAGTCCATTTTTGATAAAAAAAAAAAAAAAACACTTTGACTGGTCGAATTTCAAGGTATATTCACTTCAAAATTCTACCCTTGATAAAGCTGCCCCTAAGTGACATATTAAAGAATCTTACCAAACTGGAATATATATTTAAGTAAATATTGCTCTTTTACATCTCTTGCCTTGAACCACCATTTTGTGATGGTCTGTATGCTGCCTCAGAGATCACCTGACCAGAAATATTTCAACTCTAACTGTAACAGGAAGAAGTGTGGAAGCAAAAGACACAACTCTGTCTGTTAATTGGCTCATGTGACCTAACTTTATAGTTTGTTTGGTATGTTTGTTTGCACCATTGAATCCTAGGATCCGAGGAGGCTGTCCTTATTTTTTAAAATGGCAATTTTCTATTTATGATTACCCAATGGCACATGCTACTAAAAAAGTATATTATTATTATGAAAATGGTTTATTTACATGAAGCAGGGTTTTTACATATGATGCAAAATCTTTTTATAGAGACCTACATTATTTGGGGTATGGTTTTCCTTTAAATACACAGCTATTCTAACTCTGGAATATGATTGTCTGCGTATATGACCTAGTGAATGTTTACAACAATTTGTCCATCACATAATTCTTGGTAACCTTCGTTATTATAGAGCATAAGGGCTTATTTACAATCTTACCCCTGTATCTAGTAAAACACATTAAGTTTGCCCAGAAGCAGTAACCCATAGCAGCCAATAAGATGTTTGCTTTAAAGGGGAACTAAAGTATAAAATAGAATGTTAGAAATGCTGTATTTTGTATACTAAATATAAACATGAACTTACTGTACCAGAAGCCTGTTGAAACAAATGATTTATGCTTTATGTTGGTGCAGGGGGCATCATCTTGTAACTTTGTTAAACATCTTTGCAAGACCAAGACTATGTACATGCTCAGTGTGGCCTGGGCTTCAGGGAAGTAAGATGGGGGGAGCTCCCCTCTTGCCGTTTGAAAGTTTGATCTTTTCCCTGCAGGCTGGCCGAAAAATAGGCAGAGGAACCAATATGAAAACAGTTGAGATGATCAGTCCAATAGTAATGCAAAATTATATTAATGGGAAAAAAATGCACCCCAATCATTTAAAGGGGTGGTTCACCTTCAAGTTAACTTTTAGTATATTGTAGAAGGGTCAATTCTAAGAAACCTTTCAATTGGTCTTCATTATTTATTTTTCATAGTTTTCTAATGATTTGCAATTTTCTTCTGTTTCTTTGCAGCTTTCAAATGGGGGTCACTGACACCATCTAAAAACAAATGCTCTGTAAGGCTACAAATGTATTGTTATTGCAACTTTTTATTACTTATCATTCTATTCATATTCCAGTCTCTTATTCAAATCAATGCATGGTTACTTGGGTAATTTGTACCCTAGAAACTAAATTGCTGACACTGCAAACTGATGAGCTGCTGAATAAAAAGCTAAAAAACTCAAAAACCACAAACAATAAAAACCAATTGCAAATTGTCTCAGAATATTACTCTCTACATTATACTAAAAGTTTACTCAAAGGTGAACAACCCCTTTAATAGTTTTCATTGTTTGTTAGACAAATTTTTTTCCATGAAAACGCAAATATTTGAGGTTTTAAAGGTCAAAACTCACATTTTTGGGTTTAAAAAAAAAACTCAAATGATGCAAGTTTTTTTTTCAAACTTCAATATTCAAGATTTGTTATGAAAAAAACTCGAATATTAGAAATGTATTTTACCCCCGCCACCCTGGAAATAGCTTTAATCTGTAAAAAACACCACCTAAAACCTGTGGACATCAATTAAAAGTCCACGGCAAAGGTCCCTTGAACCATTTTAAGATGTTAACAGCCCTAAGGGGCTAAACTATCAAATGTTGATGAGTTTTTTTTAACCTCCAATGAACTCGAAAGATCTTGAAACTCAAATGGGATCTTACATAAGAAAAAACTTGAATGGCAAAAACCCGATTCTGCACATTCAAGTCCCACAACCCGAAAACTCGAATTGTTCAAGTTTTGGCTGGAAAAAAAGTTTTCAGTCAAATCCTGCCAAAAAAACTTGAACATCAAGCAGGCTTTTTTTCAAATGGTTCATGGGACCCCTGCCATTGACTACATGACCTCCACGCGTTTTAGGTGGTGTATTTTCAAATTCAAGCTGTTACCAGGGTCAGGATATAATAAATCCTTTAAAAAAATAAAACAAAATAACTCTTTGTTTGTTTTTTAAACCCCAAAATGTGAGTTTTGATCTAATAAAAAACTTGAATATTCAAATTTTCATGGAAACTTGCACTTTAATAAATCTGTCCCTTACCTAACAGTACTGGGTCATCTGTTGGCCCTGCTTTCCATTTTGGCTCATCACCCCTACTGGTTGTTTTGCAAATTGGCCGACATGCACCAAAAACCACAAAGTTCTGTTGGAAATTGACTCCATTGCATGAAAAATTTGTGTTTATAGTTCTCAAGCTGAGTATGGCTGGTTCCAAGCAAAGATAATTTTCTAGATTTGCTGTAATCACGTTTCGATATCACATTTCTGAGAAACTCTTATTATATTATTCCTTTAAACTCCCATCAATCCATCACTGTATAGCAGCAATCAGGATGACATGGTGTAATTTAGGTTACTGTGCCCTCTCTGTCTCTTTGAAAATGAATTATCGCTGTGTTCAATTCACTTTATATCTGTGAACTATATATTTAAATGACATTTTCATAAATGTTCCAATAAGTTTGGACACAAAGAACATAAAACTTATACTTAGAATGGATTCTTGCACTAGGTTATGTGCTGAAAATGTCATTTTCCAAAAAGTTCTGCAGTTGATTTACTAGATCAAGGTGCTGATTTAAGACTACTCCAGTCTTTTTCTGGCCCGCAGCAAAACTATTTAGGGACTACCTAAAACTTCAGAAACAAGATCTGTTTTGTAGTTGCGGCCCCAATTGGCCTGTCAATAATAATGTCCCTCTAGTAGCTGCCTCCACTAGATAAAGCCAAGGGGTTTGTCCAATAATCCGATAAAGTTGAGTTTTGTGGTTATAATTCGATAACGTCGAGTTTTCGTGGTGACAATTCGATAAAGTGTTTGTCATACGAATGAAATTGAAGCACTAATTTGTTGCTATCTTTTATCGCTCCAACTTTTTCAAGAAAAATTCAGAGTTCAATTCCTGGACATGAGTTTGGTCGACTTTTAATAAAAAAAGAATAGATTAATTTGAGTTTTAGTAAACAACCCCAACTGCCGCACCTACTGCCTAATTGTGTCTATTTTAGACCCACACTTGCCAGTGCTTTCGTGCTTAAAAACAAGTGTATTGTTTTTTTTTTCACCCTAATATTTTTTTTCAGCCATGCTGCTTAGTGTCATTAGTGCAGTGATATTACAGACGGAACCAGCCTGGGTGAAATCTGTGAGTGACAGCATGAGGGTGTTGGGTGCAGACAGAAAAAATAGTTACAGTGAGAACCTAAAAAAAACATTAGTTATACTTTCATTTTATTAATTATTCAGCTCTTGTGTAAACTGTGTGTGTGTGTGTGTATATACATATATACATATATACCAGCACACCAAATGCTTTTTATTCAATAATTTATTGTAACATCACTCGTCTATCCAACATTTCAATCCTCATTGGGTCCTTTATCCTTGTGCTGGTCTATTTGGATGATTGGATACGAGTAAGAGTGCATTATATATACAGTATATAACGAGTAAGAGACTATATATATATATACTGTATATAGATATATTATTTATATATAATATATCTATATACAGTATGTATATATATATATATATATATATATATATAGACTGTTGGGGAACCAGCACTCACGTCACATCGGTGCAAAAATTGCCTGGGTGCAAAGACAAACGAAAATAGAATATAAACTGGAACAAAGTCTCGCACTCACAGGGCTTAAAAAATGAAAAAAAACTATTTATTTAAACTCACAAACTAAACAGTTTAGTTTGTGAGTTTAAATAAATAGTTTTTTCATTTTTTAAGCCCTGTGAGTGCGAGACTTTGTTCCAGTTTATATATATATATATATATATATATATATATATATATATATATATATATATATATATATATATATATATATATATATATATATTTATATATAATACACAAAAGCCATAAATATCTTGTAAATTATATCCTTATAAGTGGTGAGTTCTGATGTCATCGGTTATACATGGTGAGTTCTGATGTCATTTCTGTCACATGACTCACTGGAACTTGTATATTACTTATAATAAATAAAGTACCCCCAGTTGCAAAATATGAGGATATTAGAAGTTACCTTGGAGTTCTATGACCTGTATAGAAACACCTCGTGTTTTTACATGGTCATGAAACTCCACAATAACTTATAATATCCATATAATTTACAAGAGGGGGTTCTTTATTCACTATATATATATATATATATATATATATATATATATTGATGAGAGTTATAGATAGACAAAGCATTTACAGGGTAAGCAAAATAGCTTCAATTGGAAATTCAGTCCATGAGCCAAATTTCGTCTGAAAGTGCCAGGGGGATCCTTGCCTGGCCAGTGTACAATATGGCTTTTCCTCATTGATTGTTCCTTTTAGTGAAGTAATGGCAGTTTGTTTCCTTCCCTAATACATCTCTTTCCAATAAACACTTGGCAAAGGCATCCTTATCTTTTGGCTCTCTGGTTAATAACCACTTATAGGTAAGGGGATGCATTTGTATTAGAATTTATTTTCTAATCCTAAAGCAGCAACAGAGAACGGTTGCAAATGTAAACTGTATGGGGACAAGGGCAAGAGGCTCAAACTGCAGTTGCCTATATTTACTGCTGTTTGAATATCCTATCTTATATTCTGTTGACTATGGCATTAACACAATTATATGCATCAAAATTTCAGGCTCTCCGTGAAGACTTTAATTGACCGTTCCTGCTTTGAGACAATTGATGACTCTGCACCGGAATTTGTCAATTTTGCTTCTATACTGGAACAGATCCTAAGCCACCGCCTTAAAGGTAACTAATGCGTGATGCAATTAAGCTCAAATCCTAAGAAATTCTAAAACTCTTCTGCCATAAAAACATATAATGGTGTATATTTATAACTGTTATAGCCAAAATATTGGATAGCTGACATGACCAATCATTTTTATGTGACACCAATCATGAGATTATCTCTAGTATAATCTGTTTGCAATATCACCAGCTTTGAGGGGTTTTTTTTTTCTATGAATATCTATTAAAGCAGCACTAAACTGATGCATATTAGACAATTAGCCATTATGTTTCTTGCACAGTAAGAATACAGGCATGGGACCTGTTATCCAGAATGTAATATTTTGGATAATATCTACTATAACATCATGTAAATATTAAATAAACCCAATAGACTGAATTTTCCTCCATGAAAGATTAATTATATCTTAGTTTGGATCAAGTACAAGGTCCTTTTTTTGTTAGAGAAAAAGGAATTCATTTTTTAAAGTTTGAATTATTTGGATAAAATGGAGATGACCTTTCTGGGTAATGGATTCCATATAACGGATCCTATACCTGTAGTAGGAAAACATATAGCCTTGCTGCCACACTGCCTACAACATAGTTTTTTTACTATTACTAAGAGTAAGCTTATTTTTCCATTATATTAATTACTTATGTGGACCAAACTGTATATTGGAGGGTTTTCAGCACTGATAAGTCACAGAGTAGTTGACCCTTTGGGGGTTATTTAGTATCTGAATCCAAAAAACTCAAAACATTCAAGTTTTTTAAACTATAAAATCCTAATGTTTAGTGTAAAAAAAAAAAACTATTTTTTTTTAGATATATTATACCCCCAAGAATGGAAAAAGTCTGATCCTATTTGGAAGTTTCTGGGCTTTGCACTGGAATTATCCCACAAATATGACTCTTTTGGCCTTTGGGGCAGAAATCCCCAAAATTTTGACTTTTTGGGAAAAAATCAGAAAAAATCAAGTGATTCAGGAAAAAAAAACCCAGGAAAAAACAAAATTTTTTAGATTTAATCGAGTTTTTACCCAATCCGATAAAATTGTGCTTTTTTAATAGTAACTAATGTCTGATTGGGGATTCTAGTTTGGTTGTATTTTTTTATTTTAATAAAAAAAAGTTTGGATTTCGATAAATAATGCCCTTTATGTAATCCACCTGTTCCTGAATACATGCAAAATGAGACGTTCCTGGGATATGGGAAACCTTTGTACTGATGGAAATGTTGGTACAGGTACGGGATCCGTCATACAAAGCTATAGATTCCATTATGATCAAATTATGCATTTTTAAAAATGATTTCCCTTTTCTCTGTAATAATAATAATAAAAAACATTGGACTTGATCCAAACTAAGATAAAATTAATCCTTATTCAAGGCAAAGCCAGCCTATTGAGTTTATTTAATGTTTACATGATTATTAATAGACTTAAGACACAGAAATCTGCTGAATTATTACTTTTTTCATTATTATTATCTTTAGTAGAAGTTTTTGGGTAAATTATCCAAGATGTCCATGTTGGCAAGATGGTTGAGGAATCAGAAGCAGGTTTATAACCTCCCTGATTGGTTCAGCCCTTGACAGGTGTCACACCCTCTTTAACCCACTTTCAATCTATTCGTTAACTGAAATTGTCATTTATAATGCATATTATACATTATATATTATAACTATAATTACCAAGACCCAACAGCGAAATGTTACCCTGTGAGCTTCATCTGTTCCATAAACATAAATTGCCCGTCACCAGCCATTTGTACCCATGGGCTCCCCAACAGACACTGAGTCTTCTCCCCCATTTCTTATGCCCTGGGCCACAGGATACTGCAGCTTTGTTTAGTAAACCACATTGTTTATGTTTGATACATTAAACTAATTTGATAATGTCATTTCTTCCTTGTTACAGAACTTTTCTCTGTATGGCAGACACAGCTGGTGTCAAATAATTGTGTTATTATAAAACATCCAATTACATTTTATTATGTGGTCAATGTAATTATGTTGTAATGTAATTCTTAAAATGTCATAAATCAAAGGGAAACTGTCATGGGAAAACTTATTTTTTTCAAAACACATCAGTTAATAGTGCTACTCCAGTAAACTTCTGCACTGAAATCCATTTCTCAAAAAAAGCAAACAGATTTTTTTTTATATTAAGTTTTGAAATCTGACATGGGACTAGACATTTTGTCAATTTCCCAGCTGCCCCTGGTCATGTGACTTGTGCCAGCACTTTAGGAGGGAACTTCTTTCTGGCAGGCTGTTGTTTTTCCTTCTCAATGTAACTGAATGGAACACAGTGGGACATGAGTTTTTACTATTGAGTGTTGTTATTAGATCTACCAGGCAGCTGTTATCTTGTGTTAGGGGCTGTTATCTGGTTACCTTCCCATTGTTCTGTTGTTAGGCTGCTGGGTGGGGGAAAGGGAGGTGGTGATATCACTCCAACTTGCAGTACAGCAGTAAAGAGTGATTGAGGTTTATCAGAGCACAAGTCACATGATGTGGGGCAGCTGGGAATTTGACAATATGTCTAGCCCCATGTCAGATTTCAGAAATCTGTTTGTTCTTTTGAGAAATGGATTTCAGTGCAGAATTCTGCACTGATACAATTTGTCTTTCAAATTCATTGTATTGATTCACATCATACCTCATGCTGGGTCAGTTTTCCTCCAGTGTTATTGGTTAAAGTTCTAGACTTTGATTTAGCTTTTTGTTAAAAACAAATTTTGTTTTCAGTAAAGTCATAGATGATATACATGTGGCAATCTGTTCCCAAACTGTCAACTGAATATGACAACAAACATTTGAGGGAAAGGTATCTTCTAGATTATCAGTGGCCATAAAATACGATTATGGTACCCAGTATAAAATAAGAAGTAGGTGCTGAGCAGATCTCATCCACACACTTGTTCTGCTGTTGTTGGAACTTATCAGTGGTGTCAGGGTGTCTGATCAAGCTCAGGAAGGAATATTTTGCTCTCAGGTTTCAAGTTTCTATAATATAATTTCCAGAGTTATATTGCTACAGGGCCAGTGGGTAACACACAATCCAGACCAATTTCCAAGAAAATGTGACTTATTTATTGAAGCCTATATATTAAGGAGTATGATTTCACGTTTACATATTTGTTATATGGACAAGCTACAGATTTAGAGAACAATATATGCTTCTTTCTAACTGCAGTCATTGGTGTACAGATATGGGACCTGTTATCCAGAATGCTTGGGACCTGGGGTTTTCCAGATTATGGATCTCTACATAATTTGGATCTGCATGCCTCAAGTCTGCTATAAAATCATGTAAACATTAAATAAATCTAATAGGCTGGTTTTTGTTTCCAATAATGATTAATTATATCTTGTATATCTTAGTTTGTATCAATTACAAGGTACTGTTTTAAAGGAAATCATTTGTAAAAAAAAGTGGATTAACTGGATAAAATGGAGTCTATGGGAGACAGCGTTCCTGTAATTCTGAGCTTTCTGGATAACAGGTATTTGGATAATGAATCACATACCTGTACTGCACTAATAGTCATTGCTGCTGGGAAAAGGAATAGAGTTATTTACAGCCTGTACCAGCTTAATGGCTTAGTGACCTTATGGTTAATAGAGCTCACATTTTTTGTAGAATTTTTGAGTGCATTTTCTATTAAGCTTTTTTTTAAACTGAAGAATGTGTTCAATGTTTAGACTTTGATTTTTATTGTCCGTTCGTGTACATTGCTTTCCTCCATGTAAGAAATATAATAAATAATTTCTCACCCTTGTATGCATACACTCAGTTATGCATGCAACCCCATTCATTAAAGATAATTCATCCTTTGCACTTCTGTATAGTTGTGCCCAGCACTGCTCAGTCCTCTCTGCCTCCTGTATTGAATCAAGCCCAGTTGCAACTATTGACACCGAGGAACCCTAGAGCTGCCATCATCTTGGGACCAGGCAGTAGCTTCAGGGTTCCCTCAGTGCCATGCATCAATAGGTGCATCTCTCCGGAGAGAATCCTCCCTCAATGTTTTTAAAACAAAACTCAGAGACTACCTCTGGGAGCACCTGGATAATACCTGAACTGGCACTTGTATGACAGTTTCACCCACTGTAAAAAGCACTTTATTACCCCTCCAAATTGTGTCTGTAAGTTACCCTCCCATATAGACTGTAAGCCCCAAGGGGTAGGGTCCTCCATCATCTTGTCTCCTCAACAATGTGTAATTATATTTTATATTTATGCAAACTGTATTTATAATAATGCACTTATTGTTACTGATTAATGCAGTGATCCCTTGTTTGTTACTACTAAATTATTGTTGCTGTACAGTGCTTTGCCCTCAAGGAGCGCTATATAAATAAAAATATACATACATACATACATACAATAGGTGCAGCACACTTGCATCTAACGAATCAGGCACATTTGTCACTGGAAATGACACCAACCAGACTTGGACATTTTTGAATGCAATTGCATCTGCGTTACTGCATAGAGCAAGCACAATTATGTTAGTTTTGACAGATTATCTGCAGTTGTGTTAGGTACAAGGCCCTCTTGCAACTGCAACAACACTGGAATTCTGGGGTAAAATGCTGCATTATGGATAGTGTTGAGGCTGGTGGAATGGAAAGGCAGTGTTAGAGCTGTAGGAACAGAAGGCAGTGTTGGAGAATATAGACAGTATTGGAGCTGGTGAAATAGAAGTAAAGTGTTACGGCTGGTGGGATGGAAAGGCAGTGTTAGAGCTGTCTGAGCAGAAGGGCAGTGTTGGGCTGGTGGAATAGAAGGACAGTGTTGGAGCATATGGGCAGTGTTGGGCTGGTGGAATAGAAGGACAGTGTTGGAGCATATGGGCAGTGTTGGGCTGGTGGAATAGAAGGACAGTGTTGAGGCTGGTGCAATAGAAGGACAATGTTGAGGCGGCTGGTGGAATAGAAAGGCAGTGTTAAAGATGTAGGGGAAGAGCAGAGTTGGAGCTGTTAGAGCAGAAGGGTAGTATTAGAGCTGTAGGAGCAGAAGAGCAGTGTTGGCTGGAGATGGTGGAGTAAAAGAGCAACATTGAGGCTAGAGAAGCATAATGGGAACATTTCTGATCTAGTACTACAGTAGCATTGGGCTATATTGGAGTAAAATTATAGGGAGAAATTACAAGGATGATTGTGCATGACAGAATGTTAGTAATATAGATATCTATGTACACTTTGCAATACTTTTTGGATTGAAGCAAAAGTAACACTGACTGGCCAAAAGTTTAGGAGAATTCCTCCATTACAGAATTTATATTGCAAGTCTGAAGAGATAATTTGTGCAAAGACGTCTTGTGTGTTGAATCATAAATCTTGTCAGGCAGAACAGAGTTAGAGAGATGCCTGCTGTTTATCAAGTTGGCTTTTTTACACACTCCACTGACTTATTTTGTCAGGTTGCTGTTTGGTGAATGCCAAATGTTGACAGGCCGTCCTTATCTGGTTTTATAAAAACTGTACTTTTGGATTAGGATAAAATTCCTAACTGGGCACATGATACTCCCACATATCTCAGTTCCACAACTGACATCAGTACTCACATGTAATCATGAACTGACTTCCTGATGTCAATAAAAATACACACACACAAAAAAAATTATAAAATAGAGATATATGTAATTGGACTCCTCAAGAGAGGTGCAACTCTTTACACTCCATGCTGGGGGGCCCTTCTTTAATAAATGTCTTCTGAAGAAGCTGAAGAATGTGTTCAATTATCAGTTGCAGTAGGTGTTCTGTGAATCCTGACTCTGCAACTAACTGACCAGCCTCAGGGACTGAACCAAAACGTACAATTTTCTGTTTATAAGGGACAATAATGCTTACTTTTTCTGTTCTCTGTGAACAGAGATTCCATGCTGTTATATAGAATACATCATTATTATTTATCCTTCCATGATTCAACTTAAACTGTTTTGATTTGCTGTTATTTCGCCTGATTCTGTTTTACCTTTCCCCAGGAAGTGAGCACTAATTTCTATTCTGCACCCGCATTTAGTTTTGGGTAATTATGCCTCAGATATGTCCCCTTTTCAGCCTTCTCATGCTCTGAGACTGGCCTTTACTTTCCATTTCTACTTTAAAATTCTAATTAAGATTCGTCCTCCATTGGAATCCCTTTGAAGAACGCATTTGATAATCTAGATGAACGGTCTTTTCTAATGCTGCACAGAAATCCATGCGGCATGTTTGGTATGGATAAAATTCTGGTGAAAAGCGGAATATAAATGTGTTTTTTCTACACAGCTGTGTATTTTCTGATAAGGGTTCATTTATCTGACAGGATCCTCTGTTGATGAATTGCCTAATGCAAGGACAACAAATCTAACAAACTGCTCCCAGCATTATCGTTAAAAGGGAATGGAAAGGTTACATTTGCAATGCATTTTGTATTTATGCTTGAGAAAATAATCAGAACTGTATTGCACAGCTACTGGGAACTATTTACCATTGTATCAGAACAGATTTTCTAGAACTCTAATATGCTGTATGTGGTTTTCACTTTTTCTATGTTGCCGTTTTCCTTGTTCTTGGGATGGCCATGATCAGTGTCGGACTGGCCCACCAGGATACCAGGAAAAGCCCCGGTGGGCCCAGGGGTCATGCTGCTAATTTGGCCAAGTTCATGGCCATTCCCTATTTCTAGAGGCTAAATAGATGTAAAAATAGATTATAGTATGTAAAGAAAATACACTAGGAGAATAGAGGTTGAATGAGTAGAGGAAGAATAATAGTACCGAAAAATTTTTTGGTGGGCCCCTAGTGTAATGTTTTTGGGTGGGCCCCTGATGTCCCATTCCGACACTGGCCATGATCAAACTTTTTGGAACTGCCAGCCAATAGTAAAGCATTAGGGAAGTTGCACAGGACAGAAACCTGGTATGAGGCTTATAGGAGAAGACTTCAATATCTGTCCAAGAAAATCATGTTACAGGCATACACTTTGGTTATGTGTTATGTTTATGGACTCTGCATGATTTTGGATAAATTATATGGAAATGTAAAGCCCGACTTGCAGAATTGTAACCTTCAAATGCCTATTTAGACACCTGAAATGAACTCCGCTTTTATCTATCTCAGACATAGGCACTCTGATTTAGGGGCTTCTGGGCACATCATTGATTTGTTGAATCTGCATGGCCTGGGCAGATTGGGGTTGTGGTCAGAAGTGCTATTTAAATTAGCTTTTTTTGTGGGCCCTCTTTTAGCAGGATCCACCACTAAGTAACTAAGTATTTTGAGACCCAATGATTTTTTTGTAAGGCTTAGGTTTAAACATTTTCAGTTGATCATTATTTTCTGTTTCTGGAGAGAGGATGGATGAACAAAGAAAAATGAAGTCTCGTGAAATATTTTGCAGTACCAAACTTTGGTTCAATGCCAGTTCCTTGGACTTGGTAAAAACAACTGAAGTTGTGTGAGTAAATGTGAAGTCAATAGGCATAAAAAGTTACCATTACCATTACTCTCTCAACGAGTCTCCACAATCATTCCCAATTTTAATAAATGGATCCCAGGTTTTTGCACACTTCTGCTTAAAACTGTGCTTTAACTCTATTATTTTTTTTATTTATTTTGTATCATTATTTTTGAATTTATTTATTAATGTATCTGCATAGCTACAATTTCACATTATCTTTATACACACACACACAATTATAATAATAGTATCCCTAAAGTTTAACATGTTGAAATAATTTAGGTGACAGGAGATCCTTCATAAACTATCTGCATAGATACAATAGAATACTCTTATGTAAAAAGCTGTGATATGTCAATCACTCTCCCCGAGTAATGGTTGGTTTTCTAAGGATACATGCTTATTATTTCACTATAAATAATAGATGTTCTGCCAAACTGAACAATGAGAGGTATCAAATTGACCCTGAAAGAATTTGCCTTGGTTTTTTAAAAATAAAAGACATATTATTGATTAATAACATTAGTTCCAGTTTGCAGGGTCAGACTTGGGGGCCCGGGGCCCACCAGGATTCCTGTCCAGGGCTCCTGTCCGGCCCCCGTCCCCTACCCTGAACCGCCGAATGGTGTGCATGCGTGAATGGCGCATCGTACATGCGCAAATGCGTTGCGCATCGCACATGAGCTAATGGCGTTGTGCAGCGAGCATGGACTAATGGTGCCACGCCCAACATTTTTTAAACTTGAATCAGGAGAGGGGGGTCTTGCCCAGTGGGGGCCCATAAGGGTCGGGGCCCACCGTGTTTTTTCCCGGCGGGCCAGTCCGACCCTGCCAGTTTGCAAATGTGTAATTATATAAATTTTTAATTTGCTTTATTAATTCAAGAGGAAATGTAATTAAAATCACAAGCATTGTTTAAAATGGCGTTTGCGACTGTTTAGCGCTGCTCGCAATGTAAACTCATTCGCTGGTGGGTATTACATTGCTAGGAAAAGGCTAGTGTTAACACCTGCTGTGGAGTTTTGTTAAATATTTCATCACAAAATACGCTTTGCATTTGCGAAATTGTATTACATACACTGTGCATGTTCGCAATAGCTATTTGGTCGCAAACTTTGCGAGGAATTCGCTTAGGTCTGTAATCGGTCAATAGGACGCAAACATGGTCGCTAATGTTCGCAATGGTCTTTGCAAACTTTTTTGCGCTAACAAAACATATTACATTCCCAAATGTAGCATTTTGCTGAATATTTCAGTTTCCATTTTTCTGTTACCAGTTTCACATTATTTTCTTGCTTCTGGTTTGAATTAATGAGAAATGTATTATTGTCAGCACAGCCCTGAGTACTTTTGCTTTCTAATACATTATGGTGACAGGTTGCACAGATCTATCTCTTCTCTGAAAGAACCAGTGGTTATTAGAACTGCACAAAAAGGCTCAAGGGGTTTGGATTTTGTGGTTGTTTGCCAGTCTGACTCATTCGGCTAAATAATAGTTAATGGAACAAATGGGTCAGTATAGAAGTGACAGGCAACTGTCATGGGATACCAAGAGCTTTAGTTCCTTAACATATATAATACTATTGGGTTAATTTATGAATGCGACTGCATCCAAAGTGCAATTTCATATGTAAGTCTCCATATTTTTTTTACCCATAATGCACAGATGTAAATGTAATAGTGGTAGAACTATGATTTGCATCTTTTGCAAGTGTGCGTGATGCAATAAAAGGACATTTGCAACTCTTCACTGGACTCGAGTCTCAAATGACTATTGACGCAACCAGGCTCTGACTGGGCATGCAGGGCAAACCAGCATACTTCCCAACATTTTGAAAATAGTAAGAGGAACAAAAAGATTTGACATGCATAGTGCAACGAAAATCTTTTGATCATGCCTGTTTTTGTGGCACACTACCTAATTACCATGTCCATTTTACAAAATTTGGCAGGTTATGAAAATACATTTCTGTGGTTTTTATGTGTCTTTACTGTTTTGCTAATGAAGGTGAATTGCCCTTTAAGCTGTGAGTCTAAGTTCTCCCAAGAGA
>CM044441.1:26008340-26054262 GCA_024363595.1 Xenopus borealis
TCTGTAGAACATAATGTTATCTGTTATCCATTACTTATCCTGTGCCATATAGGCGTTTTTGAATTTCCGCCATTGCTACTTAGCAGCCGGTTTATATGAACTATAGTAGTGTTTCTGAAGCAAACAGACCAGTTTTAACAGCTCAGGGCAACACTACATGATATTTTCTTTACTTTAAAACACTTTCTTTTTTTGGTGTTACTGGTGCTTGTATTGAACAGGTAGCAAAATAAGAATAAACACAAAAAGACACACATTAGGTACAAATTGCTCCTTTATAGGATAATAAATGTTTGGCAGAATCACTTTAAATTACACCTCTGCTAGTGTTCCCCTTTAACCTATGACTGCAGCCTTTGTGAGTGTAAATAACTGTGTCATCAAATTTTTTTTTTTGTTTTTCATTTAAATCCAGTGCCTTTACCTTGAAGCACAGTAATTTAACTGACCCAGTTACTGAACTGACTGGCCTTTCTCAATATTACAACATGAAGGCCTTGTACTGCATTATGGGATTGAACTGACCGTGCAATAACCTCAACAGTATTCATAGACACAGCCTTAACTTTACACGTCTAAACCTTTTGGTACATAGAAGCTCTAGACCTTAAATATTGATTTAACTCTGAAAAAATTTTGCACTTGATCGTTATTATGTTATGTCTATACTTTCTTCCAAATTCAACTTTATTGTTTTCTACCTCCTCCTTGTCTATGTCAGATCCTTACAAACCGGTCCATCTGATGGCCACTGTTCAGAGGCAGTAAAAAAACAAACAATTGCCTTGTGAGGCTACAATTTTATTGTTTATATTACTTAACTTTCTATTCAGGCTCCTCTCCTATACAGGAATGGGATTTGTTATCCGGAAAACTCTGAATTACGGGAAAGCTGTCTCCCCACTCCATTTTATCCAAATAATACATTTTGTTTCATTCAATCTTTTTCTCTGTAACAATAAAGCAGTACCTTGTATATGATTCCAAACGAGACATAATTAAGCATTGTTGGAAGAAAAACTAGCCTGCTGGGTTCATTTAGGAGGTTATTTACTAAAACTAAATTTTTTCGCAATCAGACTTTTTGGGGCAAAAACCTTTGATTTTTGTGGAAAAAAACCTTGAATTTTCCGAGATTTATTATACCCCAATATTGCAAAATTCCAGAAATTAAAAATCGGCCATCTTAAAACTGTCGAGGTAAAGTCAGTGGGAGATGTCCCTATCCCAATTTGTAGATATTGTGGTCTGTGCTGGGTATTGCCCAATAATCCCAAAAATTTGGGTTTTCCAAGCAAAAAAACTGAAAAAATTGACTGATTTGTGAAAAAAAGTCAGAAAAATCCAGGTACAGTTCAGGTTTTTGCTTGATTTCATATATCTTTATTCAAGTTATTTTAAAGGGATACTGTCATGGGAAAATATTTTTTTTTTCAAAATGCATCAGTTAATAGTGCTGCTCCAGTAGACTTCTGCACTGAAATCCATTTCTCAAAAAGATTTTTTTATATTAAGTTTTGAAATCTGACATGGGGCTAGACATTTTGTCAATTTCCCAGCTGTCCCATGTCATGTGAATTGTGCCAGCACTTTAGGAGGGAACTGCTTTCTGGCAGGCTGTTGTTTTTCCTTCTCAATGTAACTGAATGGAACACAGTGAGACATGGGTTTTTACTACTGAGTGCTGTTGTTAGGCAGCTGTTATCTTGTGTTATGGAGCCGCTATCTGGTTACCTTCCCATTGTTATGTTGTAAAGCTGGCCATAGACGCAAATATCCGAATGTACAAATCGAGGATTCGTACGATTTTCGGAATGGGTGTCCATCTCCCAACCTGCCACTTAATCAAATAAAGTAGTAAAAGCACAGATCAGCCGATGTTCTGCAACTCCAGGGTTCGTACAAAAGTTGTGTACAACAAAACCTAGCAACAGTCTCCCACTGAAAATATTATCGGCAGCCGTCAAAAATTTTCTAACCTGTCAGATCAACCAAACGACCGATCTCTGCCAGGCGAAAAATTATGGGACTCACACACGGTCCGAAAATCGTGCAAATCCTTGATTTGTACAATCGGATTGTTGCATCTATGGCCAGCTTTAGACTGCTGGGGGGGGGGGATATCACTCCAACTTGCAGTAAGGAGTGACTAAAGTTAATCCGAGCACATGACTTGGGGCAGCTGGGAAATTAACAATATGTCTAGCCCCATGTCAGATTTCAAAAGGAAACATAAAAAATCTGTTTGCTCTTTTGAAAAATTGATTTCAATGCTGGAGTGCAGGAGGTCAGAATCTGGATTTTAGTGCAGAATTCTGCTCGAGCAGCACTATTAACTGATGCATTTTGAAAAAAAATTTTTTTTCCATGACAGTATCCCTTTAATGATAAATAAGGCAAAATCGGGGATGGGAGTTTGGTCAAGTTGTTTTTTATTAGATAGATATCAGAATTTTAGCAAACAACCCCCTTAATGTTTAAATTATTTATTAGTAGATTTAAAGTATAAAGATCCAAATCACAGACAAATCTGTTATCGGAAAACCCCAGGTCCTGAGCATTCTGGATAAGAGGTTCCATACCAGGTCTGGACTGAGAGTCAGAATAGGCCCTGGCATTTCAGGTACACTGAAGCCCAATCAGAGGCCCAAGTAGCCCTCACCAGCCCACCAACTACTAATTTTCTATAGCACCTTATAGCAGCCCCTCTGGCATTTGCCAGAACCCACAGATTGCCAGTCCGGGCCTGTTCCATACCTATATATATTACAAAGTCTCTAATTTGAACCACCTCCTGGCTGCTAGGGTAATTGTACCCTATCAACTGAATATCTGCTATAATTTCAAACTGGATAGCTGCTAAAGCAAACAGATAAGGGGAAAATGTACAAAATTCTTGTGAAATGATCAAAGTTCTATCGAATAACGATCGTACAAATTTTTCGTATATTCTACTTTGGCCTCTTCGATCATCGAATACCGAATTATCGAATAGATCGAATGATAGGATATTCGATAATTCGATGATCGAGTGAATCAAAATTTTAAAATTGTTCCACTGCCTTGTTCGCCAGATTGAACCTAACGAATTGCAATAGAAGCCTGTGGGAAACCCCCAATAGGCCTCTGAGACTAAGTCCTGCTCGAATACCATTCGTACGATCGAAGCGTTCAATTGTTCGAATCGTTCAAATTTTTTCGGAGACTCGAGGGAAATTTTACGATTTTTACGTGAAATCGGACAATCGGTATCCGATTGTACGAATTCATTGAGAAATCGAATATCAAGCAAAATGATATCCTGAAACAATTCAATAAGCATTCGATGGTCGAATGCTTATCGAATTTCGAGGAAGATCGAGCCAATTTTGGGGAATAATAGTAAATTTGCCCCTTAATACGCAGAAAAACAAAGTGAAGACCCATTGTAAATTGTTTCAAAATACAATGGTTTACATTAAGAAGTTTAAAGGTAAACTATACTTTTAAGAGTGCATCTGAACAACTGATTGGTCAGATGGAAGGCATGTTTTTGGGTAAACAGATGAGCTATTCTCAGGGCCGGATTTAAATAGCGAGTGCCCCTAGGCCCATTGTCGTTCGTCGGCCCCATACTCCGCCCCTTTATCCACAAATTTTAATCATAAGTACCGGAGCATTAGGGATTGGCGTATGGGAAATTTAAAAAACTTTGTATCCCCAGTGTTTCTAAACCAATGTGGGTGTGACTGGGCAGCATGCCGCCCCTTAAAATCCTGTCACCCTAGGACCGGGCCTAGGTGGCCTTTCCACAAATCCGGGCCTGGCTATTCTTCTAAATTAGATGACGTTTTCTGAAAAGATGTGTTGCATTTTGTGTCCAAATGAATGATTTGTGGTAACATGAAATAACAAGACAGGCCCTGACATATGGTTTCATTGCTCATGTTTAGTTTAGAAGTACCTGGTAACAGATGATATATCATATCTGAACACAAAACAACTTTCTTTTTCATATATAAAATGTTATTCTGTTCTCTAATATTTGTCCGCCTTTCATATGAATGCAACGAAACATACTAAAGAAGGAGGAGGCTTTCTACTTGATGAGTCTCACTGGCTGTCAGAGATGAACAGGATGACTCATTTGGTTGCACCAATATAAAGGCATGGACTGCAGAGCATGATTGGGGGCACGTACAAATCTGTCACTGCAGATACAGGTGGAGTGCTGGATTTCTGATATGATTTCTTGTGATATCACAGTGCCATTTTCTCATTGGAAATCCAAGGGTTTCATTTGATACTAATGGCGAAGATAAAATAAACTCTTTGGGAATACTTAGCCCACAGGACTTTTAATCAAACAAAGCCAATAGGAGCTCTGTCTTAAAAAATCTTACTATCTAGGATATATAAATATATACAAATATATACATACAGACACACACACACACACACATATATATATATATATATATATATATATATATATATATATATAGCAATAAAGCAATGTACTACTGTTTATGGCTAATCTAACCTCACAATGTATTATTATATATATTTCAATATTATTATTCTGAACACATTAGCACAGGTTATTTCACAAAGGCAATTGTATTTTCCAGTGTAAATGGGCCAATATACCTCCCAGCTCTCAAACCAGACCACACAGACAGTACTCCTGTTCTTATTTTGGCAACCATCCTTGAAGCATAATGCCTAACAAAGAGATGATCAGAGATGAATAGTGATGGGCGAATGTATTCACCTGGGGCGAATTCGCGGTGAATAAATATGTGAAACGCCAGGAAAAACTTGCCTGGTGAAAATTTGGCGGCATCTCGTTTTAGACGCGGGCGTCCATTTTTGGATGCGGGTGTCCATTTTTTCAATGCCGCCAATGTGCGCCGGCATCCAAAAACGGACTCCCGCATCCAAAACAAGATGGCGGTGGCGTCTTGCAAATTTTTCACTGTTTCGCGAATTTCCTGAGAAATTCATGAAAAATTCGGCGAAGCAAAACGCCCCAGATTTGCCCATCACTAGAGATGAATGAAGTCCAAACTGGGCCCTGAACTGTATAATTATTTGGGGCCCTTATTCAACACTGCCTTCATTGAGTTTTCTTGGGACACATACTTTTCTGGCTGCCTTTCTGCTGTACAACAGTACAGTTGATCTTTTATTTCTCCATAGCATATTATATTTCTATAGTGTTCATTCCCTTGTTCAACATATGAATTTATTTGGTATAGTTTATGTCCAGAAAGTTTTCCTTTTTTTTGTAATTATACATAAGAACTGGAACTTCCACATAGACAGCAGAGGGATGGTAGGGGTGATTCTAACTATTGTTTATCTATATGTTGAATGCCTCTTCCAAGGCAAACATATTCTCTCTGCATTCAATAAGTGAAAACTTCATGCTACACAATCACAACATAAGGGGGCAAATGTACAAAATTCACGTGAAGAGATTGAAGTTCGATCGAATTCGATCGAATTCCGATCGTACGATTTTTTTGGAGGATCAAATATGCAAATTTGCCCATTGAATACAGAAAATTTGAATGATTGAATAGATTGAATAGATTGAATGATCGAATATTATGATAGTCGAATGCTTATCGAATTTTGAAGGAATTCGAGGGATTTTAGGTGAAAATAGTAAATTTGCCCCAAGATGTAAGCCCTGTGTATGAACAGAGGCTATTTTCTCTCTAAGCCATTAAATGAACCAAAGATTACAATGAAGCCTTTGAAAATTAATATATTTAGTCTGCTGTTAATGCCCAGAATAAATACAGTATGTTTAATTGAGAATGATCTTTTAGGAAGTCAAAAACGCATAATAATGCCAGCTAATGCATCAGCCGAAACTTGATTGTAATTCAGAGCGTGATGATTTCAATTTCCAAGAGCATTATTCTACTGGGAATGGTGCTGAAAGTCTTTGGCCTTCAGTTAAAATTCACAGAGCCTTGTTGTTCCATATGAAATTATTATAAAATATATTTCTGTATATCTTATCATGTTTAGGAAACCAACTAAAACACTAATGGAGTTGTTTAGTAACCATTGCATATGCCTTTGACAGTTTACTAAGTTTTCAAAGAACTGGACTTTAAACTTGCAAGTCCAAATGACTAGTTTTGATCTAGCCTTTCTTTTACATTATCCTCTTATCTTAAAATTCTGCTTTGGTCTGTGCTTTTTTGATGGTGTCGTTCAGACATTCTGTAGTTATGGAATAAGTAGGCTATACATGGGCTGGAAAGAATGCAGAGATGTGCAACTAAACTGGTAAGGGAATGGAAGAATTCATTTATGAGGACTATCAAGGCTAGGGCTGTTTTTTCAGGGGGAACAGAGTTTGCGAGGGGACACTTTATACAAATACAAGAATTCAGAATGCAAGGGACCTGGGGCTTTCCAGATGGGATTCACACAATCCACAAAGGGATTGTTCCATATTTTGTATCTCCATATTTTAATGGGCTTATGTAACAAAAGACACTAAGGGGGTTATTTACTCCGAATGCAGAAAATTGGAAAATTTTTGTTGTGAATTTAAAATAAACACAAATTTTTCAGAATTTATTATACCTCGAGCATAGAAAAAGTCTAAATCCGAAATCTGGCATTTCAGACCTGCTGAGGTTGCATATAAGTCAGTGGGAGAAGTCCCAAAGAATTTTTTGATTGAAGATTTCAGGGTTTTTAGGCAAAAATCTGAAAAAAAAAGAATTTTCGGGTGGAAAATCTGAAAAATTCAGTTTTTTTTTCCCTGAAAACAAAATTTGAGAGAAAATGTATTAATAAATAAGCTGAAAAAACTGTGCGGATTTGATTGGAGTTGTTTTCCGAAAATATTGAGATAAATTCGGACTTTGATAAATGGGCCTCCCCGTTTGCCCAAGTGCAGTAACCCATAGCAACCAATCAGCAGCTAGCATATACTGTTCACCTGTTTAAAACCAAACTTCTAAAAAGTTTTTAAAACATTAAATAAACCCAGTAGGATTGTTTTGCCTCCAATAAGGATTAATTTTATATTAGTTGGGATCAAGTACAAGCTACTGTTTTATTATTACAGAGAAAAAGGAAATAATTTTGTTTTAAGAAAATTTGAATTATGTGATTTTAATGGAGTCTATGGCAGACAGGCACCTATAATTCAGAGTTTTCTGGATAACAGGTTAACGCATAACGGATACCATACTTATATAGGTGGAAGATGATTTCTTTATCTGGGTAGGTTCATTAAAAGCATTTGCTCCTTCTTAAAACTATCCCACCACCAGTTCCATGTATAATAGCCCATAAAACATCAGAATAAATACAGTGGTAAATTCATGTAAAATCCCTTTCTGCTACTATATTTATCCTTGCAGGATTTCTTTTTTTACAGCACATTCAGGCAGGCACGGACTGGCAATCTGTGGGTTCGGGAAAATGCCTGATGGTCCGCTTGCTTTAAAATGTAAATGGGATGCTCACCTAAAATGCAAATTAGGTATGTCTTTAATATGTAAATTAACCAGTCACTTTAGAAATGTAAATGAGCTGTCCGTAATAGCCAGCCACAGCTAAGCCGATGCCTGCATTTGTTAGTGCACATGTATATGGGCGGAACCAGGAATTCTGACCAATTAAGTTAGACATTGCTTGCTATATACCCAATCCCTTATGCTTATGATAGGTATGTTGGCAACAGGAGGATCCATGCTCAGAACAATCATTTCAGCCTGTATATGGAACACTGTAGCATTAATTGCATGAGTGATGAGTCAGCCTTGTCTCTTGAAGTATGCAACACTTTGGCCCTGTGATACACATGGTAATTAAAGTCCTTTTACTGCCAGGGTTCATGGGGGCAAATTCACTAAAGCGCGAAGCATCTAAAGCTAGCGCAAATTTGCCAACGTGACTAACACCGGCTCTGGCGAATTTACGCTTGCGAATTAGACAGACTTGTGCAAATTCGCCAACGTGACTAACACCGGCTCTGGCGAATTTACGCTAGCGAATTAGACAGACTTGTGCAACTTCGCACCCTTACACCAGGCGAAGGATCGTAATTACGCAAATTCACTAAGATCAACTTTTTGCTGAATGTTAGCACTTACGTTAGACGTTACTTCGCCTGGTCAGACCAGGCGAAGTTCAATACAACAGATAGGAGGTTGAAAAAAAAATATGGAAAATTTTTCTAAGTCCCAAAAAAACGCTGTAGCATATTTTACCATTGTGGGTGATAGTCTGAAAAACATTGTTTTTTTTGGTGGGGCTACCCTCCTTCGCCCCTACATTTCCTAACATATGGCAACACAACTATACAGGGGGGCACATGTTTAGGGCAATAGGGCAACTTTATTTTTTTTTATTAAAGGTTTCCTTGTGTAGTGGCTGTAACATACACTTCTATTATATTTTGAAATTCGCGCTTTATGCAAATTAAGCTTCGCTAGTGTAATTACGCTATGTCTAGCGAAGTAACACTAGCGTAAATATGCTACCATTCGCCGACCTGAGCGTAAATTCACACTTTAGCTGGCGAAAATTCGCCTGGCGAAGTGCGGCAAACGCTAGCGAAGCCTGCGCTTGAGTTTTTTTCCGATCTAAGTGAATGTCCCACATGGTCCAGCTGGGGGCACACAAAGAAAAATGTAGAATATATTGTAGATATAGGGTCACTAATCCATCAAAATAGTTATGATAGAAATTCGGGTGAGAGATTTGTGGCAAGGGCCAGTTCCAGCACATAGGGTGTATAATATTGCTGGGGATTATATTGTAATGGACTCTTAAAATATCTATTCATAAACACTGATTCTAGTTAACCTTGGGGTTAGAAATATAAATCATACTTTGCATGCACATGAATACATGAGCTGCTTCGATACTTTTGCCAGGGCTGCTTTTTCCTTCCAGTCCGGCCATGCATTCAGCCATGTTTTAAGGGGTCGTATTCCCTTTTGTGAAATAATGGGGTTTGTGCAGCTATTGTGACCTGACCAGTTAGACTCCATAATAATACACATAATAAACACAGCACACTTGCTATCTGTATTATTTTGGGAACTGGTTGGTCAGATCATAGGATCCACATACATAGATACAGGCCTGCTGGCAGAAGCGTGAACAAGTCAGCTGTATATAAGTAGTTACTGACATTTGCTCTCTATACCAGTGAAAAAGAGAAATCGTGTTCCTTGATGCAGCCTGTACCTTTCCAAAATCTGCTTGGCATCCATAGCATCTTAAACTTTGATGAAAGGTTATAAATAATCCATCTGGCTTGTTTTCTTTATTGGCAGATGATTGTTAAAAGGTCCTGGGCAGCAGATACAGCACAATGCTATGTCAGCAAGAGAATTGCTTGTTTTTCTGTATTACCTATGCACCCGATACACCTTGCCCAGTACAACACTCAGTCTGGTGGAAATCTGTCTCTGCTGCTGTTCTTATTTCTGCTCTATAAACCCCTGAACAATAAATATCACAATGAGTCATTGTTTAACTATCTACATAAAGGCAGGTTTGTTCTTTTCAAGCAATGAAGCTGGAAATAGTAAAAATTTTCCATAGACAGACGAATGATAGAAAAAAAAAAACAGAAAACGTAATTTATAATATACTGTAAAGCTGACCATTTAGGAGCTAAGACCTGATACCTCTTAATTACTCATCCAGAAGGCATCAACAACAGTTGTATCTTGGGATAATTTGTTTCCATTTTCTGGAAGGGTAATAAGCCATAAACAAAGAGAATAATCAAGCAAGATAGATGTCAGAACATGTTTCCCTAGGAGGGGGCCATAAGAGGGTAATAAGCCAAAAACAAAGAGAATAATCAAGCACTCACTTCTAAAACCTTCTGATGGCCAAATTTACAGTGAAAACAAATACCCACTAGGAGCAGTTTATTTAAAAATGTAGAATTTTTAATTGACGTCTTCGTTATTAAAATGTGCAATTACGAGTCAAAAAAAAAATGATAAGCGTTTTCCATTAAAGTCAATGAAAGGTGTCATTTGGTTTAGGCCATCCGTAGAACCAGAGAAGGAAGCAGAGAAGGACAGCAAATACATTGACTTATATAAGTACAAAGCCTGACTAACTTTTTCTGTATTAGAGAAAGAGATCTTCTTACAAACAGCAGCATTTTTCTTAAAGGACATGTCAACCCCAAAAATATTTTTTTACCTAATACAATAAAACATGATTCTAAGCAGCTTTGTAATTTACCTTCATTACACATTTTCTATGGTTTTTAAGTTATTAGTACATGAATTGCTATTGAAAGCAGTGTTTGTCCCTTTCTATTCTCTGTACTGGTGGCTCTGACTTTAGAAACAATGTAACATAAGCCAACCGATTAACAGACCTGTCTTGCTGGAAGGGACTGGCTTTTGCAACATTGTTTAAAATGGAACAACCAGGAATTATGCAAATGCTGCTTTCAATAGCAATTACATTTACAAATAACTTTTAAAGCATCAACACTTTTTAATTAATTAATTTTGGAAAGTTGCCTATAATTGTGTTTTTTTTTATTAGGCAAAAAGTAATTCTTTGTGTTGACATGTCCTTTAATATTACACCTTGTCCAAGGCATAAGAACACACTTAGGGGCAGATTTACTAAGGGTCGAATTCAAGGATTAAAAAACCCTTTAATTCAACCATGGGAATTGTTGGGGAATGAAAATCCTTTGAAGTCAAAGGATTTTACCGCTATTCAATTGGTCGAACGATCGAATAGCGAAAATTCGAGCGAACGATAAAATCGTTCAAATCAAACAATTTGAACTATTTTATGCATTTGATGAAATTTTTTTTATTCGATCTAAATTAATGAAGGACCATTCGGTATCTTTAATCCGGCGTACTAGGCAGTTGAATAAAAAATTTAAGGGGAAGTTATTCGACTGTCGAATAATCGAATATTCAAACAGATTTTATTCGAATTATTCGATTCGATCGAATTTTCTAAATTCACTGATCAAAGCAGTCTTCAAAAACATTCGAAAATTCGAATTTTAATATTTTTAAAAATTCGATGGAATTTCGAATCCTTCATGTGAATTTGATAAATCTGCCCCTTGTTCTGGTGATGTTTAAAATGTGAAACCATTTTAATCGCTTGAAAGAGCAACTAATGAGTTTCCATTTGTTGTTTTTAAACAAACCAGTTATATTTTTTCTATTTGCAAGATGAAAACTGGAGCTCCTTAATATCTGGTGTTGTTTTTGCCTGCAGGTCAAATTACCTGGTTTGGCTATGAAAGCCCTCGAAGCTTTTGGGATTACATACGGGTTGCCTGCTCCAAAGTGTCTCACAGTTGTATCTGTAGCATTGAGAATATGGAAAATGTCAGTTCATCCAGAGCTAAGGTAAGAAAGCACATGGCAATCAATACCAACTCATGGAATGGGCACTCACACTAAGGACTAATGCCAATACAATCTGACAGTTTATGCTTGCTCATATTGTCATCAGATCCATTGGATTGAATATCATCCTATAATATGTATTGTGTCATTACTGTTGTAGGGAATGAAAGGAGAACTGTTTAGCTAAGTTTCTGCCTTGGGAGAAAACTGCAGTGAGGCAAGATTGTAAAAGAGGCAGGGTTGGGCAGTTTTCCATTATATTCAATAGCAAAGCAAAATAAATGTCAGGGTATATAGATATTTAGGTTTAGTGGGATAGTTCAACTTTCAGGTCTTCATTTATTTTCAGGTCTTGGATTTTTAATTTCTTAAAGGGGTTGTTCACCTTTGCGATAACTTTTAGTATGATGTAGAGAGTGACATTCTGAGATAATTTGCAATTGGTTTTAATTTTTTATTATTTACGGTTTTTGAGTTATTTTGCTTTTTATTCAGCAGCTCTTCAATTTGCATTTTAAGCAGTCTTGTAACTAGGGCCCAAATTACCCTAGCAACCATGCATTGATTTGAATAGGAGACTGGAATGTGAATAGGAGAGAGTCTGAATAGAAGGATCAGCAATAAAAAGTAGCACTAACAATACATTTGTAGCCTTACAGAGCATTTGTTTTTTTTAGAAGGGGACGGTTACGCCCATTTGAAAGTTGCAAAGAATCAGACGAAAAGACAAATAACTATAAAACTATAACAAATAAATGATAAAAACCAATTGAAAAGTTGCTTAGAATTGGCAATTCTATAACATAATAAAAGTTACGGTAAAGGTGAACCACCCCTTTAATAATAATCCAAATAGTTTTTGAAAATTTTACACCTTCTTCTGCCTCTTTCCAGCTTTCAAATGGGGGGTCAAAACCCATTGGTCTGCAGGGATGCAATTTTATTGTTACTGTTATATATTCAAATGGGGGGTCAAATCCCATTGGTCTGCAGGGATGCAATTTTATTGTTACTGTTATATATTCAAATGGGGGGTCAAATCCCATTGGTCTGCAGGGATGCAATTTTATTGTTACTGTTATATACTGTTATATTTTATTACTTTCCTCTCATTTACCGCTACCTGGTTGCTAGGGTAAATTGTATTCTAGCATATAGACGGCTTCTGAAATTCCAAACTGGAGAGCAGCTGAAAGAAAACCATAAATGACAAAAAATAACAAATGACAAAAGACCCGTTGCGTAATGTCTGAGAAGATCTCTGTCTATCAAATAAAAACTACCACTTTAAGCCGACAGTCCTTTTTTTAATGCTGACTGTTTAGTTTGAATTATGACATGTTCTCCTTTTCTCATTGCAGGGGAGAGCCTGGATTAGAGTTGCACTGATGGAAAAACGCCTATCTGAATATATTACAGCAGCACTGAGGGACTACAAAACCACAAGGTTTTGCATATATTTTTTTCTGCAAAATAGAAAACCGAAATCATTTTAAAGGGGAAAAAATCATCTGAATAATATACGTGCATAGGTCATTTAATGGGTATAACAAGCACAGTTCAGTCAATTGTATAGAGCTTTGCTGTACAGGTATGGCATTCGTTATCTGGAAACCAGTTATCCAGAAAGTTTTTTAAACAAATAATTAAATATATATATAGCCTTTTTCTGTACCTTGTACTTGATACCAACTAAGATATACTGTAGATAATCCTTATTGGTGGTAAAATAATCTTATTTGGTTTATATAATGTTTAAATTATTTTTTTTTAGTTGACTTAAAATATGGGAATCCAAATTACAGACGGATCCGTCATCAGAAAACCTCAGGTCCCAAGCAGTCTGGGTAAAAGATCCCATACCTGTACCATAAATTTGTGTTTGCAGTTCCCTATAGAGTTACTTATGTGTATATATATATATATATATATATATATATATAAATACATGTGTATAATATGCAAAGCAAAAGCAATGAATATCCTGTAAATTATATCCTTAGAAATGGTGACTAGTGATGTCATTAGTTATAAACAGTGAGTAGTGATGTCATTTTTGTCATATGACACCCTTCAAAATGTGAGTATTAAAATAAATACAATAAATGAAAAATAGACGGCACTTCTGGACTGGTTTATTTAGGCAGATAGCTGTACACCTAACGCGTTTCGGGATACAATCCCTTAGTCTTAGGCCTATACCTATGACTAAGGGATTGTATCCTGAAACGCGTTAGGTGTACAGCTATCTGCCAAAATAAACCAATCCAGAAGTGCCATCTATTTTTCATTTATTGAGTTTATACTGTGGGGACACTGGAGACTGAGCACCTGGCGGTAGGGAGAAGTGGAGGTGAGCTTGAGTGGTCTCTTATTTTTTACTTGCAGTATATTATAATAAATAGAATACCCCTTGTTGGCAAATATGAGGATATTACAGGTAACCTTGGAATTCCATGACCTGTATAAAAGGAACTCCTCTGTGACTTATAATATCCTTATATTTTACAAAAGGAGGTACTTTATTGACTATTTATATATATATATATATATATATATATATATATATATATATATATATATATATATATATATATATATATATATATCTACACATTATATAGTGACACCTATTATTCTGTGATGTTCTGAACAGGTGGGGCAGAATAGAATGAAGTGCAATAATCCTGTGTGCCACATATTCAGCACATTTTCTTGTCGTGTCTTGTTTTTTTCCTTCCTTCCTTCCCGTCTTTGCTTTCCATGCTGTTTTGATCACCCTCCTTTATCACCCATTTTCCCCATTCATCCCTTTTATCTCCAGAGAGCAAATTGGCAGTATTAGTTTCAAGAAACCTTTGAGAATCTCACTGTCCTCTGTGAAATCCAATTTCATAGTGACAGAAGGACCCGAGTCATTTATTTTCATTATAGTCATTGGATAATTTGGGCAACTGAAACTCAATAAGTGCTAATGGAGACAGCAGAACCTTCCAGCCCAATGCTCAGACGCAGGAACATGTCGGTATAAGAATAGCAAGGCTAAGGGAAGTGTAATAGTTAGCTTGATACGTGCTGCTCATTGCTTTATATAGCCGGCTCTTGATAACATAGTACTCTTTTCAGCCACAGGCACTGCAAGACAGAGAGGTTAAGCTTTATTTATTGCACAGTACAAATTATCATTAGGTACATGTTACCCCTGGTTAAATCTTGTTCCATCTTTGCTTGCTGAGTCTAGGTCAAACAACCTAGAGGTGTTCCAGCTGTCATAAAAAAAGTATATTTTAAGAACATATCTGTAATCTGGGTGTTGGGGGTCACTGACTGAGGCACCAATTAAATTAATATTCTCACTTTTTGATGCTTTTTATTTTAATAGCAGCTTCTGTTAAGCTGTGGTTTCACTTTAAAACCATCACACTGCAATCACACTTTCTCTCTATTTATTATCTTAATTCGTATTGTACAAGCTATTATTATTATCATCCCTTTAGATTGCAAGCTTTTTGAGCAGGTGTGCATGACCTCTCCTGAACTCTGCGGGTCACACCTGGGGAATTTTACTATCATAGAGCTGGGGTGTCCAAACTTTTGGCTTCCCTGGGCCACATTGGAAAAAGAAAAATGGTCTGGGGCCACACATGAAAAACACAAAGTTTTGATTTGTAAAAGTAAAGTAAACACACACAGAAAAGAACTACAACACCAGTTGGATAACCAGATGGAGCTATACACTGGAACATGGGACACCTGGATATTAAATAGTAATAATAATATAATAATAATAAGTCTAACAGGGCAATGGACAGAGTCACCCCTCCTCCTAAATTTGCGTCGTGTGAATTCTCTATTTCAAGACAAGTCTAGGGACGTAGCGCTTTCTGCCCCTGCAAGCACTTGTTTCTGATCAATTCCATTTGCAACTATGCAAGGGGCCTTATTGAATCCTGGGTAAATGTCTTGAAACACTGCCATCAAGAATACAGGGATTATTTATGAAAGGATCGAAAGTACTCTTTAGTGCTCAGGTACTAACCACTTGCATTCAGGGTATTGCTGATCCCTGCACCTTCAAACTTGCAGCACCCTGTATATAATGTCTGCAGTACCTTGAGCTTGCTGCTACATGTGATTGAAGGTTTGCAACTTTTTTTGCACTTTGGAGTGTGTACAAAGGTGCAAGATGTGCATAATCTAGGAACAAGGTGCAACGTTAAAAAAAAAAAAAAAAGTTGTTTTTCACTTTGCATCCTGCCCATGGATGATAAATGTCATAATTTTTTGTATGGAATGGAAGCAAAAACTGTATCATGGGTACCACCTCCATTTAAGCACAAAATGTAACTGTAGGTGTCATGTGGACGATTTCCCCTGGAAGAAGTACAACAAAACTAAGGGGAGCAAAAGCACAGTGACCTGTGACAACAATGCAATAGCAGAAGGCAGTGTGCAAAATGCAAAAATAATTGCATTGCACTTGTTTTTTCACTTTGCACATTGTACTGGAGGACTTAAGGATGGGGTTTAGAGAGTTAAAATGTTTTTGTTTTCCAGTGTAGTTGTTAAACTTTAAATAATCAAATAAAAAAAAATAAAAGCCATGATGTGAGAGCCCTCAGACCATTTACTCTCCTCAGTGCATTGTTTGTTATCATTCCAATCATAGAACTAGGAAACAGTTGCTGCTTCCTGTAATGAGCAATAGTGAATTCTTGGTATTTTTTCGAGGGCATTTATTCTTAGAAATAATCATTAAACAACTATGAAAATGAGAGGCATTCATGTTCTTAGGAGCACCAGAGAAGTGTGTGCCACATTGTCTCTTATCAGATATTTGCAAAATCAATGCTAAAGACTTCATGGTATTGACACGTAAGACTGGTTTAGAGCTTGATCTATTATGGGGCATTGTGAAAAATAACATTAACCGTGAAGTACGCACCTGAGAACAAAACAAAAATAACACATCTTTAACAGTGTTTCTCATGCGGAGTCCACTTCATAACCCCTACACCAGAATGGCCCACGGTTAGTGCCCTCATCAGTCTCACATCCTCAACCCTAACACTTGCATCTAAATGTGATGTGAAGAAGTAGAAGAAACTCTTACATACAAGACACTGTGGGGCAGATTTACTATTGGTCGAATTTGAGGGTGAATTAACCATTGAATCAATTGCAAACTCACTGAAAAGTTATGTCCCATGAGGCCAGGGTTGTATTTAGGTCTGATTCTGCCCTTGGCATCGGACCTAAACACGCCCCCTACGTCGCGGAAGTGACGCCAGCACGCCGTGCGCATGACGTCACTTCTGTTCGCCGAGCTTGCTTTATAGCGGAAGTGACGTCACGTGCCCCGAGCGCTGACGTCACTTCAGCGCTGACTCGGCCCCTCTATCCCCTCACCCATTGGAGTGAGGGAAGTCAAGAAAAAAATTTAAACTGCAGCACCAGTTAAGGCACCAGAGGGCCGCCCCCACAATCCTGCCGCCATAGGCACAAGCCCTCAGGTGCCTATATAGAAATACGGCCCTTGAAGTCGCTGACTAACTCTGAGTTAGAGAGCTGAAAAGCAGGAAGTAGTGTTCTGTTATGTCAGACATCTGCTCACTCCAACCTTAATACATTACATTTTTGGTTAACTAACTTTATTAGAAACCCTTTTTATTTTGCACATACAATCTATTTAACCAGTTTTTATTTTCACACAGAACTGTTCCTTTAAAGGAGAACTAAACCCTAAAAATTACTATGGCTAGAAATTCCATATTTTACATAGTGAACATAGTGAACTTACTGAACCAGCCTAAAGGTTCAACCTCTCTATAGCAGTAATGATCCAGGCCTTCAGGAGTTTCCCTTCTTGGATTTTGTTAGTAGTGTCTGTGACACTCTCAGTGGGCTCTGAGTAGCTGATGAGAATCTAAGCTTAGGGGTTGCTGCAAATCATCAAGCACCAAATGAGGTTTGTCTGCCATATAAGCTGATGATACACGGCTGATTATTACTTTGTGATGCTAAATGTACTGTTTTCTGAGCTGCTGTGTACAGGTATGGGATTCATTATCAGGAAACCCATTGTCTAGAAAGCTCTGAATTACGGAAAGGCCATCTCTCATAGCAGTAATGGAACTATGGGGAGGCGGGTCCGTGTGCAGAATGGGTCGGCCCACCCCCCGCGGGAAGCTGTTTTTTTTAGTGTTTTCTCGCTTGCACAGACTGCCGGTGGGCTCGCAGGGGGTGTGGACTTATAATTGCACCCCCTGCTCCCCCGGTAGTTCCACTACTGCCTCATAGACTGAATTTTTTTTCTCTGTAATAATAAAACAGTAGCTTGTACTTGAGCCAAACTAAGGTATAATCAGGGGCGATCCATAGCACTTCCCCAGGGCAGGAGTAGGGGGGGTCCACGACGCTAGTGCAGAGCGTGCAAGTGCACCCCTGGGTATAATGAATCCTTCCTGGAAGCAAAATCAGGCAATTGGGTTTATTTGATGTTTACATGATTTTCTAGTAGACTTAAGGTATGAAGATCCAAATTACTGAAAGATCCATTATCTGGAAAACCCTAGGTCCCGAGCATTCTGAATAACAGGTCCCATACCTGTACCAATAATCTGAATTTTTCTAGTTAGCCTTATATTTTGATATGTATAATATATACAAAAGGTTATACTTTATATTGTGAGTGGGTCCCTAAGCTCAGAGACAGCAGCACACTGCACAGATAATATGCAGTAAATCAGCAGAAAAGAATATGAGGAGCTGCTGGGGCATCTTTTGAGGCTGCTGGTGTAGAAGACCAAAATACTGTATAATTTACACGTACAACAATTCTGCCCTATTTCTTTAGTTAAGCTTTAGTTCTCCTATAAATCGCCCTGACTTTTTAAAAAAAACTTTTGCATGCACAGTCTCATATTTTTGCACAGGCTGCAACTTACAAACTGTGTTGTATCACTTTGCCACTGAAATGTTTTGTGAGCATTGTTGCAGCTAGGGTTGCCACCTGGCCAGTATTTTACTGACCTGGCCAGTATTTTTGATGGTTGATCCCAATGTTATTAATAGGAAAAAATAATTATATATAGGAAGGCCGGTATTTTTTTCAAGAAAAGGTGGCAATCATAGTTGCAGCCAAAATGATGAGCTGCTTGCTGGTCTGGGAGAATAGTTTCCACCAATGAAGTGATTTGGGACTGGATTTGCAACCAGCATTGGGGCTATTGTGTTTATTTAGGCAACAATTAGTGATGGGCAAATCTATCCAGTTTCGGTTCGCCAAAAAATTAGCCAATAAATTGGCGAAAAAATTAGCGAAACGAGTCGCGGCACGCTTTTGACGCGCGTCGCGTCAAAAACGCCACGTGACTCGTTTTTTCTGTGAATTTTCGGCAGGTGAAATTTCGCTAGCGTTTTGCGAATTGCGGGAATTCGCCGCAAAATTTGCCCATCACTAGCAACAATCAATCCACCTGGAAAATTTTAGGGCATAGTAACCCTGCATCTACTGAAAAGTATTTACTACAGCACCATTATGCCAGGAGCACATCCTGATTACAAGACACACATTCATCTGCAATGCATGTCAGTGGAAATGAGTCATGACTCTACACGCCGTAGGTCTGGTCTAAATCCAAGCAGTCTGGCTGAAACTGGAGCAAAAATTTAAATTTGCAACTGTTATCTATTGAATAAAAAAGGAGAGGACATACAAATAGCAGCTGATACACAATCATGGTATTTTAGTTCCTGTTCTAGCTTCTCTACAGGAACAGCAGCCATGATAAAGTCCCCTATCTGACTCTACTTATTGGGGGTTCTTCTTCCTCCCTTATCATGGAACAGTGGGTTCTATTTGGACAAATAGATACTTTATATACATTTGGTATCTTGCATTCTGGGCTGGAACAAAGCATAGGTACTGCTGGAAAAATTGGCTGTGGAGGCCAGTCCTAAACGTATATGGGCAGATACAAGAACATTTTTTTTAATGACATCGGACTATTAGTCATGGGATTTAGCATAGAAGCATTAGGCCAGTTGCCACATTTTTGTGTGACTTTCGGCGCATGCGCAGTACAGCTGAACCGGCAAATGGTGTAATTAATGTATGCATTATTTAGACAAAAAAACACACACACAGAACACACCAATAAACAATACAAAAGATAGAGTGGGCCATGCCCCCAAAGAACTTACAGTCTAAAACAATTATAGTAAAAGTTGTGTATATATATATATATATATATATATATATATATATATATATATATATATATATATATATATTATAGGGATGCAGCAAATCTAGCAAGCAGTTTAGGATCTGGCTTAATACTAGCAGGATTTGGCTGAATCTTTAGGATTTGGTTCAGCTTAAAGCACTTAAAGTCATGTGACTTTAAGGTAGGGGTGTACAGAATTCAGGATTTGATTAAGAATTTGGATTCAGGACCCTAGCACTTTTTGCAGAGTTTGGATTTGGTTAAAAGTATTCAGCTGTCTTAGTGATCACCACTCATGTAATTTAAAGCTCTAAACAACTGAAAATTACAACTTTGTTCACAATTGATGGATTGTTCTTAAAGTTGTATCAAATCTGAACGTAGCTGTACAAATGTGGATGATCCATGAATGTTTCAAATAAATCAGTGCATCAGTAAGCTCTAGACAAATGAACTTGATAGCAGTTTTGTTCACAGATTGGGGAATTTTCTGATTCATCTAAAATTTAAATATGGAATATGGAGTTCAGATACAGTTGAGTATTCAGCCAAATGTTTTGTAGAGGACTTGATGCATCCCTAGTATATTATATGGAAGAGTATTCAACATTAGTTGTCTTGTAAAAGTGATTTGTGAAAGTAAATGACTTAATTGCAAGTTTAAACATTATTTCTAAAAACATGTTTTACAGTAACAATATGTTGAAAGTTAATCAGAGCTCATTGTCAAGGAATACGCATGATCATGGCCATCACAATGTACTGCTCATCTCATTGCTCATTGACCGTTTTTGCATTCAGCTAAAGGTGATTTTATTCCCCCGCAGGAGGTTTTACGATGATGGAGCTATTGTCTTGGGCGAGGAAGCGAATATGCTCGCTGGCATGCTGCTTGGACTCAATGCAATTGACTTCAGGTATTTAAATCGCACAGCAGGGTGCTTGCCTAACTCTTTGTATAGTTAGCATTCACTTACAGTATAAGGGTTGCAAATCATAAATGTAGTCATTAAAATGTGCTTATGGAAAACTACACTGCTAGAAACATACAATCATGGTATCCTGTTATATAGAAAGCACCACATTATGGGAATTCCATCTCCCATAGACTAGATTTTATCCACATAATCCAGATTTTTACAAATCTTCTGCGACATATCCCAGTAGTGATCTGGGAAAACATCTATCCTGATTCCCTCTCCACTGGGATCCCTATATTACAGGCAATATGGCCTGGGTGCGATACCTCCAAAATGCCACTCCTATGTTGGAGCTCAGAGCTGCTCTTTTTAGCTCAACTCTAACTTACACTCCCCAGGGGCAGATTTAGCAAGGGTCGAAGTGAAAATTCGTTAAAAAAAAAAAATCAAATTTCAAAGTGATTTTTGGGTACTTCGACTACTGAATTGGCCAAAATCCGATTTGAATTGAAACATTTTTGATTCATATTGAAAAATTCGACCTTTCCAAAATTAGTACTGTCTCTTTAGAAAATTCAAATTCAACCCTTCACCACCTTAAACCTGCCAAATTGCTGCTTTAGCCAATGGGGGACCTCCCATAAACTTTATGGAGTCTTTTTGAAAATTTTGAGCATTCAATTTTTTTGGAGGAAATAATTCCAATCGAACAATTAAATTGAATTATTCGAACTATTTGAATCCGATCGAAAATAAAATTCGATGGTTGAATTTCAAAGTTTTTTCACTTCGAAATTCGACCCTTGATAAATCTGCCTCCTAGAGTATACTATTACAGCTCACCTGCCACTGTCTAATGCCTCATTCACGGGGCCCTGTACCCCGACTTTACTGGACCCATGCCAAGGTTCAGAGTACACATCCACCCTGTACCTCAGTTGGGAGGCAGAGGAAGTGCCCCTCCATTCCCAGCACTATACTAAAATGAGAGGCACAAAGTCGTCACCATACCGCTAGCCAATAGCATCTATATGCAAATGAACCGACACTGATGCATGAGCTTTTGCCCAGCAACTAGGCAAAAGGAGGAAGGGTAGGGAATTAAAGCCATAGGAGCATATTTAATCCTATGGGTCCCTACACAATTAAGGGATGCCTTGGCGCTATCAAGAGGCAGAAGCACTCAAGGCTGATCAAGAATAAGGTACTTTTATGTTAATTCATGTATTTGACTTCCTCAGAGACAGTAGAGAATCTGTTTATCTAGACCAGGATGAAACACATTCCATAGCCATAGGTTCAAGAAATAAGTGGCATATTGTGACCAAAGGGAATTAGAAACAGATCAACTTTACTGGCATGTGAGATGTTATTCACTTTGTAATACCAGAGCATAGTTCCTCTATAGCCAGGCATGTAGTCAGCATTTAATCTCCGCACGCTGTCTCTTGTTTGGTACAATGCCAACAGATTGGAGGAAACCTAATGTAATTCAAAGAGAATCTGCAGCATCAGCCTGATAATTATAGACCTGTACATTTATCTTTAGTCGAGATGACATTTGAAGGTCTGAGTAGAAATCATATGCAGGAATGTGTTATGGAGAAACATCTATATAAATGGTTACGGTGTCTGCTGTGGTTCAAATAATGCAATAACATCCTTGGATCAGCACAATCCCTATATAGTGTCTTCATGAGACAGAAGGCTAACCAATTTGTATACATTTGAAGTGACAATATGATCAGTCCATGGATCAACCCCCTACACTATAAATTAATTACAGTTAGTTTGCACTGTAAAGCTGTATATGTCTTGATAATACATAGCCCTTGAGGTATAGAGGAAATTTGCCTTTTTTTTTTGAGCACTGAGACTTATGGGTTTTTGGATAGTAGGTCCTGTAAGCATGTGTGTCAGAACAGTAGGCAATACTCATAAGACTCAACGGTGCTTAAAGATATTTGTACTAGATGCAGAATTTTATACATATGTATGGCGTTCCTACTGGACCTACACTTTTAAGTCCTGCAGAGAGCAGCACCCTGTTTTATCTGTACCTAGGCAATGCTTATTTGTGTATTCTGTATGCTTTGTGTGTGCCACTGTATATAAGGGATACTGCACAGAATACAATATAAGTATATCAGAGATCAGTGACTTGGCCCTGCCCTAGACATACCCTTCTCCTACCCCATTGGGGCATGTGCAGTTCAATTTCTGCCAATGTGACAATAGTATAGGCCAGGGGTCTCCAACCTTTTTCACCCTTGAGAAACATTCAGATGTAAAAAGAGTTGGGGAGCAACAAAAGCATGAAAAATGTTCCTGGGTGGTGCCAAATAAGGGTTGTGATTGACTATTGGTAGCCCCTTTGTGGACTGGCAGCAACAGGAAGCTCTGTTTGGCAGTACATCTGGTTTTTATACATCCAAAACTTTCCTCCAAGCCAGGAATTCAAAAATAAGCACCTGCTTTGCGACCACTGAGAGCAAAATCCAAGGGGTTGGGGAGCAACATGTTGCTCATGAGCTACTGGTTGGGGATCAATGGTATAAGCGATGGCTACCCACTGCCTCTTAACTCCACTCTGGATTTTGTAGCAAGGGCCTGGTGGTGGCCTAAGGGGCCTGACTGTCTCTTATAGACTCCATTTTATCCAAATAATCACATTTTTAAAAATGATTATTTTTTAACTGAAATAATAAAACAATACCTTGCACTTGATCCAAACTAAGATATAATTAATCCTTATTGGTAGTAAAACCTGTTGGGTTTATTTAATGTTTATATGATTGTCTAGTAGACTTAAGGTATGAAGATCCAAATTACATGAAAATTAATTATCCGATAAAACGCCTGTACATATAATTGTGTGTGTGTGCACAATTAGAATAATGCATGGTTACGTGAGAGTCTCATGTTTTAAAAAGAAATGCCTAGATATTTTATTGCCGGTACTCCCTGCATTGTGGATAGGATGGCCACCTTTGCTTGAAAAAATACCAGCCTTAATATGTTTTTAATTTTCCTTCCCTGTTAATAACATTAGCATTAAGCATAATTTTTGCCAGCCAGATGGCAATCCTAATTGCAGGAAAGCTATCCGCCGAATGTCATATAAAAGATTTCTGTGTAGCATAAGGTCCTGGCAGTTTTATATGGATAAGGAATTAGAATTGGTATCATTTTATCTTAAGGCTTCAGTGTTATTAATTTCTTAGCCCACAGACTCCCAAATGTTCAGATTGTTCCTCTAGTTGGGTCCAGTGCAGTGCATTGTGGGGAGTATAAGATTCACAGTAGCATGTAGCGAATATCTGTGAGATTCTATTTTTGATCTAAAATTTTCAATATATATAAACTGGCTGTTTGTTTAAGACGTTATGAAATATTTCACCATACTAGAAAATCCATATAAAAGCACAAATGCTGCATGGCTATATATGACCCAGTTCCATTGGTTCTGTAAAACCTTTGCATGAGAATGTTACAAAATGTCACCTGTAAAGGGGAAGGCAACTCTAGACTATTTCTACATGATTGGTTTCCCCAAGGTAAAGTTTTTTTTAAATAAATATTTACCAACTGAAATTTTAGTTCCAAAGGACTCTCCACCATATTTAAATATAAGGCACTAAGTTTGCCCAGGAGCAGTAACCAGTAGCAACCAATAAAATATTTGACCACTATATGCTACTTGCTGATTGGTTTCTATAGGTTACTGCTCCTGGGCAGCCTCCTCCCTGACAGCCAGCTCCCTTTGCTTAGTACTGGGCATTACTTTTACTTTTTTACTTTTACAGGGTCAGGAGCTTCACCAGCTTTAAAATCCGACTTGTATGGTTGTAATATTAAAAACAAAATGAAATCCAGTTGCAAATATATTTTATTTGCATTTGGGAATTTGATTTATGTTTTAATAGTCTAGATTGGAGTTCTCCTTGAAGTGTTTTTGGAAATCTATTGTCATTATTAATGAGTATTTGCTTTCCTTGTAGTTTCTGCCTTAAAGGGGAGGGATTGGATGGGAACTACCCAGCTGTAATTGACTATACGCCTTACCTGAAATTTACACAAAGGTAAATGCTTTCTGTTTGTCTAGAAATAAACACTGTCATAATATCATTATGATAAAGCAGCCACTAGCCTAAGCATTCCTGTTTAAAACTTACAATTAGTAAATGTTGAGTTATAACCATAAGGGATAAATAATTGCTATTATTATGTAGAATATATTGCTGAATTCCCTCTAATTTTTGTATGTATTTCTTTAGCCAATTCCATATGTTTAATGCTCATTGTTTTGCTGTTTAAAATAACAATATTCAGGTGTATCGTATAAATCCAATGGGATTCGTAATCTTTGGGATGGGATCCAATATTGCCTCCCCATGACATTTACAGTGGGTCGCAATGACCACTTTTATACAGTAAAAGGAGGTGCACAATTTATTCTAAGTCAAATATAAAGACAAGTTTATACCATACAAAAACCAAGGTGCTCCAGAATAAATGTGAACAACTCACCAAATAGTGACACCCAGTTTCAGGGAGCAGCAATTTCTTTGGTCCTGTGGATCCGTATTGAGAGCCTGTCAGCCCTGATTCTTTTCTCTCAAGTTTATATTGCACTCACCCCACTGATTGGGACTAGAATGCAGTTGCATTTTATTATTGTCTTTAGAAACCATGTTTAAACTTCAAAATGCACAGGTATAGTAGCTTAAAAATAATATGATAAGTATTGATGAGTAAAATGGCGAAAAAAGCTTCCCAAACATTTTCCTGAAAAATTCTCCCTCTTTTAGAAATGACCTATCCTACCTGCTCTTCCACCTTTGGAGACTGCGGTCTCTGTGGGTCATTAACTAAAATTCAAATTTATATAATATTAATAAAAAAAAGCTTGATCAAACTCCCATTCCCATTTTTAGCTCATTTATTAATAAAATAACTGAAATTAATTGGATCTTAAAAAAACCTGATATAATCATGCAAAAACTTGAATCTTATTAATTTATTGGGCTTTTTTCCCTAATCACTTAATTTTTTCGAGTTTTTGCCTAAAACTCCCCAAATCATCAGATTTTCAATCAGAACTTCAATTTGTGATAGGTGGCTCTCTCATTGACTTATACAGGATCTTTGACAAGTTTGAGATGGCGGATTTTCAAATTCCGGAATTTGTAGCATCGGAGTATAATAAATATTGAAAAATTCTATTTTTTTTTTCACTAAAAATTTGAGGGTTTTTTTTAACAAAAATTTGAGTTTTAGCAAAAAAAAGTTTGATCAGAAAAATTTGAGTTTAGTACTGTAAATAACCACCTAGAGCTAATAATTTTTTTTGGGTGTTGTGTTTAGCTCTGATAGCATCAGCAGTGATGAAGAGGAGCTACGGACTCTGGGAAGCAGTGGCAGTGAGAGCAGCACTCCTGAGAACATTGGACCTCCTTTTATCATGGATGAAAATAGCTGGTACAACAAATGCAAGAGAGTGGAGCAGAAGTATCGGCTAGCACTGGAACAAAAGGTAAGCAGACATGAGCTCTATCTTGTGCACACCAGGTTGACAAGTGTGAGCACTGACCAAACTATGCCATTACGTTTTGTTTATTTTAAATAAAATTTTACTTTTTTGTTTAAATGATTTTATTGCAGCCAGGGATAACTGATCATCAGATACATTTATACATTATTGGCTTGTTTTTATTGAAATATTTGTGTTTTTATTGCATTTGCATTGTTTTCAAATTCATTATTATTGCCCATAAAACCTTTGTTGGCACATATGTGGAGATGGAGATGCACAAAACATATCAAAATGGCAATTTTGAGCAGATATGCTGTATACATTTGTTTGGTATAATTGTACAGAAAAATTATACAGAGTGGTGTTTCCAAATATATATGCTTTTCCTGGTTTACTCATTGTTAGGAGCTTTAACAACATTTAACACTCAGGTTGTTTTCAGGGATTGAAGTGTCATCTTGTAATTCTATGTATATTTGGTATGAAGCTGTTAAAAAAAATTTCTGGGGTCAACTAACTTGTAAGGGCCTTTTTGTCCTTATTTGGCTTTTTGGTGCATTGCTTCAAAATTTGGTTTTGTGCTTCTGTGGGATTTTGATCAGGAAGTCAGGAATCTAAATATGATTATGCATATGTGGTGTTGGTATATTTTGGACTTTTTAATTATTTTATAATTATTTCATGCAAATTAAAAAAAAAAAAAAAAAAAAAAAAAAAAAAAAAAAAAAAAAAAAAAAAAAAAAAAATATATATATATATATAATGTACCCACTATTGTAAAACATAAATCTAGTATTAGGGCCCTTACACATGGACGTTTTTACCTGCGCTCCCCTGCGTTCCGTTTTGCTGCGTTCAGCCGCAGGGGAGCACTCAATTATTTTCAATGGGTCTGTACTCACACGAACGCATGTAGGCGCCAAACGCAGGAAAAATGAAGCATGTTGCGTCTGAATCTGCGTTCGGCGCTTACACGCGTCTGGTGGGTACAACCTCATTGAACAAAATTAGGTGCGTCTAGACCTGCGCTCCCCTGCGGCTGAACGCAGCCAAACGCAACGCAGGGGAGCGCAGGTCCAAAACGCCCGTGTGTAGCGGCCCTTAGGGCCCTTACACGCGGGCGTTTTTACCTGCGCTCCCCTGTGTTCCGTTTTGCTGCGTTGAGCCGCAGGAGAGCGCAAGTATAGACACACACAATTCTTTTCAATGGGGCTGTACTCACACGAATACATATAGGTGCTGAATGCAGGTTCATACGCAACATGCTGCATTTTTCCTGCATTCAGCGCCTACATGCGTTCGTGTGAGTACAGCTCCACTGAAAAGAATTGTGTGTGTCTATACTTGCGCTACCCTGCGGCTGAACGCAGCAAAACGGAACACAGGGGAGTGCAGGTTATAACGCCCGTGTGTAAGGGCCCTTAGTCACCAATCAGTTCCAAGTGCTTTAATACAGGTCATGAAACTTCAAGGTGACTTCTAATATCCTTATCACAGGGGTACATTGTTTATTATAATACACAAGTTTCAGTGAGTCATGTGACATACATTACATCTCTAAGCACTGTTTATAACTAATAAATTATCAAGCACCATTTATAAGGATATCCGTTAATAGGATTATTATGACTCTTGTTTATTATATGTCAATATTATACTAATAATGTAAAAAAATATTTGGGTATTTAGAGTCAAGTATGTTGATAAGAATTGGAAGAAATTTACCAAAGTAATAGTTTTATATTAGTATATTTTAGTACAGGTATGGGATCAGTTATCTGTAAACCCAGAAAGCTCAGAATTACGGAATGGATGTCTCCCATTGACTCCATTTATCTAAAGAATCTTTTTTTTTTTAATTTCCTTTTTCTGTATAATAATAATAAACCAGTACCTGTTATAGACCCAAACTCAGATATAATTAGTATTAGTAGTATTTTTGTAATATGCTAATTATTTACGTGTTATTGTTCTGTTATCTGAAATAAGGGAAAATATTTCAATTCAAGGAACACAGTATATGAGGATGGTGTGCAGCTGCTAGCTCTGTATTTCTTTTGCAGGGTTACTTGGAGGAACTTGTACGACTGAGAGAAGCTCAGCTTTCAGAATCAGTGTCCCAGAACAAGCTTCTGCTTCAGAGAATTGAAGGCGTAGGGTTAAACCACAAACTGGAGAAGGAACAGCTTGAATATATCATTGTAGAGCTGCAGGATCAGCTGTGAGTACCACACGAGGCTTCGTTTCACTACTGAAGGCAGGTGCTTTAATGGTCACATTTTCTGCACTGGGAAAAAAATCCTTCTCTAATACTGAAAAATGATGATGATTATAGTATGAATCATAATGTGGGAGTTTGAGCTCAAAGGTCATTTGTGTGCGTCTAGGGTCATGGTGAACGCTCCTTAAAATGTATTCATTATTTAGTGGTAACTCATTAGTGAGAGATCATCCATTTATTTCCTATTTAAGGGCAATGAAAGTGAAAAGCACTGCCTGTATGGCAATCCCTAGCAACTAAGATCTTTCAATTTTACCCATGTCTGCAGTCCTCTTCCTTGTAAAATGCACTGGCTCCAAGTACTTTCCTGCAGATTGATGCATTGCCATGGTTTCCCTGCTACAAGGTCTCCTCAGCACTATTATGGGTTGGGCACAAGCACAGTACAAGTATGGGATCCATTATCCAGAAACCTGTTATCCAGAAAGCTCCGAATTATGGAATGGCCATCTCCCATAGACTCCATTATAATTAAATAATCCAAATTTTGCAAAACAATTAACTTTTTCTCTGTAATGATAAAACAGTAGCTTACACTTGATCCAAACGAATATGTAATTAAACCTTATTGGAAGTAAAACCAGCCAATTGGGTTTATTTAATGTTTACATGATTTTCTAGTAGAATTAAGGTATGAAGATCCAAATTACAAAAATACCCCAGGTCTGGTGCATTCTGGATAATAGGTCCCATACATGTATAATTATATATATATAATTACATGTATAATATTTAAAAGGACCATACTGCAAATGTGTCTAGCTTGAAGGAGACCTGGCAACAGAGGGATGTACAAGACTTAAGGTGGCCATACACGGGTCGGTAAAAGCTGCCGACAGAACAAGTCGGCAGCTTATTGGACGGTGTATGGGGCTCTCCGAAAGGCTTCACCGATCGATTTTCGGCCAGATGTCGATTGGGCAGGGCTAAAAATCCCATTGGATTGCGGCCACATCTGTTTGTTGATGTGGTCCCGTGATCCGACCGCCCATATGACCTCCATTATGATCCAATCATTGGGCCCTAGGACCAACGATCGGATCATCCCAATGTCACCAAACGAGCATATCTCTACATCTATGGCCACCTTAACTCCAGCTGCTTATTTTTCTGTTTAATTTGTAGATTTCTTGTTCTGTATTCATTAAAAAGCAAAATAGAGGTCAATACATACTGTAACAGGAAATACGTTTATACTTTACACACAGATTAATGTTGTACTCACAGCAGGAAGCCAGATCTGCTAAAAAATTATTTGTGTGAAAGAGTCGTGGGGTGTATGTGTGTGTGTATGTATGCTGGGTTTTAATTGGAGAGGTTGAACTTGATGGACTTTGTCTTTTTTCAACCAAATTTAACTATGTCATTATGTAACATGCATGTGGCTATAAACATATCACTAGAGAAATAAAATAGAAATAAAGAGCCCCGTTCTTTTTTTTAAATTTACACTGGCCCCCAGCAACTTTTTGAAACCCATCAGTAAGGAGGGTGAAAACATTATTGCTCTCCTTGTTTGGTATAGGGCTATAAAAGAGAAATGAAGAGCCCCATTGATTTTTAAAATTTACACTGGCCCCCAGCAACTTTTTGAAAACCATCAGTAAGGAGGATGAAAACCTTACTGCTCTCCTTGTTTGGTAAATCAAAAATTCAAAATGTGCCTCTTAAATGGTGGCTGCCATCTCGCCCTTTTGTCACTCTGTTCCCTGCAGTAATTGTGAAACAGGCACCTGCAAACTGAGGAGATAAACTATGTCTCGGGCCAGAGCGCATGCTCCAGTTTCACAATCATAGTAAAGCATGCAAAGAACAGAAATAAGTAAAGCCTAAATGGTGCCAACAGTGCATAGTTCTGCATTTTTCCCACTGCCGCATTTTGGTCGCCCAGGAAATGGTGGTAAACTTTATAAAAATGGCAGATGCATCAGCTCTCCTTTAGATCCTGGAGCAAGTCGGATGGCTGTGCTACATTTTCTCCAGGCCAGGGAAAAAACTTAGAGTGCCTGTCACTGTAAGAAATAATTGCAGATTCCTTTTTAATGTGTTTTTCAGGCAAAATAAACTTTACTGACCCCACATAAATTATTTACATATTATTTCCTTCAGTCTTGGAATTCACAATCACAGCAAGCAGAGACTTGACGCACATGCCTATGCACTGGCTACTACACAGTTATAGATAGTAAGGGGAAGATGAGTGAAGTGCAGTGACATCTAGGAAGTGAAAAATGGAAACTGAAAGTAATTACCTTTAGGGCCCTTACACACGGGCGTTTTTTCCTGCGCTCCCCTGTGTTCCGTTTTGCTGCGTTCAGCCACAGGGGAGCGCAGGTATAAACGCGCTCAATTATTTTCAATGGGGCTGTACTCACACGAACGCATGTAGGCGCCAAATGCAGGTTCAGACGCAACATGCTGCATTTTTCCTGCATTCGGCACCTACATGCGTTTGGGTGAGTACAGCCCCATTGAAAATAATTGAGTGCGTCTATACCTTCGCTCCCCTGCGGCTGAACGCAGAAAAACGGAACGCAGTGAAGCGAAGGTAAAAACGCCCGTGTGTAAGGGCTCTTATGCCTGAGGCAGGGCAGACAATATATGGTTGACAGCTGAGATTTTGAAATGCCTTCATAACAGGTATGGATGTTTTAATAATAAATATAATTAGGGTTTTGTGTTTAGTTTGAAAAGATTTTTATTATCTACTTTTTATTTAGGGTTGCAGGTCCCCTTAAAGAACTGAATTCGCTGACGGCAGCAAAATATATTGTCAATTCCCCAGTGGATTTGTGTTTCTTTGTAGTTTAATGTAATTATTATATTATCTGTAAGTAATTGGTAATTACAATTACTGTACTGGGTCTAAAAATAATGAAACTACAATAGTAGTCAGACAGAGATCTGGGTCTTGGGGCTATGTTCAAGGAAAAGAGAGAACAGTCTGGATGAGTGGAGTTCTGTAGCAGAGTTACTAACATTTTTAATGATACCATGCCGTTATTGAACACAGTTTAATCTTTATGTTGTTCCATTACAACTCCCAGGATATTTACCCCTTATCTAGTTTCGGACAATTATATTTTGTACTGCTAAGCAGAAAATAATGGGGGTCATAATGCTAAAAGAGGGTTCCATTCCCATTTTTAAGGAAGAACTCCTTAGTGATTTGTGGATCAACAAAAAGAAAACAGGGGGGGGGGGCTTCCAACCTGATATACTGGGATGATTTAAATACCTCCACCCAAGCTTCCCATCACTGATGTCACCAGAGAGGTCATGTGTGTGTGTGTGTTTTAATTAACTTTAATAAACTTATGACTTTAAAGGACCAGTAACATCAAAAACTGAAATTGTTTTAAAGTAATAAAAATATAATGCAGTGTTGCCCTGCACTGGTAAAACTCCAGTGCTTGCTTCAGAAACACTACTATTGTTTATATAAATAAGCTGTTGTGTAGCCATGGGGACAACTAGTCAAAGAAGAAAAGGCTCAAGTTACACAGCAGATAAGCTCTGTAGAACATAAAGTTATCTGTTATCCATTACTTATCCTGTGCCATATAGCCGTTTTTCAATTTCCGCCATTGCTACTTAGCAGCTTGTTTATATGAACTATAGTAGTGTTTCTGAAGAAAACAGATCAGTTTTAACAGCGCAGGGCAACAGTACATGATATTTTCTTTACTTTAAAACACTTAAATTTTTTGGTGTTACTGTCCCTGTAAAATAACCGTTCAGAAGGTTCCCAGTGTGCACTCAATTACCATGGATATATATACCCAACTGTGGTTTTTGAGCCAACAAGCGCATCACTTTTATAATAGTTTTACAGACTACACTAACACCATGCAGTTGTAGTCAGAGCCGGACTGGGGGTAAAAAGCAGCCCGGGCAAATAAAATCAAAGCAGCCCACCCCCCCACACATACAGGCCCGCCATCAGGGGGGGACAGGGGGGACAAGTGTCCTGGGCCCAGGGCTGAAGGGGGGCCCGGCAGTGGTGCAATATTAAAAAGAGCCGGGCTCCCCTTACGAGCGCAGAAGCGTGCGCTCTACGTGAAGTCCTGAGACAGAATGCGGAAGTGCCGAACAATTACGAAGTCCTGAAGAGGTGGAAAGACCCGAAGTCCCGAAAGGAGCCGACACTGAAGAACTGAAGCGGCGAAAATACCCGAAGTCATGAAAGGAGCCGACACTGATGTCCTGAAGCGGCGAAAAGAACCGAAGTCATGAAAACAGCTATAACTGAAGTCCTGAGGCCATGAGTTCAATTCTACTGACACCAAAGTGTATATGATCATTACCCATAGCCTGTGTTTTGTCACCCTTCAAAAAACCCATGGTCAAACTACTTTTAACACTTAATATGATACAACCTAGAATTTACAGCACCAGCATAAATGTACCATCATGCCACAGAGTCTGTCGTTTTCCAGTGTGGTGTTGATTTATGCCAAGGGGTGTCCAAACTTTTGGCTTTGAAGGCCACATTGGAAGAAGAAAAATTGTCTGGTGGCCACATATGAAATACACAAACACTTTTGATTTGTAAAAGTAAAGAAAATACACAAAAAAAACTACAATACCAATTGGATGAAAGGATGGAGCTATACACTGGAATATGGGACACCTGGATATTAAAAAGACTTATTATTATATAATTATTACTAACTGGGCAATGTTCAGCAGGTCCAGACTGAGAATTAAAATAGGCCCTGGCATTTCAGGTACACATTGGCCCAGTCAGCCCACATAGAGGTCCAAACAGCCCCCACCAGCCCACTAAATACTGACTGTCTATGGGACCTTATAGCAGCCCTTCTGGCATCTGCCAGAACCCACAGATTGCCAGTCCGTTCCTGATGGACAGAGTCCCCCTCCTCCTATATCCTTTACAACATGACATTTTCTCGGGAACTGAGCATTTCAAGCTGGGCCGCATTTGGCCCTCTGGCCGCAGTTTGGACACGCTGAATTATGTCATGATGGGTCTTTAACAGCAACAGGGTCAAAGAATAGGTTTAACCACATCATAACAAATTGCTTTACTGATTAAGAACAATGTTAAAATGTCCAATACTTGCCAAACTGTTTCCCTTCTCTGGCTTTATTATGTTACTATCGCCTCCTCTGGGCTAAATTACATTTCAATACCCGTTAAAGTATATGAAAAACTGTATTCAGTCACTGCCAAAAGGTATTTTATATCTTCAGCTTTATGATAAAAATATAAACTACATTGTGGTTATGTATGTGGTTTAGTAATCTGTTTCTGCAAACATTGTTCCATTACAAACTCTCAGCAAAGTATTATACGTATCAGCGTGTAGCAGAGGGTTTTCCTCTTTCATATATCCTCTTAGTGCTGACTAAACCGAGACACGTGCACAAAAGGAAAGCACAGTCACATGCCAGATTATGGCATATTCCCATGCCTCTTTGTTGCTTTTTCTATTAATGACAGTCACCGAAGATTCTTCTGTCAAAGGCACTCAGAATGTTGTTTGCCAACTTCTTGTTTTCAGATTACTGACCAGCACGGAATTTATTGAAAAGTTGTCATGCCAAATCTAGTTATTTTCATTTTCGCAGCACCATTATAAAGACCAGGGCGCAGCTGTAAAAAGCAACAAATGGAATTTTGATTATTCAGTTAATTAAAACATGGTATCTCTGTGTGAAAAGAGAAAACATTTTGTAATTACTTATTCAGTTTATTTCTGAAATACTTGTTGTAACCTTAGCGCAAAGTTTTCACAGTGTCTAGTAACTCATAGCAGTTACTTGTTTGTTTGTTTGTTTGGAACAACTGACCTGCAATTACTTCTTCTTCTTCTTCTTGATTCAGTTACTAGAGCTGGTAGAAACATTGCAATGCAAATCTTGAAGCCTCTATGGACAGCCGATGAGTAATTTGTTATTGGGATTTTTGTTGTGTTGAAAAAGGGAATCTATTCTATTGTTATTTCTCCTGAGACATCACCCTTAGTAGCTGAACTGTATTAGAGAGGCGGTTCACCTTTAAATTCACTTTTTGTATGTTATAGAATGGCTAATTCTGAGTTACTTTAGAAATGGTCTTAATTTTTTCATAGTTTGTTTTTATTTTATTTATGACCCCATCTTAAAACAAATGCTCTGTAAGGCTACAAATGTATTATTATTGCTTTAAACTTTACACTTTAAAAGGATTCTGTCATGATTTTTATGATGTATTTTTTATTTCTAAATTACACTGTTTACACTGCAAATAATTCACTCTGCAATAACTCTAAAATATAATATATTTTTTAGTTGTAATATTGGTGTGTAGGCAGCCATCTCAGGTCATTTTGCCTGGGCATGTGCTTTCAGAAAGAGCTAGAACTTTAGGGTAGAACTGCTTGCTGGCAGGCTGTTATTTCTCCTACTCAATGTAAGTGAATGTGTCGCAGTGGGACCTGGATTTTACTATTGAGTGCTGTTCTTAGATCTACCAGGCAGCTGTTATCTTGTGTAAAGGTGGCCATAGACAGGGAGATATCGCCAAACAAGTGGAGCTCTCCCCGATATGCCCACATTGAGGTGGGCAATATTGGGCTGATCCGATCATGGGTCCTAGGGCACAACGATCGTATCAGAATGGAGGCGATACAGGTGATTGATTGCGGGACTGCATACTCGCAGAGATGCGCCCGTGATCTCACTAGGTTTTTTAACCTGCCCGATCGAGATCTGGCCGATTTACGGCCAAATATCGATCAGGAAAGCCCGTCGGATGGCCCCACACACGGGCCAATAAGCTGTCGACTCGGTCTGGATGAAGGCCTTTAGGGAGCTGTTATCTGGTTACCTTCCCATTGTTCTGTTGTTAGGCTGCTGGGGGGTGGAAAGGGAGGGGTGTGATATCACTCCAACTTGCAGTACAGCAGTAAAGAGTGACTGAAGTTTATCAGAGCACAAGTCACATGACTTGGGGCAACTGGGAAACAGACAATATGTCTAGCGCCATGTCATATTTTAAAATTAAATATAAAAACATCTGTTTGCTCTTTGAGAAACAGAGCTCAGTGCAGAATTCTGCTGGAGCAGAACGATTAACTGATGCGTTAAAAAAACATTTTTCCCCATGATAGTATGCCTTTAAAGTTAATATTATGGTATGATTTCCCTTTATGTAAAAATAAAATTATTATTATAGCTGTTCTTATATTTCTTTTAATATCCAAATTCAATGACTGGTGCAGGGATGATTTGTAAGTTACAATGGTTAGTTTAAAATAATTGTAGGTTAATGAGACTGCGTCCATGCAAGAACCATCATATTTTATATTCCTCGACACTTGAAAAAAAAAAATGACTTAGCAAAAGAAAAAACCTAATATCAGTCTGTGGATATGCAAGGCTGCCTTGAACTTTCATGAATACATCAAATGATTCATTAGAATGAATCACAACCGGCGTTACCGCTTGAAGGAGCTTTAGATGTGGGCACTGAATGAAAGTGCTTTGAGGAGCTAGAAGGAAAATCCCACATGTTTGCTTGCGGACTGAGTGTACTCTGTAAGAAAGAGTTTGGTGAAGGTGGCCAGTGGGGAAAGGATGAATCTGTGTATTTTTGTTTTCCTAACTCATTAAAACAGTATGCACTCAGTAGTCTGAACAGATGGAAGCTGTTACACTGGCTCTTCTTGCTCTGTCATGCTTATATTGTGGCAGTGTCATTAATTAATTTAAAGCCCCATAAAAATCACGATTGCAGATGGTGTCATGCTGGGGAGGGGACGAGACGGAGGCAGGCTGAATGATCATATTAAGCGTTCGGACATAAACCAATATGGGGGATAACATCTATATCTTTATCTTGCAAAAAAACTCTCACGGAAGTAGCTTTATTAGGACCGTCTGTACTTGTTTGCTGTGGAGGATAAAGAGATCAATATTGGGCTGTGCGTATGCCTGAAGCAGGGATTTCTGTGTCTGCTATTATGAAGATAAATTTACATTCAAAACTATAAATGAGAAATCCTTGATGGATTTAACTCTGGCTAGTCTAGACTGTCTGCCTTGTAATAATCAGGTTGTTGAGGATTTTGTGTCTCTTGTCATAAGAGGCCGCATTTAAAGGAACAGTTACATCAAAAAATGAAAGTGTTTTAACGTAATGAAAATATAATGTAAATATAACTGTTACTCTGCATTGGTACAACTAGTGTATTTGCTTTGAAACTCTGCAAGTTATCCTATAGCCCCGATTATCTCCCTGTAATGATGGGCTTGAGAATGGTTGGAGGGGTCGGCGCCTCTCCCGATATCCGTAACAGAAGAAGATACCAAACTCAAAAGCCAGTGAAGCAGGAAAAGCCCCTGCGTGTTTATTAGTCACCTGATGTAACATTTCGGGGGCATGTCCATGTCTGACAAAGGGGCACGCTGGAACGTCATTACTATTGATGGCATGACCATTAACCCTGTTAACTCAGCACGCTGCTTAGGGGTCATCTTTGACCAGTCCCTCACCTTCTCTAATCACATTAATAATACTGCCAAAACCTGTCATTTCTTCCTCCGCAACATAGCCAAGATACACCCATTTCTTTCTCAAACAACAGCCAAAACGCTAATCTTATCTCGCTTAGACTACTGCAGTCTCCTCTTAACTGGTCTTCCTGACTACCATCTCTCTCTTCTCCAATCAATCTTAAACTCTGCTACCACGATTCTTCTACTCTGCCCTAAAAGAGAATCTGTTCAACCCCAACTAAAATCCTAAGCATGGCTGCCTGTCAAGCAAAGGATAGCATATACAATCCTTTTACTAACATTCAAAGCCCTTCACTCCTCTGCTCCTCACTAAATCTCTCCTCTTGTCTCGCTATACGTTCCTGGTCGTCTTCTCTGCTCTTCTCAGAGCCACCTTCTCTTTACCCCACCCAGATCCACTGCCACCTCTTGTCTCAGACCCTTCTATCTTGCGGCTCCTTACATCTGGAATTCCATCCCTGAATTCCTCCATAAGGAATCCTCTCCCAATCTCTTCAAAAAAAAAACTAAGAGCCTACCTTTTGGAGCACTAGAACAGTAGCATAGTCCTGCGCCTGCTGTCTATGCCTTACCATGTGCACTTTTCCATCTCCAATTTGTACCTGTATGTTAACCTCCCATCCACTTAGACTGTAAGCTCTACGGGGCACGGACTTCCTTCCCAAGATGTCTCTTACCACATAGCACTTAACCTCTTTGGCCTATGATTCTGTATATATTTATTATGTGATTTGTCTCCCCCATGTATACTTTTATATAGTATATATATTGTACTTTTATGCACAGTACAGTGCTGCAGCTCCTTAACAGCACTTTACAAATAAAGTTATACATACATACATACATCAGGTGACTAATAAACATGCAGGGGTTTTCCCCGCTTCACTGGCTTTCGAGTTTGGGATCTTCTTCTGTTCTTTGAAACTCATATCATAGTTCAAACCATAGTTCATATAAACAATCATTCAAAGCTGAAATAGGAGAAAAGGCACAAGTTGCAAAGCAGATAACAGATAGATACACTCTGTAGTATATCTAACGCTAATTTGGGCAATCTTGGCCACAATTAGTTAAAGTGTCCAGCTAACGGTATAAGCATGGTTTATGGTTTACACTGCGACTTACAAACAGGATCAGCAAGGTGAAAGCTCTCCCTTTAAGGTGTAGTGGAACTAAAACACACAGGCTACTGTACACAAAAATAGAAACATGGGCGCCAGGAGGTTCTTGGGTGAAATAATAAAGAACTGTTTAATAGTCAGAGACAATGACCCCAGGTTTACTCACGCAGGAGATGAGGTATTAGCACAGGGGTCCCCAACCTTTTTTGCTCGTGAGCCACATTTAAATTTAAAAAAGAGTTGGAGAGCAACACAAGCATGAAAAAGTCCAAGTGGATGTCAAATAAGAGCTCTGATTGTCTTTTTGGTAACACCTACAGTATATGGACTGGCAGCCTACAGGAGAGAATGTTTGGCAGGACATCTGTTTTTTATACAACCAAAACTTGCATCTAAGCCATTAATTAAAAAATAAGCACCTGCTTTGAGGCCACTGGGAACAACATCCAAGGGGTTGGAGAGCAACATGTTGCTCACGAGCTACTGGTTGGGGATCACTGTATTAGCACAACCCACACACTGCACAGCTCACACAGAACTGTCAGGCTCACAAATAGCTCATAGATAGAGACAGCAAATGGAGAGGCACATATAACTCACACAGAGCTTGAGGTAATAGGTATTTCAGGAATGACATCCATTAGGCATTTGCAGTAATTCAGTATGCCATCCCCATCCAGTGCACTGCACTGGAGGCATTCACAAAGAGTCTCTGGGAAGCTACTCCCTGCTGCAAATCCTTGTTGGAGCTTTAGATGCTCTTTCCTTTAAACTATCTACCTTTCTCTTCTAGAGAGACTATTGCAAGTCTGCCCTACTATAGCTAAACTTCATTGACTGGGGTTGCTTGGTCCCCGACTTTACTGGACCCATACCTGTGCTCAGAATACACATCCACCCTGTCCTCAGGTGGAAAGCAAAGAGGAAGCTGCCACTCCTTTCCCACCACTATACCAGGATGTGGTCACAGCACCTCCTGGCCAATAGCAGGGGATATGAAAATCTTTAAACTAGGGACACAGTTAACCCTAGGGTCCCTACATATACAATAGGATTCTTCAAAACTTCAAAAATCTGTTAACTAATGTGTATCCTGTGCTTGAATGGCTGCCCCCATGGCTACACAATAGATTGTTTATATAATCTATAAAAGAGTTTCTGAAGCAGACACACCAGTTGTTCCAGTGCAGGGCAAGACTACATTATATTTTCCTTACTATAAAACACATTTTGTGAAGTTACTGTTCATTTAAGTGTATCTATCACTCAACCTCACTGGTTCCCAAATTCCAGTTAAAAATTGACATTATGCTATTCAAGTTCCAGACAAGATTTTCCCCTTGCCCCATCCTGGCAAGGCTCTAGTCATTTTTTCCTACTGATATGAAATGATATGATATGAAATGTTTCATTTCCACAAACTGAATAAAGTATTCTCGACCTATCCACCCGTGAAAACGACTTGCACATTTTATACTTTTCTTCAGTCTATTATATAACTACTTATTGAGAAAGTCAATGCCGCCTCTTGAAAAAAACATGAAAGAGCCACCAGTATGGATGTATTCAAGATTAAATGCACTGTTTTATTACTAAAGAGAAAAAAGAAATCATTACAAAAGCATAATTGTTTACTTAAACAGGCCTCTGTGGGGAATTGCATTCCTGTAGTTCAGAGCTTTGGGGATTGGTTTCTGGATAATTCTATACCTGTATATGTTTTTCAGAAGTAAGTTACTGACTGTGAATGCATTAAATTATGATCTTAAAGATGTCAATTTTATGATAACAAAATGGCAACCTGACACAGATCAAGTTAGCTTTTCCCTAGCGTCTCGTGTGATCTTTTTTCGGAGGATGGTTTTTGTTGTGTTCTAAGTGTTGCAAAAACACACCGGATAATGCAGAGTTTGATTTCAGCAAGAGGAGAGAAGGACTGAACTTACAGCTCAATAACTACCTAAAAATATTCACAAACAAGTATAGAACTTGTTAGCCACTTGAATGCACAGGACCTGGGATTTTTCTTATAAGGGATCCTTTCAGTAATCTGGATCTTCATACTAAAATCCTTAAAATGAAATAGACCCAATAGGATTGTTTTGCCTCCAATAAGGATTAATTTGGGGGAATTTAATATTGTTCGCTTATTGAAAAATCTTTCGCAATGTGAAGAAATGTTCTCAATGGGAAAAATTTTGCCTTTGTGAAACTTTTACCCCTCATGTGACAATAGGATAGCAATTGTGGATTTTATCATTTGCAATAGAGTCGGACTTGCCTGGCAGGACACCGGGAAAAAACTTGTTGGGCCTCGACCCTCATTGGGTCCCCTGCTGGGCCAGACCCCCCTCTCCCGATTCTAAAAATTCTGAAAAGTTTCAAGGCGCAGAGTTCAACACTTCAAGGTAGGGGAACTGGTTCACTAAACAGCAGTCCCGGTGGGCCCCCAGCCCCCCAGTCCGACCCTGGCAATAGTCTGCATTGTATTTAATAAAACTTAATAAAAAACATACATTGGCTCCAAAAGTTTAACCACATTCAAGCAGGTCTTAAAAGTTTGCAATGCGTAATTAAGATTTGCAAATGCAATAAAAGCCTATTGAAGAATATTTCAGCAACTTGCTAATTTTTATTCTTATTTGAGTGCAAATTTGTTCTCTTTGCAACTTTTATTACATTTACCCCATTATATCTTAGTTAGGATAAAGTACAAGTTAGTGTTGTTTGATTACAGAGAAAAAGGAAATTATTTTTAAACATTTGAATTATTTGATTAGAAACGAGACTATGGTGGATTGCCACCTCCTGGATAATGGATCCCTTACAATTATAGATAAAATGTGAGTTTCAGTTATCCAGAGTGTATTTCATGGAAGGATCCAATGTGTTTTCAGTGCTGCTTATGGCTGATTTTGTATATTGAGGTTCATCTGCCTATCTGCACACCATTGTTAGTCTTTTGTATTGGATATTGGGCAGTACATTACTAAGGTGTTTCACCTAGAATTTAGTAAGGTCACTAAAAGTGGCATCTACTCTGCTGAATTGGCAGATCAGGTTTCTGTACTCACAGAGTAGGTATTTGGTTGCAGTGTTCTGCTTCACAGGACAAGGGATCTCAAACTCCCAGAAGCAATATCAGCGAGGTGTTAAAACACACCCTGTAATACCTGCCCATCCTAGTTCCACCACTGTCACATATAGTGATGGGCGAATAAATTCAGCAGGCTCGAATTTGTGGTAAATTTCCGCTTTTCACTGGCCGCGAATAAATTTGCATAACTATGGCGAAAAATTTGGCAGAGCAAAAAAAAAAATTCTAATTTTTTTTTTTACCCACAACAATTTTTCGCACGCAACTATTCTTATGCGTCTATAAAATTGTCACATGTCAAAATTATTCGGACACCCATTGACTTTAATGCATTTGGACAAAATAGTCGCACGTATAAAAATTTGTTGCATGCATCAAAATCGTCACGTGTTAAAATTACTTTGGTGCCCATTGGCTTCAATGGGTTTCATAATTTTTTCTGTGGTAAATTCATAAAATTTTAGCGAAATGGCCCAAATTCGCCCATCATTTGTCACATCCAGTTAAGTCCCAACTACACCCAAATACACAGTTTCACCCTGACCATGGGTGTACGCAGAAAATTTTCCATAGGGGCAATTAAGCCTTCTACTGAAGAGTCACCTATTTATTACAATGCAGGACATAATTATGCATAATATGCTAAAACCTAAATACTCTTTTAGCTAAATGAAGTTTTATTCATAAAAACATTTCCAACGTTTGTTATTTAATACTATTCTGCTCTACTCAGCGTAGGTGGCAGACTCTGTCTAAATAAAGCCTACTTTTCACAAAATTCAATTATCAGGAACACTTCCTCCAGCCTAAACCCTTCCGCTAACATGGTAACAGCCAATGAACTACTGAGCAATGTATCAACCAATGTAGCAACTAAGGGGCACATTTACTAAGGGTCGAAATGAATATTTGAATGTAAATCCAATTAGAATTTTGACGTAATTTTGGGTTACTTCGACTTCGAATAGCCCAAAATTCAACTTGAATTGAAAAAATTACTGGATTATGCACACTACAGACTGGAACATTTAATAAACTTAAATCTTGGGGAAAAAATAAAAAATAAAAGATGGAATGCAATTGAAAAAAGTAGTTATTTCTAGTGAAAAAACCTGAAAACAAATTCTTGGAACTAGCTGAAGAAGTCAATGTGGGTCAACTGCTCCATCTTGCCCCCTTCTGTGGACACCCATGCTTGATACATCCACTATCTGGTGTAAAAAATTGGATGAGTTTTAGAAAATCTGTGTAGGTTGGTGGCTCTGCCTAATGTATGGACTTGCTTATGGTCAGTACTATGGATCTTATTGGATGTGGTCAGATTACTTAAGGGGGTAGATTCATCAAAGAGTGAAGTTCCGCCACTAGAGGGAAATTCCACAGCTCTCCATTCATTTCTATGGGATTTTGCCTGGCGTAAAAGTTCACCCTTTGATGAATACGCCTTTAAAAATCCCATAGAAATGAATGGAGAGTGGCGGAATTTCACTCTAGTGGCGGAACTTCACTCTTAACTTCACTCTTTGATTAATCTACCCCATAGAGTTTCCATCCAATGAAAATTGTGTTGTGAACCAATGTATAAAGTGTGCTAGTGGAGGGGTGGCAATTAATATGTTCACAATAAGGGACCTGTTATCCAGAATGCTAGGGATCTGTGGTTTCTGTATAAGGTCTTTCCATACTCTGCATCTCCATTCTTTTAGCATAAAAAATCATGTAAACATTAAAGGAAAACTATACCCCCAAAATGAATACTTGAGCAACAGGTATTTTATATCATATTAAGTGGCATATTAAATAATCTTACCAAACTGGAATATATATATATATATATATATATATATATAGGGACCACAAAGAATGATTTAAAACAAGGGAAAACTTAAAATCAGGGGGATGTAAAACTGAGGTTTCACTATAGTTGCTTCAAAGGGGCAGTTTTATGAAAATGTGAGATAAGAATTTCCTGCAGCAATCTCACATTTGTATAAATCTGCCCCTCCGTTTTGTAGCTAGAGCATAATGCTCACCTTTGGTTGATAAACTACAATAACCATGTATTTATTGTTTTATTGGCTGCTTTGAAATTGATTTTTTTTGTTCTCCATAGGCTCCACTTTGCCATGGTATAAAGAAAACTGAATTCTTCGTTCCTTCCATCTCAAACAATTCATGCCCCACTGTTCACATTGACAGTACAATTTGCAGGCTTTATGTTCTTCTGTAGTGCTTCAGTGGAAATAATTGATGTACTCCATGGCTATCGAACGTGTGTGTTCTCCGAGTAATTGCTTGGGTTTTTTTTTTCATGTGTACCATCATCATGACCATCATGTAGCTCTCATGTTAATGGACTGCAGACTTTGATTAATAATTACACTTGCTATCTGCACTATTCAGTCACAGTCCTTTTGATTTCTTCCATTTGTTTAACATAGAATATGCAGTTTTCTGTCTGATCTGCCTAGATCTCACGTATAACCACACAGTAAGTTGCTTGAAGACTTTAAAGCAACACTATTCCCATTTTGCCTCGGACTGGGGTATGAACTGGGTATGATATATTAGGGGTCATTTAATCATTCCTCAGATGCATAATCACACCATTAGTGATCAATTGGTGGGTAGAATGCAATATTGGGAGTGGGGAGAAACAGGAGAATCCTAAATAAACACAGTAAATGGGGTAAAACTGTCATTTTTAAGGCATTAACTCTGCCCAACCAGGAAGTTTAGTTTATTTTTAGTTTTATTCCATGAGGTTATCATGTTCAAAATATTTTGGGAAACAGTTATAGTTACAAATACTGCTTTTTGTAAGTTTTCTATTAGTTTAAGTTTTATTTTGTGGTTTTTACACAATTTAAATAACACATTTTTTGTGGTTTAGAGTAATTATTCCAATACAAGATTTATAGTGATAAAAAATTTGATTAGGAGAAACAAAAAAAATATGATTCTTAATAAAATAGCCCCTTATTTTTTACAATGGTTATACAATCATATCTTTGCCTTGCCTGACCAATTTTACTCGTTAATGAGGTCTTAAAGGGGACCCGTGGCCCAAAAAAATTTATTCCAAATCCTATTTTATTCTGTTAGTCAAGCAAAATGAACTTTAATTACACTGTAAAAATCATTTGAATCTTGTTTCTTTCCGTCTGAAAATTCATAATTATAGCAAGCAGGCAGGAGCCATTTTGTGGACACTGTTATTAAGACAAACCTTGCATCATCTCAAAGTCTTGTTTGTGCACCAGAATGGAGAAGTGGTAAAGATAGATGGGGAATGTGTGGGGAGCAGTGACATCTAATAAGTGCTGAATGGAAAGTGAAAGTAATTATCTGCCCCACCTCTATGTCCAAGGCATAGTGGAGGGGCAGGCAATATTTGATTGGCAACTGAGATTTTTAAATGAGTTTATAACAGCTACGGATACTCAGATAAAAAGAATTTGGATTTCATGTTTAATTTGAAAAGGACATTTATTATACAGCTTTGTATGTCTAGGTGACAGGTCCACTTTAAATAAACTAAAAAAAGTGTTTTTATCATTGAAATTTCCAGTCTCACAGAAATAGTTGCTATTTTGCTTTAGCATTTTGTTCCCCCAAAGTACCCAATAAGGGTCAACAATAGAATATACCTATAGATTTTCTATTAGCCCATGCTGTTTGATGACATTAAACCAGACCAGTGTTAGCAGCTAGGAGCGAGGACTTTCAATGGAACGCCAAACAGGAATTGCTGCATTCAAATATATTATATCACCTAAGGGGTCTTTTTCGAGCAATGGCCAAGTCTTAATCTGATCCTGTAAAACGTGGTCTTAGTGCTTATTGAAATCATTAAACTTGTGATCTTTATAGTATAACAATATTAATCACCATGGAATCCCGTGACCTGTATAATTTAGCCTTCAGCCATGTGTTTTAACAGTACAATCATGGAACTCCTCTGTCATTTATCATCAGGTGATAATTTATTCCCCACATAATGTTTTCTGTGTAGCAACATTCAAATGCGGCAATAGGCAGTAAATAAAATTGTTTGTGTTACATTGTTTAGAGTTAAAATATTTTGACAGTAACCGAAATGAGATGTTAACAGAATCTAATTTATTCCTTCCCTGACAGCTCCAGCTTGACATTTTCATATCTTTCGAGTAATACAGTTATTGTGCAGGTCTGCTTTGTGAAAGAGAATTTATCAGGGCAGTGTTGTTTAAGATTGTGCATGTGTACAGAACTGTAACAGTGCGTCAATTATGTAATCTGGTATAGTGTTATCTCCTTAAGAACAAAATGTTGTCAGTTTTAATCACTTAAAAACCTACCTTCTGTCACTTTGTCATCGCTGATTTTTCCCAGGGATAGATAGGTAGCAAATTGTTGGTTGTTTGTTGGTAGATAGGTAGAGTAGCTAGCAAGGGCCCTCAAATTTGGGGTAGGGCCGATGGGCAATTGTATGCCAGACAGGGATGGGAGTGTATAGGGACTAGTGGGGGCAACGTGGCCAACGGTTTTTAGGAAGCTTGGGCACTGTATGTAGACACAGCAGAGAGGAAGTGGGAAGAGTTATTGGGAGAGGAGGTAGGGACTAACGAATGCACCTCTACTTGACAGGGTTTCCAGAGGCTTCAGAGAAGACACACTGTGGCAATGTATGTGGTAGAGGGATCATGAGAGGATCTCCTGAAAATTGTACAGGGCCGCCATTAGAAATCACTGGGCCCCGTACAACAAAATTGTTGTGGCCCCCTGGGCCCAGCCCAGGCCCCACCCCAGATCCCGCCCACTCCACACCACCGTTAAAAGACCAC
>CM044441.1:26063830-26111670 GCA_024363595.1 Xenopus borealis
TTTTTTTTTTTTTTTTTTCAACAGTTCAGCCAATGTGTATCTGAACCTTGAACAGGTCAACTGGAAAGTGCATAATTTAGAGGTTTCACTTTAAAATCATACACAGACAAAAGGCTGTCTACTCTGTCTCAAGAGTGGATAACATCTGACACTTCATGAAGTATAGGCAACTTTAGACCTCCACCTAACCAAGCAGCCTCCAACTTCCAGCTTCTTCTAAATAAATACTAATATTACCTTACAATTATTCCATAAAAAAGAAGTCATTTTATACTTCACTTTACACTGGGCAAAGGAATAACAAAAAGTCAAATATACCCTCGCCCTCCCTGTTCCTCCCTCTGAATACATGCTTTAGGATATTCATCACAACCATAATCAGGCCCATAAATCCATGAGTCCCTTCATAGCTTCATTCACCATATCAACATAAGTGAGTAAAACAAATGCAGCTGACACAAATGAAGCTCAACTACAGTTTCATATTGCTATGATCACAATCACAACAGAATGACACTGGATTTGGAAATTATGTGTAGGCTCCATTGAGGGTCTATGATTATTTTTCAGCCATTCTCATCTACCATTTTTTTCCTCCATTCATCAATAAGCCTTTATTTTGATAGAAAATAAAGGAGCTCACTGTCTGTATCTTCACAGGACTGTTCTAAAGAATAATGACTTAAGAGCGAGACAAGAGTTAACCAATCATCTCACCAATCAGTGGCCTTCCCCAGGAGCTGTGGAATTTAATGCTGTTGCCCTGGACACATTACGCTACCAAAAGCACAGTGAGCGTTGGGATGAGTAAGTTTAATGTGTTGACTTTGCTAGTAGAATTGACATCATTGGGAGTCCCAGCATATATAAATATGCATTGTGCAAAACAATAAGCAATGTCCCCTAACACAAGCTCCAACTCTGAAGGAACACAAATATCTTTCATATGGTTTGGAATGGCTGGAAAATATCCTAGCTCCTCACTTCTAAAAAGGACTGTTACCTGTAAAACCTGAACCTTTTTTGCCACTTTCTGTAGATCCTTTTTAATCCACGTCTTACTCAAATACTCTACTATCCACCTATGCTGCAATGTGTCTGGTTACATGGCTTCTAGGTGACACCATAACCTAGATGAGAAATTTACTGCATTAGGGATAGAATCCCAATATTCTAGACTATGGACCTAAATAATTGCTTATTCTTTGACAGACTGAACCTGTGTCCTTATTATCATGAGCTTTACTGCTATGGACATCTAATGACATAAAACTATTGCCAATATACCCGACCCAGTACTAAGATTTTAATAGACTATATGGGTTTAGTTTTGGTGGAACATTAGTTATTACTGATTTGGTTTATTGCTAAACTTTACAGAAGTCTTTTCTGTTTCCTTTGCAGGCATTAGTTAAATGTAAAATCCATAATGAACAATCCATTTGTATGATATTTGTAAACTCAACACTTGAGTAGGGATACAGGTGCTCACACACCAGGCCCTCAGCATATGAGGTAGCCAAATCAAGGTCATATTATAGATCAGCAACACAGGCTATGGAAATAAAAAATAAATAACAGACCCTGGTGGAGGAACTGGGAAAAATATCGGCAAAGGAAAAAATTCTGAGGGTTTACTTTTCCTTTAAACATAAAAAATTTTGTTTGTTTTTCAATTTTTACTGTGTTATACGTTTTTGTATATTTTCCTCTGTATAGGATGTAGCCAGTATGAATCCAGAAAATAGAGGTACTATGATTCGACCAAATTATTAATACTTCAGCTTTCTTTGAGTAAAAAGGGGCACAGGTTTAAAATCCAGCAATTACTGATTGTGCTATATCCTCTGCTGTACAGAATATAAAAGCCTGATTTCTGTTTCTTTTACAGGCAACTGTAAATTGTGCAGGGCAAAATGCCGTACTACTAAATTTAGCCATATTATATTTTAAGGCTCCCAAGACATGTATTGGCTATAGCTCATTGTTTTTGCACTTTTTACAAGCAAATAACTTTTGACTAGCAAATAACTGACTCCTCTAGAAAGAATAGCAGCACGTTTCTAGAAAAATGTCTTTATTTTCCAGTCATGTAGATAGTTAACAGATTAACTACAGGGATTCCTAATATGGCTAAATAAACAAAAATGATGTGTATGTCTGCTCCAAAGTAGTAAATATACATATAAAGTTGTAAAAAAGTATCACCATGCAGTCTCATCCAAGGGTTGCCAAGAATTGAAAAACTCACAAAAGGTGAAGAGGCCCACCAATAGTAAATGCAGCAGAAGTAGTTATAAAACGTAAAGCATTTTATCAGGACATATATACTGTAGTCTAACATTTCTGTGCCAGGTGGGCACTTACTCATAGTCTACTTATACGGCTGCTGCAAAGCTCGGAACATAGATCAGCTAAAAGCTTTGTTACACTTTGCTGGCCTCTCCTCATTAAAGATGATTTGGCACACAATGTTTAAGCAAAACCCAGTCAGTGTGTGTGTATGTGTGTGTGTGTGTGTGTGTGTGTGCATTTGTGTGTGGTTTCTAGAATGACTTTATTAAAGGAAAGCTAAAGCCACAAAATAACATTTTTATGGCATGAAGTGATGAGCATTAACTTTACAGGGTTTCATAAAGTGCAGCTCTTTTCCTACAAGCCCAGTAGTTGGCATACTCACAGTGAGTAGCCTCAGGGTAAATGGAACTTTTTGTTTGTTGGGAATAAAACTGCTAGTGACCTAATCCAAAATCTGGCCATAACGCGTCCCAGAGTTTTAGCCAATCAAATTTGGTAACATTTGTAACATTTCTCCGTGCCGTCGGCACTATTTGACTTTGCTGATCAGGCAAGGGCAGAGATGAGAGACCAGGGAAACACCATGCCTGTAGCAAGTACCCAACCTCACAGCAAGTCCTGACTCTAACATCATCCGGCGATATCATAATACTTTTTAATCTAGCAGTAATCTTCAGTCTGTCTTCTGCTGAACTGCAACTCCTAGAAGTCAAATGGCAGCCACTATTTTCCTTTGGGTTGCTGGAAGTTGTGATATACAGTAGCAACATATTGAGAGCCTGAGGTTTGGAGTCTTATGCGTCAGCATAAATAGCATATCATCAAGTCACACTGTGCTTTATAAAAATCTTTGTGAGATGCTTGCTGTTTATCTGCAAACTATTTCACTGGCGATAACCGCCCACCAATTCATTTTGTATGTTGCTTATAAAACTGAAGTGTTAGACGTGAGACACCAAAAGGATGTAATTTTCTTTGCACATTTAATGACTCAAGTGACAGTGGAACACACATTAATGTGGCAGGGAAAATGTGTAAATTGGTAGGTATTAAACAAGCATCTTTGTGGCCCATGCATTCTCCTTCAACTCACAGTTTCCAGATGTTGGAAGGGTTTAGAGACTGCCCTACCTGCAAATAAATTGGATTTTATGCACAATAATGTGAATTGTATCTATGTTAAGGTATGTGCTGATGAGCTTTCATAGGCTACTAAAAGCTTCCCTTATATTTACAGGGATGCATCTTAAGCTTACTCTACTAGTAAAGGGGATGTAAAGGCAAAAAAATTAAAATCCCATTTTTACTTTCTTTAATGAAAAAGAAACCTATCTCCAATATACTTAAATTAGAAAATGTCTACAGTTTTTATAATAAACCTGACTGTATGCAGTGAAATTTGCTCTAATTGCTGCAGGGAAACAATCATTCTTTCAAATGGCAGGGGGGAGCCCCCCCCCACCTTACTTCCCTGAACTTGAACAGCTTTGTTTGTTTCCCTGTAGAGCAGCCGTTCACCATGTAGAGATTCATATCCACAAACACAGAGAAGTCTGTATAGTCTGATTATTAATCCGTCTTGCTGTACTGGCTTCTGAAGCAGATATTATTTGATTTGTGCTGTTTTGATGAAGATCCCTAAGCTTAACCTCCCAACTGAGGCCCAGACCTCACTGAGCATGTGCAGGGTCTTGGTCTTGCAAAGATGTATAACAAAGTTACAAGATGACAGCCCCCTGTGGCCCACTTTGAAAGCATAAATAATTAGTGTGATTAGGCTTGTGGTGCAGTAAGTTCATGTTTATGTTTAGTATACAAAATACAGCATTTCCAGCATTATTCTAGTCTAGACTTTAGTTCTACTTTAAAGGGTGTGCACTATTGAGCTAACTTTTACTATGATGTAAACATGTGAAACAATCTCCAACTAATTTTCATTTTTTATAATTAGTAAGTTTTGAGTTCTTTAGCTTTCTTTTCAGCAGCTCTCCAAATTGCAATTTCAGCTGTTTCCAGGGTCCACATTATCCTAGCAGCCATGCCTAGATTTGAATAATAGGAATATGGATAAGAGATGGCCGGAACATAATGATGTGTGATAAAAAAACAAAACAATAAATCTGTAGCCCTACAAATCATTTGTTTTTTTTAGATGGGGGTCAGTGACCCCCCATTTAAAGCTTGAAATAGTCAGAAGAAGACAGTAAATATCTCAAAAATGAAAAAATAAATAATCTAGACCAATTGAAAAGTTGTTTAGAATTAGCCATTTTATAACATTCTAAATTCACTAAAGTGCGAAGCGTCTAACGCTAGCGCTAATTCGCCAGCGTGACGTCAATTCGCAACTTCGCTTATTCACTAATAGTGTCCCTGGCAAAAATTCCCTAGCGAAGTAGATAGACTTGCGAAACTTACACCCTTACGCCAGGCGAAGTTGTGCAATGACGAAGGGATGTAATTACTAATTCACTAAGATGAACATTTTTGAGAACGTTACCTCTTACTCTAGACATTACTTCGCCAGGTCAGACCTGGCGAAGTTCAATACAATAGATAGGAGTTTGAAAACAAAAAAAAACTTTAAAGTCCCAAAAAATGCCGGAGTCTTTGACCTTTTCTTGGGTGATAGTCTGAAAAACACCAAAAATTTTTTTAGAGTTACCCTTCTTACCCCCCTACATTTCCTAACATATGGCAACACAACTATACAGGGGGCACATGTTTAGGGCAATAGGACAACTTTATTTTATTTATTAAAGGTTTCCTGGGCTTGTGTAGTGTAATTTAGTGGCTGTAACATACACCTCTATTATAAGCTTAAATTCATGACGTATGCAAATTAGGCATCGCTAGCGTAAATGTGCTTTGTCTGGCGAAGTAACACTAGCTTACTTGGCTACCGTTCACTGAGCACAAATTCGCATGTTAGTGAATTTACGTAGCGCTGGCGAAAATTCACCTTGCGCAGTGCGGCGAAGCTGTCGCTAGCGCATTTTCCCACTTTAGTGAATTTGCCCCTAAAATTTAATGTGAAGCACCCCTTTAATGTATATCTTTCTGTACTTCATTATTTAGTTAAAGGGATCCTGTCATAGGAAAAAAATTTAATAGTGCTGTTCCAGCAGAATTCAGCATTGAAATTAATTTCTCAAAAGAGCAAACAGATTTTTTAATATTTCATTTTGAAATCTGACACGGGGCTAGATATATTGTCAATTTCCCAGCTGCCCCAAGTCATGTGACTTGTGCTCTGATAAACTTTAATGGGTCCCACATTACTTTACAAAAAACAACATTGGTGGCCAGGGCTTTCACCCTATAAAAGTTTGAAAAAAACAAGATTTAAACAAATAAAAATAAATAAATGCCATTGGTGGAAACTTTAGTTGCTTTGGTCCTTTTCATTGGTTTCCACTTCAGCTCCCATTATGCCCCCACTTGGTTTTGACTCCACTTCCCTGGCCCATAAATGGAGAGGCCCACCAGTCATTTGCCCGAACAGCCTGGTGGCCATTCCAGGCCTGCATGCAAGTTAGAGCCTGAGAAGTGTGTGGTGCTGGGGGTCACCTACATGCCAGTCCTTCCCACCTCATTTGAGAGCTGCCTAATACACACAGCACTCCAAAGAAGAAATTGCCAGTCTCTGCAGATACAGGTATGGGACCTGTTACCTAGAATGCTAAGGACCTTAGGTTTTCTGGATAATGGATATTTCAGTCATTTCAATCTTCATACCTTAAAGGGATACTGTCATGGGAAAACATGTTTTTTCAAAACACATCAGTTTTTGCTGCTCCAGTAGACTTCTGCACTGAAAGCCATTTCTCAAAAGAGCAAACAGATTTTTTTATTATTCAGTTTTGAAAACTGACATGGGGCTAGACATTTTGTCAATTTCCCAGCTGCCCTGGTCATGTGACTTGTGCCAGCACTTTAGGAGGGAACTGCTTTTTGTCAGGCTGTTGTTTTTCCTTCTCAATGTAACTGAATGTAACGCAGTGGTACATGTGTTTTTAGTATTGAGTGTTGTTCTTAGATCTACCAGGCAGCTGTTATCTTGTGTTAGGGAGCTGTTATCTGGTTACCTTCACATTGTTCTGTTGTTAGGCTACTGGCGGGGGGGGGGTGGTAGGGGTGATATCACTCCAACTTGCAGTACAGCAGTAAAGAGTGACTGAAATTTATCAGAGCACAAGTCACATTACTTGTGGCAGCTGGGAAATTGACAATATGTCTAGCCCCATGTCAGATTTCAAAATGAAATATTAAAAAATCTGTTTGCTCTTTTGAGAAATGGATTTCAGTGCAGAAGTAACTGATGCATTTTGGGGAAAAAAAAAATTTCCCTTGACAGTATCCCTTTAAGCAAATCATTTAAACATTAAATAAACCCAATAGGCTGATTTTGCTTCCAATAAGGATTAATTATACCTTAGTTTGGATCAAGTACAAGCTACTGTTTTATTATTACAGAGAAAAAGGAAATCATTTTTAAACATTTGGATTATTTGGATAAAATAAAGTCTATAGAAGAAAGCCATCCTGTAATTCCGAGCTCTCTAGATAGTGGAATTCTGGATAACATATTCCATACCTGTACTTAGACAGTGTGCAAAATGGAAGAAAATTGCACACTGTGTCCTGCATTGAAAATGAACGCTCACACATTTTAAAGGTTAAGAAGCTGGAATTTAGCCTATACATGGGCACTACCCCACCAGTATGGGACAAGCTGAGCAAACCAATTAATAAATGGATGGTAATATAATGCTCAGGGCCTTAATAAAATAAAATCAGCTCTGGTTAAGTGTTTTTCCCGCTTTCTAAATTCCACCTTATGTACTGTAAAATGCTACCTGTTCCACTGTACATCTTCTGATGGCAGCAACAATGTTTAATTAGCAGGAATCCAGGGATTTTCACAAGTAAAAAGACTTTTAATATTCTGCCAACTGAGTGCTTATGAGCATAATAATGTGCATTCTGGGACTAGGTATAATTCATAGCCATTGTTATAATTAGTAACAAGCACAAGTGCCCCCCCTTTCTAAATCCAACTACAGCTAAATAGCACTTTCCATACAGAGAATATTATTATTCCATGTGCAGTGTCAGCTGTTGATTAACTTTTTACACAAAGGAGACTGGCTGCTCCTAATATTTGTGTCTTGAAGGGAGTAGAATACAGGCATGAACCCTTATCTGGAAACCTGTTATCCAGAAAGCTCCAAATTACTGAAAGTCTTATCCATTGCAAGCAAATAATTTGTGTTTTTAAAAATGATTCCCATATTCTCTGTAATAATTTAAAGAAAAACGATTTTGTACTTAAATGATGCTATAATTCATCTTTATTGGAGGCAGCACAATTATATTGGGTTTATTTAATGTTTAAATTGTGTTTTTTAGCAGACAAAGACCAAATTACGGAAATATCTCTTATCCAGAAAAACCCAGGATCCAAGCATTCTGGATAACAGGTCCCATACATGTATATTACAGCAAATTGTCCAAATGTACCTCTTACCGTAACAAAGACGGCTGTTTAAATTTCCCACTCTCTGAAAGTTTCCTTACAGTTTACCGATTTATTGTACTTTGGCTCTGCAGACTCACTCTTTGAACATGAAGTCACAGTCTCGCTAGCTAATAATGATGTCACGACTACAGACTACATATAATCACAGTAACTCAGCACACAGCTGCCATTATAGAGAAGAGCAACAGATGGGCTGTAAATGGATCCTGTTAGTAACCTCAGGGCATACATTTTATTGGTTTCTTTGTTTGAAGCTCCTACTTGTGGCGGGGAATAAAAAAACATGGCGTCTGTGGTACCTGGCTCAAGGAATGCCTCCCCTCCAAATATTTTACTTAAACTAAGGTAAGACTTTTCACAACAAGGTATAGCTAGAGCATTTCAATATTTTCTGGCAGAAAAAAACATCACATGTGAAATAGCTGTTTGGATGCCAATGGGCCACTACTGGTTGTCAGAAGATGTAGTATCGATTATGTTATCTGTATGGAGCTCCCATCTTTTATAAGAAACCCTATTTGTTTAATTGATTTTAGTGCAACATATCAAAGATGCTGCTGTTTTTATTATGACATGACATGCGTCAAAAACATGCCGCGACTCGTTTCGCTAATGGGTAGATTCACCCATCACTAGTCACGGTTCCATTGTGTCTCAGAACACGGATATGAAAATTGTACTGTTCCAATCATTTTCAGTAAGGCTAAATATTCCATCTGTTTTAATAAACTTAGGGGGGGAAATGAAATGAAGTTGCTTGAACTCTTTTGAGACAGTTCACATTGACTTCTATAGAAACTCAGCATTTTTTTACTTCTTCATGCATATTTTCAGCATTCTTTCTTTAATCAATTACATTCTCCAGTATATTTTCTGCATTTTTTCTTGAATCAAGGAAAAAATTATAACATTTTTACGAGGAAGTAAAGAGATGCAAATGAAAATGTGCAAACGTATCTGCTTGCTAAACTGTCCATTATCCATCATACAAGGTTATATGGTGCGATCATCACATACCTCATATAAACAGTTTGCATGATTTTTCCATTATGAGTTTGGGCAGTTTAGGAACTGGACATTTAAGACTATTGCCACACTATTGCCAGAAATGTGCAAGCTGTGTTCCAAACCATTGCAGCTGCACTGCTTCTGTCTGACTCTATTGTCCATGGCTCAAGAATTATTTTGTTTTTTTGCTATATAGATTCCAATTATGTTTCAAGGACATATGCTGTAATTAGGCAGAACAGCATTGCTTTAGCTGCCTACACACTAATGCACAACAAGTGCTTCCTGAGTAATTATTGGGAGAAAAACCAACAATTTTGAGGTTAGCTAATTACCCCTCTGCTAATACATGTTAGTGCTTGTTGCATTGCTATATTAAGCAGGTGGCTGCTAAAGCAGCATGTATCCTCACCTTTTCCTGCTATTATTTATTTATTTGATAAAATATCCATTCCTCAGAACACATTTTAACACACAATTATGGACAAAGCATGGCTGCATTCAATGGGACACATTGAGGTGGATATTAGCAAACTTCCCTAATCCAAAGTGCTTTTATCAGTCCTACACTGTCCTGTCCTTCTGTGGAATTAAATGTTTCTTTCTGAGGCCTCTGACTCCAGTTTCTGTATAAGAGAAGTCAAAACAATTGCTCCCTAAACAATTATGGCAGTACATATACCATCTTGAAGGCCCCCAAAAGATAATTTTTTTACAAGCCCCTCCTTGCCTCTGTTATTAAAGGTGCACCAAAGACCCAAGTAGGGTCAGATTAGCACACCGGGTTCTGGGATAAACCCTGACACCCCACTGCCAACCAGATACCTGCCACGGTGCCACCAGTTGAGGTTGTGTCTTCTACATGCCAGCATTGCCAACAGGGGGGTTGTTTCTAACAAAGAGTACATACTTCACTTCTTCCAACTATCTAGTAAAGTTAACAATTATGTCTATGTTGAATCCTGTGTCTTAGGGAAACCCATGTGGGTCACAAACAAAACTGCTCCTCGCTGTAGATTGTGGAATGCCAGTGCTGTAGATTCCAACATTTCCAGATTCCTTCATTTTCAGTATGGGATTGTGATCTGTAAGGTGAAGATCAGCATGGCCCCAGCCACAGTTGCCCCTGGCCCCACCTGCAACCTCACTCCTCCACCCCCACCACCATGCATATACCTTATTTCCTCTTCTCATCGCCATAGTCAGGGCTGGGCGGGAAGTAAAGGGGCAAAGTGCAAGATTTGAGAAGGGGGAGTGGGTCTGGGTCAACCGAGCTTACAGTTTTTTTTTCATGCCAACCCTGGTGAAGACTGTAAATAAGAAGAGGAATTTAGGTTGGAAAATAGCTGGTTAGGGTTGAAAAATTTCTGGCCTGCTCAACACTACAGGGAACCTAAGAAGATTCAAATTCAGTTGAGCTAATAAACCAGGTAATATTTAATCCCACTGCTAATTACAGGGCAGCACATTTTGTACTGCTTCAAGCTCTGGTGGGTCTATTCAAACAAACTTTGGGGCAGATTCACTAAGGGACAAATTGTCGCCAGCAACCGCTTCACACACTTTGCACTACTTCAGTGGGTGAAAATATGTTACCACTACGCTAATTCACTAAAATGCAAAGTTGCATCATGAGCGCCAAACAGTGGTGACTTTTCGCTAGCGTTACTTCGCCAGTGCGAGCATTTCAAAGTGAAATGATGCTAGCGGTCGCTTCTGCCTAGAGAATCTTCATTAGTCCTCTTACACCTAGGTCAATTTGAATAGGGCGGGTACATTAAAGTCGAAGAAGAAAAATGTTAACCCAAAAAAGTTTGCAGGCAATCCCACTTAAAAAAAGAAAAAGTTGCCAGCGTTTTTACAACATAATATGATGTCACTGGTATAAGATTGAGGAAGATTTTAGCAGTTCGCCTGGTCTGAGGTGGCGAAGTCAACTCTGGCGAAAGAGGTAACATTCAGTTGAATTTCACAGAATTTGTAGAGTAACGACCGTAAGCCAGTGCAAAAAGTCACCTTGAAACAGTGTACAAATGAACGCTAGCAACGGTACCACTTGCTAGCGAATTGTTGCCTACACCTGTTAGTAAACTGATGTCCCTGCCGATGGGATTTCTGACGAAATGTCGCTAGCTAGCCACTTTGCCCTTTAGCTAATCTGCCCCTTTGACTTTTCTGAGAGCTCCACTGAAAAGTTATGGGCAAGGCCAGACAGGGAGATTCGGGGGAGATCTGTCGCCTGGCGACTTCTCGCAGTGACGAATCTGCCCCGAATAGCTAGTCAGCGTCACGCACTCGCTAGGCGTAAAGTCACCTGCGCTTGTTCACATGCAGCGGCACAATTTTAAAAGTCACTCAAAATTGCCTGGCGAGGCAATTTTGAGCGACTTTTAAAATTGTGCCGCTGCGTGTGAACAAGCGCAGGCGACTTTACGCCTAGCGAGTGTGCGTCGCTGACTAGTTATTCGGGGAGATTTGGGGGAGATTCGTCGGGGCGAGAAGTTGCCAGGCGACAGATCTCCCCCGAATCTCCCTGTCTGGCCTTGCCCTATCAGTAAAGCTTGATATTTGTTGTTTTAGTGTTATTTAAAAGGCTACTATTGACCCTTATCTCCCCAATCCCCGGCAAGTAGAGAGTTGGAGTAACATATGGCAGTTATTTATTTTTCTAGAATATTTGGTGTATCTTGGTGTTCCAGCAAGTAGCAGAAAGCAGCTTTGTATTTCACAGCTGAAATCAAAACTCCAATTCCAACCAAGATTTTTTCAATAGTATTCATCAGTCCATGTTGTGTTTCTTGGTCAGCTTTATCAACTATACTGTAGCGCAGAACAAATTATGAGTTTTGAGTATACTGAAAGAGGGAAATGTGTTTATTTTAGGACGTTTATCTGAAATTTGTTAAATGCCATATTGGTGCATTAATTGGCCAACATCTTTTCACTATTTTCTCACTTTGTTTATTCCAGAAAACGTTTCCATAGTTTGGGCCCACTATCTGCTGATGCCAGTCTGTCTCAGATATCATTTGACCCTGGACAGTCTCAGGATGGAAATGGAAAACAAGGTGATTCCCACTTAAGTGAAGGTAAATAATGCATTTACTGCTTCAGTGCATGGATACACTTTTACTGTATAATTATAGCAGCTTTGGGTCAATTTTCTCTTTATATAATCATTACACACCAATATGTAATGCAGTTTTCTCAAGGCTATACAATCCAATTTTCTTTTTTTCAAAATTCCCCAGCCCTTTGCTGGACATTTCCCTCTGAAACCATTGGCAGAGCTGAGGTCAAAGGATACCCCTCTCCTACGAAACTTTTGAGAAACACACAAGAAAAACTGCCTAGGAGAGCACCAGGTTTTAATCCTGCACTGAGCCTTCTGAAGCAAAAAATATCACACCCCACATTAGTGTTCATTGAATACCTGTCTTTGCTAAGAAAGTACTTTACAGTTAACTTTTAGTAGGATACTAGATAACAAAACATTTTGTCTTCATTTCAAGTAGCTCTTTTGCTGTACATTAAATTTAGAATTTAAATGGTGCTTTGGTCACTAGAATTGCAACATTTAGAATGAAGTATGAATAGGGAGAAGAATCTAAATATAAGGTAATAATAAATCAATAGTAATTGAAGGCGCACAAAATCCAGCACTTTTTGCAAGATTCTTAATTGGTTTCAGCTGGGGCAGGGGAATTTTTATTTAACACTTGGTAATGGCCATTGATTGATGCACCATTCACCTATTTCTCCAAAGTAGCTGAAACCTGGTTGGTTTATGGTGCTGATAAGAACAGATAAGAACATTTGCTTTGTATGGTGCCTGGACTTCCAAGTACACAAGGCACTTTCTTGGTAGAGTTTGCCATTGTGGACATTGTAGTCCTCGTTTATTTATGTTAGGCACAACCAGCTGAATTAAATATCTGCAATTTTACTTGCATTATACCAAACACTATATTAAAGTATAGCAGGAAATGATCATCAACCCATGATAGAAATATGTAAATTGGTATAACTGGATACATGGGCTTTGCCCAACATGTATGGAACTGAAGCATAGTAGGAAATTAAGCCACGAGGGGTATTAACCCTATTGGTCCCTACAGATTACCTTACCATACCCTCAGTGGCTTTGAATCCAAGACCTTTTCTATTTTAATACCAAAGCTTTTCTATTAGGATCTACATCTGCATGCATATAAAAGACAGAGTTTAAAAAACACCAGTTAAAAGAGCATAAAGAAAATTTTGCTGGGAGAGAAATAATGGAGAAGTGTTTTATAGATGAAGACGGTAGAGGCATCAGAAAGGGTTATAGAGAACAGGACAGAAGAAGAAAATAGGGTGAAATTAAGGAGGATAACAGTAACTTGAAGAATGATGAGAGAACAATATATATATATATGAAATAATATGCTGGTTGTGCTGTTGCTTTGTTTGCATATGAACAATTTTAATTTTGGGGTCCCTAATGGAAATAAAAAAATAAAATGGAAAGAACTAAATTGCTTTTCTTCAAAGTGGGTGAAACCAGAAAGTGTTGGTGGGTGAGGCTTATAACAGTTGATGTGGCTTATCATTGATTTAATGCATATATTCTGTTGATGATTCTCAGCAAAAACACTCCATAAATATGGCTTTCATGTCAAATGATCTTAGACCAATACTGTTCCTAATTTATTAATCGAGGAATGAAACCTAATGGAATTCATCACCAATATATGTGACATATATTGGGGTGTTGTAAAAGAGTCAAGAGGCCAAAAACAGAAAATGAGCAACTGATTGAAGAACAATCTCCTTAAGTCTTTTACATAAGTCAGCAGTTATATACAGGAAGAAAATGCATTTCCACTTGTCAATGGGTTCACTTGTTCTTGGGAAACAGTAGGTACAATAGTTAAAAACACCTTTAGGGTGAACAACCCTGATCCAAGAATTCATCAGGACTGCAGAATAAGTTTCTGATCTCTCTCTTCACAGGCAAGGAAGACACGCCATCTTTACTAGGCCTCTGTGGCTCACTTACATCTGTGGCAAGTTACAAGTCCCTCACGAGCCTGAAGTCCAGTGAATATCTTGCAAGCCCTACCACAGATATGACCAGTCCAGGTTTAACTCCTTCCTGAACATAAAGCCATGAAAGACCAGCTCTATGCGTGCGTTCTACATTCCATATCTGAATTGTTTGTTACAGTGGTCACTAATGATTTGAACTGAAAATGAAAACATATTTAGCGAAATGAATATTGGCTGTCAATTTCCAAAATGAACTGTTAGAAAGCTACTTCTGTATTTCTAAACCTATTAATATCTTTGGTATTCTATTAATATTTCTGGTATTTTAATTAATGTGGTATTTAACAAATTAACATCCCCCATTTAATCCTTTTTTTAATAATTTAATTCACCTTAAAAAACAGCAATCTAGGTTACTCTGTAAGTGGATTCAATTATTGATATGTATACTTTATTATCATTCACCTTTTTTCCCAGAGGAAGTGCCCAAAGATTCTAGAAAAAAAGGAAATAGACAAAAACTCATTGGCAGAAAATTGGAGAAAAGCATTTACTGGTCCTCAAGCTACTACAAAACTACAACTTCCAACGGTTTTGGAAGCAATGGGAATTTCAGTTGTGCATTAATTAAAGTACCATTATGGTTAGGGATGCACTGAATCCACTATTTTGCATTCGGCCAAACCCCCAAATCCATTGCGAAAGATTAGACTGAATACCGAACCGAATCTGAACCCTAATTTGCCTATGCAAATTAGCGAGGGGGAGGGTACGTGCGCGGCAAAACATTTTTTACTTTCTTGTTTTGTGACGAAAAGTCACATGATTTTTTGGATTCAGTTCGGCCAGACACAAGGATTCAGCCGAATCCTGCTGAAAATGGCCGAATCCTGGCCGAATACCGAACCCTTGATTCGGTGCATCCCTAATCATGGGACCCATTATCTGGAACCTATTATCCAGAAAGTTCCAAAATATGGAAAGCCAGTCTCCCATAGACAGTATTTTATCCAAATAATACACATTTTTATAAAGATCATTTCCTTTTTCACTATACTAATAAAACAGTACCTCATACCTATTGGTTGTATTCATTGTTTAAATTATTTCATTATTGTAATGTGTTTAGGGTGATTGATCTGTTACCCTTTCTTGGGCAAGTGTGTATAGGTTTTGTTTGTGCCACGGAATGTTACTTGAGTAGCTGTGTGCAATTGGAATTGCTTGATAACTTTTCTGCTATGGCACATGGCCAGGCAAAATTGCTGTGGCACAAAATGCTGGATTTGTACCAGTGGCGTAACTATAGAAGAAGCAGACTCTATTGTCGTGAGGGTCTGCTTTCCCTATAGTCATCAGAAATCCCTCCTTCTCTAGTAGCTCTTACTTACACTGGCATGAGCTAGCAGGGAGAGGGGGATGCAATCTGGTGTGCGGGTAGAGGGACGGCTGGGTAGGAAGCTTCTGTGCATGCTGGGCCCCTCTGAATATATTTTGTGAGGGGCCAGGCTCATCTTGCTTTGAGAACTACTCCACAGTAAGGAAAGGTAGACCCCAAGAACAGACCAACCGAGACACTGTACACTATATTCCATTGACTTCTATAGATTTACACACTACTTCACACAACACAATTAATATAAAAATCATGAGTTGCAAATTCACTTTTTCTTAATAAGATGATAAGAAAAGTATCTTTCTAAATCCAATATACCCAATATAAAGACGCATTGATTGTATTACAACTGTTTTCTTATTTTCAAGACTTGCATTGTTTTTTTTTAAACACAAAGATCTGCTTTATATACAGAATGGGCAGAGATAATATTTGGGCTGGGCAGAGTAGTTATTAGCCCACCTTCCCCCCTCGAAGGGTTTTTGATCAGCCAAATGGTTAAAATACAAATTTCAGATGATTATGTACTTCATGTCATGCTCTTGTGGCCCTTTATTTTAGGGCCCCTTTTGTAGCACCGATGTGCCATTGTTTCTCTTCTTTATCCCAAAAAATGTTTTTAGAATGGAAATGTAAATACATATGTTGGAAGAAATGTTTTTGCTTTAAACTGGAAGGTGATACATGATGAATGTAAGGCATTTCTTTTTGTCACAACCATAGGCTTGTACGTAGCTTGCAATGACTGGTAAATATATGTTAAGTGCTTGGTAAATAAACATTAAGCAATTTGTAATAAAGGAGGTCTTTGTTTTTCTTTTAAAGGGGGTATAAAGGCAAATCAATAAAATCTTTCTTTAATGAAAAAGAAATCTATTTCCAATATACTTTAATTAAAAAATGTCTACTGTGTTTATAATAAACCTGACTGTGTTCAGTGAAATTTCCCCCCCCCCCCTTCATTTTACTTGCTTTACAGCTGCGGATAGGAAACTTCAAACAGTCCCTAACTGCTCTGCAGGAAAACAACCATACTTTCAAATGGCAGGGGGAGCTCCCATACCTTATTTCCCTGACCTTGAGAAGTTTTGTTTGTTTCCCTATAAAGAAGCCGGCAACTGTGTAGAGATTTGTATCCACAGACCCAGTGCAGTCTGTATATTATGATCAGTCTTGTATTGGCTTCTATGGCAGATATTATTTGACTTATACTGTTTAGCTTAACCTCCCAACTGAAGCCCAAACCACACTGAGCATGTGCATAGTCTTGATCTTGCAAAGATGTCTGACAGCCCCCTGTGCCAACTTTGAAAGAATAAATAATTTGTCTTATTAGGCTTTTGGTGCATTAAGTTCATGTTTATATCTAGTATACAAAATCCAGCATTTCTAACATTATTCTATTTTAGACTTTAGTTGCCCTTTAATGATGTAATAATGTCACTAAGATTGGGATTCCACAATCCAATTAGACTGACCAGGTTATAGCATGAAACATATCTAACCCTATAATCCTTTGTATCATTTCTATGTGAAAATACCTTTACTACTGTGGTTATAACTTGCCAAGTACTGGCGGCATTGTTACTGGGGAGCTGGTGCACTATGATCCTTGGTGGAGTTTAGACAGTTTGAAAAAACAAAAAAACAAATCTGCTCCCAAATGTTTATTTTTATTGCTGTGGGGTTACTCTCTGTTTGCTGGAGCCTGGATGAGGAATAGCCTCTCTTGCACCTTCCACAATGAAGCAGGACAGGACTGGTCAGGTGGAGGAGTGGCTGTAACAGGAACACTTCCAGTAGTGGAGTCAGTGTTGGACTGGCTCATCAGGATACCAGATAAACACCAGTGGCCCTCCTGCTTCTAAGCATTTGTAATAATTTCATGTTCATTCCCTAATTCTGTAGGGAAACAAAGGGGCCAATATCATGTAAAGAAAAGTACTAAGTAAAGAAAAAGGTTGAGTGAGAAGTGGAAGAAAATTGAGCTTGGATAATGGGCCCATGGTCTCAGGTTTTCTAGTGGGACCCTGGCATCCCAGTTCAACACTGAAGTGCAGAGTCATCAGGGAGAAGCAGTGTCTGGGACAGGCCAAGGTCAAAGGCAGGCAGCTTAGGATCAACAAACCAGAATCAGGCAGAAGTAAAAGAAAGAGAAGCTAGTAAGAAGTCCAGAAGTCAAGCTGGGTCAAAAAATGGGTTCAGGCAATCTCTAGAAAAGGCTAAAAGACACTCTGGTAGGCAAGGATCACTTTGTTAGCAAGTACAGGCCTCAGAATCATTTTAATCGAATAGCACATGCACAGAAATTGACGCAGACACACTGCGAACGACGCAACGCATGCACAGAGGCAGTTTGAAAACTTTGGTTCCAGTTTGTTCTTATTTTGCCAAATATGAACCGGTTGGCATCAAAAAGACTTTATTTTTTGTCACTCTAAATGAAATAAAATAACTATTTTTGTCCAAATTCAAATTGAGATCTGTTCTGACTCAAAGTATATAATACAGTTCTTGTTCTGGTTGTAAAAGTTTCCTTTAATGGTTCAATACTATGAATTATTTCAACTCCAGCAAAGTCACATTGAAGGCCACGTTTCTGAGATAGTTATGAGTGGAGTAGAAGACTCATTTATACATGATTCCATGATTTCAATGAATCTGAGGCTATTTCTGGTTCTGTTTTCAGCATTATCAATCTTTTCCTGTCTTTGCATTATTTCTTCAAGAACTGCAAGTTTAGATTGTGACTTGGCTGTTCATCAAAGACCAAAGAGTAGATTCAAGAACCTGTATTTTCCCTCATGTTGGCTTAGAATTAATTCTATCAATTGCCTTTTCTATTGAAACTTCAATAGTTGGCTTTATTAATTTAGCCAAGGCTAGTGTTATTATAATATTCTTCTCCTTTCTGGACTTTGGTAAGAGAGAGTTTAGCCATAGACGAACCACTAACATTCTACCAATCCTAGTTATTTAATCATTGTTAATAAGATGAAGCATTTTTCTATTGATCTATTTTGATGTGGCCTTTATTACCCTCATAAAGCAGAAAGAAGAAGAGTGGCAATATGAGTTTTTATTATAACTATTGTATATATATTTTTATTGCTCCTTATTTTCTTTTTATAAGTTTTTGTGGTTTGTCTATTTTTTTAAAATACATTTTCCTTTCCCCCCCTACATTTACATTGTTTTTGTTTTATTTGCCTAGATTGTATTGTATATATATGTTTTTATTGCTTATTTCCCTTCTTTTCTTTTTTACAGCTTCTGTGTTTTGTGCTTTTTTTAAATCCATTTTGTTCTCGCTACATTTACTTTGGTTTTTGTTTTATTTGCCTCCTCTTTATTCCTCGTCTCCTTTTGTGCAATTTACCATCAATTTACAGAAGAGACAGAAGCTATTGGGATCCTTGTAATAGACCCTGATGGATAGCATGCACAGAAAGCTCAACATTTGTACTCTATTTGCTTCTATAGGAAAAAAGTAATGAATATAGAATTTATCAGGCCTGTCCCCACTAGCCCTATGATAACTAAGGGGCAGATTTATCAAGGGTCGAATTCGAATGGTTGAATGATGGAACAGATTTTTATTTGAATCATTAGAATCGATCGAATTTTCAAAAAACGTTAAAAAAGTTATTCAAAATTCTAATTCGAATCTTTTTGAAAATTTGATCGAATTTCGAATCCTTTACACGAATTTAGTAAATCTGCCCCTAAGTGTAAGAAGGGACACTGAAGCTCTGCAAATGAAAGAACAGGGAAACCCAAATTAAGTGGGGATACCAAAATGGTAGGCAACCACTGCACTGGGTCCTGTGTTGTCATGTAATCTAATGTGGATTTTATAGTTTTTGTATTGTTTAATACAAACTTTCTCCAACTCTGCAGAACCAGTGGCTGCAGCAAAATTATCCTCTGATCTTTGCCCCTGTAGCTGGAGTTGGAAATAATAAAGGGTATGTAAAGGCAAAAATAAAATCCAATACAAATCTCTACAGTAAAACAAAGCTGCTGGAGTTCTGCATGGCTGGTAAGTAAGGCTCACCCATGCTGTTTCACTGCATACAGTCAGGTTTGTTATAAAAACGTATATGGAAGAAAACCACTCAGGAGAAGATGGTGCCTGTGATCTCTGCTGGACAGGACCTGGAAGGAGGGGTAAGTAACAAGTTAGGGGCATTTGCCTTGGGGGGGGGAGGTAGGGTGCGAGGGGGGGCTGCCTACACAGGGGAGGATAGTTTTTTACAGGTAGGGGTTGAATTCTCCTTTAAGGAGGTAATAGTTTGGGGGAATTAGATTGGATTGAGAGTGGGGGGGGTAGGAGGGGGGAAGGTTTTTTAAAGGTAGGGGTTCAATTCTCCTTTCAAGAACGACAGTTGCAGCATTAAACAAACAACTGTTTGTTACCTTGCTAATAACACTATGTTTGTGCCCCCTTTAGATAAATCATACCATTCCTATGTGCCAATAGCTTTGCAGCTTCTCCCACCAAAGCAGCATTAACCTTTTCCTTGCTGTAACCAATACAAGCCATGCTATGTTTTCTAACTACAGTCACACTCCCTGTGGATTAAAGGGGGTCATTCAACTTTAAGGTAACTTTTAGTATGTTGTAGAATAACTGATTATTTCACTCTCTACATCATACTAAACGTTATCTCAAAGGTGAACAACCCTTTTCATAAGCTTTACGGGCTATAAAAACAGTTAGCTTGCTATGTGTTATGTAGGTTTTCTACATCAAATTTGTAGTGTATTTATTCTGTATAGTTTCTTGGATTTCTTATTATAGATAGATTTATTATTATTAACATGTATTTCTATAGTGCCAACTTGTTTCGCAGCGCTGATTTAACATTGTATTGATCCTACATTATTCTCTGGCACATCATTTATGTTATGCAATGTTCGGGGGTGCATTATAAATTAAACTGGCAGCTCATTCACCCTGCATGCATTCTAGCCCTAATGTTTCTGTATCTTTTCTGATGAAATATCCCAGGTGTCAGAACCCTCTGTGCTGACGTGTGATTGCCCACTGCATTCTACTGTATATAATATGTCTGTTGTATCCACTGCCTCTGACTAGAGGCTTTGGAACTAACAATTAGGCAAAAGGTTTTTCCTCAACCTAAATTACTATGTTACTAGGCCAGTGGGCAACAAAGCACCCAAATATATTTTCTGGCAAGGATATAGTGATTTCAATGCAAGTAAATCAAAAGGTGTTTTTGGAAAAAGCACCCTACCTACATTTCTGCATACTTCTTACTGCAGTTAGTGGATGAGAGCATTTGGGAAAATGTTTCCTATTTTCAGTGTTGGACTGGCCCGCCAGGGGATACCAGGAAAACTCCCTGTGGGACCAGGTGCCAGTGGGCCTCTTGCTTCTAAGAATTTTGCACATTTCATGGTCATACACTATTTATGGGAACAAAGAGGCTTAATAATGGAAGAATAGAGTATAGTACAGTATGTAGTGAAAAGAGGGTAGGAGAACATAAAGGTTGAGTGAGGAGAGGAGGTATAATAGTTTGGAAAGTGGGTCCAGTCGGCCTAAGGCATTCTGGTGGGCCCCTGGGATCCCAGTCCGACACTGCCCATTTTAGTAGACAAGTACAGTATTTCTAACCTTTAACTCACACTCACTATCTTAGAAATATGCATTTTGTCCAAGGAAAATTCCTGTATTAGGGTGTTCTATTAGAATGTGTTTATACAAGCATTCCCCATCCACAGTTATTTTATAATGGTTACTAAAAATATTATAAGGGTATTCCTTCAGCTCTGTCTCCATCTGGAGATGATATAGTGCAAGTGCAATATTTTGATATTATTCAAGAATAAAATAAAAAAAAATCCCAATGGCAATCAACATCAATGAGTTTGAGTGCAGTTTAACACACTGATGAATCCCATGGTCTTTAGTTGCTCTACTGCAAAACTCATATTATATTTCCTTTTTTTATAAATTGCTGTATTCAAGCCTACATAGTATACAGTACATCAATCCAAAAATGGTCCTGCAGATTCCGTGCTGGTCAGCTTTAAAAGGGGGGTAAATAATTTATAGTTTTTGCATTGATTAATCATACGTAATGCACCCTCTGCTTTGCATAAAGTAATTAAAGCATAATGAATTTCTTGCAGGCACATTAAACTTAGTATTAGGGAAAAGAGGATTAAACCATGAATTACAAAAACCTGTTGTTAGTGAGTGTTGGCATCAGATGAAGCTCACGAGCAGACGGAAGGGGCAAAGAACCAGAGATATGACATGTCTCAAACATTTCTTACTGTGTTGACAGTATTGCTGGTTTTGTCACTACTCAATTATCTATCAGTCTGTTTAACAGGGGGCAGTTATATACAGTACGGGGACACACTTCAATTTAATCACTGAGAAAGCTATGAATCAAAAAAATTAACTTATTAATACTTATTTGGGTTTGTCTGAAAGAACAAAAAACCTATGTTATAGGTATATCTCGTATTATTACTCTGATCACACACCTGGCAGACTTTGTCGCTGTTCTGGATCCTATTTTTTTGAAAAGAAACCTCTGCTTTCCCAAAAAAACTCCTAACCATTTACAAAGTTATTCATTACCTCAAAATACTTTACAGTTGTTATTGTGTTGGAAGTTGGCTCTACAGAGTATTATGGGGATTAAATTCTTATGCAAACAACCTACTGTGGGGCTCATTTATCAACAATGGGCAAACAATGGGTTACCTATAGCGACCAATCAGTGATAAGCTTTTTAAAGCCAGCTGCAAGTAGAATAATGAAAGCAGCAATTTGATTGGTTGCTACTGGTTACTGTCCATGGACAAATTTGCCCATTGTTGATAAATGACCCCCACTCTGTTTTTTATTACTGTTTAAAGGGTTTTATTTTTTCTGTTAAATGTTAGCCATCTAGAAGCCTGAGGAGCAATTCAAATGCAACTCAGTTGCAAAAAAAAAAGCTGGTTCCATTGAGGAACAGCCCAACAATATATGAAGATATTCTTATTCAGGAACCCAGTCCCTGAAAAAAGGAAGAGAAAGTTTGACACCAATCCTGGAGATGTAGCTTTATAGGACCCTAAGAATTTAAGGATGAAACTGGTAAAAAAAAAAACTTTGGTCGACTTCAGAAAACGAAGCACCTCGTGTGCTTAGCACAGGCGACTTTTCATTATAGCCAATAGGAAGACACGCAAAGGCATTTCGGTGAGATTGTCGCCCAGAAAAATAGGCGATTAGTCGCCAAGCACCTAAATCAGAAAATAAAGTAAAAATGGGATTTACATTTTTTGCCTTTACATTCCCTTTAAGCTAGCCCCAGAAGCAGATAAAGATTGGTGTGAATTTTGATGCCTCACACACTAGCTGAATTCAGAGATACTGACATATAGTGGGGGATCCTTTTTTACATACAATTTTCACATGGAATGAAGAACAAGAGCCCCATCCTTTTAGACTTGGGGAACTTCATATTTATTTGAAGCAGAGTACCACTTCATGGTGAGGGCAGTGTGGTTGTGGAATGCCCTGCCGGGTGATGTTGAACGTTTTTAACAATCAGGTAAGCCTTGTAGAATACAGTTAACTAATTGTCAAGAATAAGTCCCTTCATATTCAATGTCATGGTCACCTACCAGCACCGGACCCACTTCTTACTACCCAACAAGTTGAATGGTCACAGAACTCTCCTCCCAGAGGTCTCCCTTGCCAGCTTACATACAGAGCTCCAGCACCAGACCTTTTCCTATTGCAGCTTTATTTTAATGTTTGTATTGGTGCTTCTCTAACAGTGGCTGGTGGTTATAAATGACATTATTTCACATCAGAACGTCATTTATATAGGAAAAATGCAGTGGAGGTATATTCTTGTGCCAAAATATATGTTCAGGCTCCCACCCACCTGCCCGCAGCTGTGTATCCTCGTTCACAACATGGCCCCCCTCACCTTCCCTCCCCCATGGCTTGCTTCCAGTGGATCACATAGGGATGGCCTGTGTTGGACTGGGATGCCAGGGGCCACTAGGGGGTCTGTTTGCTAAAGTGCGGTAAAAATATGTGAACAAAATATAGACTAAGGGGTCCGTTTACTAAAGCGCAGTAAATTTGACTATACGTTTCCACGTTATTGCTGAGAATATTTTTCCAGCACAATATTTGCGGCGACTAAGTTTACAAAGCAGCAATGCTAATCTGGCGAAGTAGGCAATCAAAGGGATTTTTAAAGGGCAAATTTGACCACCGAATGATCAAAGGTTTTTTTATTCTAATTGTTCAAATCATTCGATTCGATCGAATTTAGCAAATTCGATGGTCGAAGTAACCAAAAAAAAAAATTAGAAAATTCGTAGTTTTTGCATTTGAATCCTTCACCCGAGCTTAGTAAATGTGCCCCTTATAGTCAAATTTACAGCGATTTAGTAAACAGATCCCTACATAGTGTAGTTGGCGGTAGAATTTTGTGAATATTCTCATGCAAATGTTGTCTTTGGCACACTTAGCTGTTTGGTAAACTGGGTATTAATGCATATGTAGCATTATTTTCAGCGAATGCGATAACTGGTGAACACATATTGTGCAAGAATATTTGCAAATTGATATTTACTGTGGGTTAGTAAACTGGCAAAAACATATACGCCGATAAATTTTTGTGCGCATATTTTTACTGCGCTTTAGTAATTGGGCCCCATTCTACTTACAAGTAGTGGGTACATTGGTTTATCTAATTATCAAGGTTCAGTGGGTTTTGAAAAAGTGACATCACTTAGTGGTTTCTAAGCATATATTGTAGAAGATATTTATGGCTGCTATGTGTCATAATGATATAATCTACAAATGAGTGCATTGTAAAACATCTTTAATCTTATAAGTAATGAATAACATAATAATAAATGACTGTACAGATATTATTTTGTTTAACCTCAAGCATTTGAGATTATGCATATCACAATATCTATACAAAGGCAATATTCTGTACAGTTTTGCTCACACCAATGGTAAAGCAGAATGTGTTGACACTTTATAAATATGTTTGAATAATAATAATAAAATTTGTTGATTTTCAACCATAAATTCTACCAGATGTCTTTCCTGGGCTCTTCCAGCAGAGGGCAGCGCAAGGCAGAGGAGCTGTCCAACTGCGGAAATCAGCAGATGAATTGCCGTTATACTGTTGCTTGTGTTATAACTAGGGATGCACCGAATGCTGGATTCGGCCGAACACCAGAATCCTTTGCAAAAGAATACCAAACCAAATCCATATCCTAATTTGCATATGCAAATTAGGGGTGGGAAGGGGAAAACATTTTTTACTTCCTTGTTTTGTGACAAAAAGTCAAGTGATTCCCCTCCGACCCCTAATTTGAATATGCAAATTATGATTTGGGTTTGCCAGGAGATGATGCTGCAGTTGTCTTCTTGATGAAACTCTGCTATACTGTAAAGTTATTCTAATAATAAAAGCAAACATTTGATTGGCAGTTGTGGGTTATTGGCTAGGACAACCTTTCCTACTGTTACTACATATCTTATTATATAGATGTGATTAAATTCTCAGTGCTCTTAAAATTGTCACAGACACCTAAACGGACAGTGTCCGAATGGGCCCGACCCTCATGGGTCAGACCCCCTCTCCACATAATTAAAAGTACCCCAAAATTTTTATTTTTTTTGGCGCTGCTCAGCACATACGTGTCATTAGATTTTTTTATATTCAATTTTGAAATCTGACATGGGGCTAGACATATTTACAGTTTCCCAGATGCCCCTGGTTATGTGACTTGTGCCACACTTTAGGATGTAACTGCTTTCTGGCAGGCTGTTGTTTTTCTCTCTCAATGTAACTGAAGGAGTCAGAGTGGGACATGGGTTTTTACTACTGAGTGCTGTTCTTAGACTGCTGTGGATAGGAATTGTCAGATGGTCCCTAACTGCTGGGCAGGGAAACAATCATACATATTAGCAGGGGGAGCCCCGCCTTACTTTCCAGCCATGCAGAACTCCAGCAGCTTGCAACTGTGTAAAGATTTGTATTAGATTTTATTTTTGCCTTTACATCCCCTTTATTGTTTCCAACTCCGGCTGCAGGGACAAAGATCATGGATCCAGATTTGAACAGATAAACTGGGATTTGGAGGATTATTTTGCTGCAGCCACTGGTTCTGCAGAGTTGGAGAAAGTTTGTATTAAACAATACAAAAACTATAAAATCCACATTAGATTACATGACAACACAGGGCCCAGTGCAGTCTGAATATTCTGATTATTAATCAGTCTTGCTGTATCGGCTTCTGGCAGATATTATTTGACTTGTGCTGTTTTGATCATTTATGACGATCCCTAAGCAGCCAAGATCACACTGAGCATGTGAACAGTCTTGGTCTTGCAAAGATGTTTAACAAAGTTACAAGATGACAGCCCCCTGTGGCCAACTTTGCATAAATCATTTGTTTGATTAGGCTTGTGGCGCAGTAGGTTCATGTTTATGTTGTTTATTATACAAAATACAGCATTTTAAGTCTTAGTCTATTTTAGACTTTCCTCATCCTTTAAACACACAAACCAAAGTAGCTTCATCTGTACTCCAGTGTGTTGTTAGGTGCAGAATGTTCCATCTTGAATTGTTTTTGTACCTGTTGCTTTTGTACATCTACCCTTAATTGTGGCTTTCTAAACCTTTCTGTACCCTTATGGACACTGCAACATATTTTCCAAAACACTGCCAGAACATTTGAAACCATTGGTGGAAGTGACTAAATTGGACTTGAAATGCATTAAAGTGAAACGTTTTTGTAAACCCCAGCATGTCCAATTTTAGAAATAGCACATCTAGAACCTTTACACATATAATCTACATCGAAGGGGCCAGCAGAAACCAGTTGGGGACTTTGTTTCCATTTTCTAACTTGTAATAAGACTATTCAAAATGAATTGCCTATTGGTTGCTATTGCCTGTAGGTTTTGAAATGATCCTCAGTATATAGGGTATCACTAATTCAAATGAAGCCAGGGATAATTGGCCAGTGTGCCTATCCACACCCACACAGATATTACTGGCATGTATCAAAAGCTATAATATCAATATCACCTCCAATATCACCTCCAAAAGAGTCATTATAAAGCTAAATAAACCTTTTTTCCAACATTAACAAATTAAATAGAAACTATGCTGAGAATGTTTTCTGAACATTTTCAGAATTTGACTTGTGTCTGTCTTTGGCGTACAGACAGGAGGAGTTAATTATTGGTCACATTATCTGTACACACTGGTAATCTGATAACTACTCTACAAAATAGGGGGTATGTGGAAGCACTCTAAGGGCTCATCCAGACGAGCAGATTCGCGGAGATTAGTCGCCTGGCGACAAAACGCCACTTCTTTGAGGCAACTAATCTCCCTGAATAGCTTGTTAGCGCCGCGCACCCGCAAGGCATTTTTCAGCAACTTTGAAAATCGCGCCGCTGTGTGTGAATAAGTGCAGGCAACTTTACGCCTAGCGGGTGCGCAGCGCTAACAAGCTATTCGGGGAGATTCGTTGCGGCGATAAGTCGCCAGGCGACAGATCTCCCCGACTGGCCTTAGCCTAAAGGTAAAGTTATAGTGTATTTAAGTATAATGGAAGTGCTAGTTTTAATGCACATTCCCTGTGCCCGTCTCCAAAGTAAGTTTGCAAAACAGGGGTTTTTAGTTACAAAGTTATGATCATAAAGTTGAAAAGCCGCCATACCACGTCAAGGTAAACCCCACATGGCGGACCCTAACATATTTACCTTTTTGTCATAGTATAAGGAGTCTCTCTGCATAGTAGCATTATTTGTCATCAGTGTCAGTAGAACCTTGGTTTCAGTATAAAGGATCGATCCTCCCCCGCCGGTATGCTGAAATCAAGGTTCTACTGACGCTGATTACAAATAATGCTACTATGCAGAGAGACTCCTTATACTATAACAAAAAGGTAAATATGTTAGGGTCCGCCATGTGGGGTTTACCTTGACGTGGTATGGCGGCTTTTCAACTTTATGATCATAACTTTATACTAAAATGTTTTGCAAACTTACTTTGGAGACAGGGGCACAGGGAATGTGCATTAGAACTAGCACTTCCATTATACTTTATAACTTTGCCTTTAGAGTGCTTCCACATACCCCTTATTTTGTACATGATAACTACTCTACCCTCTTACAAGTTGCTTGCAAGAACAGGACAATTTCAGGTTCGACTTTTGCTGTATTCAGCTCAGAAATAACAAAGAACTTACATTTTTCATCATTAAAACAGTAGTCAAAAATATATTAAGTACAACTTCTAATTACTGAACTCATTTTAAACAACATCTAGTCTGAGCCTTTAACCATAATGAGGAGTGTCAATCAAAGTTGATTTCAAGACTATACTTCAGATACAGTATCATTCTCAGTGTTGACAGTGGGATATTTTGGAGGATATTTTCAGTCACCTAATAAGTATTCTGGTACATAGTTGAAGAATCCCATTTTATAATTTATAGCAACGATAACTGTAAAAATGTACAGAATAAAATAATCTTCTAATGGCATATGTATTAAGGACATATTAAGGAGTTCTGAAAAATGTAGGTGGATTTAGCTCTAAGAGAATAGCATAAGGTTACATATATTTTCCCATACTTATTTGGGGGAAATCAAAATTTATAATACAAAAATATGTGCAACGGACCCTTGGTCAGTATTGCTGTAATTCTAATAGCCTAATCATGGAAGGGGAAAAAGGACAATTCTGAAGAAAGGAACCTGAACAAACTAAAGGAAAGAACATTGCCAATTGTTTGCGCTTATTTATCTTTGCCAGTGTGTCATAGTATAGAAAAGTCAGCATTCCAGAAGTGATTTAATACTTGTATTTCAATGTCAGCGAAGGCATTTATTGTCCTATATGGTGTGTTATCTTTTGGTCCGGAAGTTACTTTCTGGAGTTTTACTTTGGTGTTTTCACCTTTGCTACAAACCCGGTGAAAGGATTGGTAATGATTTACCAGTATTGGCAGCGCAGTACATTTTGAGCAGTTAAGCACAAATTAGCCTCTGCAGCAATATATCTCTGTTCAATATTCTACAAAAGTGATCCTCCAAACCTGTGTTTTTTGTTTCGTGTAGAAATGACTTGTCGGGTTTCAGAATTCAGTTGAACTGAATTTTCTTCCACATTTGGAGTGGAAAATGGGCACATCTGGATTTTACATTTTGTCAACCAACTCTGAGGTGCAACTCAGCAAAGCAGGTTTCTTGCTCTCTAGTTTAAGTGTAACATCTGACATCAATATCAAATAATCATATACATCTGGCACACTCTTTTGATGGTCCCATTACATTTTGGGATTTTTGCATCAAATAGAGTCCTGCAGCGGGTCGAGAACCCGCGGGTTACCTGTAAAAACCTGCGGTACCCTGCGGGTTGCAGGTAGAGGTTTTGGGAGCGGGTATAGACTCATTCGCCAGGTTTGCGGGTGGCAGATCGGGTTGTGGGTCTTCTCAATAGCGAGCTGAACTTTTTCTGACCAAGCCTACTTCCGATGATGCCACTCCCCGTTTACAATGACAGCACTTCCTTTTTTTTCTGACCACGCCTACTTCCGATGATGCCACTCCCGGTTTACAATGACAGCACTTCCTTTTTTTTCTGCTCATGCCTACTTCCGATGATGTCACTTCCTGTTTTTGTTTTGTTTCATGTCTTCAGACACTTAGGGGCAGGTTCACTAAATTCACATGAATGATTCGAAATGCGATTGAATTTTCAAAAAGATTAGAATTTTCGAATATTTTTTGTGACCACTTTCAAATTTTGAAAATTCGATCGAATAATTTGAATAAAATTCTATTCAAATATTCGAGTCGAATTACTACCCTATGAGAAGTTTTTTATTCGATTGTTCGAATTGCGCTAAAACCCTTCAAATTCGATATTCAAAGGGTTAAAATTCGACCACAATTCGATTGGTCAAATTCGAGGGTTAAGTCACCCTTGAATTTGACCAATAGTAAATCTGCCCCTTAAGCTATTACTAGTGATGGGCGAATATGTCCCATTTTGCTTTGCCAGAAAATGTGCAAAACGGCAAAAACTTCAAGAAATGCAGTGAAGTCAATAGGCGTCAAAATTATTTTGCAAAACTCTTGAAGTACTGCACCACAAATTCTGCTGAATTAAAAATGCCTTTATTTGGAACACTTGGCAGGACTTGGATGTTTTATTTATCAAACCAAAAATTGCACAAAATATTTGTATTTATGTTTTACACAGTGCCCCATCTTTTATATACGTTGTATGTCTTGCTATAACAAGAATTAGGACGCACAGTATTAAAACTATAGCCACAATATTCTAGTGCTGGACTTGTAATGCTGTTGTTTAGCAGTATTCTTTGCATATAAGACATTTGTATAATTATACTTAAAGGGGTTGTTCACCTTTGAGTTAACTTTTAGTATAATGTAGAAAGTGATATTCTGAGACAATTTGCAATTGGTTTTCATTTTTTATTGTTAATGGTTTTATAGTTATTTAGCTTTTTATTCAGCAGCTCTCTATTTTGCAGTGTCAGCAATTTGGTTTCTAGGGTACAAATTACCCTAGCAACCCTGCATTGATTTGAATAAGAGACTGGAATATGAAAAGGAGAGGGACTGAATAGAATGATAAGTAATAGAAAGTGGCAATAACAATACATTTGTAGCCTTACAGAGCATTTGTTTTTAGATGGTGTCAGTGACCCCCATTTGAAAGCTGCAAAGAAACAGAAGAAAATTGCGAATCATTAAAAAACTATGAAAAATAAATAATGAAGACCAATTGAAAAGTTTCTTAGAATTGGCCCTTCTACAATATATCAAAAGTTAACTTGAAGGTGAACCACCCCTTTAAGTCCAGTTATAATTTCCTGAGCTATGCCACCTTAGCTACAGTACATGCACAGAACCCTTTCTATAGGTCAACAGTTTGATTTCCAAGTTGAGTACAATGATGCAGTTACTGTAGATCTAACCCACATCTGGAGGGTTCCCAGTGTCAGTAAGTTTCAAGGAGCACAGGCACAATCTAGACATTTTCAGGGATTATATATTACCTGTAAGATCCAGGCAACTCAACGTAGTAAGAAGAGTGTTGATATCTGAATATAATATATATATAATAATACAGTTACAACTACATTTTATATACTGTGCACTTCTTTTCACAATAATTTCTAATTCTGTCTTGTAAATATGCTATTTGTTATGATGTCACTATATAAAGAATGGATAATAATAAAAGCAATAGGGATCTAATAAATGTTGATTGCATACATATTTTTTTACTATGTCAGTATTTAAATCTAAATGCATTTTAATTGATTAAATCCTCAGTTTAGCATTTGCTTATTCTTGTATTATTTACATTTTTCATAAATTGGTGCCTCCATGACAATATTTATGGACTCCCAGCATAGGGACGCACAACACTGTGTACAACGCCTGAAGGTATACGAACATTTCTAAAGGCAAAAAAGCTGTATGTATCGGTTCTGACTCAGTTAACAACCTAGAAAGTGCTAGTAAGCTTACCAAGTGCTAGTAAGCTTGCAGTGGAGATAGATTAGGTTACTACTGCTGGCACTCTGGGTTAGGCCACTAGTTTTGCTGAAGACTGGCTACTATAATTGAAAACAGAAAACGTGCTATAAAATAATTACATTTAGACCCTAAAGTAAATAAACATTGCTATGGTAAAAAAACACTTGTTTTGACACTCACTAAGGCTAGCAAAGCAGATTCTCTGCAGGTGGAGAATCCGTTGTCCTGCTGTTCCCCTTGGCTTTCTAACTGTGGGTGGATTTCGGCAAAAAATGCAAAATGTTGTATTTCAGTGCCGAAATCTGCAGTGACTGCATCCAAGCAGATCTCTGAAGAATGGTGAGACTTGAAATAGTGGCAGAAGCTTTCATTGAGTGTTGTGATTTAAGATCTGTTTGAAGAATGGTAGAAGAATAGAAAGGAGGCAGTAACATTACATCATGTTATAAGGCAAGGTCTGATGATCTTTGAGTCTTTGTGGGTGTGCTTGGTTGTTTATGTGAGTTCCAACATATTTTCATGAGTGTGTAACCAAAACGTCCTTCATAAAAAACATCATGCTAGAAAGTTAACACATCTGCACCTCAAATATAAATCCAGGAATGGCCAGACCAATGATGCCTTTAATATAGAAGGTCAACTTAATATATATTGCAGTATACTGAGTTAAGAAAATAAGTATCAGGGCATTAAATGGCTAATAGAATCCTTAGACGACCACTTCCAGTTTACACTCCATTATAACACATACAATAATTATATCCATATATAGTCACAAGAAAAATGAACTGGTGACAGGAAGTAAAGCTTACATGGAACATTACCATTTTTGGAACTCTTTGAAGAATGGTAGAGAAGGAATGGGTCGATAGGATTACATTTTATTGGGGAACAATGTCAATAACTTACTTATGTGCATCTGATGCAATAGGTAAATATAGTCAAAAGGGGCATGCAATGGTGGGAGGAAGTAGAAGGTACACTCTGAGTGTTGCATTTTCGGATCTCTTTGAAGACTGGTAGAAAAAGAAGGAGGGAGGCAATAAGATTATATTGTATTGGCAAACAAGCTTAATAAATGATCCGTGTGCATCTGAAGCAATTATCTCCATATATAGTCACAAGATACTTGATATTGTGGAAGGAATTTAGAGGTACATTTAATTGAAGATGGGTAGTCGAGGACATGGGAGTCAAAGATTACTTATTGACTCCCACCTCTGCTGGCAAACAGAGTAAAGACTGGTGACCTTCATGACTTTAAAGCAATAATTATATCCATATATGGTCACAAGAGACTTACATTATGGCAGGAAGTAGAAGGTACATGGAATATTATGTTTTCAGACTTCTTTAATGAATGATATAAGAGTAGGAGGAGACAAGATATGGGGAGAAAAAAGTACAAGAATTGATGATCTGTTTCTTCACTTAACAAATATATCCATATATAAAACGCCAATATATTCCATAACATTGTACATACAAAATCATCAATAATCAAGAGGTGAATATAACTTAAGAAATATTATTACACCCCTGAAAAAAGCAGAAAGCGTAGAAAATAACTACATTTCTTAATCCTCCCCTTTCTTCAGCTAACCTCAACCTCTTCTTCTCCACCCCCCCATATTACACGCTCATTTAACTCATCTTTGATCTTCAACCAAGTTGTTCTCCTCCCTTTCTCAGACCTCACCCTCTCATGTTTAGGCACAGCTGACCATAAATAATTAAGATATCAAATGGAAAAAGACTGTATACAATTTAGCACTGTTATATTACGCTACGAACTTATACCCATTGATGTTACAGCTGCAACAGAATAAGTGCTGTCCCCACCCCTGGAAAGTCTATCTTTCACTTCATATCTGTACATCAGCGAGCATATATGTATGTGTACACAAGTATATATATATATATATATATCATGACTTTGAAAAAGGCTGGTGTTCCAGCCGAAACGTCAGTTCGTTTGCCGAAATAAAAGCACTTTATTTTTCATAAGACCTGTGAGTGCGACCTACTCTCTGCATGAAATATCTATTATCTCCAAGGACTGCACCCAGGCATCGCTACGTAATTTTTTCGTGAGTGCCGGTATTTACACATATATATATATGAGAAAGGCCGTGGTCGCCGAAACATCAGTCCGTGTATAAAAATAAAAACTTAAATTTTAATAGTAAGACCTGTGAGTGCGGGTTCTTCTGGATAGATCAAGTATATATTTATATATGCATACACTATTTTATACCTCCACATGGCCATCAGAACATAAGCCAACACCGTTACTAAATGAGGTTCTAGGCCCACAGTTCCCTCCTCGCTCTCCCTAACTCCACTTCCCTACTTGAATCAACCCACTTAAATCCCCAAAGATACAACAAATTCCATTTGGAAAACAAGTTTTTAATGTACAAGTAGGCACTCAACTGCCCAGTTACAGATATATAATCGAAGGAATCTCATTCAGGTATTCTAGAACACAATGTCAAATATAATACTGTACTGTTTCTTTCTTTTTCTTCTTTCTTTTTTTTTACTTAAGTCCACATGTAAGGTTACTTTATTCTTATTATATCTGTATGTTTGCAACATTTTGAAACTCAATAAAAAAAATAACAAAAAAAAAATAATAATAATCAAGAGGTAAATAGTGCCCTGACAAGAAGAGCTTAAAATATAAAAGAAGAAGAGGTTAAGACACAATGGGGCAAGCTTAATAATGTGTGAAATTAGAATTCACCACAGTAAAAATCAGATTTTTAGAGATACTTTGATCAATGGGTGAACGTTTTAGTTCACATTTGATAGATGCATTTATAAATTCTGTAGAAATTAATAGAGAGTGAAGATGTTTTACTGTGGTGAGCTCTTATTTCAGATTCTGATAAATTCTGCCCCAAAGTGAGGGGATTTGGAAGATCAGGTGAGATATTTGAAATCGAGCATTACATGTAGCAGTACATAGTGCAGGGATCCCCAACCTTTTGAATCCGTGAGCAACATTCGGGAGTAAAAGGAGTTGGGGAGCAACACAAGCATGAAAAATATTTTTTGGAGCCAAATAAGTGCTGTGTTTGTTCATTTGGTAGCCCCTATGTGGATTGTGAACATAATGTCAACGGGGGCCTCCGGCTCCCACGAGGGGGGGTGTAGTGTGGATCAAGGAGGAAGTCTTTATCCAGCGAGTCTAGGCGAGGTACAATCAGGGGAAATCCAGTAACAAGGTCAGGCCCAGGCAAAAGGTTCAAAAGGCAGGCAGCGAGGTTTCAGAGTCAGGAACAGGCAGAAGATCAATAACGGGAAAATCAGGAATCAATATCAAGGCTAGGAGACCCAGGAACACAATAGCTAAAATGAGCTATACTCGGGCATTGAACCTGGGTCTCCGGCGTCCTTTTAACTTTGAATTTGGCGCCATTGCGCCTCTGGCGCGGCTTGATGACGTCACGGCCGGCGCCGAAACCACGTGGCGGCCATGGGCGCCGCCATCTTGGATGCGCCGCCGCGCAGGGAGGACGCGCCGCCCGGAGCTCCCGGGAATGCTCCGGGCGGCGTCCGTGACACATAAATTGCTCTGGTTGGCAGTACACCTTATTTTTATATAACTAAGACTTGCCTTCAAGCCTGGAATTCAAAATTAAGCTCCTGCTTTGAGGTCACTGGGAGCAACATCCAAGGGTTTGGAGAGCAACATGTTGCTCATGAGCTACTGGTTGGGGATCACTGATATAGTGTATGCTGAAACTATGCTAGGCTAGAGGAGGTTACGTTTCTTTAAAAAAATGTATTTTAATAGATTTTTTGAAGGCAAAGAGGTTTAGAAAAAGTCAGAGAGAATTTGGAAGAACATTTCCGTAAAGCAACATTTATACAGATTTTGAGAGAGAGAGAGAGACAGAGAGAGACAGAGAGAGGTCTGATGATCTTTGAGTCTTTGTGGGTGTGCTTGGCTGTTTATGTGAGTTCCAAGATATTTTTATGAGTGAGTAATCAAAAAGTCCCTTATAAAAAAACATTAAGCTAGAAAGTTAACTCATCTGCACCTCAAATACAGATCCATGAGTGGCCAGACCAATGACCTTTAATGCAGATGGCCAACTTAATAGTCTTGTGTAGGCTATGCATTGTACCTATGATTTTAATTGTACACAATACATACAAATTGTACCAAACATTACAAAATATGAAAATGAAGACCACTACCAGTTTACACTGGATTCCACAGTCTTTGTTCCTCGTGGAAGAAGAAAAATATGCATTCAGAACTCCATTACTGCTAAATCACCTAATCTCCCCCTGTTTCACGTCCTATCATGTTTAAACTAAATAGGGAAAAATATGCTTAAAGGGCACCTATTGGGGTAAAATGATACCCCCAACCAAAAGTGCGGGCTGATAGAGCTCGCATTCCGGTTGGGGGTTTCACTGTTTTTTTTAAAAAAAATATGCCCCTTGCAAGCGCTAGCGTCCCCGCTCAGCACACATGCGCAGAATGAAAAAGCGGCCTCAATTCTGGCAGCTTTTCATTCTGCGCATGCGCGTGACGTCATTAAGACGCGCGCCTATGGAGATACGGCTGCTCGCTCCGGGAGCTCCCTCTTCCCTTCCTCTAAAATAGAATAAAGCTAGAAATGCTGTATTTTGTATACTAAACATAAACATGAACTTACAACACCACATAGTCTAATCAAACAAATGATTTATCAAAGTTGGGCACAGGGAGCTGTTATCTTGTAACTTTGTTATACATCTTTGCAAGACCAAGACTGTGCACATGCTCAGCGTGATCTGGGCTGCTTAGGGATTGTAAGCACACGTCAAATAATACCTGCCAGAAGCCAAGACTGATTAATAATCAGAATAGACAGACTGCACTAGGTCATGTAATCTAATGTGGATTTTATAGTTTTTGTATTGTTTAATACAAACTTTCTCCAACTCTGCAGAACCAGTGACTGCAGCAAAGTAATCCTCCAAATAGAATCCCAGTTTATCTGTTTATACCTGGCTCCATGATCTTTGTCCCTGCAGCTGGAGTTGGAAACAGTAAAGGGGATGTAAAGTCAAAAATAAAATCCAGTACAAATCTCTACACAGTCGCCGACTGCAAACTGCTGGAGTTCTGCATGGCTGGGAAGTAATGCGGGGGCTCCCCCTGCTGTTCATAAGTATGAATGTTACCTGTCCAGCATTAAGGGAACATCTGACAATTCCTATACACAGAAGTAAATGAAGGGAGAATGTCACTGCGTAAAGTCAGGTTTCTTATAAAAACGGTACACATTTTTTAATTAAAGTATATTGGACATATATTGCCGTTCCTTGTTATGTGTTTTCAGATTTCTTTGAAGATTGAAAGTAGAGATGATAGGAGTGAATAACATTACTTTTGTTGGAAGACAAGGTCAAGAACAATGATCTTAAAGCAATAATTATATCCATGTATAGTCACAAGAGACATGAACTGGTGACAGGAAGTAAAATGTACATTGAACGTTACCATTTCGGATCTCTTTGAAGAATGGTAATGTTGGCAATGGTGGGAGGAAGTAGAAGGTACACTCTGAGTGTCGCATTTTCGGATCTCTTTGAAGACTGGTATAAAAAGAAGGAGGGAGGCAATAAGATTACATTGTATTGGCAACAAGGTTAATAAATGATCTATGTGCATCTGAAGCAATTATCTTCAAATACAGTCACAAAATACTTGAAATTATGGTAGGAAGTTAGAGGTACATTAAATTGAAGATTTGTTGTAGAGGAGGTGGGAGTCAATAAGATTACTTATTGGCTCCCACCTCCTCTGGCAAACAGAGTAAAGATTGATGACCTTCATGACTTTAAAGCAATAATTATATCCATATATAGTCACAAGAGACCATACATAGCGGCCGGAAGTAAAAGGCACACAGAATATTATATTTTCAGATTATGCGCAATTCTTTTGGGCTCCAGACCTGTTCTTCCTACATAAAAACAGTGTTCACCAGCACTATATTTATCAGGGGTGGCTCCAGAAGGCACATAAGCATTTTTACTTATTCTTTAATGATACAGGATAAATATCAGCTCTTACCAAGCCTTAATGTATTGAAGAGTCAATGCAATTAAAATTTTAAGTGCATTTTCACCACAACAAAATGAGCTATGTGGCTAGCCAGAAACTTATCTTTGTATCTATCATGTCTACAGATGCAATTTGCAATCATGAGAAAACAATTCTAAATGCAGGTCAGAAACAGACCCTGTGTTTCAACAATGTGATAACAAAGCTGAGCTTGGGTTACCATACAGAACTTAGTAATGACTCATCTGTATGCTCTCATCATGATTATGACTAAGAACTGACCTCCTTATTCCCTTTATATTTCAGGGTCACCTTCTATTTTCTGCTCCTGCATCAAGTTTACTGCGAGAAGCCCATTACATTACATTACATCATACACCAATGCTGATAAGTAATTACATTTGAAACATTTACTTACTGCATAGTGAATTAAAGATGCAAAATGAATTTCATGCAATGACCTAATCCTACATTTTACTGTTGTTTTAAATCAGTGTCAGGTAAGGACCAAACAATGACTGCAATGAAATTATGTATGAAAAAATAACCATAGGGAAAGTAATGGAATAATGTTAACAAGCTATAACAACTAAGCCAACGTTTGGTCTTCCAAAGCATCCCAAAGCCCCTTGCTTAACCATGGGATTTAAAGATTTTATTGTGTGTGATGCAATTAACAAGTACCATAAATAACCAGCAAAATATATATGTGCCATTTTCCATGGGTTCTCCCCATAATTTCCGTGTAATTGTGATCACACTCTCTGTCAATATGAAGATTGTGCATTAAGAGAAGGTGTGCTGAATCTGTTGACACAAGCTGCCGTGACTCTGTAGTTGAGGGTTTTCCTGAATCAATAAACACATTAGCATAGAATGTGGAACAGAAATTTGGAAGTCAGTGGCACCAGGGGAACCTATACAGAATTGCAAGGAGTGGCTTTGGATGGAAGTAATGTACCTGAATGGAAGTAATTTGTGCAATGGCTGTGCCATAAGTTGTGTGACCTCAACTTTGTTTTCTAACTTTGCAGCTACAGTATCTGCAATGATATGTTCACCCCATGTTTGTGGATTTCCTCCCACACTGAAAAACATAAAAAAAATACAGTTCAGGCAGATAAACTGGTAAACTGGCTCCTGATAAAACTGATTATAGAGTATGTGAATGTTTAAAACACTTTGATCGTAAGCTCCGCAGTGACAGTGAAGGATATGAGGTGCTACAGAATATAGGTGCCTTGCATTTCTGCAATAAAATGTGATTAAGGCATAGTAATGTCATTAGTTATACAGGAGTGTTGCACTAATGAGGCTAGCTGAAAAACTCGCCTCAGGGAGCAGCACCAAACAGGTATTATAGTAAAGAATTAATGTTGTATTTTTGTAAAACCTGTACATTTACCATTCAATAAGGCTATCAGGGGATCCAACATTGTGTACTCTAACCCAAAATTGAACCACCTTGGGGCACATCCACCAGATGTGATACATAGAACTAATTTGTGAGCAGCCTCTAAAGCAGTTGGGATCATCTGATTGTGAACCTAATGACATTTTGGTTGCTATTTCTTCCCACCACTCGGTTATGAGACACAAGTTGTGATAATTTTAGAAGCAACTTCAGGAAGTTTCCAGCAGTTTCCCTTTTGAACAGAATAAAGTTCAAAACCACACAATTTATTTCCCCTCATATTACACATTCCACTTGAAGTTTTGACTTTGCCAGACAATAGCTAAATTGCTTTTTTTTTTTTGGTGTGAACATCCCTTCTTGAATTAGCTGCCAGAATCAACACAGTAGAAGGGGCAACATAATTCCAATACAATTGGAGAGGAAGTTTTACACATAGCAAGGAGATCTAATCTACTGGGGTATGCCAATGACAATACCAGGCCAGTATACGTAATAATTTGAAAGCAAAAGGGAAAAACATGCAGTTTATCAACAGCAGAAATGTATTTATTAACAGCAGAAATGTGTAACTACATATAAGTATACAAGTATAGGATCTATTATCTGGAATGCTTAAAGGGATACAGTCATGGGAATTTTTTTTTTTCAAAATGCATTAGTTAATAGTGCTACCCCAGCACTTTTCTCAAAAGAGAAAACTGATTTTTTTTTTAATATATAATTTTTTACTGCTGTACTGCAAGTTGGAGTGATATCACCCCTCCCTCCCCCCCTAGCAGCTTAACATAAGAACAATGGGAAAGTACCCATGTGTGCCATACTCTGCATTCCCTATACTCTCTATGTGTGCCATACTCTGCCTGCCCTATACTCCTTGTGTGCCATACACTGTCATGGGAAAAAAAAATATTTTCAAAATGCATGTTAATAGTGCCGCTCCATCAGAATTCTGCACTGAAATCCATTTCTCAAAAGAGCAAACAGGATTTTTTATATTTAATTTTTAAATCTGACATATTGGCTAGACATATTATCCATTTCCCAGCTGCCCCAAGTCATGTGACTTGTGCCAGGAAGGAACTCCTTTCTGGCAGACTGTTATTTTTCCTTTCAGTGCAGAAGTCTAATGGAGCACCACTATTAACTGATGCGTTTTGAAAAAAACATGTTTTTCCATGACAATATCCCTTTAAGGCATGCAGTTTTCTAGATAGAGGCAGTGCTTGAATTGTAAAAGGTGGAGGGATGGTAAATGTGCCTACGTGCGGCAAAAAAAATCTAAGCCACGCCCACAATTATTGGCCATGCCCCTTTTAGTACACCCCTTTTAGATGGCATAGGGGCAAGTACATGGATAAATACCCCCAGAACTGACAAACAGATGGCACAGGGGCAAGTACATGAATAAATACCCCCAGAACTGACAAACAGATGGCTAGGGTTGCCACCCAGCCGGTATTTTACCGGCCTAGCCGGTAAAACACCTGCTAAGGCCGGGGCAATGTAGCTGCCGGTAAATTTGTAATACACTTAAAATGACCCATCGGCCTGCCCCCAATCCCCTGTATACTTACCTTTCCTCCCCTTGTTAAACGCGCAGCGCCGTGGACATGCCCCCGAAACGTCATGGACCCTCCCCGAAACGTCATGGGGCCCGCCCCCAAAACGTCATGGGCCCGCCCCGAAACGTCATAGACCCGCCCCTTTTTGGTCCCGCCCCCGCAGGCCGGTAAAAACTAAAAGAAAAGGTGGCAACCCTACAGATGGCACAGGGGCAAGTACATGCATAAATACCAGCAGAACACACAAACAGATGGCACAGGGGCAAGTAATTGTATAAATACCCCCAGAACTCACAAGTACATGGCTGCAGACTGCAAGAGATAGGGCTTTCCTTGCTTCGTTTCCTCCCACGCTGCAATCTGAGCTGCTGGCCAATCAGATGCTCCCTGGCTGCTCTCTCTCTCTCTCCCTGTCACAGCTCAAGTAATACGATCTGACAGCTCTGTGACAAAGGAGGGGGGAGCGAGCAGCTAGGGAAGGAGGGAAAAGAACATGCTGCTGCACAGCCGAAGAAAAATCTTCAAGGGATCGCGACAGAACATAGCTCCGGTATTATGAATTGTTCCATCCCGCCCGACGGGATGGAAAACAGTCATTTCAAAAAAGCAACGGGATGCCATCCCGCCCCAATTCAAGCACTGGATAGAGGGTATTTCTGTAATTTAGAACACTATACCTAAAGTCTGCTAATAATCATTTAAACATTAAACTGACCCAGTAGGATTGTTTTGGCACCAATATGGATTTATGGAACTTAGTTACTGTTAAGTACAAGGAACTGTTTTATTACAGTGAAAAATCAAAACTGTTTGTTTAAATTATACTCTATTGGAGATGGCCTTCCCAAAATTCTAAGCTTTTCAGATTACTGGGTTTTCTAGATTAAGTATCCTGTACACTATACAGTGTGTACCTTCATCTAGGCTTAACATAATGCTTTTTGTTATGAACCCAATGTTTTTCTCTAACATACATTTTAAAAGAATGATGTATATTAGTCAGCAAATCATATGCCAACACCTGCTAAAATCTCCAATATAGCAGTTGCATCGCACATGTAAAAGGGTTTTATGTGCCAACTTCCCTGTGATATTCTTCTACCTGAAGTGTTTCTTCACAGTCCTCCCAAGGTGAGGCACAATGAATGCATTTTTACCCTTCAGAGTATGCTCATAAATATAGTTTTTAACAAAATCTCTAGGAGTCACTGTATCATTCAATAGGCCCATGGAGTAATTTGTACCTTCAACAAATGCTTTGGCAAAACCAACAATCATAAACCAATAAATACCAAATAAGGAATCAATATATGTTTTTTGGATCCTTAATATATGCAACAAAATAAACAACCTCATTTCATACGTTAGGCTGCCAAACAGCTCTGAGTGGAAGTCAAACTGCTTTCCTAATCCCTCTGTGAGTTTTAGCGAGGTTGTGGAGTGCCCTGTTGGGTGGTGTTCTCATGGTAGATTCCATTAATGCCTTTATAAGTGACTTGCATGTTTTCTTGGACAAGTATAAGATCAAAGGCTATTGTTATACTACCATGTACAATTAGTATAAATGTTTGTATATATATTTTATATATATGTGAGAGTATTGATAGGTCGATATAAGTATATACTGTATGTGCTCTGAGGTTAATTTGGAGGGGTTGAACTTGATGAAATTTGTCTTTGTTCATCCCAACTTAACTATGTACTTATGTTTAATAATATTCCTGGTGCAGGGAGTTAGGCAAAAATGTAATCTGGAGTGACTTGGTGTCTAGCATAACAGAACATAATCCAACTTCCGGCATTGCAGCTCTCTTGATTTCCACTGATTGGCTTCAGTCTCTTATTCAAATCAATGCAAGGTTGCTAGGATAATTTGAAGCATGGCAATCAGATTGCAGAAATTGTAAACTGGAGAGCTGCTGAATATAGTTACATAGTTAAATTGGGATGAAAAAAAGACAAACTCCATCAAGTTCAACCCCTCCAATGAAAGCCCAGCATCCATGCACACACCCCACCATACTTTCCCACAAATTAATATACCATAACTATACCAACTATAGAGGTTAGTATCACAATAGCCGTTGATATTATGTCTGTCGAAGAAATCATCCAAGTCCCTCTTAAAAGCATCAACAGACTCAGCATCACATCACCCAGCAGTGCATTCCACAACCTCACTGTCCTCACTGTGAAGAACCACCTACACTGCTTCAAATGAGTCTTCAAAAGTCCTTTTCTTCTAGTCTGAAGGGGTGGCCTCTGGTGATCCTCTTTATGGGTAAAAAGGTCCCCTGATATTTGTCTATAATGTCCTCTAATGTATTTGTAAAGTGTAATCATGTCCCCTCTCAAGCGCCTTTTTTCCTGAAAAAACAACCCCAACCTGGACAGTCTACCCTCATAATTTAAAGGGATCCTGTCATGGGAAAAAAAAAAGTTTTTTCAAAATGCATCAGTTAATAGTGCTGTTCCAGAAGAATTCTGCACTGAAATCCATTTTTCAAAAGAGCAAACAGATTTTTTAATATTTAATTTTGAAATCTGACAAGGGGCTAGACATTTTGTCAATTTCCCAGCTGCCCCAAGTCATGTGAATCGTGCTCTGATAAACTTCAATCACTCTTTACTGCTGTGCTGCAAGTTGGAGTGATATCACTCCCTCCCTTTCCCCCACCCAGCAGCCGAACAACAGAACAATGGGAGGGTAACCAGATAACAGCTCCCTAACACAAGATAACAGCTGCCTGGTAGATCTAAGAACATCACTCCCCATCTTCTTTTCTGCTGATTCACTGATTCACATGCTCTGTGCTGCTGTCACTTACTGAGCTTAGGGACCCACTCACAATATACAGTACACATAGAATAGAAATGTCACAATATAAGGCTGATTAGTAATTAATACAGATAATTACTACATGGCAGCACAGAAACCTGTGCAACTAGCAACAGAATTTAATAATCAGCCCTGTAGCATCAGCTTATATTACCACAAACCTCATTTTCTGCTGGATAATTAGTGACGACCCCTAAGCTTAGCTTCTCAGAAGCTGCTCAGAGCCCACTGAGCATGTGAGTGTAGCAGACACTTTCCAAGATGGTGACCCCCTGTGACAAGTTGGAAGTCCTGGATCATTACTGCTATCGACAAGCTGAAACGTTAGGCTGGTGCAGGATCAGTTTATAAAACATGGCATTTTTAGCTTGATTCCGTTTCAGGGTTTAGTTCTCCTGTAAAGGAGAAGTCTACCCTCCCTGTGCAAAACCCCTCCCCGCTGTAAACCCCCTCCCCCCAGCCATGTGACACCCCCCCCCCCAAGCTGCTACTTACCCCTCGGCGCAGGTAGACCGGGGGGGAAGGGTTTTGCACAGGGAGGGTAGACTTCTCCTTTAAGAGTGATGGGAGACTGGGGTACAGACAGACAGAGCCGGAACTAGGGGTAAGCAGAAGAGGCACAGAGGCAAAGGGGCATCAAGCACGAACCATTTCTGAGCCCTTCCCCTAGTCCGGACCCTTGTGTCAGTAAGATGTGGCTGCCGTCTATCTTTTAATGCGTGTGCGCTCTACTGCGCATGCGCACTGGCCGCCGTTTTGAAATGCCATATACGCTCTATCATGCCTGCGCACTGGTACGGCCGTGCTGCTTCCACTCTTCCGTCTAGGGTTGCCTGACCTGTATATTTGATGGCTGATCCCAATGTTATTAATAGGCAAAAAAGCTAAATATATAGGAAGGCCGGTAAGGGCGCCCGGCTGACTTGGCCCGGTGCTGGGTACAGAGTCAAAAATCTGGTAACTCCTGACTTTTGCACAAGTTAGATCCATTACATGCTGGGTATTGTAGTATTAACCAAAACTACATTACCCAACATGCATAGGGAGACAGGCTTGGCACATAGGGCAAGAAAAAACTGGTTTCTAAAGTACAAACCAGCTATAGGCCCAAAAAGAAACCCAAATCCGTACCTTGGCTGGTTTGAACTTTCAAAACCAGCCTGGCCTTTAAATTAGTAGCCCAATTAGCAGTGCCGGTCTTAAGCACATTGGACCAATTTGGCCCAATTGGGCCCCGCTCTTATGGGGGCCCCGCTCCAGTCCGAGCTCTGATTCCTATTCTCTTAATCCCCCAGTAGCCCAGACTACCCCTAATCCAGATTGACCCAGCCCGCTCAGACCTGATTGGCCCAGGCCACAGCTGAACCTGATTGTCCCAGCCCACCCCCCAAATCCAATTCACCCAGCCTGCCCCAAACCCAATTGGCCCAAATAACAAGTGAAATGCATTTATGTTGTATATATAATCCATCGTTCTGCACAAACACAGTTTATAGTGGTAACCAAAATGTGCACTTTTTTAGCGCACATAGATTAAAAAAAGTGAGGGAACATTTTCTCCCAGTTGCCCAGCCTGCTCCCACCCCCAACTGGCACCCGTCACTTGGACAGAGGGGTTCCTTCTAGGTGGCCCCGCCAAAATGGTTCCAATTGGGCCCCGCACTTAGTACGACTGGCCCTGCCAATTAGGCTGGAAAACAGCCAACCTGGCAATCCTGACGCAGGCAGACAGGACAGCTCACAAGGCAAATCTGCTCTAACAATGCAGAGAGGCGGGAGGAGGAGGTGGGCGGGGCTTGGTTACTGTGCTCTGAGCTGTCCAGACTGGGAGAATAGAGACGCAGATTTTAAAGGTGAGGCTCCTATAAATATCATGGGTACGGGGACATCCCAAGTACTGTATACATATTTGTTTTAACTTGCCAGTTTACTAACTGTGTGTATTTTAATGTCATCCTGAAATATAGCTCTTTCTCTCTCATATCCACTCAGTCAGCAAGAGAAATAAGAGGAATACAGCGAATTTAACATGGTTTGGCAACTCCCTACCTAATATGCTAAAAAGTATTTATTCATCTGGGTGAAACTTGCTTTAGCCGGACACTTTCCTACTCCGATCTGTGTGAGAATTCCACTCACATTAGCAAGGCACAGGAAGGTGAGGGAGTCACTGCCAGGGAACATTGCTATACCAGACATTATCCTTATTATTCAAAACAAAACTGATTACGTTTACATCACAATATTATACTCTGTATGTTACATTACACAGATTAGCACTCCCCTTTGTATTCAGATATGTGTTATATTATTACATCATGGTACAGTGTCTGTGTTGCAGATCTGTTGAATGAATATATATATATATATATATATATATATATATACATACAGGTATGGAATCCGTTATCTGTAAACCCGTCATCCAGGAAGCTCTGAATTACCGAATGGCTGTCTCCCATAGACTCAATTATAACTAAATAATCCAAATTTTTTAAAATGATTTCCTTTTTCTCTGTAATAATAAAACAGTAGCTTGGACTTGATAATGATATAATTAATCCTTATTGGAAGCAAAAACAGCATATTGGGTTTATTTAATGTTTACATGATTTTCTAGTAGACTTAAGGTTTGAATATCCAAATTACAGAAAGATCCATTATCCAGAAAGCCACAGGTCCCGAGCATTCTGGATAACAGGTCCCATACCTATATATATATATACCAGGGCCTGAACCAAGGGGTAGGCAGAGTAGGCACGTGCCTAGGACACAAAGATGAGGGGGCGCCAGGCACGTTCCTACTCTGTCGCCCACCCCCAGTCTGGTGTCCTCTCTGGCCAATGCTCTGCCCTTTTCTTTTTTTTTCGCTCCTGTGTGGCCCGGCCTTGATATATACTGTGATCTGGAAACAACTTATCCAGAAAGCTTCATATTATAAGTGTGTCTCCCCTAGACTCCATTTAAAATAAATAATTCAAAAAATTTTAACATATTTCTGTTTTCTTTGTAATAAAACACTACCTTGTACTTAATCCTAACTGAGATATAATTAGTCCTTATTTGGGTTTAATCTTTAAATGATTTTTAGTAGACTTAAAAGGATACTGTCATGGAAAAAAATGTTTTTTCAAACTGCATCAGTTTATAGTGCCGCTCCAGCAGAATTCTGCACTGAAATCCATTTATCAAAAGAGCAAACAGTTTTTTTTTATATTTCATTTTTAAATCTGACATGGGGCTAGACATATTGTCCATTTCCCAGCTGCCCCAGTCACGTGACTTGTGTTTTGATAAACTTCAATCACTCTTTACTGCTGAACTGCAAGCTGGAGTGATATCACCCCCTCCCTTTTTCCCCAGCAGCCTAACAACAGAACAATGGGAAGGTAACCAGATAACAGCTCCCTAACACAAGATAACAGCTGCCTGGTAGCACTCTATAGTAAAAACCCATGTCCCACTGCATTCCAGTCAGTTACATTGAGAAGGAAAATAAACAGCCTGACCGAAAGCAGTTCCCTTCTTAAGTGCTGGCACAAGTCTCATGACCAGGGGCAACTGGGAAATGGACATAATGTCTAGCCCCATGTCAGATTTCAAAACTGAATATAAAAAAATACATTTTTGGAGAAATGGATTTCAGTGTAGAAGTCTACTTGAGCAGCACTATTAACTGATGCGTTTTGAAAAAAATATGTTTTGCCATGATAGTATGCCTTTAAGGTTAGTTTCTATAAAAACCCTTATTGAATCTTGATACAGGGTGAAAAAATAAAAAATTCATATATATTGGATAACAGGTATGGGACCTGTTATCCAGAATACTCGGGACCCAGGGTTTTCCAGATAAGAGGTCTTTACGTAATTTGGAAGTTTATACCTTAAAGGGATACTGTCATGGGATTTTTCTTTTTTCAAAACACATCAGTTAATAGTGCTGATCCAGCAGCATTCTGCACTGAAATCCATGTTTTAAAAGATCAAACAATCTTTAATTTTGAAATCTGACATGGGGCTAGACATATTGTCAGTTTCCCAGCTTCCCCCAGACTTGTGCTATGATAAATTTCAGTCACTCATTACTGCAAGTTGGAGTGATATCACTCCCCCCTCAAACAGTGTAATTTAGAAATAAAAACTACATCATAAAAATCATGACAGAATCCCTTTAAGTCAGTGAGAGGTGCAAAATGTTTTTTTACCCCAAAATTATTATAATCACTTACCTGATACTGTACCCTGGGCCGATGATCCTGTGCCACAATATGATCCTCTTACATTGTATTCGTGCTGAGTTTGCATGTGCAGCAGAGTTTAAAAAAAAATTCTCTTAACTGAACATGTGTCTGCCCAGGGCCACAAAGAATGTTCTGTGGGCTCACTTAAAAGTGCCCTTGCCCTTAATGATGATAATTTCCATACTTTATCATTTCAGCTGCAATGTCAACTTTCTCTTTAACTGTTTTAATCCTCTAATAACACTGTTGTCTTGTGTAACAGTACTAATGTTTTTTTTTTAGATTGCTTCCTTTCTTTTAATACTCTCAACTGTTTATACCAGGTTTATCCAAGCATTTGTCTTCTGTTGGGTTACAAATGCTAAACAATTCCCGAAAGTCAGTGTAAAGATATTACATTTAGATTTTAAAAGGTGTTGAATCCAGACTTAAAATCAAAATAACATTGTATTTTATGAGTAAAGAACAGAGACCCTGACTAATTATATGGTTTTAACAAAGCTATTCCCAACACAAAGCATTCATGAGGGATGAGCTAGAACAGTGCTGTCCAACTTCTGTGGTACCGAGTGGTGGAGTGCTGATAATGGAAGCCAGTGTTGTCCGCTCCCTGTTTTAAACCACTCCCATGTTACCACAAGAACGTTTAAGACCATATCCACATTAATGGTAGCAGCCAGCAAACCAAAAAACCAAAAGGTCAAAGCAATAGAGATACACTAAACCTATGGGTCCTTACATTATATGAAAACCTGCCCTTAAATGCCTCCTTCTCCCATGTGGATAATGCAGTACACACACCCCTCCTTCCCCCCCCCCC
>CM044441.1:26115941-26210763 GCA_024363595.1 Xenopus borealis
TACAAAGAGAGCATAGGGCAGGCACAGTATGGCACACACAGGGAGCATAGGGTAGGCAGATTATGGCACACACAAGGAGCATAGGGCAGGCACAGTATGGCACAGACAGGGAGCATAGGGCCAGCAGAAAACAGCAGAAGACAGGGACTGCTGTGACACAATGCTGGTATCCCTCCAGCAGTTTGTTTGAGAGGTTAACAATATGGGCAGAGCCGTCCCCCATTCCACACTTAAAAAGCAGCATTGGAGCGGGTCAAAGGGGAGCAGAATTGCTAGTGCATTGAGCGCAACAGCATTCTCTGCACTAGCGGAGCCAGACTTCTAGGTTAAAAATGTGGCTCTTAAAGTTACAAGAGGCAGCTTTTTGCCTCCCCTTATAACTGGCTGCTCGCTGTTCTCACCTTGCCTCATGGCAGGAGTGGTCCTGAATATGGGCACTTTCAGTCTGGGTCTGAGTTGTGAACAGTACAGGGCTTTAGAGGTTTGAACAATAGAGATTTTACAGGGGTGAACAATGCATAACCTTCCTGTTTGAATTTGAGGTATAAACATGCAGGGGCCACTTAATCTCTATAGGTACACAAAGGTAAGCAAGGTAAGGTAAGCAGTCACAGCCGCCAATTGCACAGCACTGAGCTATCATTTTGGAGAGAAGGCTTGTTTTCTCATATACATTTCATCACTGCAGGGATTCTTCAGTTTGCCTCAGCTTACTCAGTTACACTATTTAGTAGTTACTGTAGTGTTTAATGCAGTGGTCCTCAAACTTGCCCCTCCAGCTGTTAAGGAACTACAAGTCCCACAATGCATTGTAGTTCCTTAACAGCTGGAGGGCCAAGTTTGAGGACCACTGGTTTAATGTAATACTAACTCTGTTTCTTTCACTCTTTGGATACAATTATGCAAAATATTTTCAATATGGTTAGTCAAAATCGTAATCTATAATGATTGTCGTGAACAGATTGCTAACGTATTATCCAGAATACAACTTCCTCTTTTACAACTCTCTAACCTGTTAGTTTGCCAGCGACCAACTGACTGGTAAACCTTTATAGATAAAATTTTTGGCTTGAAAACTGTATTGAAAACTTTTTAGTTTTTTAATCTGTTTACCCAGTTTCATTATTACACTGAACGGTTCCTTTAAGACATCAGTAATGGTTATCTCTTATCTCTGTTTGCTTCAGTGAAATTACTCATAAAAAATGTTAATTATATCCCGCTGTCGAGTGCTGACCTTTTACTTACTGTACATCCCATACTGTACTTCGCACCTCCCACTGGTTCAACAGAATGTCTTTATTCTGGATTTATTCTGAATCAATGTTATTGTCCATTAAAATGAACTGGGGTAACATTTGCAGAAGCCTGTCTGTTTTATGGGGTTGTCAACTGTTACCAAAGCGATTGGCGTAGGCTGTGATGCTGTTGTGTTATAACATTTAGAGCACTGCAAGTTGCACAATTACAAACTAGATCTGTCAGTCCTATGTTTTTCCATTTGTTTGGGTATAACAACGCCTGAACACACCGGGTTATGAATATATATATCTGCATATTTTTGCTAGACATTCTGTGCAAAGAAATACATTTATCTTTAGACCTTGGTTAAATATAAAGCAGAGTAAACCAAAGAATAAAGTAAAGTTTAGTTTGTAAACTACATTGTATTGCCAAAGGCAATTTGTCTTTCATTGGGAACTTACTGTATATTCTTCAAAGATGAGTATTTTGAAATATAAGTAATGTATTCATTAAGGGGCATATTCATCAAGGGTCAAGTTTCAGAATTCTCACATTTGAATTTAATTTCCCATATTTGAGTGTAAATTCGAAGGTGAGATTTATCAAACCTCAATCATGGAAGCAGTCCTAATTCAAATATTTGCCACCTAAAACCAATCGAATTCATGTACAAGTCAATATCAGAGGTCCTTTTGATGTTAATAGCCTTCCTGACATTTGAGTTTTTTTTGGGAGAAAAAATTGATTTCATACAAAACGTATATGATTTTCATTTTCTGGTTGGAACTATTCGAATATTAGCCATTCAATTTTTTTCTTAAATAACCTCCCAGTTGAATTGTGAGTATATTTGAAATTAAAACATTCACATGAATTCAAAAATGTTTTATTTAATTTGCTATTGTACCCTCAGCTTTTCCAGCAGTATTGTGCTATGCACCGGGATTAGCTGTGTTAAAGGGGTGGTTCACCTTCAAGTTAACTTTTAGTATATTGTAGAAGGGCCAATTCTAAGAAACTTTTCAATTAGTCTTCATTATTTATTTTTCATCGTTTTTTAATGATTTGCAATTTCCTTCTGTTTCTTTGCAGCTTTCAAATGGGGGTCACTGACACCATCTAAAAACAAATGCTCTGTAAGGCTACAAATGTCTTGTTATTGCTACTTTTTATTACTTATCATTCTATTCAGTCCATCTCCTATTCATATTCCAGTTTCTTATTCAAATCAATGCAGGGTTGCTAGGGATATTTGTACCCTAGAAACCAAATTGCAGACACTGCAAACTAGAGAGCTGCTGAATAAAAAGCTAAATAACTCAAAAACCAAAAACAATAAAAAATGAAAACCAATTGCAAATTGTCTCAGAATATCACTCTCTATATTATACTAAAAGTTAACTCAAAGGTGAACAACCCCTTTAATAGTGAGGAAAACTTGGGCACCTTAGAGCCCATACATGTAGGGGCAGATTTATCAAGGGTCAAAGTAAAAATTCAAAGTAAAATTAATTTTGAGCTATTTTTGTGTACTTCAACTACCGAAATTTATCATGTACAGTCTCGACCATTCGTCATCTATAACCTGACGAATTACTGTTTTGGCTGATGGGGGAGTCATTTGGTGGATTTTGAAAAATCAAAGGTTTTCTTTGGAAAAAACCCGCAACTGCCGACCCGTGTATATACCCGCACAAGTTCTAGTTTTTTTTTTTTAAAGTCCCATATCTAACTTCGATTTGAACAATTCGATTGGAGCCTGTTCATCCGCAGAAAAAAACTTTTGATTTTTGATTTTTTTAATACATTTTCGGTTGGTCTTTTTTTCTTAGAATTTCGAAGTTATGGGAGTTCAAAAAAAACTCTCATAACTTTGAAATTCGATCCTTGATAAACAGTTGTTCCCCTGCTCATCATCCCAGCTGCTGCACTGACGCCCAAGTTAAATTGGTGCCAGAGGCTAGGGTCCTGCGCAGAACCAAATTTTGATACCCGGAACTGCAACCCGCATTCTTACCCACTTGGACCCCCTAACTGACCTGACCCGCAAGTGCCTTATCTGCGACCCGCTGACCATCAAGAAACAGAAAATGCTGTCGTAAACAGGAAGTGACATCTTTGGAGTGGGAGAGGTCAGAACAAATTTTTAAAAACATAAATAAATGAGTAAATGACCGATTGCACCTTAAAGGAAGGGGGTCCACTGTACTAGGGGAAAGAATGGCTAAGAAGTTGGAGGTGTGTTTAAACTAGGCAAGGGGGTGAGATAAAGAATTATGGTGAAGGCAGGGTAGTGGGATTAGTAAGGGGTCATGGGGAAGGAGTGAGGGGGGCACATAGTTTACCAGCTAATACTAACTTAACATATAATGCAATTTTCAAAAGTAAAAGTAGTAACCTCCACTGTATGCTGGCAAATGCACAGAGTTTGTCGGATAAAATGGGAGACCTAGAATTAATTGCATGCTCTAAAAATTATGATATAATTGGTATCACTGAGACCTGGTGGGATGAAACATGACTGGACTGTGAATCTAAACGGTTACACCCTTTTTAAGAAGGACAGAGGGATTATAAAGGGTGGAGGATGTGTTTGTATGTAAAGCCTGAATTAAGGCCATGCACTAAAGAAACCATTGCTGGCACTGGTGAGGGTGGGTGTGGAATCCCTCTGGGTAGAGATTTTGACTGGGCAAAAGGTTACAAAGAAAATTATCATGGTGTATGCTATAAACCACCTCATATAAGTGACAAGTATGAAGCCCAGCTACTCTTACAGACAGAAGCCGCTTCACAACTAGGTGAAGTTATCACTGTAGGTGACTTCAATTATCCAGACATTGACTGGGGTAATGGGGTTACCAAGACAGAAAAAGCTAGTAGGTTTGTAAATATTCTGAATGACAACTTTTTATTCCAGCTCGTTCAAGAACCTTTAAAAAGGGATCCTGTTCTCAGCCTCAAAACTGTAGTCCAGTTAGTCTAACGTCAGCTGTAGCAAAGCTTTTCGAAGGGTTAATAAAGGATAAGATACTGGACTTCATAGCACTCTGCCAGCATAGTTTTATGTGTGATAGATCTTGCCAGACTAACAATTTCTTTTTATGAGAAGGTGAGCAGAGACCTCAATTCTGGGATGGCAGCAGATGTGATTTACTTAGACTTCGCTAAAGCATTTGCTACAGGGCCACACAGAAGGTTACTTGTTAAATTAAGGAGTGTTAGCCTGGAACATAGTTTTTGTTCCTAGAGAGAACTGGCTAAAAGATAGACTAAAAAGAGTGGTGATAATGGGGTACCGCAGGGCTCTATACTGGGTCCCTTGCTTTTCAACTTAATGACCTGGATGTGGGCATTGAAAGTACGGTTCCTGTTTTTGCAGATGATACTAAATTGTGCAGAACTATAGGTTCCATGCAGGATGCTGCCACTTTGCAGAGTGATTTGTCTAAGTTGGGAAACTGGGCAGCAAACTGGAAAATGAGGTTCAATGTTGATAAATGCAAAGTTATGCACTTTGGCAAAAATAATGTAAATGCAAGTTATACACTAAATGGCAGTGTGTTTTTGTAGATAACAAGTTGTCTAATTCTGATCAGTGTCATTCTGTAGCTACTAAAGCAAATAAAGTTCTGTCTTGCATAAAAAAGGGCATAAACTCAAGGGATGAAAACATAATTATACCTCTTTATAGATCCCTAGTAAGGCCTCATCTGGAGTATGCAGTGCAGTTTTGGACTCCAGTCCTTAGGAGGGATGTAAATGAGCTGGAGAGAGTGCAGAGACTAAGTGCAACTAAACTGGTTAGAGGGATGGAAGACTTAAATTATGAGGGGAGACTGTCCAGGTTGGGGTTGTTTTCTCTGGAAAAAAGGCGCTTGCGAGGGGACATGATTACACTTTACAAATACATTAGAGGACATTATAGACAAATATCAGGGGACCTTTTTACCCATAAAGAGGATCACCAGAGGCCACCCCTTCAGACTAGAAGAAAAGGACTTTCATTTGAAGCAGTGTAGGTGGTTCTTCACAGTGAGGACAATGAGGTTGTGGAATGCACTGCCGGGGGATGATGTGATGCTCATTCTGTCAATGCCTTTAAGAGGGGCTTGGATGATTTCTTGGACAGACATAATATCAAAGGCTATTGTGATACTAAACGAACAAACAAGTTGGGAGGGGTGCAGGCCCGGACTGGCAATCTGTAGTGTTCGGGCAAATGCCGATGGGCTGCTTACTTTGAAAGGTAAATGTGCTGCTCACCTAAAAAATGCAAATTAGGTATGTCTTTAATATGTAAATTAACCAGTCACTTTAGAAATGTAAATGAGCTGTCCGTAATAGCCAGCCACAGCTAAGCTTATACCTGCATTTGTTAGTGCACAGGTCAGTACTGACATGGGAGGAACCAGGAATTCTGACCAACTTCAGTTAGTAATATTAGAGTTGCTTGCTATATACCCATTCCCTTATGCTTATGATAGGTATGTTGGCAACAGGAGGATCCATGCTCAGAACAATCATTTCAGCCAGTATATGGAACACTGTGATATGTAGCATTAATTGCATGAGACAGTCTAGTCTCTTGAAGTATGCAACACTTTGGCCCTGTGACACACATGGTAATTAAAGTCCTTTTACTGCCAGGGTACATTGTCTAGCTGGTGGCACACACAGCAAAAGTTTGAATATACTGTAAGTATAGGGCCACTAATCCATCAGATAGAATAGTTGTGATAGAAACTAGGGGGAGATATTTGTTGCAAGGGCCAGTTCCAGCACATAGGGTGTATATTATTGCTGGGGATTATATGGTAATTTACTTTCTAATCTATTAATTAACACTAGTTCTAGTTAATGTTGGGGTTGGAAATATATATCATACTTTGCATGCTCATAAATATATGGGCTGCTTCGATACTTTTGTCAGGGCTGCTTTTTCCTCCCAGTCCGATCCTGGAGCGGTGTGTGTATGGATCCTGGGGTTTCATTTGGAGGGGTTGAACTTGATTGGCTTTGTAAATGTATGTAACTATATATATGTAACTGAAAGAGTTGTGCCTATTATGCTAGATGCACAAATCAGAGGGGCAGTACACAAATCTTACATCTAGTTGTAATTTATGATGGTGTTACTGCTATTATATACATGGTACGACAGCTGCATTATATTTACATTATACAGTATTTCATTTTGCTTTATATTATTCTAGCATCATTTAAAATATGTAGAAATATTTGATTTCCCAGGAAGTGTTAACACCTCTGTATTTTCAGCCCTGAAGCACTGTTCCCATACAATTCACTTCAATTTGAATAGGTAATTTTGCGGAACAGACCAGGATCAAGCAGTACTTTGCTGCAAAAACTCCTTTAATGACACAACATGTTTAGAGCTAGTTTGCTCAAAGAGCAAAGGGCCTTCATGATGGTGTAAATCCACACACCAAGTATAATAGTGATGTGCGTGCGGGACGAGAAAATTCTTGACCCGCACCCGACCCTAACCAGACTAATCAAGACCCCGCATAGGGTTGCCACCTGTCCGGTTTTGAACCGGACAGCCCGGTATTTTGAAGGGCTGCCCGGTTCAATGCTTCCTGCCCGGTTTTCCATATAAGGAAAACCGGGCGGGATTAGCTTGATTGACGCCGCGATCGGCCAATCGGCGATCGCGGCGTCATAGCTCCGCCCACTGACATCACGGGACCGCCCACTGACGTCACGGGACCGCCCCGTGACGTCATGGGACCACCCCCCTGTCCGGCTTGAGCCACAGGGAAAGGTGGCAACCCTAACCCCGCACCCAGCACATGGTTCCATGCTTCCTTATATAACCCCGCTGGGGTGGCAGGCTTCTATATCTAGACACAATTTGAGGTGGAAGTTGCAGAACTGTTAGGTCGTGGGCGAGGAAGGGCAGCAATGGCAGATGGAAAAGCTTGGCCAGCACCTGTCTGTGGCCCAAATTTTAATCATTTAGGGGCTGATTTTCTAAGGCTCGAATTTTGAAGTGGAAAATACGTCGAAATTGGACCATCAAATTTTTTTTGGGGGGTCGTTCTTGAAAAACGGCTGTATTTGATCGAATGAAAATCCTTCGAATTGTTCGAATCATTCGATTCATTAGAACTATTCGAAAGATTTTCACCAAAATCCTTGGATTTCTCAGAAGTTCTGTGAGGTCCCCCATAGGCTAAAATGGCAATTTGCCATTTTTTACACGCTTCGCGCTTTAGTGAATTTGCACCTATGTGTATGGCAACCAATCATTGGTTGCTGAAATTATAAAAATAATAAAAATCATATTGCAGATTGTCTGAGAATATCACTCTCTATATCATACTAAAAGTGAATTGAAAGGTGAACAACCCTTGTAACAAATGTGAGCAGCAAGTTGTTTGGCTAGTGTATGTATTCAGCATTGCGTGAGAAGGAGAGTATCTGTTCCTGTTGTGATCAGTCAGCAGTCAGATGATATCTGTGCGAGTAATGCTAATTTGATTCCATAGAGATACTACTTGTCTTCTCAAAATCTGATAGTAAAGAGTGTTTTTCATATTATTATTAATAATAATAATAACAACAACATATTACATTATATCTTTTTAAATAAATCTGCCTTTATAAACTTCCAAATGTTAATGATTACATATTACATATTAGTAAGATTACACAGCATCCTGTTGGTTTATGAGCATTGCTTAATCTCTGTGTTCAGACAATAACAGCAGAGCACAAGGTTCGGATCTCAAGAATGACTCTCTCACGGAAATGTGTCATTGCCATAAAAGGTATTCTAGTCATTCAGCACAGTGTGTAGTGAAAACATTCCCAGCTCTCTGAGCTAGCTTTGGCTAGTCATTGTCACGTGAAAGAATTGAGTTTACCCTGTGTTGCCTCATGAAGCTATTTCTGTGTTTTACAAACAAAGTTAGCATTAAGAAGCATATCTGTGTTGAATTTGCACTGCCAGCAGAACTCTCATATTGTCCCCATGTGCCATAGCCTTTACACAAACTGACTCAGAAGCTATGTCTGCTTCCCAAGCTCCAAACGCAGAAAAGCGGAGTCACTTTCACTAAAAAGTAAGCCCCCCAACTTCAGTTCTGTTAAACCTCCAACCATATCCACTCTTTGGGCTGCCATTAGAAATTATGGGGCACTGTACAACAAAATTTTCTCGGTCCCAGCCCAGACCCCTCCCACCCCCAGCCCAGATCCCTCCCACACGACAGTAAAAAGGCCACACAGAAATCAGCTCTAAAAAATGGTAACCCCTCATACACAATGAAAAACATTGCCTAGAAAAAAGAATCACACACCAATGTATTTGTTCTAAATGTGCAGCAAAACCTGACTCCGCCTCCTTCTCGCAGAGAGACAGATTGCTAAGAGGGATATCGAAGAGAAACTTCAGTAGAGAATAGGGTTGCCACCTTTTCTTGAAAAAAATACCGGCCTTCCTATACATTTATCTTTTTTGCCTATTAATAACATTGGGATGAAACATTGAAAATACCGGCCAGGTAGCCACCTTAGTAGAGAAGTGTTGTGTTTGGTAGCCGAGGATGAGGAGAGTATAACAGTGCTTTATTAGCAGGTTCATGCAGCCATTACATAACAGCAGTAAGTCTTACTTTCACTTTCAAGCTGTACAGAAAGTCCTATGTATGCACAGTGCCACCTGCAGGCCATTTGTATAAACACCACATATTCCCCCTATAGTAGGAAAGCATTTGGACAAATATATAAACAGTAACAATTAAACCGTATGTATCTTAAAGCAATAAGCTTTTTTGGGTGGAATTTTTACTGTTTTAGCTTGGATGAACGTGTGGCTTTTTTAATGTTGTGTGGGTGAGATCTAGGGAGGGGCTTTGGGTTGTGCTGAGGAGGGGGCCCAGAAGATGTTGTTGTAAGGGGCCCCATGATTTCTGATGGTGGCCCTGGGTGTAGCATTATTGCACCTAAAGAATCACACACAAATATAATTTCACTGCCAAGGACAGGAAACAATGCAATTCTGACAAAATTGTGTCTGAATCGTGTGAGACCACAAGTGCTACTGTGAACATTTAGACACAGAAATACATTTGCATCAACACATTCCTGATTCCAGTTCATTTGTTGTGTCAACGAGGGGCTGGAACTAGGGGTAGGCAGAGTAGGCAGGTGCCTAGGGCGCAAAGCTGGGGAGGGCACCAGGCACATATCTTCTCTGCCTCCTACCTACCCCTAGTCCACTCCCCTCTCTATTCTTGACTGTTGGGTTGCACTCACACCAGTGTCTGTAGGTGCCTTGCGTCCACACACACGAGCGTCTATTAGCGTGTGCATGCACCAAGTCGGCGCTGCGGCCAACCTGGCCCGGCTCTCAAATTACGATATGATTATGGGGAAAACACTGCGTAGTAGGTAAAAACATACCGATTTGCACCTTTTGATTTGAACACTGAACTTGCGGCTGTAAATGACCCTTCTTGTGTTTGAGTCTGATCTCTGAGGTGTTTGTATGCACAAGAACAACTGCACTGGTTATGGTGGAAACCGGGTCCCGATGCTCCATTGGTGTGATCATAAAACATTTTCATTGTTTGAAACCATTTATTCTCATTTAATCTGGAAAAAAAAAGCACTCAAAGTGAAATCAAGCAAGTGATGATTAAAATTAGCAGGTCATAAACTTACATGCTCTTTAGAGTACAAGGTCATGTTCTAGACCATGGTTTCCTGAAGTTAACCACATCCTCTTGCAAGTCTACACAGGTACGCAATAAGTCTGCTTAGAAAAATATCTTCCTCAGTTCCCAGCCTAGGTCTGAATTGAGATTAAAAATACACCCTGGTATTTCAAGAGCACAGAGGCCACACACCTCCTAAAAACCCACTCAAAAGTAACTGTCTACGGCATCTTACAGCCAAAGTTTTGGACCCACAACCCCTCCAGAGGTCCAACAAAGTGGCAAATTCACTAAGATCCGAAGTTGCGACATCTTTGCCGCATGTTGCCAGGCATAGTTTCCCCAGCACTACGCAGATTCACTAAATTGCAAAGTTGTGCTCAGGGAGGCGAACGGTAGTGAAGTTGCACTACCGTAACTTCGTCAGGCAAAGCGAAGTTACGCTGGCAATGCCTAATTTGCATACTGTGCCAAGTTAAAGTATAATGGACACATATGCTACAGCCACTACATTACACTACACAAGCCCAGGAAGCCTTTAATAAATAAAATAAAGTTGTTCCATTGCCCTACACATGTGCCCACTGTAAATTTGAGTTGCCATATGTTAGGAAATGTAGGGGGGAAGGAGGGTACCCTAAAAATAATTTATGATCTTTTTCAGCCAATTACTCTAAAAAAGTTAAAGATGTCAGAGTTTTTTGGGACTTAGACATAATTTCAACTTTTTTTTACGAAACTACCATCCACTAGTGGACTTCTAGTGGAACTACTAGTGGATTTATCCTGGTCTAAATTTAGGGTTGAATTCTCCTTTAAGGCAAACCAATTGAGGAGCGTTTCTAAGAAAAGGGCATGATATCCAATCACTGCCTCTGGTATTTAGAGGCATTTAGCAAAGTATAAAGTACAGGAAAGGCTGTCTCAAAAAGACTCCATTATAATTAAATGATCCAAATTTTTAAATCTGATTTCCTTTTTCTCTGTAATAATAAAACAGTAGCTTGCACTTGATCCCAACTAAAATATAGTTGGAAGCAAAACCAGCCTATTGGGTTTATTACAGCGCTGCAAAATATGCTGGCGATGTATAAATAAATGCCAATATTAATAATAATTCAATGTTTACATGATTTTCTAGTAGAAGTAAGTCATGAAGATCCAAATTATGGAAAGATCCGTTTGCCGAGCATTCTGGATACCAGTATATAGGTTCCAAATGGAGAACTATGGGAGCACATGAGTATTGCATCTATGATCTAATTAAAATGAAAAGTTATTTAACAAGCTCCAGGTCAGTAGGTTCCTAGACAGCAGCAGGAGGAGGAGGAGGGAGGAGGAGGAGGAGGGAGCAGGCAGAGGATGATGTAAGTACAATAAAAGCTTCTGCTGGGAGGTGCCTGTCCCAATCTCACACTGTTCTCTTACAGAAGGCATCCTTATCACTGTTAAACATTAACAATGTGACTGGGCTGGCTGCATTGGGGTTCCAATGGATCTGCCTGAGGGATATAAAACCTGTCAAATCATTCCTCATTTATTGAGCGGAAGGAGGAGCCCGGTGTTTTTATACGTGCATCATTCTGCCTCCAGCCTCTTGGTTCAGCAGCATTCCACCTTGCTGCCTTAAATCTGACTTTAACAAGTGTATCAAGTACAACAGTAACTCCAGGATTATTCTGCCCGTTGGTGAAAACAGTTATTCCAGGTAAACAGAGGCTACTGAGTACTTATTACTCTATTGCTACTCATTTACTGTCATTGCTATGTGACTTTCTGTGGTGATTCCAGTTAATGTGTGTGTGAACCCTCTGATCTGTATCTCTGGTCCTGCCTGTATTTGACTTCTGTAAGGCTGTTATTGGACATTATTGGATTTCTATGCTGGGCAAATGGTTTTGTTGGACCTGGCAGCAGTCCTATAAAATGTACTACTAACTCTGGAAAGTGGGACAGAAAACATAGTGTTTACATTTATTTCATTAAGTCTGGGAATTGAACTATAGTCAGGCAATCAAAACCTTTCATGAATTTTCTGAATCATCTTACAATTAGATTAATGTATTCATATTTGTATTTTCTATAGATTCTAAATATGGAGCCAGAGCAGAAGACTGCAGCGAATGGTTCAGCCGACATCACTGTCGCCATATCAGACCCCAATGCAAACAGGTTATTTCTCTTTCTCTGTGTTAGCAATAAGATGACATATTCTCTCACAAACCCTTTGTTTACTGCGAGTAACTGAATTCCTGCTGTGACTGAGCAAAGGGAAAGTTTACCTCGTTCAGTAACCGTAAAAGAAACTGCCATACACAGCACATAAATTACTATATTTTAGTATTACTTGTAAGAAATACACTGACATAAACCAGGCTTTAACCCCTGCTAAATTTATCCTGAGTGCTGCTACAGATGGAGGTGGACCAAATCCAGAATTCGGCTCGTCATTCTGCCAGCATTCTGCCTTCTTTTCAGCAGGTTTCGAATTAGGCTGAATCCAAGTGCCTGGCCCAACCAGGCCCGGACTGGTAATCCCAAAATGGTAGATTTAGTGCATCCCTAAAGTGGACATTTTATATAGTATTTTTGTGTCTCTCTAATTAATATTTTAGTACAGCATATATGGTACAGGTATGGAATCCATTATCCGGAAACCTGTTTTCCAGAACGTTCCAAATTATGGAAGGGCCGCATCCCATAGCCTTCATTATAATCAAATAATCCACATCTTTAAAAATGATTTCCCTTTTCTCAGTAATAATAAAACAGTAGCTTGTACTTGATCCAACTAAGATATAATTATTCCTTATTGGAAGCAGAACCAGACTATTGGGTTTGTTTAATGTTTACATGATTTTCTAGCAGATTTATGGTATGAAGATTAAAATTATGGAAAACCCCAGGTCCCGAGCATTCTGGATAACAGGTCCCAAACCTGTACCAATTTTCAACGTGCCAGAGGTGGTCTCTACCAACTATCTTCAACAGTCCATTAACAAATTATTACAATTATAACTATTATTATTATTGTCTTTAAATTCCCTTTTAAGGGTAAGGCCAGACGGGAAGATTCAAGGAGATTTGTTGCCTGGCAACTAATCGCCTCTTCTTTGGGGCGACAAATCTCCCCGAACCGCTTCCCACTGCCTTCCAGTGTCTTTAATGAATAATCGCCTGCACCTATTCACACGCCGCTGGCTTTTCCAAAGTCGCTTGAAGTTGCCTCCTTAGTTGATTTTGGGAAAGCGCAGCACCGCGTGTGAATAGGCGCAGGCAATTATTCATTAAAGACACTGGAAGGCAGGGGGAAGCAGTTCGGGGAGATATGTCCCCGAATCTTCCGGTCTGGCCTGAGCCTTAAGCCTTATATACAAAATATATCAATAAATAAAATCTCTAAATAGTGGTTAGGCATAATCAGTAATATAGAACAGGAGTGAGGACAGTTGTATCCACAATGCACTACTAAGAAAAAACTCATGGTTATTACTACATTTTACCAGTTGCTTAGAAAACTGTCAATTTTATCCAATCATTCAGATGATATCCATGGTACAAATTTCAGCCAAGGTCATCTGCCCAAAATACATGTATCGAAAATCTATGAAAAATCTGATTCCGGTTTTAATTGATACGCAAATGGGCAGCTTTAATTGTATATTCCAACCTATTGTGGTGTGACGTCAAGGACTGGCAGGTCCCTGTGACTAGGCTGCTGGTGTGCACTATGTTCAGGAAACTCAGCAAGTCTGGACATGTCTTATGTAATATTCTCATCATGATATTTTATAGGATCTTGACATTTCTGTACTCTATTCTGAGTATATACACTGTGACAATATGAGTTTCCTCTACATCCAAGCATCACCTGTCCATAACTGGCCGAATAGTAATAACAGTCTGTATTGCCAGGTTTAGACATGCTTACCAGTGACCTGTAAGTATGGTTGCCACCTGGCCGGTATTTTTGATGGTTGATCTCAATGTTATTAATAGGAAAAAAAAAAGAAAGATATATAGGAAGGCCGGTATTTTTTTTCACGAAAAGGTGGCAACCATACCCATAAGGCATTGTGTAGCTAACATTGTGATGTGCAAGAAAATCCGATATAAGCACTGTACTTTATTGAATTTGTACTATTTACCCTTAACTTATTTTATATCAATACATTTTATTTATTTGATTTTCAAGAAAACGCAATGATATTTGGCATAATGGTTTCATAATGTCTAATAATATTGACAAATGTCCATAAGTTAAAGTACAAAATATCTATATTTCAATGATTAGACCAGTCGCTCTAGATTTATTACTAGATAAACAAACAGTAATAAGCCAAGAACTGAATAGGGACAGAAAGCTGGACACAATCAGCCTAACCATAGCCTAATAGAGGTATGAGACCGGTTGTCCAGAATGCTCGGGAACTGGGGTTTTCCAAATGACTGATCTTCATACCTAAATTCTACCAAAACATCACTTAAACATTCAATAGACTGGTTTTCTTTCCAATAAGGATTGATCATTTTGTTTGGATTAAGTACAAGGTACTATTTTAATATTACAGAGAAAAAGGAAATCATTTAAAAAATTTTTAAAAAATTGAGTCTATGGGAGACAGCCATTCTGTAATTCGGAGCTTTCTGGCCTGCTTAGTGGCCTGAGCATGGGCCAAAATATCAGCGTTCTCAACAAATATCTTGTTGGGCATCTGTTAAAAAAATGATGCACTTTTTAAAATTCTGTCTGGTGAGGACCACTTTGGGCTGTTGAAGCACTCCTCTTACAAGGAATGTACTCCTAGTATGATCTGATTGATAGTTGATGGTAAAACATTTGGATGAGCTTGAGTTTACCCACAAACTTGATTTTTCCATGCTTGACCAACTTAAGGCCAAATCCTGCTTGTAGCACTTAATTTGTAGCAGTTTTTGCTACTGTATGAGACAGGCATCTATTAGTTTTGCTCGCTTTCACAAAGTATGAAACTGGAGTCAATGAGAAAGTGGGGTAAAGCTATGGGCTCTGTTGTTTGGAAACCCTTTATCAAGAAAGTTTTGAATTATGAGAAGGTCATCTCTCATACACTCCAATTTAATCAAATAATTAAACATTTTGAAAATGATTTACTTTTTTTGTCTGTAATATTAAAACAGTACCTTGTATTTGAACCCAACTAATATACATGTACTCCTTATTGGTGGCAAAACCAGTTTATTTGGGATTAATTTATGTTTAAATGTTTTTTTTAGTAGACTTAAAGTGCAACACGTCTAAAAATGCTGTAATTTTTATACTAACTATAAACATGAATTTACTGCACCAGTTGGCACAGGGGCTGCCATCTTGTGACTACATCTTGTTATATATCTTTGCAAGACCATGACTACACACATGATCAGTGTGGTCTGGCCTTCAGTTGAGAGGTTAAGCTTAGGGATCGTTAAAAATTATCAAAACACCACTAGTGATGGGCGAATTTATTCGCATGGGGCGAATTCCCGCGATTCGCTGCTGGCGAATAAATTTGCGAAACGCCTGCAAAAATTCGCAAGTGAAAATTAGCTGAAAATGACGCGACGTGTGTCGGAAACGACGCGCCGCGATTGACGCAACGCGCGTCAAAAACGACGCGCGACTCGTTTCACAAATTTTTTCACCGTTTCGCGAATTTTTCTGCGAAGCGAAACGGGTGAGATTGCCCATCACTAAACACCACAAGTCATATAGTATCTACAGCAAGACTGATTAATAATCAGAATATGCAGACTGCACTGGGTCTGTGGATGCAAGTTTACACAGTTGCAGGCTGCTCTACAGGGAAACAGACAAAGCAGCTTGAGTTCTGGTGTGGGGACTCCCTTCTGCCATTTGAAAGTAAGATCGTTTCCCTGCAGAGCAGTTTGGGAACATCTGAAATTTCCTATCTGCAGAGCAAGTATAACGAAGGGGAAATTTCACTGCATACAGTCAGGTTTATTATAAAAACGGTACACATTTTTTAATTAAAGTATATTAGATAGGTTTTATTAAAGAAAGTTAAATTGGGATTTAATTTTTTTGCCTTTACATTAAGGTATATAGATTAAAAATTCAGGAGAGACCTCTTATCTGGAAAATCCCAGCAGTATGGTCAGATCCCATGTATGTGTATTTGTGCAGAAGTAGCAGAAGCAGGAATGCTGGTGTTAGGTTTTTCACTCTGACAAATATCTCTTATTTATCCAAGCAAATAGAATGTCAGTAACACATTTTAAAAACATTTGTGGAAAACATATAGATGTTCTTGCTCCAGTTGAATTTATGTGAAAGAGAAGTGAAAATTTGTGGGAAGTCACCAGGACTAGTTCACAAAGTCATTCTAGGCTTCCGTGGAGCTCACATTTGCTCTGTAAGGTTGCATGTGATTCTGTATTATGTGTGTGGTTATACACAAGAGAGACAAGAGAGTGCATGTTTTGTGGCTCAATACGCTCCATTTGTCTGCATACTGACTGATAATCGCAGGCCCAGAATCAGCCCCATCATGAAGTTGCCTTAACTAAGGCCATAGAAAAAGTTCAATACAAATTTTAAAAGCATAACAGCAACATTGCTAATGAATTTATTACCTGTGTATCATAAACTGCTGCGTTGACTTTGAACTTTGGAAGCAGCAGAAAATATTGTTAAAGGGATACAAATAGGGTTGCCAACTTTTCCTGAAAAAAATACCGGCCTTCCTTTCCATTTTTTCCCTATTAATAACATTGGAATCAACCATCAAATATACCGGCCAGGCCGGTAAAATACCGGCCAGGTGGCAACCCTACATACAAAACACATCAGTTAATAGTGCTGCTACAGCAGAATTCTGCATTGAAATCCATTTCTCAAAAGAGCAAACAGATTTTTTTTATATTTCATTTTGAAATCTGACATGGGGCTAGACATATTGTCAATTTCCCAGCTGCCCCAAGTCATGTGACTTGTGCTCTGATAAACTTCAATCACTCTTTACTGCTGTACTGCAAGTTGAGTGATATCACCCTTCTCCTTTTCCCCCACCCAGCAGCCTAACAACAGAACAATGGGAAGGTAACCAGATAACAGCTCCCTAACACAAGATAACAGCTGCCTGGTAGATCTAAGAACAGCACTCAGTAGTAAAACCCATGTACCACTGCGTACTATTCAGTTACCTTGAGAGGAAAAGCAACAGCCTGCCAGAAAGCAGTTCCCTCCTAAAGTGCTGGCACAAGTCACATGACCAGGGGCAGCTGGGAAATTGACAATATGTCTAGCCCCATGTCAGATTTCAAAACTGAATATAAAAAAATCTGTTTGCACTTTTAAGAAATGGATTTCAATGCAGAATTCAACTGGAGCAACACTATTAACTGATGCGTTTTGAAAAAAACATGTTTTCCCATTGACTGGATCCCTTTAAATAAATATTTAGTTACAGTATATCTGTCTGGCAAAAATGTTGGTAACAGACAGACCACCTTTCAGTAATTATGGCATATGTTTTAGACTGAATCTGTCAGGAAGAACGACTTGTTAGATTATGGTTACAATCCTTAGGGTACATCCCAAGTTAATGCCATAAATCAAGAGAGAGCTGCTGTGTTTTGCCAAATAGCAAAGTAGCCCAATTTCAGGCAGAAATTACATTTATTTGCTTATAGTTATTGCTGTGGAGTGGTTCCCGAGCTGAAAGGAATTGTAGTTGTGGCAGGGAACTCAGAATGTTTTTTGCTCTACTGTATAAATCTGAAAGCCCAACTTGAAGGTTTTTAGGGTGAGATTTGGATCAAAACACACTAGTTGCCCTAGATTTTAGTCTTGGAATCAAGGCTGAATGACTGATACAGTCAGCATCAAAATATGGGCATACAGCCGGCACTCAAGGATTACACTAAAGAGTCACAAAATTAAAAACAAAACGTTATTTAAATTACTTTAAAGTGGCAACCCCATTAGCCTTATGTGTTATTTGCATTATTGCAATTTGAAAATTATTTTAAAGTTAGTTTTGTTTAGCCTATGACTGTAGGGCACAAACAAGTAGGGCTAATAGAGATGATGTTTTCATAGAGATGATGATTTAAAGGTTATTTAACCCTTTGTGGAATGTCTATATACCAATGATTTCATGGTTTTCTGCTCCCTATGCTGAGGGTCTGGAGCTGGTGCATCTGAACCACTTTATTGACTCAATGAGTGTCTCTACATTTGGTGGACCCAGTGTTTCTATTGTCACATTAAGGGGGTTATTTGCTATAATCAGAAATTAGCTCATATTTTATGTTTAAAAAACTCCAATACTCAATTGTAGCTTATTTATTAATAAAAAAAAAACAAAATGATAAAACCATGCAAAAACCAACTCACTTGAATTTTTCAGGCTTTTTTCCTGAATGGTTCTAATTTTTCATTTTTTTTTCCACGAAAAAAGTCAGATTTTCGGGCTAAACCCAGCAGAAACCATAAAATCGCCAAACTGAGACAAGTGCCTCTCCCATTAATTTATACAGGACCTTGACAGGCAGATTTTCGGATTCAAGCTTTTTGCTACAATGGGGTATAACAAATCTCAAAAAAAACTAATTTGGATTTCTAATAAATAACCCCCCTACGAGAATGACTGATAAACCAATATTTAATAAATGAGGATATTTTATTCTTTAGCCTATATTCTAGTACTGAATTCAGCTATAAGAAAAAACACACAAGTTGACGCTAGCCTCAACAATTTTTGATCTTTTTTATACCTAGAATAAGCATAAACATGACTTTTTACATTGTACCGAATGTTAATATTAATGGGATCTCTCCCATAAGCCAAAAGCATTGGTTGTTGCTGAACTACAACTTACACCCAGCCTTACTGCTAAGCATGTGATCTGAGGCTGTTAGTCATTTAATTAATATTTACAGACGTGATTACAGGAACATCAGGTTAAATAACAGGAGAGATAACACCTGTGTTATATAACACTTTGCTAGTGGTTACATCAGACATGACAAAGGGCTCAATGTGATAAGATCTCAGAAACACATGATATCCTCAGGTCAAGTGCCTTTCAGAATAAGCCAGAAATAGCTACAGAAATGATTGGCGAGGCACTTATTCCTCCAAACACTGTATTGGGGGCAAAAGGTTCACAGCAATTCAATTTGCAACCATACAGTATTGCGATTGGTGCTGGAGATATTGGCAGCTGATGCAGCATCTTGAATTAATGGGTAATCTATTGGCCCTTGGCCAGGTATGGTATCTATTATCCGGAAACCTGTAATCAAGAAAGCTCCGAATAGACTTCATTTTATCCAAATAATTTAGATTTTTAAAAATTATTTTCTTTTCCTCTGTAATAATAAAAACAGTAGCTTCTACTTGATCCAAACTACAATATAATTCATCCTTATCAGAAGCAAAACCAGCCTACGGTTTATTTCATATGTACATGATTTTCTAGTAGACTTAAGGTATGAAGATACAAATTATAGAAAGATTCCTTATCCAGAAAATCCCGAGCATTCTGGGTAACAGGTCCCATACCTTTACTAAAACCATCAGTCAAATAATTTTTGGATCTTGCAGAAAACCCAGTTGTCCAAATTGATCCTATGGGGCAGATTCACGGACAAAGTGGCTAACGCTAGCGTCAATTTGGTAGCCTTACCAGCCACAGGGACTTCGCCGATTTACTAACAGGCACAGACGTCACTTTGCTAGCGAAGGAGATTATGGAATGAGATTATGCTAGCGTTCCTTCACATGCTAATGTGAATTTTCGCTCTGGCAAATGGACGTAACTCCGCAAATACGGTAAGATGACAATTTTACTGAACATTACCATTTTCCCCAGACTTGCCTTTGTCAGCTCTGACAGTTATTTACATATTAACACTGGTGTCAAAAAATTTTTTCGGGTACCCGTTTCCCCCAAGCACTTTCTATAAGAAGTAAAATATTCATAAAAAATATTTAAAAAATAAAACAGGAAATATAAAAATAGACACCTACTAAGAAGCTGTTTTAAAACAAGTCTATATAAATATATATATATATATATTTTTTAAATATTCTATTATTAAAGGGGACCCGTCACCCCAAAAAATTATTCCAAATCCAATTTTATCATGTTAGTCAAGTAAAATTAACTTTAATTGCACTGTATAAATTATTTTAATCTTGTTTCCTTCACTCTGGGAACTCATAATTCTAGCAAGCAGGCAGGAGCCATTTTGTGGACACTGTTATTAAGGCAAGCCTTGTATCATCTCAGAATCTTGTTTGTGCACCAGAATGGGGGACCTGATGTCCATCTCCATGCCCTGGGGTTTAAAGAACTGGGGGAATGTGGGGAGTGCAGTGAAATCTATAAATTCTGAATGGAAAGGGAAAGTAATTACTTGCCCCGCCTCTATGCCTAGGCATTGAGGAGGTGCAGCCAATATTTGATTGACAGTTGAGATTTTTAAATGCATTTACAACAGCTATTAACGCTTTAATAAATTTAAAGGAATAGTTCAGGGTAAAAATAAAAACTGGGTAAATAGATAGGCTGTGCAAAATAAAAAAATGTTTCTAATAGAGATAGTTAGCCAGAAATGTAATGAATAAAGGCTGGAGTGACTGGATGTCTAACATAACAGAATACAACACAACATCCTGCTTTTAAGCTCTCTAACTCAGAGTTAGTCAGCGACTTGAAGGGGGGCCACATGGGACATCACTTTTCAGTGAGTCTGCTTGAATTGATCCTTAGCATTCAGCTCAGATTCAAAAGCAACAGTTATGACCAATGTGGCCCTTCCACAATTCACTGATTGGTTATTGCCTGGTAACCAAGGTAACTAGTCAGTGTAAACAAAAGAGAGCTGAAAAGCAAGAAGTAGTGTTCTGTTCTGTTATGTTAAACTTACACTCACTCCAGCCTTTATACATTACATTTTTGCCTAACTAAAAATATTGAAATTTATTTTTATTTTGCACAGCCTACTGTGTCTATTTAAACAGTTTTTACTTTTATACTGAACAATTCCTTTAAATGTGGGATTCCGAGCTGCTGTTTACAACAGTTTTTTCTTTGATCACCTATTATCATAAAAGCCAGAAGCCCAGTTTGTGCTGGATCCACAGGAGTCTGGCTGCTACGAGAGGAAGGGGAAAGGAGTCCTGCAGAGACACAGAACAAAACCAATTCTTCTAATGGAGAACGTTTGGGATTATGAGCAGACAGGGGACAATGGAGTCATATTTCTAGAAAGGAAATGTTGGATTTAAATCTTCTGCTTTTGTTTGTCTTTTGTGTTTCTGTAAATGCTGCTTCAAACTGGGAACAGCTTTCCTATAACTATGGTTATGATTATGCCAGGAAGAGCTAACCCCCCAATATTTTGCATACCCAACATTTTGGAAATAAAAAAAGATGGCGCACGTAGCGAATCGAAAATGTATTTGACCAGGCCATTTTTGTGGCCACACACAAAAATCACCCTATGCATTTTGAAAACATTTGACTGGTTATGAAAGTTTGAACATATTGTTACAGTACAATAACTGTTTTTTCCCCCAGTTATTACAGTTTTGCTAATGAAGATGAATTGCCCTTTTAAGGAGAATTCAACCCCCATTGAAGTGCTCATCTGCCCCCCTCCCTGCCTCCCCCCTACACAGATTTACCCCTGAATCCTTCTCCCTCCAGAAATAGTGACCGGAAAAGCAGAGTGATCTCCCAGTCCACATCTTGTTATCGTCGTGAGTGGAGTGGTGTTTTGGTGCATGCGCAGTTGTAGCAAATTTCCAGATTTTGACAACTGCGCATGCGCTGAAAGAGTCGTGAAGTGCCAAAGAGGAGAAAAGAAACTAAGAAAATGGCAGCTGGGAGCTCTTCTGTGCTCACTCTGCTTTTCCTATCACTATTTCGGGAGGGAGAAGAATTCAGGGGTAAGACTGTGCAGAGGGGGAGGCAGGGAGGGGGACAAATGGAGGGGGGCAGATGGGGACTTAACATTTAACAGTTCTCCTTTAAGCTGTGAGTCTAACTTTTCCCAAGCGACCTGTTATCTTATATTGTTACAATTGCTTATCTAGATATTGTTACAAAAGTATCTTATCTGTTGCTGTTTTGGGCTCTCTGCCAAAAGCCAATTAAGTTAGAAACTTTATTTCTTTTTCTGGCTGTTCAGTGCAGAGAAAAATGGGACTTTCCAGTACAAACAAAGCTGTCAAAAGAGGGACTGTCCCTCTAAAAACGGCATGGTTGGGAGGTATGATTTTGCTTTATATAACCAGCATCAAACTGAGACACTTGGATGAAATCCTAGTGGGCCGCTTCGTTCCAGGTCCATTCAGTGCCTTTTTGCTCTCTGGGCAGGGGATTGCAATGTTGAAAAGGGGGGGGGTTAAGGGGTGATTTTCAGTGAGGAAGGGTGGTCAGGTCCTCCAGTGCACCCTTAGATCTCCAGTGTGACACTGTATAGCATTACCTAATGGGTTAGGGGAGATATAAAATGAAGTTGAAGGGTAGGCTCTTATAGACCAGGTCCTTTTAAACCCATTTATAAGTTAGTCAGTGTTTTTCTAATGGATAGACATTGCTATGGCGCAGCACTAACTAGTATGCCGGTGCTTTATAAAAACTCTCTAAAGTATTCAGCACCTGCTTGTTTCTGCTTAGGAAAAAATCCCACAGCAGCCACTTCAAATCAAGTTGTCTGCACTTTTTACTGGCTTAAATGAAGATGCCTTTATTGGCCAAACGGGGAGCCTCAAATATAGCCCCCCCTGCAAGCCCCCTTACACCTCCAAGCCCTTTCTAGCTGTGCTGGTTACCAACTGGAAGAAGCAAAGCACGTGATGCATTTTTGGCACACTAAGGGGCAGATTTACAAAATTCAAGTGAATAGTGAAAAGTTTGATCGAATTCTGATCGTCCGATTTTATCGGACATTCGAATATGCAAATTTGGCCACTTCGATCATCGAATACGCAAAAATTGAGTGTATTGAATAGATCAAATAATCAGATATTTGATAATTCGACCATTTGATGATCAAAGTACTTTAACTTTAAAATTTTATTCGACTGCCTACTTCGCCAGATTGAACCTACCGAATTGCAATAGAAGCCTATGAGAATCCCCCCCATAGGCTTTTTTTTCTATCACCTGCTCGAATACCATTCGTACGATCGAACGCCTCGAACCTTGAAACAATGCAGAGAAGCCATCTGGAGGAGAAATGACTTCTGCTATGTAAAAGGAACCAGAGCCACTAGTGAGTGCAGAGAACAGAAAATGACAATCACTAGGGGCATTTACTCTTCCCTGGGGGGCAATTGCTACAGCTCTAAAGCTGGCCTTAGATGCAAAGTTCTGCTCGTTTGGCAACATCACCAAATGAGCAGATCTTTCCCCGATATGCCACTTAAAGGCAAGGCTATATCCCATGGCCGAACGATCGGCTTATGAAAAGCACAATGGACTTCCGACGAGTTGGTCCGAACTTCCCAATTGATATCATGTCCACATATCGGTCAGGAAGACCCATCGGAAGCCCCCATACATGGGGAGATAAGCTGTCAAGTCAGTCTAAATGACCAATATCAGCAGCTTTATCAGCTTAAGGCCAGTGGCAGACATAATGGTTTAGGGAGTAATTAGGAATTGTTTTCTGGTAATTCTGATCCAACAAAAATCCTGCCTCGGTGTGAATCAAAGCAAAATGTGATCATTTACAGCAGACACGCTAATGACTTTTTTGTTTTTCTACAGTAAAAGTGATATTAAATACCACAAGCTTCCATCAGTTGTCTGCTCAAAGATTAGGCGCATCTGCCAAATACTTATTGTTCTAATGGAGTAATTTCATTAAATAATGTATGAAGGCCACGTCCTTGAGTGGCTCCTGATTATTATTCCCGGCTTGTGGAGGGATTTATATAGAATTTTTCATTTGCCATATGGATTCAGGAGATGCGTTAGTTAAAGACTCTATGAGGCAAATTCACTAAGCAGCGAAAATGCGCTTACGTTGCCTTCGCCAACGTTCGCCGCACTTCACTAGGTGAATTTTCGCCAGCTCTACGCAAATTCACTAAAGTGCGAAGTTACGCTCAGGTCGGCGAACGGTAGCGTAGTTGTGCTAGTGTTACTTCGCCAGGCAAAGCCGCATTTACGCTAGCGATGCCTAATTTGCATACAGCGCTAATTTCAAAGTGTAATGGAAGTATATGTTACAGCCACTACATTACACTACACAAGCCCAGGAATAAAGTTGTCCTATTGCCCTAAACATGTGCCCACTATATAGTTGAGTTGCCATATGTTAGGAAATGTAGGGGGGGAAGGAGGGTAACCCCCCCCCCAAAAGAAATTTCGCACTTTTTCAGCCTATCACCCTACAAAAGGTAAAACACGCCAACGTATTTTGGGACTTTATTTCCATTTTTTTTTCAAACTCCTATCTATCGTTTTGAACTTCACCAGGTCTGACCTGGCGAAGTAATGTCTAGCGTAAGTGGTAACGTTCAGTAAAATGGTCATCTTAGTGGATTTGCGTAATTACGATCCTTCGTCAGTGTGCAACTTCGCCTGGCGTTAGGGTGCGAAGCTGCGCTAGTCTATCTACTTCGCTAGCGAAAATTCACCAGAGTCAGTGTTAGTGAATTTGCGAAGTTACGAATTGACGCCACGCTGGCGAATTAGCGCTAGCGTTAGGCGCTTCGTGCTTTAGTGTATTTTCCCCTATATCTTAAACTAGGAAATGATCAATCAGTTAGGTGGACTTATTTTCTTATGTATAGGGTCTGCCCCACTTCTCCCAACTGGTTTGTCTAGGCACGGATTATGATCCAGCGATTATTAGCCATAATGTACTTGGAGTATTCACAGCCACATGAAACCCCAGACTTACTGTAGTTACGGGAGGTTTTATGAATATGACCGTCTTCCTGTTATTTCTCTAATATACATTTTACAATTAGCCTGTTTGCATCCGGTATATGCAGCTGGGTCCGAGGTCAAATTAAATTACATCGGCCGTGCTGCCGTCATGAATCATATTGTAGATTGTTTGTACGTCCCTTTATACTTAATTATTTAGCCACAGGAAATTGCTTCTTCATTCTGTTGGGCGTAATTGGTTGGGAGTGGGAGACAATCCAAACAAAACTGGACATGTGTTTACAGGATTTATACTGTAAGGGCGGTTCGGTTTACAAGAGCTGTCAGATTGATATCTTACATGGTAGCCTGGGGTCCCGCCTCTATTTTTTACTGTAGAGATTCTAAAGGAAAAGGAAAGTTAGTGTGATATGATCATATGCTACTGCACTTACACCGCAAACTCACACCTTTTCACTGGCAGAAGCTTACATGGTCGCACAGATACAGGTATGGGATCCATTATCCGGAAACCATTTATCCATACATCTCCAAATTACAGGAAGGCCATCTCCCATAGACTCAACGTAAAAAAAAATCATTGAAAATTTTGAAAATTGTTTCCTTTTTCTCTGTAATAATAAAACAGTGTTTTGTACTTGATCCAAATTAAGATATGTAATCCTTAATGGAGGCAAAATAATACCATTGGGTTTTATTTAATGTTTACATGATTTTTAATAGACTTCAGGTATGGAGATCCAAATAATGAAAAAAAAATCTTATCTGGAAAGACCCAGGTTCAGCGCAAGGGTCCTTTTTCATAAGAGCTTGCAATCTAATGTACATGTATATACACAGAACCATAAACACAGAGTCTTCCCACACAGATATTCACACACAAACATATTAAACTTAAGGTATGGAGACCCAAATTACAGAAAGACCCCTTATCTGGAACGCCTCAGGTTCAGAGCAAAGACCCTTGTTCATAAGAGCTTGCAGTCTAATGGACATGTATATATAGAGACACACACACAGAGTCTTCCCACACAGATATTCACACAGTAGCTCACACACAAGATATTATACTTAAGCTATAGAGACCCAAATTACAGAAAGACCCCTTATCTGGAAAGCCCCATTTTCAGCGCAAGGACTGTTGTTCATAAGAGCTTTTTTCTGCAAACTCCTGACATTACAAAAGGCAGTTCTTTTACTTGGTAACACACTCCACTTTAGAGCTGCAGCTTCCTACATGGACAAATGGACCATGCAGAATAAGCATAAGGATCCAAATGGCATTTTACATTGGCAAGTAGTTTAAATCCAAATTTATCTCATAGTTTAAATAATAAAAGTTTGACCAAGTTTGACACCCACCCCCGGTTTAGCTTTATTTATTCATAAAATAGCTAGAGTAAGCAGAATTGGTAAAATACCCAATAAAAACAAGCAAAAACCTAAATTGTAATTTTTTTCTGACTTTTCCAGAATTACTTGTATTTTGGGGCTTTTTTTGCCTGAAAACCCTGAATTTATTGGCTTATAAGGCTAAACCCAACACAGACCATGATATCTTCCATTGTTTTTGCATTCCGGCTTTTTGCAGCATTGGGATACAGTAGAACCCCCATTTTACATCCCCTGATTTTGTTTTCCCTCATTTTACATTGTTGTTTTGTGGTCCCACCTATATATTATGCATAATACATTTCCCTGATTTTAAGTTTTCCCTCATTTTACACCATTTTTTTCTGGTCCCCTGAAAAAACGTAAAATGGGGGTTCTACTTTATAATAAATCTTTAAAAATTCAAGGTTTTTTCCCCACAAAAAAAGTTTTTGCCCCAAAAAGGCCGACCAAGTAAATGCAAGGTTTAGTAAAAAAAAAAACCCTAAAGATAACTTGGAAATAGGTGGAAGTAGATTACGCCAGTTGCCTGAAAAATAATATTCAGAGCCTGCCCTACCCAAAGCCCAAGTTTATGTCACCAGTGAAATATTTACCAAGTCTTGTTTTTTTGGCTTAAAATATTTCCATTATCTCTTATATCAAAGTGTAATAAGATCTGGGAAAATAATAGGACTGAATCATTTTATTGCTATGGGCATGGATCTGAAAGCTGTACTTAGAGTGATGTCCATTGCCCTCCCCCCAAGCAACGTCTGCCTTCTTTATAGTCGTTATCATCTGAATAAATTTCCCTATTTTTATTAACCTCATTAATTAGGACTGTCCAACTTGCATCCTGCAAGCCGCATCCAGCCCACACCAGTTGTATGCATGGGGGCTTTGTTACCTTCCCCTCTACCAAATCACTGCAGCAAGCAAACTTGTCTCATGAGATGGTGATTTTGGTTGAAGGACTCTGTGAGCCTAAGGGGCATTTTTCCATGACTATAATGTTCTATCTTCTGAATAAACAACCTATAATTTTGGTTAAACTTTGCTCTGTATCCTGTATACTCACATATGTAAAGGTGCCAAATGCACATTTATTGAAACAGCAAATACTCATTCGACAGTTCTTTGCTATGAGTGAATATAGGCACAGCCTCTGCCCCCATGGATACATCTAAGTGGTACAGTGAATACAGGCTCATACATATTTATGTCGTTAGCTTGTGACATGAGTGCTACCCTACTTGATTTCACAATGTGTAAGAAATGGGCATAGATTCTAATTTAAAGCAATATAGCGTCAGATGCAGATATGTCTGTCATGTATACAATGGTGGCAAATCTGATAGATTTCAGGTGAGCATATACTGTTCCCTTTGCTCCATATCACCCAAAAGTAATGATCTTCCCTTCTGTGAGGTGCAGAACAAGTTACACTTGTCTACTTAACCTCCTTAAAGGGATCAGTTAATAGTGCGGCACCAGTAGAATTATGCATTGAAATCAATTTCTCAAAAGCGCAAACAGATTTCTTTATATTTCATTTTGAAATCTGACATGGAGCTAGACATATTGTCAATTTCCCAGCTGCCACAAGTCATGTGACTTGTGCTCTGATAAACTTCAATCATTCTTTACTGCTGTACTGCAAGTTGGAGTGATATCACCCCTCCCCTTTTCCCCCCCAGCAGCCTAACAACAGAACAATGGGCAGGTAACCAGATAACAGCTCCCTAACACAAGATAACAGCTGCCTGGTAGATCTAAGAACAGCACTCAATAGTAAAAACTCATGTTCCACTGCGTTCCATTCAGTTACATTGAGAAGGAAAAACAACAGCCTTGCAGAAAGCAGTTCCCTTCTTAAGTGCTGGCACATGTCACATGACTGGGGCAGCTGGGAAATTGACAAAATATCTAGCCCCATGTCCGATTTAAAAAATGAATTATAAAAAAATCTGTTTGCTCTTTTGAGAAATGGATTTCAATGCATCTGCTGGAGCAGCACTATTAACGGATGCATTTTGAAAAAAACATGTTTTCCCATGACAGTATCCCTTTAATTATGCCAGACTTCATTTCATTCCCTTAACAAGTACTATAATGAGACATCAAACCTTTATAAACGTTATTTTTTATTTATTTTTAGTAAAGAAAAGAAAGGATTTTTCTCCAGATTCAAAAAAAAAAAAGAAAAAACGGAGAAACCCCCAATGGTTGGAGTGTTTACTATGGTAAGTGACTACATCCTATTTTGGATGCCACTGTTTCTTAAAGGACGTAAACCCCCCAATTTTTTTTTTTCCAGTTTCGCTATTCTAGTACATCAGACAAAATGCTAATGCTGTTTGGGACGATAGCATCGCTTGCCCATGGAGCTGCCCTGCCGCTAATGATGCTTGTGTTTGGGGATATGACAGACAGCTTTGTTAATGTCGGACAGGTTGGTTCAGGTAAGTCCACAATCAAACTAATTCCCTTATCTGATGCATTGATTGGCTCACATGCTGTTTGTATGGCAGTGTTGCATCTCAATGGGCTATTACTATATTTCATGTACAAGGACTTATTATACATAAAGCTCAGGACCTGGGGTTTGCAGGATAATGGATCTTTCCATAATTTAGATCATCCTACCTTACAGCGCTATGAAATATGTTGGCGCTATAGAAATACATGTTAATAATAATAATAATGTCTACTAGAAAATCGTGTAAACATTAAAAAACCCAAAAGGCTGGTTCCTTCCAATACGGATTAATTATATCTTAGTTGGGATCATGTACAAGCTACTATTTTATTACTACAGAGATTTTTTTTTTAATTCTTTCATTATAATGGAGTCTATGGGAGATGGCCATTCCGTAATTCTGAGCTTTCTGTATAACGGGTTTCCGGATAAGGGATCCAATACCTGTGTAACACTGGTCTTCAGTTTATCCTACCTTAGTTAATGTTGCTGGACAGAGCACTCCTCGATATATATATATTTACTTTTGTTTTAAAGGGGTGGTTCACCTTCAGTTTAACTTTTAGTATGTTATAAAATGACCAATTCTAAGCAACTTTTCAATTGGTTTTCATTATTTATTTTTTATAGTTTATGAATTATTTGTCTTCTTCTCTTGACTCTTTCTAGCTTTCAAAAGGGGGTCACTGACACCCTCAAAAAACAAATCCTCTCTAAAGCTGGACATTTATTGTTATTGCTGATTTTTATTATTCATCTTTATTTCCTGACCTTATCCTATTAATATTCCATATTCTCATTCAAATCAATGCATGGTTGCTAGGGTAAACTGGACCCTAGCAACCAGATTGCTGGCGCTGCAAACTGGAAAGCTGCTAAATAAAAAGCTAAATAACTCAAAAACCACAAATAATAAAAAATGAAAACCAATTGCAAATTGTCTCAGAATATCACTCTCTACATCATACTAAAAGTCAACTCAAAGGTGAACAACCCCTTTAACAGTGACTTACTGATTTGTCTGAGCCTGGTACTGTTCATGCTTTAAAGGGGTTGTTCACCTTTAAATTAACTTTTAGTATGATGTCAAGAATGACATTCTGAGACAATGGTAATCGGTTTAAATTTTTTATTGTTTATGGTTTTTGAGCTATTTAGCCTTTTATTCAGCAGCTCTCCAGGTTGCAATTTCATAAAGCTGCTAGGGTCCAAATTGCCCTAGCAACCATGCATTTGAATAAGAGACTGGAATATGAATAGGAGAGGCATGAATAGAATGAAGGGTAATAACAATACAAGAGCAATAACAATACATTTGTAGCCTTAGAACCCCCCCCCCCCCCAATTTGGAAACTGGATTTAATTATTGTAGACATCACCTGTCATTTGCTAAATCTTACTGTACAAGTGCAGTTACACAGAGAAACTTGTTTGGGCTCATTCATAAACACTGGGCACATTTGCCCGTGGGCAGTAACCCATAGCAACCTATCGGTGTTTGGCTTTTTTTCAGACAGCTGCAGGTAGAACAATGAATGCAACCATTAGTTGCCAAGGGTAACTGCCCATGGGCAATTTTGCCCAGTTTTTATAAATGACCCCCATTGGCTCCTCATTTTCATTTTATAAACTTGTAGAAAACTGATCAAGACTAATTTGCTGATTGGTTGTTATGAGTAGCTGCAATTTAGCAACAGAGTAAATGTTAAAGGGGTTGTTCACCTTCAAACAACTAGTTGTTTACAGACAGAAATAACGACTTTTTCCAATGACTATGGGGCAGATTTATCGAATTTAATAAAATTAAAATCCTTAGAATTTGAAGGATTTTTACGCTAATCGACTAATTGAACGATCGAAAAGTAAAAATTCTTCAATCTATTTTTTTTTTATTCAATCTTAAAAAAAACCCTATGGGAGCTTCCCATAGGGTTATACAGCAATTCAGTAGGTTTAATCTGGCGAACTAGGGATTCGAATAAAAATTTAAAGGGCAAGTAATTCGACCATCGAATGATCGAATAGATTTTTATTCGAATCGATCTAATTTTTAAAATTCGATGGTCGAAGTGGTCAAAAAAGGTATTTGAAATTGATAGAATTTCGAATCCTTCACACAAATTTAGTAAATCTGCCTTTTTGCGTCATTGTTTTTCTAATATGTGTAAAGTGTCCTTTTTCAACTTCTGAAGCAGCTCCTGGAGGGTGGGTCGCCGACCCTGTTATCTGTTCTAAATGGGTACATTTAGTTGATATATTCTTTATTTCAATACATTTTTATTATTTTTTAACAACAAAACGAGAAAAAATTTTTTGTACAGAACATTATTTCAATAACCATCTCAAGCATATATATATGTTGAAATAAAATGATCCTTAGTAACAAGCATAAATACAGTCAGTGTTGACATGTTAGTATCAGCACTACATTGGACCGTAAAATGTACAATGATATTTATGTAAGATAAGGATAAAAAAATATGCCTTCCACTTCGACTCTAAATCAAAGGCAGTGTATAATTATAATGAGAAAAACATGTTCGGCACGCTAGGCCCATATCTATATTTGATCCAAGGACCCCGGGTTGATAAGAATTGCTGATGTGTATCTAATAAAAGGCTAGTCATTTTATCCTGGGACTTTTATAGGATCAAATGGGATAAGTTTTTGTTTCCAGGCCTGTGCTGGGTCTTCTTGGCAGCCGTCATAAAAAATGTGAACAATCGGAATTGGGCAGGGTTCAAACCTTCAGGTTTGATGCCTAGTAAGGCTAGGACCGGGTCCCTGGGAAAAGAAACCTCAAAAACAGAATAGGCCATGTTGAAAGCTCTGATCCAAAATCTGCGAGCCATGTCCATCATGTGTGGTACATTGTGCCTATTTCCCCACAACCCCTGAAGCAGCTAGGGTCCGCTGAGGGGGGAAATGTAGATATCCATGCAGGGTAGTTGATCCATTTCTTATATTTGTCCCTGCTGAGCAGAATCCCTGGCTTTCATTACAGGCAGCTGTTAGAATTGATACAATAGTTCAGGGGTCCCGAACCACCGGGCTGCGGACAGTCATGAACTTGTCCGGCAAGTCTAACCCGTAATTAACGAGGCACATTGATATAGATGCCGGCATGCCAAATTGGATCCCGACCCCTCCTTGACCCGACCCTTGCAAAACATATTGCCTAGACACCGGTCCCCGGACCAAAAAAGGTTGGGGACCCCTGCAATAGTTGCTAATACTCCAGAGATGCTGCTGAGAAATGTATCAACAGTTTAGAGTCTGCACCTGAATTACTGAGCTGCCAGACTCAAACACCAGAGACACCAACATTCAACTTTAAACTTAGATTTTGGAAAAACAGTAAAAAATAAATAATGGAAAGTAATTGAAAAAAGTCTTTATTTCTGGGGAAAAATTTGAAAACGACTGAACAGAAAACAGTGTTTGTAAGGTGAACAACCCCTTTAATAAAAAGTAATTGTATCAGGTACTTCTGCTATGTATAATATGAGAACAAAGCTAAGTATGTGCTGCAAGCATTATCTATCCATCCCTGAATTCATTCATATGCTTGGGTGCTGCCATACACACGTGCATGTACAAAGTACAGTAATGGATTACTTTTTGCCTCGGACTCTCTAGCATTTATTCTATTAGGCATTGGGCCAACCTCGTTCACTTCAGTACCTTTGTTTAGTTGATTTTCAGTTGCAGTAAAGCAAAGGCAGATAAAATCATGTCTGGCTGCAAGAAGGAAGGGCCTGTCAGCGTTGCTTTCTTTAAATAGCACAGTATGATTATATAGCAGGAATGTGCATGGATTGTTTTGTTTTATTGATGTTTGCACTTATAAATAAGAGCTCCACACTTACATAGTGCTGCTGTATAACTGCATTGCTTATGGTGTGCATTGAACACAATGTAATCATATCTAACAAGTTTATTCACAGACTGTATTAGCATTTCTTGTCGATAACATTTTGCACTGCTTTATGTTTAGACAACTTTACATTGGAAGCTTTGATTAATGCCTCAAGAAACCTGCAGGACCAAATGACCACGTAAGTTCTAGTACCGGATAATTCCGACATATTTCATTGTTTATTCTTTTGATGCTATCTTGTCTTCTTCAGCACTATATTCTAATCTACAGTATATTATGCACACATATTTTGTTGTCTAACAAGTGCCTGCAATGATCCTGGAATTCCAGGAAGAAAAAAACACAAGATACAGTGGGGGGCAAAAACATGCAACGTGCACAAAGCAGTCTGTCACTCTTATTTTCCAATCTTGTATGATATATTTATTATGGATTCTCATGTGGAAGAATGCAAGTGGAGTGTGAAAAATACTTTGCCCAATTGTGTTTCTCAAATACCAAAGCAGCAGCGACAGAGACTGACGATTTCAGTGGGTCACCAGTTATTTCAGTGAAAGGAATTGGGGGTGCAGAGAAAAGAATTTGCAGGGGGGCTGGGCCCTCATAGTTACACCATTGTACTAGAGAATGGATTCAGTGTCCAGATCTGCATGTGACAGTATTCCCAATGACCTGTGTGTTAGATTTCTTTTTATTGCCCTTCCCTCTAAACAGCGTTGTTTTTATCTCCCTCCAAGACAAAGGTCATGTTTTATTTCCATACAAGATTAGCTATTAACCAGAACTGTATATATATATGAAATGATAGGTTGATCTTTTTTATCTCATGTGTGCTTAGATGAAAAGAGTAAACTCGGGTAACATTAAATGCATCAGATATGAACCCTCATACATAGCAACCTTAAAGGGGTGGTTCACCTTTAAAGGACAAGGAAAGTTAAATTAAAGAAGTAGCTAGAAATGTTGTACATTATGTTTAGTGCTTCTGTACCAGCCCAAGGCAACCACAGCCCTTTAGCAGTAAAGATCTGTGTCTCCCCAGTAGATGCCCCAGTAGCTCCCCATATTCTTTTCTGCTGATTCACTGATTCACATGCTCTGTGCTGCTGTCACTTACTGAGCTTAGGGACCCACTCACAATATACAGTACACATAGAATAGAAATATAGTCACAATATAAGGCTGATTAGTCATTAATACAGATAATTACTACATGACAGCACAGAAACCAGTGCAATTAACATCAGGATTTAATAATCAGTCCTGTAGCATCAGTTATATTACAGACCAACCTCATTTTGTGCTTGATAATTTGTGACGACCCCTAAGCTTAGCTTCTCAACAGCTGCTCAGAGCCCACTGAGCATGTGAGTGTCACAGACACTTTCCAAGATGGTGACCCCCTGTGACAAGTTTGATGTCCTGGTGCTGCTACTGACAAGCTGAAACTTTGGTGCAATAAGTTCAGTATATAAAACATGGCATTTTTAGCCCTATTCATTTTTAGGGTTTAGTTCTGCTTTAAGTTAACTTTTAGTTAATGACTAATTCTAATTAACTTTTCAATTGCCCTTCATTTTTTTTATAGTTTTTGAATTATTTGTCTTTTTCTTGTGACTCTTTCCAGCTGTCACATGGGGCTCACTGACCTCATCTAAAAACAAATGCTCTGTAAGGTTAGAGACACATGGCAGATTTAGTCGTCTGGCGATCGCCTGCTCTTCTGGGCAACAATCTCCCCGAACTGCCTTTGCGTGTCTTCCTGTCAGCTGTAATGAAAAGTCGCCTTTGCTAAGCACATGTGGCTCTTTATTTTCCGAAGTCGCCCAAAGTTTCCTTGTGAGGTAACTTTGGGTGACTTCAGGAAAACAAAGAGCCACATGTGCTTAGTGAGGGCGACTTTTCATTATAAGGGAAGGGAAGACACAAGAAGGCCGTTCGCCCAGAAGAACAGGCAATTACCAACAAATGAAAGTGTTTTAATGGAATAACAATATAATGTACAGTTGAACTGCACTGGTAAAGTGTTTGCTTCAGAAACACTACTATAGTTTATATAAACAAGCTGCTGTGTAACCATGGTGGCAGCCATTCAAGCACAGGAGACACAGTAGATAACGGATACATTCTGAAGAATCCCATTGTATACTACAGAGCCTATCTGTTGAGTATCCTGTGCCTTTTCTCCTTTTTCAGAGTAGAATGGCTTCCCTAGAGTAGTGTTGGCGAAGCAAGCACTCCAGTTGTACCAGTGCAGCACAAAAGTACATTATATTTTCATTACTTTAAAACCCGTTTTGGTGTCACTGTTCCTTTAATACAAAGGTGAACAACCCATTCAAAAGTACAGATTTGCCTAGTGAAAGTAAAGCATATTTCCAGTATACATGCAATACACACTGTCAGTGGTTATAATGTTATTTCTATATGTAATTACTGTTGAAAGCATTGTTACTCTGACTGTTTATCTGTAGCCACTGGTTGTGACTTTTTGGAGTAACTATTGCTCATCATGATGAAGGTGTGCCAGTATCTTTATAAATAACCATATGCAGATCATATAGACAGTATATGATTTCTCTCCTCAGGTATGCCTATTATTATTCAGGCTTGGGATTTGGAGTGCTTCTTTGTGCCTATGTTCAGATTTCCTTCTGGACACTCTCCGCAGGTACACAAATTAAGAAAATTAGGAGCAACTTTTTTCATGCTGTGCTGCGGCAGGAGATTGCATGGTTTGATATGAATGATGCAGGAGAACTGAACACGCGACTCACAGAGTAAGTACAGGTCAACCATCTCATCAGCCCTCCTAGTTTCCACTCAGAAAGGACAAAATATGGGCAACTTGTAGGAGTCTAGATTATGCAGTTATGGAGAGGAAAGGGGCCTGTGCAGGACAGCGCATGATGAAAACCACTTAGAGGGTTGGGTAAAATATACCTCCCTTTTTGAGTTCATTCAATCAGGTTTATGTAGAATCAGTGCAGAAACACTATCCAAACTTCCATAAATGAATACAAATGAAAAGACTGAAAGGAAATCATAATACTAGTACGAGTAATTTTCCTAAATCCCTTATACACACATTATAATGCAACCCCATCCATATCTTGTTCCATTGTGAAGTGATGGATTCTGGTAAGCAGAGAATCAGGCACTACCCACTGTGTAAAGTAGAGAGACTTCAAGTTCCAGAATACATCACTTCACTATGGAACATAGTAAGGGTAGGGTTTCATTATGTCTGAGGCTTAAGTAGGATGGGGAACTGGTGCCTTTAAACAGAGATATCATAGGCTCTTTCATGAAAAAGATATATTTATATCTGGCAGGTCAGACACTGTTTATGAATGAGCTCATGTCAAAAGGGAGCATCTGTATAAGGTCTGTTTCTTCTCAGTTCACCTTTGAAGATACCAAAATCTGATCGGGGCGATCCAGGCCAACATTAAAAAACAGTAAAAAATAAAAATGCCAATTATTTATAAAATATTATGTAAATAGGATCCTGAATATCCATTGTTTGTTCTATCCTTTTGACCACATGTTGTGTTTTTTTCTTTCAGTGATGTCTCCAAAATTAATGAAGGAATCGGGGATAAAATTGCAATGCTGATTCAGTCATTAACAACATTTGTGACTGGCTTCATTATTGGCTTTATTAAAGGATGGAAGCTGACTTTGGTTATTTTGGCTATAAGTCCAATTATGGGTCTCTCTGCTGCTATATGGGCAAAGGTATGTGATGGGATGTTTGATTGATTAACATTCCTTTAATGTATGTGTAAGACAGCTGACATCACTAAAGTATGTATATTGACATCACTACAGTATGTATATTTTTATTTATATCATGCTACTTACTATACACAGAGCTGTACAGCACATACTTTGTTGACAGGGCCAGCCTTCCCTAAGAATGCTTTGGTGATGAGAAAACATATTTGTATTTGGTGGGGGGGGCGAGGTCTAAGCCAAAGTCCAAAATATCCAGATCTCACAGTACATTCATATGTTAATACATTGCATCATGTTAATATTGGAAATACATAGCAAATCACCACATCCCACAAAATGTTTTCCTTTGTATCATAGTATTAGTATCAGGGCCTAATTCTTATGGTATCTATCAGGCCTAGAGACGCGCTGGAAACGTCCTTCTCAGGGCGTCCAAAGTTGTATATAATCATCTGTATCTTTAAATAGTAACCATCTCAACCATATGTAACTATATTTTGAGTGTTGCTTGCTAGAAAAGGTGGATAGCTCCTCAAATTTAGCAATTTCATTAACTTTCATAGCCCATTCCTTAACAGAAGGAGGGGTGGCAGATTTCCAAAGTCTAGGGATGTTACCTTGGCGGCATTGAGTAGGTGTCGCTCTAATACCATATCTGGGGATCTCTCTTCGTTCTCCATTTCCCAGAATAATAGTATTCGAGCGGGGGAATTGGGTAAATTCCTCCCTAAGATAATAGAGCAAAGCCGTAGAATCGTGGTCCAATATTCAGCTAGGTCGGGGCATTCCCAAAAGATATGTAGAAGAGAACCTGCGTTAGCTTTACATCTCCAACATGCGTTACTGACAGTGGGATAAATATGGTGCAGCTTAACCGGTGTATAGTACCACCTGCATAAGATTTTATAGTTTAACTCTTTGATTTTACAACATCCAGAGCTAAACATTAGGTTAGTTATACCCTTCCTATGTAAAGTAAAATGTATTCTAACCATTGTTTCAACTGAAAAATAAAAGATATAAAGATTCATTTAAATCATTTTCACAACCTTTTAATCAATAGGTATTGTCTGCATTCACTAACAAAGAGCTCAAAGCCTACGCCAAAGCTGGGGCTGTTGCTGAAGAGGTTCTTTCGTCTATTAGGACTGTGTTTGCCTTTGGTGGTCAAAATAAAGAAATACAAAGGTGAGAAATATGAGACTCTGGCTTTGCTATGCCTTTCTGATTGTCTTTCTCTTCATAATCTGGTCAAACTGAAATTGGATGAAAGACACGCAACAACTATATAATATAGTATATATAAAATAGTTTCTCTTTCCATTTCTGTTTATTTAGATGTTAAGTTTTACTGTTACATTTACAAGGAAACATAGACTTTATGCTTAGTTACATAGAATGGTCTTTACTACAATAAAACATTTACAAAAAACAGAACAAGTGTGAACAAAAAAACAAAACAATAACAAGCGCTCTTTGCTGGCCATCCAAAGATTATATGTTTCACTTTGTCCTGAGAGCTTTTAAACTCCCCCAACCCATTGGACTAAGCCTGTGGTTGATTGATATAAGACACATGGGAAGTACAGAATGAGGTAGATAATATTCATGCAAACATTTATAAGAAAAACTGTTGAGAATTTGTACTCTTCTATACCCATCACAGGTATGAAAAAAATCTAGAGGACGCAAAAAAAATAGGAATAAAAAAATCTATAACTGCCAATGTGTCAATTGGATTTGCTTTCCTAATGATATATGCAGCGTATTCACTCGCCTTTTGGTATGGTACCACCTTGATTATCGATGGAGGTTATACCATTGGCTCTGTTCTCACAGTAAGTCAGATATTCACAATAATAATGTTTTTGTTAATAATCTGCCAGTGCTTTAAATGCTGTATTTACTTGTGAGGATTAGTTCATGTCAAAGACAATGTGTGTATGTTTTAACCGAAGTGCTAAGGTGCACTGCACAATTTTTATTTGTGATTCCCATACAGGAGATTTCTAGATGTTTTTCTGAAAGTTTTTTCTCCAATGGCTTAGACCCTCTGCACAATGACTGATTAATGTGTACATCAATTTTGTAAATATAATAGCTTTCCAATAGACTTAAGGTGGCCATACACTATATGCCCACCAACGGCAAGGGGATATTCGGTCAAATAGGGCCAAGCGATAAGATTATAGATTTAAGGTAGCCATACACTATATGCCCACCAACGGCAAGGGGATATTGGATTAAATAGGGCCAAGTGATGGCAATGGGAACCTACCGGTTGTAGGACTGCATCAACTAGCTGACGCCGTCCTCAATAGCAGGAAAATATATGGCCAGATATTAATCAAGGAGACCTGTCAGAAGCCCCCCATACACAGGCAGATAAACTGCTGAATTGGTCTAAAGGATGGCCACCTTTAGTCTGTAGAAGACAAAGATAGACAAAGACAATCAATCCCATACAATTGATTGTTGCGGCTTTGCCTCTAAAGGTGGCTGAGTCGGCAGTTTATCGGCCCGTGAGTGAGGCCCTCCGAAGGGCTTCCCTGATCAATATCTGGCCGAAAGTTAAATCCCCTCGGATCGCAGACGATGCGATCCCGTATCAGCATCATTCTGATAGGATCGTTGGGCCCTGCTCGTTTGGCGACATCTCACCATGTATGGTCACCTTAAGTGTTAGCCTTTAGGTGGTCATAAAGTCTGGTTGTTTTGCAAGGTCACAAAATGAACAGATGTCTGCAGACATCAAATACTTGTGATCAGTAGTTGAATCACTCTGGAAATTAGTAATACTGTTTGAAATTTTAGACTGCCCATTGGTTCATGAATAACCACTGTCTGCCCATGTACAGGCGCATATCACAATCAACTAAAGTTTTGCTTTGTCCTTTACCTTTTCATCTAGGTATTCTTTGCAGTCATCATTGGTGCTTTTGCTGTTGGACAAACCTCTCCAAATGTTGAAGCTTTTGCCAATGCCAGGGGGGCAGCATATACCATATTCAACATCATTGATAATGTAAGTCTAATTGCAGTCATTTACATAAGAAGTAATTAAAAGAGGAATTAGATCCACCATCCATATAAACATGTTTCAGAATAACTCACAAAATGTGTTTGTAATGTCTGATGGCTAATCCAGCAAGATGCAATATTGAATATTGAGCGCTACCTAATCTGAGTTATCGCACATGTGCCTCTTCAGCCTCAATGGAAGTTTATAAGTGGGCTGTTGCACATCATCTCTCAGTTTTAAAGTATGTAAGGATTAATATGTTTATGTAAATAATGAATTGCCCAATGGTCACCACCTCTGCTAGTGTAATAATAAATCAGTTTTATTTTATATACAGTGCTTCTCATTCATCTTTTCCTCTACAGCAACCCAAAATAGACAGCTTTTCTAAAGAAGGCTTGAAACCTGACAAGATTAAAGGAGACATTGAATTCAAAAATGTTAAATTCACTTATCCATCTAGAGCAGATATTCAGGTGAGTGGTTTCTGGGAGATCATGCATCCTTTTGTACAGCAGAGTACTTGTTTGTGTTTTGTTTGTTTCACCTTTGGGACAACTCCACCACCTTAAATATACTTTTTCCATTGAACTTATTCTTTGAACTGTAGCATACTGGGCAATTAATTTATCCTATTGATTGGTCATATCTTAATAATTAATAGCCTTGTCAAATCAAATTAATTTTACTCAAATAATTAATTATCTAAATCACCACACTGTATGTTTCATGAACTTTGGATACATTCATTTTTGATTGTATTTAAAGACAATCAATTTATTTATATCCTATAAGTACTATTATTAAGGTTAAAATACTTGAGAAACTGTTCTATTTTTTACTAATTGGCTCAACTACACTGCACTTTTCCATTATTAATTCATGAATTTTGGACAAGTTCATCTCTTGTGTATTTTAAAATAATCAATTCATGTATATATAGTAATATATATAGCACTTTTATTAATATTGAAATACCCAATAAATTGGTTTTAATTAGCGAATATTTTTTATTAATTGATTTGTAGGTTATAAGCGGGGCACTTTCTTCTCAAACATACTTGTCTGTGCTGTTATAGTTATCTTTGAGTGTTTCCCATACCAAATTCCATGAGTCTGTAATGTGTCTGTAATCAAAATGTGGGGAAAATTTTGCAAGAAAAATATTGGAGATTTGCCTCATTCATTTCGCATCCATTTGCACAGATGTTAACCATTAAATAAAATGTTCATTTCCTAGGATATTTTTGTACACATTTAGAGCTGAATTTCAAATGCATGTAAGTTTTTTTAAAACTCCCCTAAACCATAAATTCAAAATCCGACCAACCGAATTTTATTATAAACATTCTAAAAAAATTTTAAAGTCAGATGAATTGAATCAACCCGAAATTCCAAATTAAAAAAAAAGAAAACCTGATCTGAGTTTTTTTCTCCGAATTCTGTCCCATTCGTCAGAGTATGATAAAGCTTGAAATTCAAATGAAAAACTCGAATCATTTGGGTAATTTGCAATTAAAATTTGGGAGTTCTGACCAAAATAAAAATTTTATAAATCTGCCCCTAAGGTTAAAGCTTATAGTAGATGGGTCATGTTCGGTTACCTTCTGATCATGAATGTTAGTGTGCGGACAGACACGAGATTAGTCAGTTATTGAGCAAGCAGTGAAATTCTGTGCAAAAATACATATTTAGCATTTCCTCGTTAAAATCTGCCAGCAGCTTTAGGGTAGGGACAGACAGGGAGATTCGGGGAGATTCTGTCGCCTGGCGTTTTTAGCAGGCGACAATCTCCCCGAATTTCCTTCTCCCTGTCTGCCGATCGTAAAAGGGACAAAGCGCCTGTGCAGACGCGGCGCGGCGATTTCCGGAATCGCCCGAAGTTTCCTCACGAGGTATCTTCGGGCTATTCCGGAAATCGTCGCGCCACGTCTGCACAGGCGCTTTGTCCCTTTTACGATCGGCAGACAGGGAGAAGGAAATTCGGGGAGATTGTCGCCTGCTAAAAACGCCAGGCGACAGAATCTCCCCGAATCTCCCTGTCTGTCCCTACCCTTAGTATTAAATTGACCTTCGCTTCAATTAATTCTACTTGCATTCAAATTGTATATGTGTGTGCGTACATTAGCAAACTAATAATGTTTTAGAGAAAAATATTTTAGGTACAGAAACCTGTCAGCTTTAATATTATACTGACCTTCAGTTTAATTACTTAATTGTGTATGTGTGTGTGCGTGTTTGTACATTAGCAAACTAATAATGTTTGCCTTTTATATCCCTAAAAGGTTCTGAAGGGCTTGAACCTTAATATACCAAGCGGTAAAACCGTTGCTTTAGTTGGAAGCAGTGGTTGTGGAAAGAGTACAACAGTTCAGCTCATCCAGAGGTTCTATGATCCTGAGGAAGGCGTTGTAAGTATTTCGTTTGTTTGTCTAAAAAAAATTTCTCTGCTGATTCCTCATATTCTTGTGTGCATTAATAAACAGTAAAATAAATGACATTACTGCTCCTTCAGGGTAAAGGATGTCCAGGTGAACTTTCACAGTCTTTAGTAATTATGCTTCTTTATTCCTTAGATCACACTTGATGGACAAGACATTCGTACTTTAAATATCAGGTACTTAAGGGAGATCATAGGAGTGGTAAGCCAGGAACCAATCTTATTTGATACCACAATTGCTGATAATATTCGCTATGGACGGGAAGATGTCACAATGGAGGAAATCCAAAGAGCAACTAAAGAAGCAAATGCATACGACTTTATAATGAAACTGCCAGATGTAAGTACAATACTTTGCAGGTAGGCTCATGTTGAGCCACATGGTGTGCTATGTACTCTCAGCACAGCTCTGAGCATCTGTAGTTTGCCAGTACATTACAAAAGAAAGTCGATCAGAGGTGGGTGTATAGTACAGGTGTAAAACAAATAGAGCCGAGAGTGAGATATCTAATTAGGTTGGCAGCATGGGGCTATCATTAATGTAATGTACACCATTAACTGTTTCATATAAAAGCTTTATAGTGAGATGTGTTCAGAGTTGATAGGTCTGGCATTTCAAGGTAAAGGGAATTTAAACACAGGCCGAAGCAGGGAAAGCAAAAAGGAAATCTAACAGGAAACTGGATTATTTGTAAAAGCAAAGTGACCAAAAGGGATGGGAGATGATCTGTGCAGCTGACAAATAAAACAAATCATTAGTCTCTAGTAAAGTTTCCTTTAGTTTCTTGAAGTCTGTGTACACAAAATGTACTCTTTACAAACAGGAGCTCATATATCATGACAGACATAACCTAGGTACAACTGTCAGCTAGTGGTTATGTCTGTCATGATATATGTCTGTCATATATCATGACAGACATAACCACTAGCTGACAGTTGTACCTAGATTTCTAGTATATGAAACAAAAGAGAAGAACCTTGCTCCAGAGCTCAGTAGTATTTTTACTCTTTATACTTCATGCTATTGAGTGAAGTGTGACTGTACACCAAGCATAACATTTTATTGCAAAACTGTGTGTGCTAAATTGTGTGCAATTTCACTGGAATTCTGAAAAAAAAAACTACATTGAGGTGGGGGGGGGGCTATGTGACCATTTGCATTCATAGTTTGCTTGTTGTGCTAAATTGTGTGCAATTTCACTGGGATTCTGAAAAAAAACTACATTGTGGGGGGGAGGGGGAGAATACGACCATTTGCATTCATAGTTTGCTTGTTGCAAATGAGGTTCTGTGTATACAGAGTAGTACGTGGACGATATACAGTAATTATGTGTGTGTAGATGTACATTCCTATATCTACCACATGATCACACAGATTATAAGGCACATGTTTTCCAGGTAAGCACAGGTGACTAAAGTGTAACATGGCAGGAGAGTGAAGCTTGTTAAAATACAAAATATTATGTAGTATGGGAAGCCCAGCATGCCTGAGATGGCTAAATGTCTAATGGTAAAATCAACAAAACCCAGCTTTACCTCCACTGTACTTTTGCTTACAAAGTACTCTTGTAATATATGTGTTTTACTGAATTACAGAAATTGGAAACTCTTGTTGGAGAGCGAGGCACGCAGCTCAGTGGGGGGCAGAAGCAAAGGATTGCCATTGCCAGGGCATTGGTTCGCAATCCCAAAATCCTCCTTCTAGATGAGGCAACATCTGCTCTGGATACAGAGAGTGAAGCTGTGGTTCAGTCTGCTCTGGATAAGGTACGTTATTTTGGCTCACTGAGAGTTCCAGTGTTTTTATTCCTTTGATTGGCATCATTGATCGATAATAATTTTGCCACCTAAACTTATGAAATCAGGGGGATAGCTGGCCCTTGATGTAGGAGATTTTGTGCAGCACTGCAGAACGTAATAGATAGAGTATATGAGAGAGAGATAAATACTTGTCCGCTAGATACAGTAGGTCAGCTAGATAAACATAATTTATGGATAAATGCAATAGGTAGATAAGATAGATAAAGGAATAGATACAGATGGATAGATAAGACATTGGACTTTTGCACCTAATTAATTAGTAGCCCTGGCCCTGAAAGTTACCAGTTAAATACCTGTTTTTTTCTGCTTCCCTGTATCGGTTACAGGCAAGAGAGGGCCGTACCACAATTGTAGTTGCCCATCGTTTGTCCACTATACGAAATGCAAATGCAATCGCTGGCTTTGATAATGGTGTCATCGTTGAACAAGGAAGCCATAAGGAACTGATGGAAAAAGGAGGAGTGTACTTCAATCTGGTCACTCTGCAGGTGGGAACTTCTGTTGCCCGAGACTGGAGCATTGAAAATATATTTTGTACTTTAGTAGTCAGTTGTATCAGCCATATATCACTTGCTTGGGAATGCTGGAACATCCCCACAGTACTCATGTGCCTGCACCATCCAGGCATTACCTTTACATCAAATACTACACTGGGGTGAAAAGTTACTGTCACTGTTCCAAAATACAGTATTTTAGATTGTGAGACAAGCACATAAAATAGTTTGCTACGGACTCAGATTTAAGCATTAAAATAAATCTGACATTGGATTGATTTGCTCCCCAAATCCAATAACTTTTCTTTTCTAAAGGGTCAGATACCATTCATTGTTCTTTCTAAACTAACAAAGATACTGTAACAGACTTTTTTTTATCTTCTGCCTCAATGGTTCAGTGACCTTTCTATTTTGCACATTAAAACCATTAATATCTCCCAGTGATCATCTCTCTATAACCACACCAAACACCTTTATAACTGGGTTCCATTCTGCACAGATGCCTCATTATGTGGGGAGCAGATAGACAAGATGCACAATTCAACACCAATTTTAAAAGTGTCCGTTACTTAACGTCAGTCAGTCCTGCTGTGCGTGTGAAATGGTATCCCAGCCCTATTTACTGATACAAAAAAGTCAAAGTCTTTCATTGAGCTTTCAAAGGGTTTACTTTGTTGAAGCAGGGTTTTACAAATGATCTGTTTGAAGCAATATAATTGTTCAGGGGTATAGTTCTGCTTTAATTACAGTTTATGTCACTGTAGGGCTCGTTTGCGTACGCAGAAACAGTGGGCAAATTGCAATGTTTCCCACTGTGTGTTGGTTTTAAAACCACTTGAATGTAAATGTGCTCTGTGCACTTCTACATAGCTGTTAATCAGTCTTTCAGTTTCCAATTGAGCGCTGATGCATCTATTGAAGCATGGTGCTATGAGAACCTTGGTGCAACTGTCACCTCCTGACCAAACCATAGCTGCAGGGTTCCCTCAGTCCCCCTCTGTCAATAGGCACAGTGCACTTGCTGTTAAAAGAGAACTAAACCCATACCCCTACCCCCTCAAGACCCTGTCCTCGCTCCCACCAGGCCTACGTTCTACCCCGGTCAAATGCCCCTAACCTTTTACTCACCCTTGTGGCAGATTCAGGCGTCTGAATTCATGGCAGTCATCTTTTTCTTCTTTGGTTATCTTCGTATCTTCTTTCGGCTCTTCGACGAGTCCCGAGTTTCGGCGCATGTGCAGTTGTCAGGAAACCAGTAATTGCTCCAACTGCATATGCACCAAAACGGCGTTCAATACAAGATTACCGAAGACAAGAAGATGTCTGCCGTGAAAACCAACTCCTGAATCTGCTGCGAGGGGTGAGTAAAAAGTTAGAGGCATTTCCCTTGGGTAGCAAGTAGGCTGGGGGGGCAGGGAGGAGGTTTACTGGGGTAGAGTTTCTTTTAAAGCATGGGTTTAGTTCTCCTTTAAAGAACTGGATGAGACAGCAATGGCATTCTCACACTGAACTAACGGCAGACAGACTGTGAAAATATTTTGGGTACAATCGCCAATTTATAGTGAAGGGCATGCACAGTTGCATCACTTTTGTGGAGTATAATGTAGTTTCACCGCGCTCGCAAGAGTCAGACACAGCACAATTTCATCCAATGTAACATTGCATTGCACACTCAATGACGCATGACTTCTAGGAAATAATTCCTTGTTGTAAAAGAACACAGTGATCTGACAAATGCATTTGGCTCACTGCTTATATCTCTACCTTAGAACTATGGTACTCTAGTTTCACCTGCACAGGTATGCCACTGCGGCTTCTATCAAACCAGCCTCAAATAAAATAAATACAGTTGTTTAACAAAACAATATATAAATTGGACAAAGCACGTAGAACTATGATCATCCAAAAGCCAGTCTAATATTATCATACATGTGTTATTATATATTATCAGACAGTGGAAACAGATAAAGATGCTGAAGAAGCTGCAGAAACCCAAATAAATGAAAAGAAAATGCCTGTCAGTCATACCCATTCCAACTTGATCAGGAGGAAATCCAGCCGACACACAATAAAGAGCAAAGTCGCAGAAACAGAAGAAAAGGAAGTGGATGACGAGAAGAAGAAAAAGGTAACTGATATTTTGTGGCTAATCCATTGGATATTGTGGCAACCTGTTCCATCGTGCTTGGACTCTAGATACATTTACTCTACAGATCAGGCATTGACATCAGGTTTGTTATGGTTAGCACTGTTGTTTAGTGGTTATCACTGCTGGCCTGCAGGCATGTGTTTGAACTGAACAAGGGCATTAATGTTGTTGCGTTTTGTATTTAATAGGAGGATGGACCCCCACCTGTCTCATTCTTCAAAGTTATGAGGCTGAACAAGCCAGAGTGGCCCTATTTTGTGGTTGGAGTGATCTGTGCAATGATAAATGGTGCCACTCAGCCTGCATTTGCCATTATCTTCTCCAGGATCATCGGGGTATGAACAGATAAGAACACAGCCTACTTACAAATATGTTATATCCCACTGTTTAGTATGTGGGCTGGTGACCTTTACAATGCCAGCTATTTAGTCTTCCTTCTGTGCACCTTTGCATGCAGCTACAAATAGCGAGTGACCTAGAGCACAACCCATTGTAGTAAGTCTAGAATAAATTGTATGCACACTCCTAAAATAGTTACATCACATAATCAATGACAAAATGCATGCTGTCAATGTGCCTAAACAAGTACGATGTATACTTTGGTGCTTTCCATGTATGTATTGCACCGTTTATGAAAACTGTTTACAGGAATGTGTAAAGTACACGTATTCCTTGATCATTAGCGCGCCGTGCTCTGCATCTGGGTCACTAACAATAAGTACAATGAAATATTAGCGATGTAATAACTAGAGGCAAGTATTTTTGTTTGGTGGTTTGAGTCTTCAGGGGTGTTCCTATAGAGGAAGCAGTTGTGGGGGGCCCACATTAATAAGTGATTTCAATACATTATTAGAAAAATAATGGTTAAATCACTGGAAGTGCCTAATATTGCCCCCCCCCCCCCCAGTGATTTCACCTGTCCCTCTCTTTAAAGGATAAGTAAACCTTAAAAATATGTGATGTTTTTCTGGTTAGGAAAGATTTGAGAGAGGTTTCTAATTTTTTTCCATAAACAGAAGAAAATCAGAGCAGCCTCACCAGCAGGTGGCTATGTTGTAACAAAATTCATTGAGTAATGCCCATACTTTACTAATGCGAGGCCGAGGTCTACTTTTAGTGATGTTGTCCCATTATGATCTACATCCATAAAACATTGTTAGCATTCTGTTCCATTGAAGATTGTATCTGAATGAAAAGCATGAAATAAGAGGGTGATTTAGAAAAGCTGTTGACAATGTCTTGAGATCTACTGATCACCGGCTAAAGGTCTACTGGTAGATCCCTATCTTCCTATTGGGTACCCCTGATGTAACCTATAATATCTTGGAATTAAATAATAAATAATGAATGTACATTGCAAAAGTGCTTAGAATAGCATCCTCATCAATTTTACATTCACTTATTTTTAAGGTTTACTTATCTTTAAAGGCTTCAGGGACCCTAAATGAATTTGTGACTAATGTTGTGCCCACAATGGGCCACACAGGCCTATGTGTTATATGTATCTCTTTGTAAAAATCTAAGATCTGTGCTGTTTGCAGGTGTTTGCTGGGCCGCCTTCGGAAATGAGAGCTCAAAGCTCCATGTACTCTTTGCTGTTTTTGGCACTTGGTGGGGTATCCTTCATTACATTCTTCCTGCAGGTAAGTTATACTGTATAGCACTCTGCAGAACTCACGGAACAGTTTATTACTTTGTGTGTGTGTGTGTGTTTGACGCTTTTCATGATAATCACATTTTGTTTGTGCCAAGAAAAGCTGTCATATAATATGCAAGGCAGCACCACAAGCAGATATACTCACAGCATTAACCATGTCTTACTCAGCATGAAAATCCAGATGCACTTTCCAGCAACAAATACTCTGTACAAATGTTGTCCATGTTGTTCCTTTTGACAGGGATTCACCTTTGGGAAAGCTGGAGAAATTCTCACTATGAGACTGCGACTTGGGAGTTTCAAATCCATGTTAAGACAGGTATGTGACGTTTACAAATGGTACAGTTGTTCATCTTAGGTGCTTCCTAAAATTAGCAACCCTCTGTCTCTTGAGTGCGAGCTTCCAAGACAAAGCCAGAAGATAACCGAGGCTTGCACTAGCGGCTATAACTGGACACATATACTGTATCACTGCAGGCAGTGGGATGTAAAATGCTGCATATCAGTGTTTCTTAAAGGTTCAGAATTGAATAAAATAGATTCCTAGCAGTAATTACCCTGACATCAAGTACAGCATTGGGGTCTCTAATCCTGAAACCCAGTTTCCAGAAAGCTTCCAATTGAATGATGAATGATTCTGATTTTTCTATTTTTAATGATGTCCTTTTTCACTGTAATAATAAAACGGTACCTTGTACTTGATCTGTGCTCAATATGGTGAATATTGCCTCTGTGCCTGTACTAAATATACAAGTGTCACTCATCTACATACAGTATTTGTTTATTTGGATGTGTTGTGTCGGTGAATGGTTGAAGGCAAAACATACATAGATGTGGGGAGCCGCTATTATCTCTATTGGTAACACATTTGTTTTGTATTGAAGGAAGTCGGCTGGTTTGATGATACCAAGAACAGCACGGGGGCTCTGACGACAAGGCTCGCCACTGATGCGTCACAGGTTCAAGGGGTATGTCCTATAAACGTATATATATATATGTCCATTTGCCACAAACCTCTCTATTTCGTAACATCAGAATTAATATTAATGCTGTTTTATATTAAATACAACATTTTGTATTGTATTAAAATCCAATATCTTACACTCATGACAAATCAGCTGGGTTTAAACTCCCCCAGGGGACTCAATTAATTATTAAGCTGTCGAGCATTTAATGGCAGCAGGACTACAGTAAATGGCTAAAGATTTGGGTTTAGAAGGTTATAAGCACAGGTTCTGAGAGCTATTTCACTTCAGTCTTTATAAACAGAATTCGGCCAGTCTAATCTGAAATACAATTACTAATTATATGGAGCTTTGTAACTATAAAACCAGTGCTTTAATGAACCAAGTAATTAATTTTATTGGCACATAACTGTGCGTTCTCCACCTGCAGTGTGTGCCATTCACATTAAAGGAAACATAACTGTGTAAAAAAAACAAGAATATGTCAGTATATTAAACTCTTTTAAATACAAAAGGAATGTGGTTTAAAAAGCTTTGGGGTGATTCGTTAGAAGTTTCTCCAAAAACCATACTAGTGCCACCGATGTGTTCTACTCAGCACACTGCACTGTAAGATATGAACCAATCAGCAACTAGGATGATATATATGTAAATGAGAAGATCAGATACAGGCAAAGCCGGGACTAGTGATAAATAGGAAGAGAACTCATTGCAAGTGCACTGTGGGTAGTATTAGTAACAGCCAGAACAGTGGGGCATTTGCCAGCTTTGCCTTGTCCCATCAGTAGAATCAGGAAACTTTGGACTGAATTGATTGATTCTGCTGTGGTTCAAATAAACTCACTCTATCACTTTGGCTGCCACCCAGAAAGAGGAAGGCATTGGTATAAAATCATCTCATTAGATAGATTAGATTAAGGGCAGAGACACACAGTCAGATTCACTGCAAATTATACTGAACAGTTTTCCCCAAAATAACATACATAATGCTGCAATGTATACGCTAACTGTTTTTTTATTTGGTTTGTTCTTTTTTTTCATGTTCTTTCCTGGTAAACTGTATTCCCTTTCTTTGTCTGTACTTACTTTGAAAACAATAATAATCGTAAGTTACAAAAAAAAAAACCTTTTAATCATCTGTAAGTGTAGCAGGTACAGTATAAATCTGCCTTTCTCTGAACATCTTATTGTTACAAAATATTGAATATGTTCCTTCCACCAGGCAACCGGAACCAGACTGGCGTTGCTTACTCAGAATATAGCAAATCTGGGCACAGCCATCATCATATCATTTATTTATGGATGGCAATTGACCCTTCTCATTTTGGCGATTGTTCCAGTCATCGCTGCTGCAGCCCTGGTGGAAATGAAGATGTTTGCGGGACATGCAAAAAAGGACAAAAAGGAACTTGAAAAAGCAGGAAAGGTGAGTTACTAGAAAGCTGCACCTACATAAGAAAAGCAACACCTTGTGTATTATTCCTTTCCCCTTAGATTGTAAGCTCTTTCTGCATAGAGCCATCCTCACCTTTTGTACCAGTATTGATTGTGATGTATGTAACTCTATATGTTCTATGTATATATTTCATGTGATTAAGTTGTATAAACAAATTTACTTTACAGCATTACAAAATATGTTGGCGCTATATAAATACGTTATTGATAATAATACTATAACGTGTAATCAGCCTTTGTTTTGCTGTATTAGAGAATAGAAGAGAAAATGACAGTTGCAGCCTTTGCTGTATTAGAGAATAGAAGAGAAAATGACAGTTGCAGCCTTTACCTTTGCTGTAGTAGAGAATAGAAGAGAAAATGACAGTTGCAGCCTTTACCTTTGCTGTAGTAGAGAATAGAAGAGAAAATGACAGTTGCAGCCTTTACCTTTGCAGTAGTAGAGAATAGAAGAGAAAATGACAGTTGCAGCCTTTACCTTTGCCGTAGTAGAGAATAGAAGAGAAAATGACAGTTGCAGCCTTTACCTTTGCCGTAGTAGAGAATAGAAGAGAAAATGACAGTTGCAGCCTTTACCTTTGCTGTAGTAGAGAATAGAAGAGAAAATGACAGTTGCGGCCTTTACCTTTGCTGTATTAGAGAATAGAAGAGAAAATGACAGTTGCCGAAAAGAACCCTAATAACAGCCATCAATAACATGTCAGCTACATCCCTGGTTACTTTTAATATTCTTATATTTTACAGTGGGGGTAATTAATTCCTACATTGATGTTGTGTTTGCGCAGTGACAATTTCACTTTGGAAAGACTCGTTCCTGGATATGTAACAGAGTCAGTCATTTTTCCATAAGGTACAGAGAAACAATGTATTTATCCCTCTGATTTCTTCCCTTACAAGATTTCAACCGATGCCGTATTGAATATCAGAACAGTTGTATCCCTGACCCGAGAGAGGAAATTTGAAGCGATGTATGAGAAAAGTCTGGAAGGGCCTTACAGGTAATGGTATAGTCAAAATGGCAGCATTGCGCCAGATAAGTGTTATATTTGTGGAACGGTTTCTGGTCTTTTGTGTAGAGCATAGCTGAACCAGACCAGGCTGCAAATAAATATAACACTGTGCTATTGGTTGCTTTCCTTGGCCAGTTCTAAATTCACACAGGATGCCTGTACCCCCATAATGTTATGGTATCACTATCCAGGCTACAAGCATACGTAGAATGGTAGTTCCATATTTAGCTGTCTAACACAGAGCTCCTCCCAGTGCTCACTGCCTGTAAGGAGGCTTTAACCTTACGGGGGGATAGGGGAGGTGGGAAGGCAGGTTGCATCCAAGTAGTCAATGAAAAATGTAGACTTATAGAATGTTAACAATGCAAGAAGCAGTGACCCCCTACTCAGGCAAAGGGAAGAAGGGAAGTGATTATACTGATTATACTGAATATTTCTATCATATATTAAAACAAATGCATGGTGGCCCTTCAGTCAGGTTGGCCTACACAGTGTAACAGTGATGTAACAAACAGTGCAACAGTGTAACAGTGCACAAACACCCTAGTATTTGGCCACATTAATCCTTAGTCTAATAGACTATTCCTGCATATATTCATACATAAAATATGTGTTTTTCTTCAAGGAATTCTATTAAGAAAGCCCATCTCCACGGATTGACCTACGGTCTGTCTCAAGCCATCATGTTCTTTGCCTATGCTGGTTGTTTCCGTTTTGGGGCCTATTTAGTGGCTGAACGCATAATGCAGTTTGATGAAGTTTTTCTGTAAGTATTTCTGTTCTCTGTAACCTTTGCACAGATTCTCTTTCCAGCAGAATGTGTAATGTGTGGATGCTGCTTTTGATGTGGAATCATTAAATGGGTAGGAGGTTTGCATCTTCTTGTCCATTTGCTTGGCACGTGAAGGATTCATAGTGGAGCTGAAGTATGATGGTTTAGATGGGGTGGAACATTAGATAGGGAAGATAGGCAGATGATCAGAAGATGGGGGAGAATAAATAGTAGATGGGGGGGGAGTACAAGAGAGGGACAAAAGGGTCACAGTACTGGAGCAGAAGACACACTGTAAGGCAGACAGCATGAGTGGACAGCTACTTGGTCTTACTTTGAAAGAGGGAAGTGAATACAACTGGCCATACACAAGTGGGTTTGCACCACTCTGCTGCACCTTTTTGGTCTGGACTGGAAACTCTCATCAGACGAGGAATGCTTAATGGAAAAGTAAATGTTTTTCTTTCTGTAAATTTGCTCTAAACAGCCCCCCAGATTAATGTACCTTAGTCCCTGCTGCAAGTCTGCTCTGGTTTCTGTGTTATCAGCAGCTTGTTTCCCCTTCTTCCTGGTGCAGAGTGAAGCCCAGCCCCTTAGTTTTATGAGCAGTCCATTTGCTGCTGTTCCACAATAGAGAGGAAGAGGGAGCCAGTGTGTGCATTAGTAAGCTAGTTTCCCCAAGCAAAAGCTGCTGCACACACTGGTCTCTGCTATGTCATAGTATGCAAATGATCTCCAGGACTAGTCACAGAGATAAGGTCAGCTCAGTAAGCTAAGGGGCGGGGCTTCACTCTGCACCAGGAAGAAGGGGAAACAAGCTGCTGATAACACAGAAACCAGAGCAGACTTGCAGCAGGGACTAAGGTACATTAATCTGGGGGGCTGTTTAGAGCAAATTTACAGATAGAAAAAAAAAAAAGGTTTACTTGTTCTTTAAGTCTGCAGTCCTTCCTCAATGGGTCTAAACCCTCAACGCCCCCATAGACGCAAAGATTTTTCTTTTATGAAAGACCGATTTTAGTGCAATCCAACCAAATTATCGTTAGTGGGAATCAAACGATCGTGCATCCTACGATTCTTTGTCCATCGGTCAGAAAATTGGCCAGGTTAGAAAATGTTCATCGTAGAGTAAAGCCAGTAGCACACTGATATATTTATGTTGAGTGATTTATTTAGTCCATGTGCATACAAAAAAAGGGCAACGTTTAGGACTCCTTTATCAAGCCTAGTGTATAAGTGCAATCATAGTGTTATATAGGGTACGGTAAGTGGGATGGGCTGAATAGCCCCACCCATTCACAGTGACATCACGTATAATAAATATATAATATCCGTATAAAGACATAAAATAGTGTATCAAAAAAGTGTGTATATCAGTCTCTGTAAAAAGTCCAGATTGTGTTTCTTTTTTACAGAGACTTATATACACACTTTTTTGATACACTATTTTATGTCTATTTATACGGATATTATATATTTATTATACGTGATGTCACTGTGAATGGGTGGGGCTATATCCTATATAACACTATGATTGCACTTATACACTAGGCTTGATAAATGACTCAGTGGAGTCCGAAACGTTGCCCTTTTTTTTGTATGCACATGGGCTAAATAAATCACTCAACTGTTTTCACAAATATATCAGTGTGCTACTGGCTTTACTCTACATTGTATTTTGGACCTGAAGGGCAGGTGAAGGTCATCCAGTTTGAGCACCTGACACCCTCATTTGGGAGATCCAATCAAGGGTTAGAGCACTCCACGATTCTTAGAAAATCTTCATCGGTCATAGGGAAATCTACCATTTGTTTGCAGGGCCAAGCAGGCAGCTACCCTCAGTTTCCCTGGACAACATTGCTTGAAATTGACTTTTTAGTTGATGGACAAATCGTACATTTAAACGATCTTTTCATAATAAGCTTGATCTAAGGATAACGAAAAGATCTTTTAAAAATCTTTACATCTATGGCCAGCTTTAGACCAGTGTTAGATTATAGAACAGGAAGAAAGACTGGCAGTAGGGGTTAGATAAAATGGAGCGGCAAAGAATTAAAATTGGGGGAGGGGAAAGTATGTAAAGCAGAACTGAGAAGATGACAATATATGTATATACTACACAAAAGCCGTAAATATCTTGCAAATTATATCCTTATAAACGGTGAGTTCTGATGTCATTTCTGTCACACGACTCACTGAAACTTGTGTATTATAATAAATAAAGTACCCCCGTTTGCAAAATATGAGGATATTAGAAGTTACCTCGGCCTCGTGTTTTTATATGGTCATGAAACTCCTCAGTAACTTATAATATCCTTATATTTTACAAGAGGGGGTACTTTATTCACTATATACTACATATGTATGTGTATAAAATATAAGCATAAGTCACCAAGGGTTCCATGAACGTATAAAAGCCAGAAGCGAAAGGCCAAGTGCTTTTCATACAGGTTATGGAACTCCAGGGTCACCTCTAATATCCTAATTTTTCCAACAAGGGGTACTTCATGTATTATAATACACACATTTTAGTGAGTTGTGACAAAAAATGACATCACTGCTCACCGTTTATAACTGATGACATCACTAGTCAATGTTTATAAGGATTTAATTTACAAGATATTCATGGCTTTTGTGTATTATTTTATATATATATATATATGCATCTGGGATATGGGCACTCATGAAAAAATGTAAACTTGTGCCTGGGTGCAATCCTTAAAGTATAATATCAACCATGGCCATAGAAGGAGCACTCACAGGTCTTAAGTATCAAATGATTAAGGAGCACTATATAATATATATGTAATATTTTTTTTTTGATACTTAATACATATATATATTGGAAGTGGCTCTGTGATCCTATGCATAGACACAAAAGAGACAAAAGGCCTAATTTACTAAAGGGGGGAAATGATAAATGCAAAAAAAAAAAAAAAAAAATCACAATTTCCGTTTTTACAGTACTGTTTAAATTTTATGACAATAATCATTTGACTATAATATTATATATAAAATATATATAAAATATATTTAATATACAATAATAATTCTACTAGACATTTAATAAGATAAGTGGAAATATAAACCGTGATTTTTTTTCTTAGGGTCTTCTCAGCCATTGTGTTTGGTGCCATGGCCTTAGGACAGACCAGCTCCTTTGCCCCTGACTACAGTAAAGCCATGATTTCAGCGGCTCATATATTCAGCTTGTTGGAGCGAGTCCCACAGATTGACAGCTACAGCGACCAGGGCGAGAAACCAGTAAGTAATAGCCGGGTGATTACATTACACCCAGATTCTATATATATATCTATACGGGTTAAGGGTACAGGTCAGGTACAATGGAACTACAAAGAAGTGAATTAAACCCATTATATATAAATTGTATATTTCCCTCTGAATGTGTTTATATGCGCATTTGTCCTTTACTTTAACCCTTTAGTACCAAGTAGGAAGATTGACTAACACTGTCATGTGCTCATGCATTTCAGAAAAACTGCAGTGGGAACGTTGTATTCAAAGGGGTTAATTTTAACTATCCAACGCGACCAGATATAACGGTGCTGCAGGGACTGGATATCTCTGTAAAGCAAGGGGAGACGCTGGCCCTGGTTGGAAGCAGCGGTTGTGGCAAGAGTACGACCGTGTCCCTACTGGAGAGATTCTATGACCCGTTTGAAGGAGAAGTGGTAAGTTCATTAGAGAAACATTTCCAAGGCAAAATGAGTTGAATGGAGAATTGTGCAGCCTTAGTAATCTCAGAGCCCTCACTCTGAATGCTGAAGGGCCTGTTTGTCTCCATACTAATCACGTGCTTGTGTCTAGCTGGTAGATGGCTTTTCTGTCAGGAATCTGAACATCCAGTGGGTGAGGGCACAGATGGGAATCGTCTCCCAGGAACCCATTTTGTTTGACTGCAGCATTGGTGAGAATATCGCCTACGGGGATAACAACAGAAAAGTGACCCAAGAAGAAATAGAAACAGCAGCCAAGGAAGCCAACATCCACAACTTCATTGATTCTCTTACTGATGTAAGTTGCTCGCAGGGCTGCTTGGAACACAGGGAACACAACTTTGACTACTGTTGAATTGCTGTATGTTGATACTTGTTGCTTTATGCAAATTGTACATAATTCACATTCATACACAAGAGTTTCAGAGGAAGAATTTATATGCCAAGGACTTCTCACACCAGTCGGTTGAGCAGAAGAAGCTGCTCAGATGGGTAGTAAAACGTCTTCAATTATTACGCAGCAAGTCCAGTTGATTTAGAGTTACTTATGTAAGATATACCATGTCCTGGATGAATGAAAGTCGTCTTATACACAAGGTTTAAATATATTAGGAGACAATTTATGTGTTTTCAGGGGGAAGTTTCATGATCGGTGTTTTAGGTGCCGTCCTCCTGCTACTTCAATGAGCAGCCGATTCCTAGTGATTCCTGGCGAATATCTTTCATACAGTTTTGTTAACATTCTCTTTTCTCCCATCCGATATTAGAAATACAACACCCGTGTGGGAGATAAAGGCACCCAGCTGTCCGGGGGACAGAAGCAGCGTATAGCTATAGCAAGAGCTCTGATTCGGAAACCCAAAATCCTTCTGCTGGACGAGGCCACCTCTGCGCTTGACACAGAAAGTGAAAAGGTAATGTTGGCATGGGAACATTCACATTCCCCACATAACTGCCTCATAAAAGAGGGAATTTTCTACTTAGAGCCTTTCGGGTTATTACAGAAATGACAAAATGCTGGAATAGGCAATTAGAGAACTTACAATGATTGCACCGATAGGGTCAGCCCCATCACCATCCTAGGGGCAGCAAAGTGCCCGTCACTAGTGAAAATTACCCAGAAATACTGTCTGGAAAGAGATTAAATGCTCACGCTGATGAATTAATGCTAGTGAAACTTCTCCAGCGTTCGGCTACTGAGACGCAACTTTGCATTTTAGTGAATTATTGTAGTGAATTTGCACCTGGCAAAGTGGCACGGAGTCTGGCAATGCCTTCACAGGTCAAAATTCGCCTTTTAGTGAATTTACCACCTAGTGTTAGTATAATGTGTGCCATTCCACTACGGGCCTTATTTATTGAAATCGAGTGTTTAAAATAAAAAAGTCCGACCAAACCTTATTTATTATTAAAAAAGCACACATTTTTCAGATTGGGTAAAAACTCGAAAAAATCAAACAAAAATCCAATTCATATGTTTATTGGGTTTTTTTCCCCGAATCACTCAATTTTTTAGGCTTTTTTCTGAATTTTTCAGATTTTTGCCTGAAAAGCTGAAATAGTCGGATTATCGTGCTGAATTCAGTGCAGACCACAGAAACTTCCAGATAGGCTGTGCAAAATAAAAATGTTTCTGATATAGTTAGTTAGCCAAAATGTAATGTATAAAGGCTGGAGTGAGTGGATGTCTAACAGAACAGAACACTACTTCCTGCTTTGCAGCTCTTCCTCTGATTGGTTACCATGCAGTAACCAATCACTGACTTAAGGGGGGGAAACAAGGGCCATAACTGTTGCTTTTGAATCTGAGCTGAATGCTGAGGATCAATTATAAACTCACTGAACAGTTATGTCCCATGTGGCCCCCCTTCAAGTCACTGACTAACTAAGAGTTGAAAAGCAGGAAGTAGTGTTGTATTCTGTTATGTTAGACATCCAGTCACTCCAGCCTTTATACATTATATGTTTGGCTAACTAACTATATTAGAAACATTTTTATTTTGCACAGCCTATCTATTTACCCAGTTTTTATTTTTTACACTAAACTGTTCCTTTAAAATGAACACGTCAAGCAAATCATAATAACTACTCGTTTCTCTTGAAACCAACAGGTTGTGCAAGAAGCACTGGACAAAGCCAGAACGGGCCGCACATGTATTGTCATCGCTCATCGACTATCAACCATACAGAATGCAGATAAAATAGCCGTCATACACAATGGAAAGGTGGTAGAGCAAGGGACACATCAGCAGCTCCTGCAGCTCAAAGGGGTTTACTTTTCTTTAGTGACTATACAGCTTGGCCACTCCTGAGAGAAGAGCCGCTTACAACCCGAAACCACTTAGAGGAAACTCCACTCACAAAGGTGGATCCTGTTTCCTGTCCAGTTGCTGCTAAACAGTGAGGAATCTACTGCTCGTGTCACTTCTACTACGGATGATGCCAGTCCTTAAGATCACAGTTTGGGGGGGGGAACCATGTGTTTGTTATTTCAGGAAATGTATACTAATTATTTGCCTTATCAATACTTTTATATACAGTTCATATTTTTCTATATACAATATCTCAATTATTTGATAATTATTTCTATGTGATGCGCATCAAGCACTCCTGCCTTACGTTCCAAGTATTTGTTTGTTTTTATTAATCAGGCAAGTCCTTGATTAAAGTTTTCTTTAAAGTTTTCTTCCTCTTTTCATGACTTGTTCTGTGTATACATGTATTCACCCCAAAAGTTTGATGTAGTGATGTAGTGTGAATAAACATCCGGACTACCACAGGACCCTATGAATAACTGATTTTTTTCTAATAATTCAGCATTTCTACAAAAAATGGAAACCAACAAAAAAGAAAGAAATCTGTTTAAAACTATATATATATATATATATATATATATATAATAGGGATGCACCGAATCCAGGATTCGGTTCGGGATTCGGCCAGGATTTGGCCTTTATCAGCAGGATTCGGATTCGGCCGAATCCTTCTGCCTGGCCGAACCGAATCCTAATTTGCATATGCAAATTAGGGCCAGGGAGCTAAATCACGTGACTTTTTGGCACAAAACAAGGAAGTAAAAAATGTTTTCCCCTTCCCACCCATAATTTGCATATGCAAATTAGGGTTCGGATTCGGTTCGGTATTCGGCCAAATCTTTCGGGAAGGATTCGGGGGTTCGGCCGAATCCAAAATAGTGGATTCGGTGCATCCCTAATATATATATATATATATATAGGACATAGACAAGGACATGATCTTGAATTATTGGGAGGTGGTGGCCGAAGATGAGACACTGGGTAACGTGGTTCCCAAGAGGCCGAGATTTAGTTATGCCAGAAATACAAACCTCAAGGAGCAATTAACCCCATCAGATCCAGTGGATAAATAACAGCTCAGCCAGGGGTATATTAATGCACGGGGTGTATAACGTGTAATACACTCAGCTTGGGAAAAGTACAATAAAACACAGATTAACATGCACATCAACAGCGGCGGTATATATAATCAAATGCCCGTGCGGCCTCATGTATTGTGGCAAAACTGTCAGACAATTTAAAGAAAGGATGAATAAGCATAGGGCCAGCATAAGGGCTGCACTAGATCCTGATAGGAAGATTGATCCCAAAAAGCTGGCTATAGCACAACAGCCAGTGGCAAAACACTGGCGGGAGGCAGCGCATAATCCATCCGCCTTTAGGTACGAGCCGATAGACAATATGGCTGGATATCCAAACTTGATTGTGTTGTTCCCAAGGGACTGAATGGACAATTACAGCTCAATTGTTTCTTGAATTAAAATATTACTTAGAAACATAATTTAATTTATTTCTCTTAACTTGCACATATTGTTGCACAGACAAATATTGGTATAATACTGACACCTAGTGGTGTGAGAATAAAAGGACACTTGTTGTTTAAACAAAAAGACTTTCTTCTTCACATTGGACTATGTAAGGACCTATGACGTCACAATGGCACCAAATTCACTTGGGGAGGTGGGTATTTATTTGTGAACATTGTAAACACGCAATATCCTTGAGAAAAGCATTTGAGCACTATGAACAAGGAGTGTGCGTATCCTTCATATTATATATATATATACAGATGCAGTCACTTGGATTTGTGTGTTAAATGCGTCGTGACTTAACTCATCTATCTCATTTATCCCACTTAGCACAGAATATTGTGTCACAGCATCCCATCCAATTAAAGAGTTCACCATTGAAAACAATGGAGCTTTAGTATGCTAATGAAAAGGTTAAATGCATTAAATGAGTTAAGATAACTTTAGATAACAGTTTCTTCAATTAGCCCTGAGTCACGACGCATTTAACTTACAAATCCAAGTGGCTGAATCTGTATATATATATGTATATATATATATATATATATATATATATAGTGAATAAAGTACCCCCTCTTGTAAATTATAAGGATATTATAATTACCGAGAAGTTCTATAACCGTATAAAAACACAAGGTTGAAGGTCTTGGAACTCCGAGGTTACTTCTAATATCCTGTGACAGGAATAATAACTGATGACATCAGAAATCGCTGTGTATAAGGATAAAATTTACAAGATATTCATGGCTTTTGTGTATTATATACATAATACACAAAAGCCATGAATATCCTGTTAATTATTTCCTTATAAACGGTGAATTCTGATGTCATCAGTTATTAACGGTGAGTTCTGATGTCATTTTTGACACACGACTCGCTAACATTTGTGTATTATAATAAATAAAGTACCACTTTTGCAAAATATGAGGATATTGTAAGTTACCTCGGAGTTCCATGATCTTCAGCCTCGTGTATTTATGTGGTCGGTAACTTATAATATCCTTATAATACACAAAAGCTGTGAATATCTTGTAAATTATATCCTTATAAACGATGAGATCTGATGTCATCAGTTATAAACGGTGAGTTCTGATGTAATTTCTGTCACATGACTCCCTGAAACTTGTGTATTATAATAAATAAAGTACCCCCAGTTGCAAAATATGAGGATATTAGAAGTTACCTCGGAGTTCCATGACCTGTATAATAACACTCGGCCTTCGGCCTCGTGTTTTTATATGGTCATGAAACTCCTCGGTAACTTATAATATCCTTATATTTTACAATAGGGGGTACTTTATTCACTATATAATTTTCATAAGGGGGTACTTTATTCACTATATACAGGTATTGGATCACTTATCCGGAAACCTGTTATCCAGAAAGCTACGAATTACGGAATGGCCGTCTCCCATAGACTCCATTATATAGTGAATAAAGTACCCCCTCTTGTAAAATATAAGGATATTATAAGTTACCGAGGAGTTTCATGACCATATAAAAACACGAGGCCGAAGGCCGAGTGTTTTTATACAGGTCATGGAACTCCGAGGTAACTTCTAATATCCTCATATTTTGCAAACGGGGGTACTTTATTTATTATAATACACAAGTTTCAGTGAGTCATGTGACAGAAATGACATCAGAACTCACCGTTTATAACTGATGACATCAGAACTCACCGTTTATAAGGATATAATTTACAAGATATTTACGGCTTTTGTGTATTATATATATATCTATATAATATGCTAAGAAACTATTTTCTTAGCTAAAACGTTGTTTCATTGGAATTCACTTTATTTCTCATGTAATGAATTGCAATGCATTTGGATGCAGGACAAGGGCCTTTAGTTCCTTGGTGAGGTAACTGTCATTGTCTGACTCTTTATATCAGCTTCCAAAAAGGAGCAGTGCCCATAGAAACTAATTGTGGGGAAAGAAAAGCCAAAGAAATGTTCCGAAGCACATGCTGATAGAAGGACACAATGATTCTGGCTCCGGGAAGCAATATTAGCATAGGGCACAAAGCAAAAGTATGGACTCTGCATACCCGAGGCTCCATTTATCTGCTGCTCACATCCAACATCCTCTTGGGGGAAAAATGAGGCCTCTGTTATACAGAAGAAAGGCATGTAGAATAGATTCCGTTGCTGAAGACAAAGCTGGCCTCTGTACTGCGGTGCCATTTGCAGCCAATGGCAACAGCTTATGTTGTCAGTTACATTCAGGCTGGTTTTTCATCAATACGGTGCCTTAAACTGGCATGGACATTAAGAGCTCATGAGATGATTCTAAAGGCCATTTAGATCTAAATTTAATAAGGGGAGCGAGTAATATAATTATATTCAAGGTCAGGACACAAAAAAAAACAACAAATAGCTTTTTTCAAGTGTATCCTCTGTCCTGTACACATTCCTGCTAATCAATCCGTGGGCTGGGGGGATTGGCACTTTGGTTCCTGAAAATTGTATTTTGGAGAGTTAGATAAAATTAGCTGTACCCAGTGTGTGAACTGTGAGCTCATGGAGCCAGCTTTCCTCACTTCAATGCAAAACAGTGTCCCAGGGCATGCACAGATTTGCCAGGTATCCTTGAACAGCTCTCAGTGTGGTTAAAATGAGGCACATTTAAAAGAGAACTAAACAGTAAAAATGAATATGGCTTAAAATGCCACATTTTATATGCTCAGCTTATTGCACCAGCCTAAAGTTTCAGCTTGTCAATAGCAGCAATGATCCAGGACTTCAAACTTGTCACAGGGGGTCACCATCTTGGAAAGTGTCTGTGACACTCACATGCTCAGTGGGCTCTGAGAAGCTGTTGAGAAGCTAAACTTAGGGGTTGCCACCAGGAAAAAAAATGAGCTTGGCCTGTAATATAAGCTGATGCTACAGGGCTGATTGTTACATTCTGACGCTAATTGCACTGGTTTCTGTGCTGCCATGTAGTAATTATCTGTATTAATGACTAATCAGCCTTATATTGTGACATTTCTATTTTATGTGTACTGTATATTGTGAGTGGGTCCCTCAGACATTAGCACATAGCACAGTAACATAGTAAGTTAGGTTGAAAAAAGATACATGTTCATCAAGTTCAAACTTTTTACTTTTTTTTTAACCTGCCTAACTGCTAGTTGATCCAGAGAAAGGCAAAAAAACCCTGTCTGAAGCCTCTCCAATTTGCCTCAATAAATTCCTTCCTGACTCCAAAATGGCCAGACCAATCCCTGGATCAACTTGTATAATAATCTCCCATAACCCTGTATTCTCTCATCCAACCCCTTCCTAAAGCTATCTAATGTATCAGCCTGTACAACTGATTCAGGGAGAGAATTCCACATCTTCACAGCGTAGGTGGTTCTTCACAGTGAGGACAGTGAGGTTGTGGAATGCACTGACGGGTGATGTTGTGATGGCTCATTCTGTTGATGCTTTTAAGAGGGGCTTGGATGATTTTTTGGACAGGCATAATATCAAACACTATTTTGATACTAAACTCTACAGTTAGTATAGCTATGGGTATATATGGTTTGTGTGAAAGAGTTGAAGGGTGTGTGTATGCTGGGTGTTAATTTGGAGGGGGTTGAACTTAATGGACTTTGTTTTTTTTAAAACCAATTTAACTATGTAACTGCTCTCACTTTTCTTCCAATAGGAATGGGTGACCTTGTGTCATCTGGAAAGACCTACTGGTGAATAAAACATTAGAGAGATTATTATATGACCCCCTTATATATTTATACATAGTTATCATATCACCCCTTAAGCGCCTCTTCTCCAGCGTGAACATCCCCAATTTGTCCAGTCTTTCCTCATAGCTAAGATTTCCCATACCTTTTACCAGCTTAGTTGCCCTTTAACTATGTTAGTATGTTACTAATCAGCCTTATATTGTGACTATATTTCTATTCTATGTGTACTGTATATTGTGAGTGGGTCCCTAAGCTCAGTAAGTGACAGCAGCACAGAGCATGTGAATCAGTGAATCAGCAGAAAAGAAGTTGGGGAGCTACTGGGGCATCTACTGGGGAGACACAGATCTTTACTGCTAAAGGGCTGTGGTTGCCTTGAATTCTCCTTTAATAATCATTCTTACAATGCACTCATTCATAAGCCATGGAAAACAGATCTTGTTTGATTCAGGGCTCCTAGAGAAAGCAAACCTTACAAGCCATGGTGCTAGGGTTGCCACCTGTCAGGATTTCACCCAGACAGCCCAGTTTTTGGAAGAGTTTGCCCGGATGAAAAGTTCCTGTCCGGATTTCCAAATGAGGAAATCAGGAGAGGACATTGAAGTGAATGACATGGATAACAGCCAATCGCCGATTACCACGTCATCAGTCCCATCCCTGACGTCACTCGCCTGACCCCCAATGTCACCCACCTTGCCCCCTACATCACCAGCCCGCCCCCTGCCTGTTTTCATTAAAAAAAATGTGGCAACCTTACATGGTGCCTATTGATATTTTTGAAGTTCAGCCTTTACTACTTTGTGGCAAAGCTTTGGAGAAGATCCTCTCCTGTTTCCACACAGTAAGTCAGCTCTGTACAGAACGGGAAGAGGAAGACATTGACTGACCTGCACAGAGCCCTAACCTCAGCCTAACTGATCACCTGTTGGATGAATTGGAAAGCCTAAGCAAGCCAACAGTATTCACCCAACAGTGCCCAGTCTCATACTTTTGTGGTTAAATGGAATCACATCTCACCAGCAATATTTGAGAATCTGGCAGAAAGCCTTCTGAGAACAGTAGAGGCTGTTACAGCATCAGGAAATTAATAGCCTTGGTTTGGGAAAGAGATGTTGGACAGGCAGGTGTCTGGATATTTGTGACCATATAGTGTCCATGCAGAATTTGGCCCAATACAGTTCTTTAAAAGAATTGAAACTCTTTGTCTAAGTAGGGTTTAGACTGACTTTTGTTCTTGCTAATTATTCAATAAAACATTGCTGTGGCGGCTAATAAATGCATTATTGTCCCATTGTCTGTATAGCCATCAGCCAGATGGATGAAGCTATTAAAAAGTCCAGGCTTGTACCCAGTGCCGGCTGTTTCGCATCACTCAGTATCTCTGCTTTGTGTATTGTGTAGACAAGTCAGAAACTCTGTTTTATTCTCTCTCTCTCTCTCTAGCTTTGGTGGTGCTTCTACTAGTATTGCAACTGCAGTGTCCTATAAGTCAAAGCACAGGGGTAAATTCACTAACGCGCTAAGCATCTAACGCTAGCGCTAATTCGCCAGCGTGACGTCAATTCGTAACTGCGGAAATTCACTAACACCGGCTCTGGTGAATTTAGTGAGTTTAGAAAGTAGTGAAGTAGTAGTGGTGAGCTAGTGAAGTAGATAGACTAGCGTAACTTCGCACCCTTACGCCAGGCGAAGTTGCGCACTGACGAAGGATTGTAAATTCGCAAATTCACTAAGATGAACATTTTTCTCAACATTAGCACTTACGTTAGACTTTACTGAAGTTCAATACAATAGATAGGAGGTTGAAAAAAGTCCCAAAAAACGCTGGCTTGTTTGGCAACTCAACTATATGTAGGGCAATAGGACAACTTTATTTAATTTATTAAAGGTTTCCTGGGCTTGTGTAGTGGAATGTAGTGGCTGTAACATATACTTCTATTATATGTTAAAGTTCCCACCGTATGCAAATTAGGCATTGCTAGCGTAACTGTGATCTGCCTAGCGAAGTAACACTAGCGCAACTACGCTACCATTCGCCGACCTGAGCGTAAATTCATACTTTATGAATTTGCGTATCGCTGGCGAAAATTCGCTTGGCGAAGTGAGGCGAACGCTAGCGAAGCCAACGCTAGCGAGTTTTCGGAAGTTAGTGAATTTGCCCCACAATGTCTATGGAGCCCATTCTTATAGAATGAGTAAATGTAATTTCTTTTATCTACACTGGTTTCATGAATATGGCCTTTTTTAGTTTGGGTGATCAATTTTCCTTCTGGGCACCAGAATTTGGGGAGCTGTTTCAGAATCACATAAATCTGTAACAAAACAAAGTAGGTGTACATTTGTTGGCATTACTAAAGGGGATCTCCACAAGCATCTTTCTAAAATAGTTTTTTTTATTTAAAGATAATCTACTGGCTAGTAAAGAGAGCTATTATCGTACAGCCCCTTATGAGATTATACGAGCATGAGAATTGTTATATAGAATGCTCCAAACATACTGTATGTAACGTCATTCTTACAACATAAGGCAACGGGAACTGGAGAACAAAATATATTTAAATAAATTCCTCCTTTTGTCCTCCATGTTGTAGCTCCCACCCTATCCAACTATAGTCAGGTGATGCCACTGGTGGCCAATAAAAGGGCAACCAAGTTTTGGAGTTTTAGCCTTGAAAGCAGCAAGAAAGTAAGTTTTAAGTAGGGGCAAATTCACTAAAGCACGAAAATGCGCTAGCAACAGCTTCGCTGGCGTTTGCCGCACTTCACTAGGCGAAGTTTCGCCAGTGCTATGCAAATTCACTAAAATGTGAATTTTCGCTCAGGGCGGTGACCGGTAGCGAAGTTGTACTACCATTACTTCGCCAGGCAAAGCGCATTTACGCTAGCGATGCCTTATTTGCATACGGTGCAAACTTAAACATATAATAGAGGTATATGTTCCAGCCACTACATTCCACTACACAAGCCCAGGAAACCTTTAATAAATAAAATAAAGTTGTCCTATTGCCCTACATGTGCCCCCTGTATAGTTGTATTGCCATATGTTAGGAAATGTAGCGGAGAAGGAGGGTAACCCCCAAAATATTTTCGCTATTTTTCAGACTATCACCCTACAAATTTTGCAAGAGGTAACATTCGGTAAAATGGGCATCTTAGTGAATTAGCATAGTTACGTCCCTTCGTCAGTGCGCAACTTCGCCTGGGGTAAGGGTGCGAAGTTGTGCTAGTCTATCTACTTCGCTAGCGAATTTTTGCCAGAGTCTGACTTTGCGAAGTTGTGAATTGACGTCATGCTGCCGAATTAGCGCTAGCGTTAGACACTTCGCACTTTAGTGAATTTGCCCCCTAGTCTCTGTGTAAAATGTAAAATGAAGCAATAGAATTCTTAATGAATCAGATGCAGTTTGAGAGTAGGACTGGGCAGATATGGGATGACTTTGACGTAGTTGGCCAGCTTAAATATATTGCAATATATGGACAAACAATCCCTGTTGTTTAAAGGATAGGGTTGCCATCTGGTCGGTATTTTACCGGCCTGGCCAGTATTTTTGATGGCTGATCCCAATGTTATGAGTAGGAAAAAAAGCTAAATATATTGGAAGGCCGGTATTTATTTTCTAAAAAGGTGGCAACCCTGGTAAAGGGTAAGGCATTTTTTGTAGCTTAAAGTGAAACTCTGGCTTCCAATTTCATAAAGATGCCCACAAATACCAACATAGAAACCCCTAATATACCCATACCTCCCAACATTTTGGAAGTAAAAAGAGGGACAAAAATTTATTTTGCCCACAGCACGGCAACATTTTTGTGTCCACGCCCATTTTTGTGGCCACACCCCCTAATTATCATGTTTATTTTACTAAATTTGACAGTTTATGAAAGTTTGAAAATATTTCTCCTTATCTAAACTGTTACAATTACTTATTTTCTTATCTCAAAAGTGTTAAAAAGCATCTTATTTGCACCTGTTAGCTGTTCTGGGCTCTCTGCCAAAAGCCAATTAAGTTAAAATCTTTGTTTCTTTTCCTGGCTGTTCAGTGCAGAGAAAAGAGGGACTTTCCAGTACAAATGAGGGACAGCGGGTTGAGCTCTCAAAAGAGGGACTATCCCTCCAAAAGAGGGACAGTTGGGAGGTATGATATACCCTTCACAGTTACCTGTTTCTTCAAAAAGTATGAAAAAATGCCATTTTCTATGCTGAAATCCATCTGTTTAACGGCTCTACTTTTTCTGCATCATTTGAAATCCTGGCAGGGAAGGAGGGACTAAACACTGATGTTACAAATTGTAACCACTTCTCCACAGCTTACAGACAGCATGCAGGAACTACATAACCCACAATGCATTGCAGCGTGATGTTTCTTTCCTTATTGAAATCACATGTGCAGGGAATTGTGGGGTTTGGAAACTGAGCACTGCACGATGCCTTAAATATTTTGGTTAAAGGGCACCTATGGGGCTCAAAAGATTCCCCAAACCGAAGGTGCCTGCGCTGGCTTGCTCGCGCCGGGAGGGAGCTCCTGGTGCGAGCCGCCATGACACCCCATGCACAGTATGCGCATGTGACGTCATGCGCATAAGCTGAATGAAAAGCTGCCGCAAGTTCAGGCAGCTTATCATTCTTCGCATGGGGTGTCATGGCGGCTCGAGCAAGCCAGCGCAGGCAGGGGGATTTTTTTTTTTTAACTAATAGAACCCCAAACCGGAATGCGGGCTCTATCAGCCCGCACCTTCGGTTTGGGGAATCTTTTGAGCCCCATAGGTGCCCTTTAATGGGTTGAGCGCAGAGGCCCTCTTGTAGTTGTCTGCAGGCATCCAGGATAATAGATTTCAAATGTGTATTACATGCTGAAGCTGCACAGACGCTAGGCTCCATTCCACCCTGCAGGAGGAGGTCTTGTATGTAAATGCCATGGGGCAGATTTACTAAATTCACACGAAGGATTCGAAGTTTGATCGAATTTTCAAAAAGATTCGAATTCGAACTTTCAAATGTTTTTGAAGACCATTTCGACCAGTGAATTTTGAAAATTCGATTGAATCGAATAAAAATCTATTCGAATTACTTCCTCTTAAAATTTTTATTTGACTGCCTAGTTCACCAGATAAAAGCTACCGAATTGGTTTTCATTAATTTTGATCGAAAAGATTTTTTCGATCGAATGCATAAAATCGTTGGAATCGAGTGATTTAATCGTACACCCGAATTTTTGCTATTTGATCGTTCGACCAATCGAATAGCAGTACAATTTTCATCCCCCGACAATCCCCAAGGTCAATTCGAGGGTTTTTTAACCCTAGAATTAGACCCTTAGTAAATCTGCCCCCCATGTCTATGAGGTTTTCCTCTGGGTACTACGGTACGGGCAAATTCATTGGCTCCTGATAAAACCCAGCCATTGTGTGTGTGTATGTTGCGTGAATACAACAGAATGTAAGCGTCATCGCTGTGTTTACTAATGTGAATGATAAACAATAAGTTCTGCATATTTTGTTAATACAGTAGAACCCCCGTTTTACATTTTTTAGGAGACCAGGAAAAAAATTATGTAAAATATGGGAAAATGTAAAATAAGGGAAATGTGTTAAAGTACTGTAACTGAAAGGATATAAACACAGAAGTCCTTTTTACTTTGAGATACGATATTTACGATGTTAATAACTAAGGTTATATATATATATATATTAGAAAAGTGCCATTATTACCAACCATAAACTATTCCGTAATGTTGTGCCAAATATTTCTGGACACTGTAGTCCTAATATTTATTTTGTGCAGTGGTGACTAGAATGGTGTTACATTTTCCAGGTCAGGTCTTTGTATAGTTTTATTAAAGGGATACTGTCATGGGAAAAAATTTCTTTTTCAAAATGCATCAGTTAATAGTGTTGCTCCAGCAGAATTCTGCACTGAAATCCATTTCATATTTCATTTTGAAATCTGACATGGAACTAGACATATTGTCAATTTCCCAGCTGCCCCAAGTCATGTGACTTGTGCTCTGATGAACTTCAATCACTCTTTACTGCTGTACTGCAAGTTGGAGTGATATCACCCCCCCCCCTAGCAGCCTAACAACAGAACAATGGGAAGGTAACAAGATAACAGCTCCCTACAGCTGCCTGGTAGATCTAAGAACAGCACTCAATAGTAAAAACCCATGTCCCACTGCGTTCCATTCAGTTACATTGAGAAGGAAAAACAACAGCCTGCCAGAAAGCAGTTCCCTCCTAAAGTGCTGGCACAAGTCACATTACCGGGCAGCTGGGAAATTGACAATATGTCTAGCCCTATGTCAGATTTCAAAATGAAATATAAAAAAATCTGTTTGCTCTTTTGAGAAATGGATTTCAGTGCAGAAGTCTGCTGGAGCAGCACTATTAACTGATGTATTTTGAAAAAAACACGTTTTCCCATGACAGTATCCCTTTAAGTGATCCTTATCACAACACATTACTTGTCAGGCTGCACACTGGAATGCTTGCTACAGCAAATTATATTTTTGAATATTTTTCATTTACCTGTATAATGGCCAGTCTATAATTTTAAAATATTCTCGATGGAAACGTTACATGTGGAAATGAAACCGGTGTGATAAGGCATCACTAGTGGGAGATAGCAAGATGACTTCTAATGACTCAATTTACTTCCAGTAGTACATATATACAGAGTGAAATGAAATAGTAGCTCTTATATAATCTTACACTGCGTAGAGTGCGACTGTGCAGCTGAAGTATGAAGCAGAGTAGTAGAGTGCGGCTGTGCAGCTGAAGTGTGAAGCAGAGTAGTAGACTGCGGCTGTGCAGCTGAAGTGTGAAGCAGAGTAGTAGAGTGCAGCTGAAGTATGAAGTAGAATAGTAGAGTGTGGCTGTGCGGCTGAAGTGTGAGGCAAAGTAGTAGAGTGCGGCTGTACAGCTGAAGTGTGAAGCAGAGTAGTAGAGTGCAGCTGAAGTATGAAGCTGAGTAGTAGAGTGCAGCTGAAGTATGAAGCTGAGTAGTAGAGTGCAGCTGAAGTATGAAGCAGAGTAGTAGAGTTCAGCTGAAGTATGAAGCTGAGTAGTAGAGTGCAGCTGAAGTGTGAAGCAAAGTAGTAGAGTGCAGCTGAAGTGTGAAGCAGAGTAGTAGAGTGCAGCTGAAGTATGAAGCAGAGTAGTAGAGTGCAGCTGAAGTATGAAGCAGAGTAGTAGAGTGCAGCTGAAGTGTGAAGCAGAGTAGTAGAGTACAGCTGAAGTATGAAGCAGAGTAGTAGAGTGTAGCTGAAGTGTGAAGCAGAGTAGTAGAGTACAGCTGAAGTATGAAGCAGAGTAGTAGAGTGCAGCTGAAGTATGAAGCAGAGTAGCAGAGTGTGGATGTGCAGCTGAAGTGTGAGGCAGAGTAGTAGAGTGTGGCTGTTTGACAGCCGAGCAAAGAGACTCCAATGCTTGATTTGTAAAACTGTTTAATAGGTCAGTGCAGGAAACAGGAAGAAAACAGTTCTATAGCCTGGACAAATATGCCTAAAGTTTACTGGACCCCCAACCTTGTACAAACCTAAAGTTGATTTTAGTAGCATCAGCAGAAATCTATAACACATATCACATTCTTGTCACAATGTGGAAGAAACATTATATCCCGTATTTCTCAATCAGTTCATTTGCCTTAGAGATGTAGGCTTGCATTGCATCTTCTTTTGACAAACCTGCAATAACAAAACATAGTTTTTATTTCTCAGAGTTTCTCTTCTTTTCTCCAGAGACCTGAAACCAACTGGCACAGAACTGCAGTTAAGCAAAGTAAACATACAGGGTGTAGCTCCGTTATATATGTGGAAGCACCCAGCCCAGGATTTGTGCCAACTCCGATTCAGTTCAAAACCCTAATAGCACACGTTTCTCATCCTGGCAGTGTAATATTGGTCTTTTTGGTGCATTACTATATATATATATACAGAAGTTGCAAGGGAAGACCGCACTCACAGGACTTAAAAATATACAAAAAATATTTATTGCATAAAGAAACCTGTCGTTTCGGCTGATACAACAGCCTTTCTCAAAGCACCCAGGCATTGTTTGATGGATTTATCGTGAGTGCCAGATTCACACTTTTTTCTATATATATATATACATATATATATATATATATATAATGGTCATGATGAAAGCACTCACAGCAGGAATTCTTCAATATTTACTAAAAAGTTTCTTTATTTCACGTGCTCTACGCGTTTCAACCCACACAGGGTCGTCATCAGGATAATGTTACACATGTGCCAACACTCCTATAAACCCTTATAGGAGTGTTGGCACATGTGTAACATTATCCTGATGACGACCCTGTGTGGGTTGAAACGCGTAGAGCACGTGAAATAAAGAAACTTTTTAGTAAATATTGAAGAATTCCTGCTGTGAGTGCTTTCATCATGACCATTATGTCGCTATACCTTGGTTAGCACCCAGCCTCGGCTATTGAATGGTGAGTGCCGTTTTACCACTATCTATATATATATATATATATATATATATACATAAAAACCTATATGAAAGTCAACATAGAGACCCACACCTTGGTGCATATCAGCTGAAAAGGGAGACCCCCAAAACCTCCAGTGCAAGTGATTCTGAGTCCATAAAGACTATAGGGCTGTTTTATTTATCGTTATTGGGACCTGAATAAAACGAGGTAAATAAACAACTGAGGAGAACTAACTGAAGCATTTTTGCCATGTTTTAACAGTTTCCAGAGTATGAAAATGAATAACTCTGCCCCTTTTTTTGAGTATTTTTGGGCTAAGAAGTGTATGTACCTTAGGTTTCCATTGTTTCGCATTATCTAGATGAATTGAAAACCACAAGAGGTAGTTTATAGCAGGCCAGGATGTGCCGGGTTCAGAAACACCAGTTTTATTTCAGTTTTTTTTAATTATTTGCCATTTACCTTTTCTGCCTCTTTCTAGCTTTCAGATGGGGGTCATTGACCTCAACTGATAAAAAAAAAAGATTGCTCTGTGCGGCTACAATTTCATGTGATTGTTACTTTTTATTACTCATCTTTCCATTTAGTCCTTCGTTTATTCATATTCCAGTCTCTTATTCAAACGATTGCCTGGTTGCTAGGGTCAATAAGACCTAAACAACCAGATAAGCTGCTGAAAAACCAAACTGAAGAGCTGCCAAACAAAAAGCTAAATAACTGAAAAACGACAAAAGAAAATTAAATAAAAATGAAATCCAGTTGCAAATTGTCTTGGAATATCAATATCTACATTATACTAAAATTTTAATTACGTTAACCCCCCTCTTTAACAGCAGATATGCCATTAGGAATAATGCAATCAGAGCATTTCACTAACATGCCATTGAAACAGCCCTTTTGTGTCCCGCACAGTGTGTGCCCACCTTTATGGTCATCCCCAATACATAAACCTTTGCTGTTTCCAAAAGTAAAGACAGAAAACAGGAAAACATTTACCTTTTTTTAAATTCCATGCATCCCATTTTGCTTTTGCCTTGAGATCTAGCATTCCAGGGCAGTCTGCAACAGAAACAAAATAGTAATTTCTTAGATGGAAATACCCAATCAAATCCCAATACATTTCAAGATTTTTTAGGTATATAACACAAAGACTACCACTTTAATCAGCTGGAATACTGCAGTATCAAAATGCCCCACCCCCCTGTTAGAAATTCCCATACCAAACTATGGGAAAACAGGTATCTAAAGCACACATGGCAGACAGATGATATTGAATCATCCTCTCCGAGTCCTACCCAAAGACATGGACCTAAGTGTCCCAGGCACCGCCCGTGGACAGCTTGTGCGGGTGGGTCCCCCTTCGCTGAAGCTCGGAAGGGTCCACCATCTCCCCCCCCGATGGGATTTGGGGTCTTTGGACTCCCCTTCGCCGAAGCTAGGGGGAGTCCCGTCTACCCTGGGTTTTGCTGAAGCTTCCCCAGGGCGTGTCATGGCCTGCGAGTCCAGCCAAAGGGACTGTGACCCCATCCAGGGTGCTCAAACCAAACACAAAAAGGGTGCTGGAGTGAACGCGGTGCAATGTCATTGATTGCCTTGTTAAGGAGTAGTGGAGAGAAGCTTTCCCCCCCTAGCCAAGCAGCTGGGGATATGGGAAGTGAAGCAAGATTAAGCCAGGGCATGTGACATATATCCACTAAGAAGAGTTCAAGAAAAGTATGGTGGGTCAGGGGGCATTACACTTAGGGATGCACTGAATCCAGGATTTGGTTTGGCATTTGGACAGAATTTCGCCATTTCAGCGGGATTCTGGCAAATTCAAGTTCCTGGCCAAACTGAATCGGAGTTCTTAAAATCATGTGACCTTTCGTCCTACAAAAAAGGAAGTTAAAAATATTTGACTGTTTCCTGACCCTAATTAGCATATGCAAATTAGGGTTTAGATTCAGTCGAATTTTACATGAAGGATTCAGCTGAATCCCAAAATACTATATTCAGGATGTGACTGTCTGTCTTGAATAAGAGCTTGTCAACCGTGATATATATTAGTCACTGGAGCCAGCTCTTGTGTGTTTGATCTCATTATTTTATTATTTGGAATGGACGGTATGAAGAGGGATGGAACAGAAAACTTGAGACAGAGCAAAGGCAAGGCATACCTGAATTTACATCTCCGACAGTTGATTGTTTGTAAAGCCCATATAATTCCTTCAGTTCCTCATCAGTTGGTCTTGTTTTCAACTTCTTTACATCTTCTGCAGCTTTGTCAAAGTCCGCCTAAAGTAAAATTCACCAAGAAAAAGGCTGTAAAATATTGTTGGCAAAAACAATTGAAAGTACATTCACTATAAACTCGACTTCTAAGCTAATGTTACAATGGGAGTTATGGTCATTCCACCAGGCTGATGCCAGAAACTCTCCAACAGTGCTCAGTCATATCATTTATATTTAAAAAGATATAAAACAAAACTATTAAAAACACTTCAAGCGCCATTTCTCAAAGGTTGAATATCGAATTTATGTAAACTTTTTTTTAAACGCGAATATACTCGAAATTCGATCGGGAGGTTATTTAATAAAAAAAAATCGATTATCTAAAACTCGAACGACCCGAAAACTTGAATCGAATTCGAATAAACTGAAATTGAGGTTTTTTCAGAGAATGTCAGGTAGGCTATTAACATCTTCAAATGGACCTCTCCCATTGACTTCTACATGAACTCGTCAGGTTTTAGGTGGCGAATAGTCAAACTGAATTGTTCCAAGGGTCAAGGTTTGATAAATCTCGATTTTCAAATTAAAATTCGAATCGTGTTTGGATTATTCCCAATTAGAATTTGAGAGTTTTGACAAATTTTTTTTTATTAAATCTGCCCCGGGGGTCGAATTTTTAATTAATGTGAATTTTTTTTTAAACTCCCATCAATTTGAAATTTGACTAATCTAAATGTATTAATAAAATCACATTTTTTTCTACTTGAACTAATTGAAACGACCCGAAAACTTTAATCGAATTCAAATCAAATTTGATCAAACTCAGTTTGAGTTTTTTCTCCAGGAAGGCTGCAAACATCTCCAAATTGATCCTTAGTCCTCTCCCGTTGCCTTAAATAGCAATGCGACAGGTTTAGGTGGTGAATCGTTGAATCCTTAAAGGGTCAGAGTATGATAATTCCCGAATATTGAATTCAATTTTTTTTTTTTAAAACTCAAATTGAATTTGAATAACTCCCTAGTCCAATTTGATCATAAAATACATTTTGAAAAATCAAATTCAAATTTTCAATTCGACCCTTGATAAATCTGCCCCTTTAATGTAGGGATGCAGTGATTCTTTTTGGGATTTGGTCAAATTCATTCATATGGTCATATATTGGCCAATCCTGTAAATTGACTGTTACTTTGGTAAAGGGGAATTCAACCCCTAGGCGCAAAAATCCCTCCCCACTCCCGTCCTGGGCAAATGCCCCTAACTTGTTATTTAGCCCTTTTTCCAGGTCCTGTCCAGTGGAGTTCATAGGCGCCATCTTCTCCCGAGCGCTCTTCTTCTTGGATCCATCGGCGTCTTCTGGTGCATGCACAGCAGGAGGCATTTGCCAGTATGGAGCTACTGCGCATGCGCCATAATTTCACAAAGTTTCCAATTTCGGCACATGTGCAGTAGATCCACACCAGCGAATGCCTCCTACTGCGCATGCACCAGAAGACGCTGATAGATCCACGAGGAAGACTGCTCAGGGTAAGATGGCACCTGTGAACTCCACTGGACAGGACCTGGAAAGAGGCATTTGCCCGGGGGGGAAGGAGGGAGGGGGACCTACTCAGGGGAGGGATTTTTGCGCCTAGGGGGATTGAATTCCCCCTTTAATAGTTGACTAGCAGCAAGTAAGCACCAGTCTCACTGCTGCTGAAAGGTCCAAGGCAATCTCTAGACAACCGTAGCTGCAGCTAAGAAGGCCCCAAACAGAAAAGTTCATTTGGAGCACAGTGGAGATCTGACCTGTGCTTGGAAGGACCAAGATTCTCAGAGGAAGCCTGACGCGAGAAATATATGCCTCTATAGTGTGGCATGCATGAGTAAGTGGGGGCACCTAGGTGCATCACTCAGACACTGAAGTAAGAAAGTGGCAAGATACAAACCGCAATGGTGCCCTATGGCCAGCACAGTGGCGTAACTACTCCCTGGTGGGCCCCGGCACAGGATGGGCACCTGGGCCCCCCTGACGGGCCCTTACCTCTATAAATTCCATGCTGGAGTGTTGATAGCATGTCTGCTGTAAAATCTCCCCCTAGATAACCGCCTGCCATAACCATTATCATGGCTCCGATGGGCCCCAAAGGGGTGGGGGCCCTGGTGCAATTGCACCCTCTGCACCCCTAGTAGTTACGCCACTGGGCCAGCAGTAAAGACAGGACTGGCCTGCACCTGTTCAGTGGTGAATAAAGGCAGCAGCATATCTGCACTCTTTGCTATCTTTCCCAAACTTACTTTCTTTGATTGATTGCTGTGGATGGGAGCAATAGACATACCTGCTTATTTACATTCTTAAAGGGGAACTATTGTGAAAATAAACGTTTAATACAAGTTTCATCAGACTGAAAGAAAATTTCGATTAAAAATTCTGTATTGTTTCTGAAATAATCAAGTTATTAGCACTAACTCTAATAACGGATTCCAGTACAAGCAACATGACTGCCTCTGGCACAAATTCTGCATGTAGAGAGACAGGATTTCTCTGTCTCTAATGAAATCTTCTAGGCAAAAGGAGCCCCGCTGAAAGATATATTGGATTTAACTGTCACTCAAAATCAGACTCCCAACTCCTGCATGAAGAGAGAATGAAGAGAGGGGGAGAGTGAAGAGCAACTTGAATATTTCATAAACTGTTTCAGACTTTTTAAATTACATTTAGATAACTTTTGATTTCAGTATGTTGAAGCTTATATTTCATTTTTTCGATAGTTCCCTTTTAAAGGGCACACATAAAAGCTAAGATTTTTCCTGCGCCTGCTGACACTTCGTTCTGCATCTTGTGCCAGATTTGTTATCCAATTGCATCTGAACTCTCATTAAACCTGTTTCTTTTCGTCTTGAGACAGTTGTTTTATATGCCTGAGTCACCATTAGTAGCATTATTATTAGGAAATGCCAGCACACATCCTTAAGGTGGCCATACTAAAGCCAATTTAGTTGGGCAGTTCTGTTGAATTCCTATTGCTTGACTAGGGGTATGTGGAGTGGGCACCTGAGGGCCCACTTTAACAAACCACCCCTGAGATACCAATTTTAAAATTTCATCTGCTTCTGCCCCATCTCAAAAGTTGATTAGGACATCAGCAGAATAGAAGCAAGAAAAGCAGCAGCTTCCTCTTATTACCATTTATATCTCAGGCAGTTGTCTGGTAGCTGATAACTAGACCTGAACTTAGCTTCCCCTGTTGTCAAGCTACCTTAGCTACGCTGCAGTAAACTGCAATGCAGAGCTACTTTGCATAGTCAGCATGCAAGTTGCAATGCAAGCATTTGTCTAATCATTGAAAGTGCCTTATAGCATGACCATCTGGAAATGTAAAATGTGTAGATCTAAGCAAGGCTTGTGTTCCCCTTGCTACTTTAGCATGTCAATCAATATCATTTCCTCCAAGTAATAGTATTATAGATATTTATAACATAGTTAAAGGTCATGATTTCAAGGCAGGGATAATCAGGTGACCTTAGCAAGTGGTTCTATTTGTTGGCCAATGCTATAAACTTGTTGGTTGAGCGGCAGACCCCACAAAGGTGCCGTTCCTGCTTAGATCTCCAAGCAGTATTGTCAAGACCAAGAATGAAGTGACAAATTGCAGCATGGGTTATCACTTGCAGACTCAACACACAATACAATGCCTTCTAAGCCAAAATGAGAAAAAGTGCCCATGTGCTGGCACATCATCCTAAAACAGGTTGCTATAAATAAGCATGCATCGCAAATTATGGAAGGTTCTCTTTTACCAACATGGTTGTTCTTGGAGTGACCAAGACAATATCATCCCTCTGGTCTCACCTGAAATGCAGGGACCACAGTTTATTTCTTTTACTGTAAAATATTGTTGGCAAAAAGAATCAACTGACTATAAACTGTATGTCACACTGAGTGTTATGGTGATTTTGTAATGTGGCTGAAGCCAGCAGCTCTATGCCTGCCACTGCTTCCCATAGTTATCAATGAAAAATGCAGTGTGCCTGAAGTGCTGTGACTGTTGCTGTTCTCGATCAATGGCAGAGGAGGTTGGTCAGATGTGCTGTGTTGCATTAGCTTTAACATCATAATCTTAGATCCATTAACTGGATTAAAATTTACAGCCACTGAAGTCTGCGTGAAGGATAAAATAAACTGCTCAGGGAACCATTTTATGTATATTTTATGTTTAAGGAGGTTTTCATCCTAAAATGTATTGTACTGCATTATCACCAGCATAAAACACAAGTCCTTGTTTCCTCTCTAGCAGATGAAGCTTCCTTTCTGACTTCTACTGATTCTGTCTCCTTCCCTACTCACCTACTCAATTCCCAGTCAGGGCAGTGTCATTTTCAAGGGGTCTTTACTAGAACAACTTCTCTGTGTCCACACACACACACACACAATTGTTCCCAATAAAAGAGCAGGAGTTTAAAAGAAGGATTGAAAAGAGCAATAATGCAGAACAAATCGACTGTACAGGTAGCACAGCACTGCCTAATGTATCACTTGGTATACAAAGCTCTGCTGAGATACTGTGAGTGAGGAATAGCATATACAGTAGGGTGAAATGGCCAGGACAGCCAATCATATCAGCCTGCTGCTATCTGAGGATGAAGAACTCTCAGCACCCACTTACAGCTTAGGGTAGGGACAGACAGGGAGATTCTGTCGCCTGGCGTTTTTAGCAGGCGACAATGTCCCCGAATTACCTTCTCCCTGTCTGCCACTAGTATAACTGACAAAGCGCCAGCGCCTGTGCACACGCTGCGCGGCGATTTCCGGAATCGCCCGAAGTTTCATCACAAAGTATCTTCGGGCGATTCCGGAAATCGCCGCGCAGCGTGTGCACAGGCGCTGGCGCTTTATCACTTATACTAGCGGCAGACAGGGAGAAGGAAATTCGGGGAGATTATCGCCTGCTAAAAACGCCAGGCGACAGAATCTCCCCGAATCTCCCTGTCTGTCCCTACCCTAAGGTAGGGTGTTACCTTCTCTGTCCTGTTGTCATCAATTGTTGGCTGGGTCTTATCTGCTCATCTTTTCTGCAGGTGTCACCTATTGTATCACTCTCTCCAGCTTCCTCTCCCATTAGTTATTCGTTTTCCTTGTATCAGCCGCTTTCTTCCCTATGCTTGTCTGTCCTCCTTGTGTCACCCCTGCATTATATATTCATCTTCCTTGTATCAGCCTCTTTCTTCCCTATGCTTGTCCTCCTTCAACTTCTCATTCTCCCTTGGAGAGTCACTGTCGTTATGTCTCGTTCGCTGTCATTTTTCTGCATAACCCTCCCATTACTTTTTACCATTTCATAGTTCTGTTCGCATAACAAGTTGGATTTTCTGCATCAAAGTACACAAAAGAGAACCTTTCAGTTAGTTTTCGATTCTATATTTGTCTATAAAAGTTGCTTGTATGAAACCTTGCTCTCTGTCTGCCACAGTTTATGATGGTATATAGTGAATAAGAGCAAATAAACATTTCGGGTAAAGAAACGTGCAAATTCATGAAGAGAAAAAAAACAGCTTTGCATAAATAATGTTCTCTTGTTCACAAACAGGACCAATAATCTGTGTACAAAAATCCACATCAGCTGTTGATGATACTGATTATTGTCGGTCAGAAGCAACTGGAGGCCATAGGTTGGGTTTCCCTGCTATACTTCAAACACACACCTAAGATCTGCTCGCTGCTTTGTAATACACAACACTAAATGGATCTACATACACTGCGGAGTCCTCAAATCCTGTATACGGGTATGGGATCCGTTATCCGGAAACCTATTATCCAGAAAGTTCTGAATTATGCCCATATGGGCCAAATTCACTAAAGCGCGAAAATGTGCTAGCGTTACTTTGCCAGGTCTGACCTGGCAAAGTAACAGGGATCAGGAACCTTGGCTCTCCAGCTGTTAAGGAACTACAAGTCCCACAATGCATTTGCCTTTATGAATCATGACAGACTCCTTCATTGCATTCTGGGACTTGTAGTTCCTTAACAGCTGGAGAGCCAAGGTTCCTGATCCCTGGAGCGTAAGAGGTAACGTTCTCAAAATTGTATTAGTGTAGTTCGTCTGGCGTAAGGGTGTGAAGTTGCACAAGTCGATCTCCTTCGCGAGCGAATTTTCGCCAGGGACACTGTTAGTGAATTGGCGAAGTTGCAAATTGACGTCACGCTGGTGAATTAGCGCTATCGTTAGACGCTTCGCGCTTTAGTGAATTTGCACCATAGACTCTATTAAAATCAAATAATCCAAATTTCTAAATTTCCCTTTTCTCTGTAATAATGAAACAGTAGCTTATACTTGATCCCAACTAAGATACAATCCTTATTGGAAGCAGAATCAGCTTATTGGGTTTATTTAACATTTACAATAGAAGTCCCAGGGGACCAGAAAAAATGGTGTAAAGTCCAGGAAAATGTAAAATCAGGAAAATGTATTGTGCATAATATTTAGGTTGGACCACAAAACAGCAACGTAACATTAGGGAAAACTTAAAATCAGGGCATGTACAATTGAGGTTCCACTGTACATGATTTACTAGTAGACTTCAGAGATCCAGATTATGGAAAGATCCATTATCTGGAAAATCCCAGGTCCCGAGCATTCTGGATAACAGGTCCAATACCTGTACAACAAATGGAAAATAACAGCAAGAAAATAAAATTTTCTTAAAGGAAAACTATACCCCCCGATCAATGTAGGTCTCTATAAACAGATATTGCATAAAACAACTCATATGTAAAACCCTGCTTCATGTAAATAAACCATTTTCATAATAATACAATTTTTAGTAGCATGTGCCACTGGGTAATCATAAATAGAAAATAGCCATTTTAAAAAATAAGGACAGCCTCCTGGGATCCTAGGATCCAACGGTGCACACAAACATACCAAACAAACTATAAAGTTAGGTCACACGAGCCAATTAACAGACAGAGTTCTGTCTTTTGCTTCCACACTTCTTCCTGTTACAGTTAGAGTTGAAATATTTCTGGTCAGGTGATCTCTGAGGCAGCACAAAAATTCATTTTTGGGGTATAGTTTTCCTTTAAACTAAAAGTTTGCTTAAAGATAAACCTACAAAGTCAGCTAAACCACTAAGATTTCTCCCTTGTGATATATGACAGGGGATTTGCAGCCCTAGAGTTACTGTTGAGTTACATTGCCCTGCGTCCCGCTCACACCAAACAGAAGTTGGTAAAAAAACCTGTGAAGCTTTATATTAGCTGAAGTAGCACAGCATGATGATGCCAGCAATATGTACTCTAGCAGATAACCCATTAACCCTCTTACAGGCCAATGGGACAGTCAGGAAGCAAAGAATGGACAGTACCTGTGGAGACATAGCTGGTGCAGGAGTAGTAACGGCAGCACAATGTGGATGCAATGCAGGGACAGTCTGGGCATAGGCAGCAGCACGTCCTCCTTTTTATATGGGTCAGCCATCTGCTGATATCCGGTGTCTCTGATTGGTTAGCCGTCTTTCATGTAAGGCATTGTTGAATGGAACACAATAGCTTCTTTGAGGGGAGGCTGATCATGTAACTCTATCACTGCCAGACTCATCAGCATCTTGTGCACCAAGGCTGTAGGAGAATATACTTGGAATTGCAATTCAGCAAGTTCACACATGAAATGCATCTGTAGAAAAGCATCTACTGTAGTTTAAAATGTTGCACGGCTTTGGATATCTTCAATAGCCACTTCTAACAAACCATGCAATGCCCCATAGGAAAGTATGAATTATCAGCAATTGCAAACACAGTTTACAGGTTAATGCCTTAATTACCTGGCCAAAGCAATCTGGCATTTCTGTATATTATATAGATATTTATAGAAATAAAATGTGCTATTGTGTTAAAATGTAGCATCCCAGTGGTGCCATATATTAGCTGTAGCTCACAAGTAAACAAAAACTTACAACAGGAGTGCCCATACTTTTAGTGATGTTGTCCCATTATGATCTACATCCATAAAAGCAGTGTTGGCATTATGTTCCATGGAAAATATTACTTAAATATTGATTTATGAGAAACCTTATCGATCTGTTATCCGGAAACCCGTTATCCAAAATGTTCCGAATTACAGAAAGGCCGTCTCCCATAGACTAATTTTTATCAAAATAATAATAATGATTTTAAAAGATTTTCTTTTTCTCTGTAATAATAAAACAGTAGCTTGTACTTGATCCCAACTAAGATACCATTAATCCTTATTGGAAGCAAAACCAGCCTATTGGGTTTATTTAATGTTTAATGTAAATTACTGATAGATCCGTAATCCAGCAAACCCCAGGTCACAAGCATTCTGGATAACAGGTCCCATACCTTTATTGACAATAGTACAACAACTGCACAAGGTGAAGACTTTCTGATAATTGAGATCTTAAAGGGATACTGTCATGGGGAAAACATGTTTTTTTCAAACCGCATCAGTTAATAGTGCTAGTCAGATTTCTGCCCTGAAATCCGATTTTCACAGATTTTTTATATATTTAATTTTTAAATCTGATATGGGGCTAGACATATTTTCAGTTTCCCAGCTGCCCCTAGTCATGTAACATGTGCCTGCACTTAAATATTTATATGATTTTCTAGTAGGGATGCACTGAATCGAGGATTCCGTTCGGTATTCGGCCAGGATTCTGCCATTTTCAGCAGGATTCAGCCGAATCCTTGTGCCTGGCCGAACCAAATTCTTCAAATCATGTGACTTTTCGTCACAAAACAAGGAAGTAAAAAATGTTTTTGCCCTTCCTCTCACTAATTTAAATATGCAAATCAGGGTTCGGATTCAATTCGGTATTCGGACGAATCTTTCACAATGGATTCAGAGGTTCAGCCGAATCCAAAATAGTGGATTCCGTGCATCCCTATTTTCTAGTAGACTTATGGTATAAAGATCCAAATTATGGAAAGATCAGTTATCTGGAAAGCCCCAAGTCCCGAGCATTCTGGATAACAGATCCCATACCTGTATTGCTATATTCAATAAAAAATGTTACACTATGTTATTTTGACATAATAAATATCTGAATGAAAAAGGACAAGCTGTTTGTAGACAGTGTCTTGAGATCTACTAATCACCAGCTAAAGGTCTACTGGTAGATGTAATCTACCTTTTGGGCACCCCTGCATTAGAATATAGTAAACCAAATATTAAGGGACATCAGCACTGGCTCTCTTGAAAAATGTGCAGGTGATGGTAGGGCATTAATATATACCTTGAATCTGTAACTGTAAAGGAAGAAGGTATACTGGGCCCAGGTTGCACTGACTGATAAGTACTTTCAGTATATATTGATGCAATAAATGTCTTACTTCAATGTTTAGGGGGCTTGAAAATGATTTAGCTGTAAGACCCCAAAAATGGCAGCCATGTTTCATAAACCAAATGACTTGCTGTGGAATGTACAGTACTGACAACAATTCAGCTTGGTAGTGTATTACATTTGTCTGGCCTCTTTGGAGCATGTTGGATTATTTCTTACTTCCAGGTGCTGTGACAATGCTGCTTCCTCAAATTCTCAAGAGTGGATGGGCATATTATTATTATTACTCATTCATGGAGAAGTAGGTTTAATGCCAAATGTGTATAATGTGTCAGGCAATAAGTTTGTCTCCTGTTTCTCTCTACCATGGTTATTTGTTTCACATCCTCTGTCTCTTCAGTCCCTCTCCTCATGATCCAGGCACACAGGCTGTTTCCTGACTGCCACCTACTGCTAGAGCTCAATGTGCTTGCTCAATGCTTGGCTCATGAATCAAGGAGCCAACTTAACACTTTCTTAACATAGTCAGATCCTATCTTCACAAACAATATCTTTAAAGGAAAAGTAAATGTTTTTCTTTTTCTTTCTGTAAATTTGCTCTAAACAGCCCCCCAGATTAATGTACCCTAGTCCCTGCTGCAAGTCTGCTCTGGTTTCTGTGTTATCAGCAGCTTGTTTCCCCTTCTTCCTGGTGCAGAGTGAAGCCCAGCCCCTTAGTTTACTGAGCTGTCCATTTTGCTGCTGTTACACAATAGAGAGGAAGAGGGAGCCAGTGTGTGCATTAGTTTCCCCAAGCAAAAGGTGCTGCACACACTGGTCTCTGCTATGTCATAGTATGCAAATGATCTCCAGGACTAGTCACAGAGATAAGGTCAGCTCAGTAAACTAAGGGGCGGGGCTTCACTCTGCACCAGGAAGAAGGCGAAACAAGCTGCTGATAACACAGAAACCAGAGCAGACTTGCAGCAGGGACTAAGGTACATTAATCTGGGGGGCTGATTAGAGCAAATTTACAGAGAGATAAAGAAAAACATTTACTTTTCCTTTAATCTGGGGGGCTGTTTAGAGCAAATTTACAGATAGAAAAAAAAAAGGTTTACTTGTTCTTTAACATTTAGAAAATCATATTTCACACTTTGTCATTACATACTTAACTAGTCTCTGTTTGTTTATTTATTTATAGTAGTTCTACCAAAGATGACATTTTGTTTTTGCATCATTGTGCCCAAATACATACAACTTTTAGCTGAATAAAATGAGGGGTTTGAGGTTTCCAGGAGTTTATTGTATCTGAAATACTGCTCATATAGCTTTGTCACTTTTCACTTGATTGTTCCATAGGCAACCATTTTTATTGGGTGCAACAGAACAGGACCTACTCTTCATGGTTTGTGTATCAGACAACTGAAGTGGAAAAAGAGAAACGTTTAGGTCAGAAAAAACCTTTTCCTGAAAAAGTATGTTCCCTATGACGATCATAATATTTTTTCCTGTAATTTTGTCAATGCTTGACATATATCTGCTACATATATATGTTTCTTGGGCTGGTTAGGAAATTCCTTCACGAGCATTTGGCCCAGGATCAGGGATTTGTCCCAGCTTGAAGGTGGCCAAATAAAGTCACCTCACAATGAGCGGATGTTCAGATATATGGAGTCACCTTAAAGAACAAGTAAACCTTTTTTTTTTTCTATCTGTAAATTTGCTCTAAACAGCCCCCCAGATTAATGTACCTTAGTCCCTGCTGCAAATCTGCTCTGGTTTCTGTGTTATCAGCAGCTTGTTTCCCCTTCTTCCTGATGCAGAGTGAAGCCCCGCCCCTTAGCTTACTGAGCTGACCATATCTCTGTGACTAGTCCTGGAGATCATTTGCATACTATGACAGAGCAGAGACCAGTGTGTGCAGCAGCTTTTGCTTGGGGAAACTAGCTTACTAATGCACACACTGGCTCCCTCTTCCTCTCTATTGTGGAACAGCAGCAAATGGACTGCTCAGTAAACTAAGGGGCTGGGCTTCACTCTGCACCAGGAAGAAGGGGAAACAAGCTGCTGATAACACAGAAACCAGAGCAGACTTGCAGCAGGGACTAGGGTACATTAATCTGGGGGGCTTTTTAGAGCAAATTTACAGAAAGAAAAACATTTACTTTTCCTTTAACGCTCATATATCAATTCCTGTATCATATTCTACCTTTACTGTTTGTTTCTTCAATCGCCACATCCGCACCTACTTTTAGCTAGAACTACACAGACCAATGCAGCAAGATCCATTTACTGGACAAACACACATTTCACTTACATTTCCATCAGCCTTCCAAAGCAATTCTTGCATATTGCCTGCATTGTAACTGGTATAGCTCCCTACAGTATACTCCTATATATATCAGTAGCTTGTGAGCAACATGTTGCTCTCCAACCCCTTGGATGTTGCCCCCAGTGGCCTCAAAGCAGGTGCTTATTTTTGAATTACTGGCTTAGAGGCAAGTTTTGGTTGCATAAAAAACTGATGTCCTGCCAAACATTCTCTCCTGTAGGCTGCCAGTCCATATAGGGGCTACCAAAAAGCCAATCAGAGCTCTTATTTGACATCCACATGGACTTTTTCATGCTTGTGTTGCTCTCCAACTCTTTTTACATCTGAATGTTGCTCACAGGTGAAAAAGATTAGGGTCCCCTGATCTATATCATCCTACAAATTATATTAATGTAAATCTTTTTTTTTTAATCTTACATTCTTTAAAAATTAAACTAAAGCACGTTTATATTGCAGATAGTGAAGAGATTTGTAAATAATGCCTGCAAGTAAGAGGAAATGGTTGCAAAAACTGTAAACAGTTTGTATTTTCTTCCCTTCGTAATGTGACTGTTGAAGTGGCTCCATGACAGCAGAATTCACAAATAATCCATTTCAGCAGTTTCTAAATACTTAGTTATATATTTCACAAGCTGCTTTTCATTTGCAGGATCCTTTAAGTAAAAATGACCTCCGGGTAATTTGTGTATGCTAAAATCTCCACTTGTAAGGTCCTTCCATGCTGAGGAAATAAAAAAGAAGAAGAAGTAGTGGATGAGTTGATATAATAGTGCAAGGGGTGCTTAAAACAAATCCATCTGATTCAATAATACCTGAGTTCTAGCCCAGACTTGCAATCTGTAGGATTCTGGCAGGCTGTGGTAAGATGTCATTGACAGTCATTATATATTGGGCCTGTGTGTGTGGGGGTAGGGCTGTTTGGGCCCTTTACACTTGTTTCTTTACACATGTGACTTAGTATCCATCGGGAACCACTGGTGGTCATGTAGGTTTATATTAGGCCACTGGACCAAAGAATTAAAATTTCACCTTGGATTTATATTTATCATATGGCTACGCAGTTCTGGTTTTTATTATTCTTTTCTTAAAGGTCCTTTTGGTTTTCTAAACACCTTTCCAAAAATGGTGACTGCTTTATAATATTGTTTGAAATGCTTACCCATGTTAGTTTGTTTAGGAGAGCATTTGGAACAATACAGATATTTATATGGCCCACTGCATGGATAACATGTACATTTGTGGATCATCCTTATGTACTAGGTTAAATGCCACTGCTTATATGATAAATGTTATTACCATGTGATGAAACGATTTTTTGAACAGCATCATCCAACTCTTCTTATATTTAAAAACCCCAGGTCACAAGCATTCTGGATAGCAGGTCCCATACCTTTATTGACAATAGTACAACAACTGCACAAGGTGAAGACTTTCTGATAATTGAGATCTTAAAGGGATACTGTCATGGGGAAAACATGTTTTTTGCAAACCGCATCAGTTAATAGTGCTAGTCAGATTTCTGCCCTGAAATCCTATTTTTAAAAGAGCAAACTGATTTTTTTATAAATGTAATTTTTAAATCTGATATGGGCCTAAACATATTTTCAGTTTCCCAGCTGCCCCTAGACATGTAACATGTGCCTGCACTTAAATATTTATATGATTTTCTAGTAGGGATGCAGTGAATCGAGGATTCGGTTCGGTATTCGGCCAGGATTCTGCCATTTTCAGCAGGATTCTGCCGAATCAAATCCTTAAAATCATGTGACTTTTCGTCACAAAACAAGGAAGTAAAAAAAGTTTTTGCCCTTCCCCTCACTAATTTAAATATGCAAATCAGGTTTCGGATTCAATTCGGTATTCGGACGAATCTTTCACAATGGATTCAGAGGTTCAGCCGAATCCAAAATAGTGGATTCCCTATTTTCTAGTAGACTTATGGTATGAATGTTATTACCATGTGATGAAACGATTTTTTGAACAGCATCATCCAACTCTTCTTATATTTAAAAAGCCTTTATTAGTGCTTTTGTGGACATCACAGCGACGTTTTAGGCAATCCGGCCTATTATCAAGCTACCTCAAAAAATCATTTCCATACAGTATTACCAAAGGAAAGTGGACTTAGGTGAACGTGCACCACATATACATAAAGCAAGAATTGATGTGCTGACTACTTTTCTGTGATATTACCATGTGATGATGCACAATAGCAAACAATACAACTGTTACCCCCCAGCTAGTAACTCTGCTTCTGGTTAAAATGTAAGCGGCAGGGATTATATGAACAACTCACCATCTAAATCATGTGGAATGTCCTCTGTGCCATCAAAACAGGTAAGTCCACAAGAGAGAACGTGGTTTTCTGGCTTGTTAAAGCTGAAACATTAAAGGAAATTGTAAATAAGAATAAATAAATAGACGTCAATAAGAATCTTACTGAAGGGTAAATACAATTAGTAAGCACAAAGGAAAGTATATGCTAGCATGCAGGTACCATTTGCTATTCAGTATTCAGTATTACAGGGGTCACGTCTGAAAAGATAATGATGCAGTATGTTCACAAAGTGACTGAACTTTCCCAAAAATAAGCTCATTTCCCAGCTTTCCCTGCAGAGATAATAACACCTGAAAACACCTTTGCTAAAAATGAGCAAAATAAATAGGACCTGTATATGAAATGCATTCTGTTTATTTGATCAAAGGCAGACAATGATTAAATTATCCTAACTCTGAAAAACAATTAAAATATCAACTGATGCTTTTTTCTACAACCATTCCACTTACATAAAATTCTCAACAACCCTGAGATCAGCTCTGAGAGGAGGAATAAACATCTTTAGGGCATCGTTATTCTGCAAGATTTCCTTTGGCGTTCCTCCTGCTTCAGACATATACCTCAAAAACTCCTCATCGCTCAGCTCAGATTTTTTCACCGCAGAAGACCTTGATTTTGACTGCAGTGTTAAAAGAATAAATTGGTCTGATTTGTAACTAAATTCAGAATTTACAGCAATGCAATATTATGCAAATAGGGTAGGATAATGGCAAAGCAACTGTAAGATATAGCTTCATTAATATATGTTACTTTATATTGTACTTTTAGGGGAAGATTTACTAAATTCACATGAAGGATTCGAAGTTCGATCGAATTTTCCCAAACATTCTAATATGAATTTTCAAATGTTTTTGAAGACCACTTCGACCAGTGAATTTTGTAAATTCGATCGAAACGAATGATTCGAATAAAATTTCATTTGAATATTCGACCATTCGACTGTCGAAGTACTTCCCCTTTAAATTTTTATTCGACCACCTAGTTCACCAGATCAAACCTTCCGAATTGGGTTTCCTTATTTTTGATCGAATAAAAAATTTTTTCACAAACATTCCAATTCAAATTTACGAATGTTTTTGAAGACCACTTCGACCAGTGAATTTTGTAAATTTGATCAAATCGAATGATTCGAATAAAATTTCATTAGAATATTCGACAATTCGACTGTCAAAGTACTTCCCCTTTAAATTTTTATTCGACCACCTAGTTCACCAGTTCAAAGCTACCGAATTGGGTTTCCTTATTTTTGATCGAATAAAATAAATTCGATCCAAATCGATCAATTCAAATGATTTATCGATCAAATTTTTCCCATTCGATCGTTCGATCAATCCCTTCCTATTCCCATGGTCGAATTTCAAATTTATTTCTATTCGAAATTCGACCAATGATAAATCTGCCCCTTATTGTTAAAAAAAAAAAAGTATTATTTGTAATTCCATAAGGAACGGTAAAGTAATAGTAGGATAGTAATATTACTAGCAATTATACTTTTCCATTCTGTGGCTCGTCATATTACATTTCAACAACCATCAATGCTATCGTTTATACATTCTTCACCATAGTTCAGATAAGAAGCCATGTATAATGCAGGATACCCTTCTGTGAGTTATTATAAGACAATGTAGTCGCTCATAGAACCGCTCCTTATAACTACGGTTTGCTTCCCTGCAGCGAGTATATGTGTGCATAAGTATAAAGCCAAATTACAATTTCAAGTAAAGCAGAATATTAATTACTTTTTTGGAATTGGGGCATTCCTCATTAAATGTACCCAGTATTAACACTTTGGGTAGGTATCACTCCCATTTCCAGCAGCATGGCTGTCTCCCCTGTTCTGTACAGCTTTGGGACCTGTTATCCAGAATGCTCAGGCTAGGGTTTTCCAGATAAGAAGTCCTTCAGTAATTTGGATCACCATACCTTAAGTCTACTAAAAGTAATCAAACATTAATTAAACCCAATAGACTTGTTTTGCTTATATAAGGATTAATTATATTAATTGGGATCAAGTACAAGCTACTGTTTTATTATTACAGAGAAAAAGGAAATCATTTTTAAAAATCTAAATTATTTGATTACAATGGAGTATATGGGAGATGGCCTTCGCAGGTATTTCTTTCTTTCTTTCTGGATAACGGGTTTCCAGATAATAGATCCCAATACCTGTGCAGAGTGCAGTTTACTTGAAAAAGTTGCTTTGTTTACCTGTTTTGCACCAGTGACACAAACTGTCACTTCTCTATACTCTACTTTATGTTTTTATGTGATCCAATTATACATCTCCTTTATATGATATCTTCATCCACCTAATTTACAGATGCCCCTAAGCTCTACTTTGACAACTTCTCCTGATATCTTATCCATAAAGCCTCCATTTACAGACATCCTATAATTTGGAGTGCTACAGACTTATGGAGTCATTTAGGAATAGAGTAATTTGTGTTTCATTGGTGAAAATATGCAACATATTTCCCAACATGCCTTGTAGCTGCTGCCCTCTGCAGATGTTTTGTTGTTATATTACTGATTAAATACATTGCTATGGTAAAAAAATGTTTAGTCCTAAGAAGGGGTTAATGACTAACCTTTAACTCTTTTCTATTCATCAGTGGTACCTCACTCATGGGTTTGTGTGATCCTGCAGAAAACCAATACACTGCTCACTGTATTTCCTGATTAATGTTGTTCTGTTCCACATATTATGTCCATGTTACCCTATAATTTTTCATATTTCTAACCTTGTGTGCATTCTTTGCTCACTTTATCATTCTGTTGCATTCTACACCATCTGTCCTTATATTGGAAGATACATTGAAAGATTGATTAACAACATCAGCAGCAGTTTTTTTTTTTTGCAAAATAGTCTCAGGATCTTGGGATGCTTTGGGAATACTACAGTACTTAGCTTTGTGAAACTATTAGTAGAAAAAATTCATAACCTAGGGGTTACCTAGTGCAGTAGTAAGGACTATGGTGAAAACCTAAGCTGCAAACAAGATTAAAGTTTCTACTGTTTTCAGTTCACATCAACAGGGAACTGTTGTGTTTTATGCTTTACTTAAGCACCTAAAGCAATCCGGACTCAATATCATTGTCCAGGGACCATAGTCACAGGATCATGGTCCACACATGCAAGAAAAATTAAAAAGGACAATTTCAAAGGTCTTCATCTTCAATAAAACAGTGTTGCTTTACTCATGACCTGCAACACTATGCTCTAGGCCAGTGATCCCCAACCAGTAGCTCGCAAGCAACATTTTGCTCTCCGACCCCTTGGATGTTGCTCCCAGTGGCCTCAAAGCAGGTGATTATTTTTGAATTACTGGCTTAGAGGCAAGTTTTGGTTGTATAAAAAACAGATGTCCTGCCAAACATTCTCTCCTGTAGGCTGCCAGTCCATATAGGGGTTACCAAAAAGCTAATCAGAGCTCTTATTTGACATCCACATGGACTTTTTCATGCTTGTGTTGCTCTCCAACTCTTTTTTAAATTTAAATGTGGCTCACGAGCAAAAAAGGTTGGGGACCCCTGCTCTAGGCACAGGGGCAATATTTTTACCGTAACACTCTTAAGGGCTTTCACTGTATATTGCTTTTCACTGTTATAATTAATCAGGTAAAAAACAGCTTAAGTATAGTATTGAATCAATAACTTTAATTTTTTTTACTAATCACTTTGTGGACCAGAGCTGCCTTTGGCAAATTCCAGTACTTACATGTGGGGCTGATACCCCAGACACAAAAAGATGGACAGGATCCAGGTTGTACTTCTCCTTAAGTGTCACAGCAGTAGCAAAACTAGTAAAGGCACCAAAGCTGGAGAGAAAAATAGTACAGGTTTTTTCTTTTGGAACTGACAGGTCATAAATAAGCACATGCTGGTAATAACATTTGCTAAGTTTAATATTTAGTGCTATAGCTGCTATACTGCAATACTGGCAAAGCAGTGTGACAAGTTTTCAACTACAATTCAACACAGTCAGTTTTTGCTGATGTCTTTCAATGTCTGAAATTGTCCAAAAAGGGTCCCTATTGTCGGCCAAATACTGAAAATGTATTATTATGCGTCTTCTGGATTCCGATTACAGCTTTTTCGGGCCTATGTGATACAAAAAGGGGCCAGCTAAAAAAATGTAAGCTTCTTTTTTTTTGTTTTCTGTACAGTGCAATGTTTTAAGACTGTTTAACACGCTCATGGGTCTACACACCTGTGGCCAAAAAATGCAAATGCCTTTTCATGAAGTTTTGGCAGCAAAGTGTGGGTTACTTCATTGACTATTTGGTCCATCGTCTGAGCAAAAGCTTCTTGGGAACGCGATTCTCTTCCAGGAAGCCTTACGGAGTATACTAAGTGAAATAGAAATGTAAATCAGTTAAATGAATAACACCCTTACATATGCACAGAACAAATTCTGGTATGCTGCAGTTTATAATTTATCACTTCAGCAAAACATTTGCACAGAGAGCTCCAGAAATACATAACATTCCAAACACTAGGCCCCTTATGACATGAATTAAGTGCTTTGTCTTGTATTGAAACTGCAGTGAAAGTGCATTGCCCAAATGAGCTCAATGCCTGCTATGGCAGTGGTGAGGGTATACACAACACAAATGTAGGCACCTATATAAGGTAAAGAGAGATGTGTCTTGCTTGGTATGTGTATCTTGCTTTTAGTTGATGGTTCAGGGTAATACAATGCAGCTTTAATAGAATAAATACATAATAAATGCTAAGATGATACAATTAAAGGGTGTCAAGTCTAATATAGTCCAGCCATTTATTTGAAATGTTTTTTTTTGTTTAATTTAATGCAGTATTTACATTTCTTGATTTATAATATTAATTGTTCATGCATCCTTGTGTAAACGTACAGATCCGGGTGCACAAATGTTAATTTGATCATTTATTATAATGCTTCCACTGATCCACAAAGGCAACACACCTTCTACTGACTCATCAAACAGCCGGGCCCATTGTGCAAAATAGATTGACCCCCCTCCAGCCCATGGGAAACATATTAATCTGGTTGTTGCACTGGGTCTTCGATAGAGGCAGGTGATTAGTTTGTCCATCCTATTAATAAAAATAAATACAATTTGGTTATGCAGTGACTGTAGATGAGCTACTGTATCATTTGTAATAACTAATTTTGCAGTCTACAACATTATATTGTACAACTGTTTACTCGTTATCATACTCATACACCACTATTAGGTTGAAACTTATAGTACAGTATTATCAGGAAACTGGAAGTATCCCCCAAATATCCATTATTTTTTCTTATCCATTGTTTTGCTGTAATGTTCAGATGATGCTTTATAATTCATATTAACTGATCCAATGACAGTGGTGGCTAGAAATCTATTTCCCTAGTGCCCAGCTAGTGCCCAGCTTACCACCAACTGCCCCAGCACAGTTACACAGAACTTTCTATACTATAATATGTTATAGTACATTTCAGGCACATTGGGAATGCAAGTTTGAAATAACCTTAATGCAGTATCCAGGTCCTAGGAATCGAGAATGCTGTATTTGTATTTGCATTGCATAGCGTGTACAAAATAATACGGTCCACAAAATCTATATTTCTTTACTCAACCCTCCAAAATAATATTTGAAATCTCTCGGTCAGACCAAATGCAAAAGGTCAAATAAAAAAAGATGCCTTTTTCTTCTGACACTTTCCAGCTTTCAAATGGGGGTCACTGACCCGATCTTATTACTCATAAGGCCACAAATTTCATATTACTCATCTTTCTATTCAGGCCTTCTTTTCAATTAGACTTAATTTTTTGTAATAGTTTTTCACTTATTTGCCTTCTTCTTCTGACACTTTCCAACTTTCAAATGGGGGAGGGGCACAGACCCCATCTAAAAAAAAGAAATTCTTTGTAAGGCCACAAACTTCGTATTACTCATCTTTCTATTCAGGCCTTCTTTTCAATTAGACTTAATTTTTTGTAATAGTTTTTCAATTATTTGTCTTCTTCTTCTGACTCTTTTCAGCTTTCAAATGGGGGTCACTGACCTCATCTAAAAAAAATAAATGCTCTGTAAGGCCACAAACTTCATATTACTCAACTTTTCAGTTGGACTTTTTTTATATAGTTTTTGAAATATTTGCCTTCTTCTACTGACTCTTTAAAGCTTTCAAATGGGGGGGGGGGTCACAGACCCCATCTAATAAAAAAGAAATTCTTTGTAAGGCCACAAACTTCATATTACTCATCTTTCCATTCAGGCCTTCTTTTCAATTAGACTTAATTTTATAAAAATTTTTATTGTTTCTGAGTTATTTGCCTTCTTCTTCTGACTCTTTTCAGCTTTCACATGGGGGTCACTGACCCCATCTAAAAAAACAAATGCTCTGTAAAGCTGGGCATTTATTTTTATTGCTACTTTACATCACCTTTCTATTCATCAAGCAATGCGTTGTTGCTAGGTTATTTGGACCCTAGCAACCAGATTGTTGGAATTGCAAACTGGAGAGCTGCTGATTAAAAATTTAAATGACTTAAAAAAAACACACAAATAAAAAAAAATGAAAACCAATTGCAAATGGGCTCAGAATATCACTCTGTACCTCATTCTAAAAGTTAACGCAAATGTGAACCACCCATTAAAAAGGATTGGGATAAGGAGGAGCAGTGCTAAAAAAAAAAAACCCACAAGAAGTCCTAAAATCCCGATAACGAAACCCCACAAACTAGATCAAAGCTTTTTATTATCCACCCGAACCAGAGAAACGTTTGCAGAGCTGTAATTGCTACAGAATCACTTGGGTAGGCGTTACATGATATCTCCAGAGACTGCTGTACATGATATCTCCAGAGACTGCTGTACATGATAT
>CM044441.1:26214965-26251887 GCA_024363595.1 Xenopus borealis
ACTTTTAGTATGATGTAGAGAGTGATATTCTGAGACAATTTGCAATTAGTTTTAATTTTTCATTATTTAAGGTTTTTGCATTATTTTAGCTTTTTATTCAGAAGCTCTTCAATTAGCATTTTAAGGAATCTGGTAGCTGGGGTCCAAATTACGTGGTTAACCATGCACTGATTTGAATAAGAGTCTGGAATATGAATAGGAGAGGCCTGAATAGAAAGATGAGTAATAAAAATAGCAAAAACAATACATTTGTAGCCTTACAGAGCATTTGATTTTTAGATGGGGTCAGCAACGCCCATTTGAAAGCTGCAAAGAGTCAGAAGAACAAGGCAAATAATTTAACAACTATAAAAAATAAATAATGAAGGCCAATTGAAAAGTTGCTTAAAATTGGCCATTCTATAACATACTAAAAGTTACCTTAAAGGTGAACCACCCCTGTAAAGGAGAACTAAACTCCAATAATGAATATGGCTAAACATGCCTAAGGTTTCAGCTTCTCAATAGCAGCAATGATCCAGGACTTCAACATTTCTAGCCTACTTCGTTAGTTAAGCTTTAGTTCTTCTTTAATAATAAAATGTATAATAACTGTGTGTCCCCTCTCAGATGCAGCATACAGGTGTATCTCTTCTTTGTAATCCCAGTCCTTAGCTATAGGTGTGAAGACATAGACAGGGCATAGAAAAGATATACAGAAGGGGTGCAGCATCTTTCAGAAAAGGAGTTAGCATCACGGTGGCAGATACAGCCACAGATGGACTCTAGCGGAGAGTTACAAGTTTTTGGGGGCTGTCCTACCTAAGCAATAGGCAACACACATTTCACTGTCCTTGTCTTTTAAAGGAACACCAATATTTTTCTGTAAAGGAGAAGTAAAGGTTAAAACTAAGTAAGCTTTATCAGAAAGGTCTCTCTCTCTCTCTCCAGCGTTGCAGGCAGAACCCTGACTATTCTTACAGTTAATGGTACCAGAAGTGGGGTCAGTGAGTATAACTGTGTTTAGTCCCGTCTGACAGCAAAACTGTCAAATTTAGTGTAGGACCGAGAGAGTTGCCAGTTGTGTCATAGAGGACACAAGAGGATTGGGTTAGAGTCCCGAAAGAGGCTTCTAGACCAAGTTATTCGAATTCTTGAATTTTGGGAGCCTTCATAAGGCATGTTTATTCTATGTTGAATTATTCGGTGTCTGGTCTTACCTGGTACGAATGAGTGTATAAAAGGGAACTGCGAAGGGACTGGTCATACCTTCAGATGGCTGTTTGGGCATTCAGACTTGCTGACTCGTTTAGGCAAATGGACTTCCCACCCCTCAGGATTTACTTGCTCGAGCTATAAGCTGTGAGAGCATAGTAGAAGTCAAGTAGTATTTAGTTCTGAGCCTTGCACGACCAAAGCAGTACAGAAAACTCTACATGGAATGTATAATGATTCCAAAGAGATGCCCCTGGCATTGTCCACGATGAGATGGTTGTCAAGTGATGTGTAAAAAAAATAAATGTAATGTTTTAAGAAGTTACAACAGATTACAAGTTGATTTGGTGAGGTGAAAATGTGTGGGGGCCAACCATTCAGGGCTAAACTTCACAGGCGTTTTGCTTGCGATCCAACACTTTGAGCAAAAACACAGGAGATGTTAGAATATCTGAGACTGTTCTTCCCAATGACTTTTCAATACTTCAGTTCAAAATTTAATTATGATGCGTGAATATAATACAGGGTACATTGAGGGGGAAATGTAGAAATTAGCTGACTGTGTATAAGTAGTACTGACCACAGTGTAATGTATGTACAGCTGTCTTACTCACTCACACATACTTAAGGTAAGTAATTTGAGAAGAACTGGGCTTTGGAACGTAATGCTCGTCTTTTTATAGATACTTGGAGGTTGGGTGAATATAGGGTTGCCACCTTTTCTTGAAAAAAATACTGGCCTTCCTATATATATTTGCCTTTTTTTCCTATTAATAACATTGGGATCAGCCATCAAAAATACCAGCTAGGCCGGTAAAATTGCCAGGTGGCAACCCTAGGTGAAAACTGTAGCAGACGTTATTGCTCTTGTTTTATAGTTTTGTAATATACTTATATTAAAAACCGCTTAGATTTAATTTTAATATTACCATTCATGCACAAGGCACTGCAGAGAAAGATGATGTGAGGATGCAATACAACTAGAGTTTTCATTCTTTTTTTTTTAATTTTCAGTAGCCACTGGGCGGCCAAGGAGCAACCTACATTATGGCTGCTAAGGGTGCAAAAGGGTCTAAACGCAAGCCTATTGTAGTGAAGACTACACTGAACAACCCATATGAATTAGCGTGGAATACTGTATTAGGGGAAGACATGCAATTCATATTAAAAACTTTAACTGATAAATTTAAGGAACTTGGCCTTAAAAAGAAAGAAATTATCAAACCCTGGAAAAACGAGAGAGTAAACTCACCAAAAGAAAGCAGCAGTGAAAAACCAGAAACACAGGCAGAAAGCTGCGAGGCAACAGAAAGCGAAGGGGTCCAAGGGGATGAAGAAAAATCAGGCTGGACACGAAGTGAACTTCGCAAGGAGCTAGCTATAGGAATTAATGAAGTTACCAGAGGGCTGGAAAAAAATAACCTCAGCTTGGTCTTGGTTTGTAAATCTGCAAAACCAGAAATGATCTCTAAGCACCTCATTGAACTCAGCGTAAGCCGTGACACCCCGGCGTGCCAGCTTCCACGTCTTAGTGAGAACATTGGACCAGTGCTTGGGTTAAAGTCTGTGTTGGCTTTGGGTTTTAAAAAGAACTCTGATGTTTTTGTTGAAGAATTGAAGTCAGTCATTGCCAAAATACCACCTTTAAACCTGCCTTGGCTAAAGAGAGGATTACCAAAGGCTGAAGCCTCAGTGCAAGATGTTGAAACTGTGGAGGAGGCTAGCAGTGAGCCCTTGGCTAGTCGTAAACGCAAACACTCCAAAAGTGGGGCAGAAACTACAGGCGCCAGTGACATAAAGTTACAAGCCCTCAAAGTCAAAAGGATTGTACCCAATCGAAATAAAATTCGCAAAATGAAGAAGAAAAAACTTAGAGGGGAACTCCACAAAAACATAACTTAAGCTTTTTGAAAATAGACATAATTTCAAGCAACTTTTCAATATACATCAATTAAAATATGCGGACTTTTCATGATCTTAAATGGGTTGGAACAGTTCCCTAAGCCTATCCCCCTGCTATGCTGTTTATCTGTCTGACTACTTTGCTGAGCTGACTGACTACTGCTACTTTGTATCAGCAGCCATCTGTCCTTAGCCTGCATCCTCCAAAACTCACAATTCCCTGCACACATGATTTCAATAAGAAATGGGATGTCACAGTGCAATGCATTGTGGGCTATGTAGTTCCTGCATGCTGTCTGTAAGACCTGTCAGGATTTCAAATGATGCAGAAAGATTAGATTCTTTATCAAATTTTGGTTTGGAAGCTGTTGTTCCCCTTTAAGAAGCAATGGAGTCCATGCGATTCCTGCTGGAAATTGTGTATTTTTTTTTATTTAAATAAGGGTATAGTTGTCTTGGAAGAGAAGTGGAGTTCTGAAGACTGCAAGAATTCAAGTTATACCTGAAACATTAAGCAAAAATTCATCTTATAACGGTGCCATTTGGTCATGTGGGACAAACACCTTTTCTTTCTATACAGTTTATAGAAACTGATAAAACAAAGTGGTTATATCAATTAGCAGGCACTTTAGCTACTTGGAACTGCCAATACGTCTACCCTGAGGGCCGAGACAGGAGCAGATTCTGGGAGATTAGTTCCTGGCGACGAATTTTCCCAAACTGTCTTCCTGTCGGTAAGAATGTAACTTGGAGAGTTTTTGGGTGACTTTGGAAAAGAAGCGCTCCAAGTGCCATCCTGCTGGTGATTTACATTTACTGACAGTTTGGGGAGATTAGTTGCCCCAAAGAAGAGGAGATTTGTTGCTGTAAAATGCAGTATTTATAGAGTATTGAGCAGTAACTTGCAGGGTCACTCCAGTGTACTTATGTGGGACCATAGAATGCCAAGTGCTTTCTGATGCAGAAAGAAACTGATGCATATATTTTTCCCTAATATGATAAATCATAGGATTGCAAGCTTTGCTGCACTATAAGTGATGTCTCAAGCTTGCAGAGTTTGATCCCACAATCCTGTATGGAGTGTAGAAGTTGACTTATATCTGAGGGGTTCTGGGAGTTATTGGGCAAACACATTTGGTTGCCTGTACTTGCTGATATTACACAGTAACTAGCATTTCACAATACATCATCTTCAAAACATATAATAGTGTTCAATGAATGTTCCCTTGAGGGGCTGAACTGTCACCTGGAATTTTTTTTCTTATCATTAATTCTTGCCAGTGCTCCATTCTGTTTTGCTTATTCATTATTCTTTCCACAGTAGCACTGTTATGTTCCGATTGACATGGAGTGTACCAAGGCCGTGTATTTTAATAAATATATTGTGTGTTTAAAATGATAGCTTTACATCTTTTTTGTGAACAGAGTGATGTCACATCGTGTAATATGAACCCAGAAGAAGGAAAAGAAACTGGGGTAACCATAATTTAAAGACCAACGCCACAATGCTTGCTGGTAGGCTGGATATCCAGGATTGGTTAAAATTAACCTTTAATTGGGTCAGGTAGATATTTCAATTCCCAGCAATAAAAACAGGAAAACACTGTAAGATCACATAAGTATTTTATTAAATGGCCTACATCTCGCAGCTAAGGAACAACAAGCATCGGTTTGTTTGATGAGACAGCCTGTGAGGAAATCTCTGCTCTTGGTTGGCAGATTGTTCTCCAGTCGCAATATCAGCTTGGTTGATGCATGTTCCTACTGGCAAACATGTAGAACTGTTACTGCTTGGCTGTCTGTTACAGATGCTTCAGTGACACGTGGGATGTTGTATAGGCAGAAAAACTAAGAAAGCACATGATTTTACAATGATAAAGCTGCATTAAGTAGAACGGACAGCTCTGGGTTTGAGGAGGCTGAATACAAACATTTTCCCTTTTGAGTAAAATACCAAAATCATTGTAAAGCAAGATACTGTATGTGAGCTGAGTGAATTGGAACCCAAGAGAGCAAGTACAGAACTCACAAGGAAAATACTGGATAGGTTATATAGTAGAAGATGGAATTAAAGGATTAGGAGTCCCTTAATACTGAATTCATTTTGCACCAAAGTAATTTAACACACAAACATAGAAGATGACAGATTTCTGCAGATAGTTCCCATGCACTGTGCCTTCAGCATGTTCTAGATCATTCCACACGGGTATAATTATCAGAGAGTAAAAACAGAGCTCGCCACCGGCTCCATTTACTTGTATAGGATTTTCAGAGGTAACTTGATTTTCACTTTTTGATAAGTTATACTAGTTATGTTCTAGTTTCACTCTCGGGTAAATACACTCGAATACATTCTTTACATAAACTTTGCAGATTTATTTTACAGAAAATGTAGTTAAAACTATGATGGTTTCAGTTACTCTAGTTTACCCCACTTCCACCCCCCATTAGATGTATTGATTGCCACAACTGATTGGGAATAAAGTGCTGTGACCAAAATGGCTTACAGCTGCTACCCACTATACTATAGCTAGTGCTCACGTACATGGGCCGATAAAAGCTGTATTGGTCCATGTGTGGGGCCATCCGAGGGGCTTCTGACAAAATGCTAGAAATGTCCTACATACAGAATGAACGAGAGACGTTGCAATGAGCTTTGCCCTGTCTAGTGACAGCTGGGTAGGTCTGCAGCCCTGCATTTTATGCATCACAAGATGGATTGCAGGGATTCTCATTCTTTTTGAATGGCATTACTCTTAAGCTGGACATAGACATGCAGATTTTTTTTCTTTGAATGACATAAGATCGTTAATTTGAATGTAACAATCTACAATTAACCATTCAAATTTAAAAAACTAGTTAAAATGAAGATGTTCTGGCCATTAATTTTCATACATCATTCGTACAAATTATGTTATCTGACAGAACTCTAACCTGTCTAATGAACTAAACGACTGATCGGCATGGTATGAAAGAGATCAGGATGAGCCACACACTCTTAACGTTATCTTAGCTTCAATGGCCACCTTTAGAGTTACAACACCCCCTTTGTTAGAGTCTTGCGACGAGTCGGGTACCTGCAGTGTGTTCAAGTTTCGGGCAAAAAGTCCATGATACCTTGGCTGTGCGGGCAGTCTGTGGGTAACCCAGCTGGGTCAGTAATGTTAAACTCTGGCCCGGAATGTACACCTGGTGCCACCACCCCTCCAGATGCACTAGACGTGCGATTTCTTTAACGTCACGCTGCTGCGCAATATATCTGGCAGGCCCTGGTGCAATTGCACCCCCTGTAGTTACGCCACTGGGCTGGGTACCAAACAAAGATGCAGCCTTGATCCCACCCTTGTGGTTCTTCCAGTTTTTACATTTTTGGAGTGACAACTCTTCCAGGCAAATTTGACGTATCTTCTGGTTTCTCGTGTCCCCTGGGTCAGAAGGTTAGTTGGCCTATTGCAGAAACATGCGGGTTAGGGTTTCAAAAGATGGACTCACACAGGACTCTACCTTGTGTTCTGATTCCTTGTTATGACAAAGCATCTCGACCCTGCTCTGAATTTCCTATTCGATGGAATGGGAAGCAGAGCAGATCAGTTATCAAAAACGTTTGAGCGAATTGTGTAGGGATTGAAAAGCAATACTTTGTGAGCCAGATTCACTCTGCTCTTTGTGAGCTGCATTAGTATTCCTTAAACAATTGTGTAATCAAGAGCCAGGGATAACCATTAAGAATTAGAATTTAGAATACATTTGAATTAAAAGTAAATATTCCTTAAACAATTGTGTAATCAAGAGCCAGGGATAACTGTTTAGAATTAGAATAAATAAGATTCTGAAATTAATTGGCCTAATACTGACCCCAAATAGTCCTAATACTGACCCCAAATAGTATTCCAAAAAAGTAACAGTCAAAACTTAAACAGAGATTGTCTATATTGTCACAGGAAAAACAGAGTTTAGATTTGGACAGGCAACTGGAATCAAGTTCTGGATTTACATGGGTGTATCAGTTCTCATGCTCCAGACAGCACTGCATGTTTTTCAGGATATCCCCAAACAAAGCAGGTTATTGTACCTATTTCTACAAACTCAACAATTCATGTGTGTCTGATCCAGAAACCATGCACAAGATCAAAGATGAAATTGGGAACCAATGCATTAAGCTACATGCCAGCTAAACACAAATAGACCTTTTAAAGCACCAGTCCCACCCCCTCCCCTTCAAAATAAACCTTTTCCATTCTGGCATAATCAACATTAGCTCCAGCCAGTTACCAGGTTTATCGTTTCAACAACACTGCGTCTTAAATAGAAAAGGCTAATTACAATTCTATGCCCTGTTCTGATGAATAGGGCCAGCAGCACAATGCCAGGAAGAGTACAGCAGCAATATCCAAATGTTAAAGTGTGAGAGTGTTCATGGTGTCAATGATCTCCTCAAACTCCAGTTGCCAGCAAAAGCAGTAATTTGTTGGCATTCTCAGAACCGAGGTCTTGATGCTTTTTTTTTTTTCTTTTTGCTGCAGATACCACCAAAGTTAAGAGTTTTATTTTACATGCATTCTGCAGTTTTCTGTATAAAAATGATGGTGGGTTAAAGACCAGAAACTCAGTCAACAAAGGAAAAGGTTTTAAAGTGAAAGGAATGTGCTTTAGTTCTTCTTGTACAAGTTCTTCATGAAAAATAGAATTAATAACAGTGCTGTCCCCATGCCTGTGTGGTGCCAAAATCTGCCAGGATTCAAAGATTTCTTTTATTTCAGGTTTCCTTTGCCTCTCCGTTTGGTTCCATGTACTTTGTGCTTTGTTCATGCACAGAGGCTACTTGACTACAGATGGAATGCAAATGTGCTCCTTACTGCAACACCAAGCCGACCTGAAAGGAAGTAAAGATGGCCATGGTTAAACAAACTACACATACCAGAGGAAAGAAACTGCAAAATCAGACTTCACTTTGTAGAGCTTGGTGCACAAAGCCAGAACAGTTTATTGTCTTCTATTAATTTGTTTCTTATCTCCAGTCCCAGTGTTACAGGCTGAGATTTCAGATCTTGGCCTGTTCTTGCAATATGAAGCCACTGTAGCCAGTAGGAGCAGAATTGTGGTGGGAGTGTACAGTGTCCCTTTTTTTATTTTATTTCAGCCTACTTCCTCATGCTGCAATGTTTTATTGTCTCTTAAAGGGTAACTATCACAAAAATGAAAATGTTATATAATATATATATATATATATATTCTGTTATATATTCTGTATTGTTTCTGAAATAATCAAGTTTATCTTCATAATTCCTCTCTCAGCATCTGTTCATTCATGTCTTCATTCATGTTGGGTATCAGGTGGATGATACAATATATTATATAGGGGCTCCTTTTGCCTAAAAGATTATTAGAGCTCACTCAAATAACGGATTCCAGTACAGGTATTACATTTTCAAAGGCAACAAAGTGTCCAGAAATAACTTCTTAATGCCTTCTTGCAGTTTCCAAAAATTAAGCTGTATAGCTGCACATAAAGTGCCAAATTCACTAAGCAGGGAAAATGCGCTAGAGATGGCTTCGCCACAATTCGCCAGACGAATTTTCGCCAGCCTGCCGCTAATTCACTAAAATGCAAAGTTGCGCTACCGTTACTTCAACAGGCAAAGCGCATTTACGCTAGCGATGCCTAATTTGCATACGGCGCAAAGTTAAGCGTATAATAGAAGTATATGTTCCAGCCACTACATTCCACTACACAAGCCCAGGAAACCTTTAATAAATAAAATAAAGTTGTCCTATTGCCCTACATGTGCCCCCTGTATAGTTGTGTTGCCAAATGTTAGGAAATGTAGGGGGGAAGGAGGGTAACCCCCCAAAAAAATAACGGTATTTTTCAGACGATCACCCTAAAAAAGTAAGACACCAGCGTTTTTTTTGGGACTTAGAAAAAATGTCAAGGTTTTTTTTTCAAACTCCTATCTATTGTATTGAACTTCACCAGGTCTGACCTGGCAAAGTAATATTTAGCGCAAGAGGTAACGTTCAGTAAAATGGGCATCTTAGTGAATTAGCCTAGTTACGTCCCTTCGTCAGTGCACAACTTCGCCTGGAGTAAGGGTGCGAAGTTGCGCTAGTCTATCTACTTTGTTAGTGAATTTTCACCTGGGACACGGTTAGTGCATTGGCGAAGTTGCGAAATGATGTCACGCTGGCGAATAATAAACGCTTTAGTGAATTTGCCCCTCAGTGTTTTACATTTGGCGATCCCCAATTTTTTGCCATTACAAATTATTTATGGCTGCTCTTTACCCCCTGGCTACTTCCTGTGGGTCACCAACAACTACATCTGGCATTGCCCTTATCTTTTCCAGGAAGGCTGCAACCAGGGTTGTTTAAATATGTTAGCAGAACAGGTACTCTTACTTAAAGGAGCAGTAGAACCAAAAAAATGTAAGTGTTTTAAAGGAATGGCCTGTTGTCCTGCACTGGTAAAACTAGTGTGTGTTTTAGAAATGATGGTTTATATAAACACGCTGCTGTGTAGCCATGGAGGCAGCCATTCCAGCACAGGATACACAGTAAATTACAGATAAATTCTGGTGAATCATGTTGTATGCTACAGAGCTCATCTGTTATCTGCTGTGTATCCTTTGCCCCATGGTGAAACAGTAGTCTATTTATACAAAATAACTGGTGGTACTATTGCTTTAAGATCTGCAGTTAAGAAGATACACCTCACTTTCCTCACCTGTTCAGATTCCATGGCTGGACACTTCCAGTTATACAGGTAATATTGCAGATTGCCATCCCCAATCCCAAACTTCAGCTTTTCCAAGAAAATTTTGTTTTCCATTAAATCGAGAGCATTAAAAACATCAAATCCTTTCTGCCAAGACAACAGAATAAATCATTAAAAATATTTCCAATAGAAACAAGCAGCCAGCATATCTTGAATACAATGAAAAGACTATTTTGCTATACTATAATGCACATGAGCAGCACATGAATATGAACATGACCTGTATAAAAACACTTGGTCTTGAACTTTTAATTTTTTTTTTAATTACTCTGTAATATTTAATATTCTTATTTTTAAAATAGGGGGGGGCATATTATGCTCTACATAAATCCGATCATTCTGACGTAAGGTAAAGTGAAGGTATGAGTACAGATATTGGATCCATTATCCGGAAACCTGTTATCCAGAACGCTCCAAATTACTGGATGGCTATCTCCATTATGCTCCATTTTGATCAAATAATTCAATGTTTTCAAAACAAATTTGCATTTTCTCTGAAATTAAAAAAACAGACTACCTTGTACTTGATCCACATACAATGAATTATTATTGGAGGGAAAACAATCCTTTTGGGTTTATTAAAAGTGGTGGTTCACATTTAAAGTAACTTTTAGTATGTTATAGAATGGATATTTCTAAGCAACTTTTCAATTGGTCTTCATTTTTCATAGTTGAATTATTTGCCTTTTCCTTCTGACACTTCCAGCTTTCAAATGGGGGTCACTGACCCCATCCAAATAAAAATGCTCTGTAAGGCCATAAATGTTGTATTACTCATCTTTCTATCCATATTCCAGTCTCTTATTCCAATCAATGCATGGTTGCTAGGATGAAATTGCAAACTGGAGAGCTGCTGAATATAAAGCTAAATAACTCAAACCACAAATAGTAAAAAATTAAAAACAATTGCAGATTGTCTTAGAATATCACTCTCTCCATCACACAAAGTTAATTTAAAGGTGAACAACCCCTTTAAGGATTAAATAATTTTTAGTAAACAAAGTATGGCATTCAAATTACAGAAACTTAAAAAAAATATATATATTTTTACCAATTTGGCAATAATTAGTGCATCATTCATTAGGTCCAAGAGAGGTGTTTCCGTGTGGATGTTGTAGAAGGAATATGCTGCTTTGAGTGTTTTATGGATGGGGTGGTGCATCACTGTTGACGGTAATGTGTAGAAACTGAGAAAATCTGTTAGAACTCCATTTGAACTCTGGAAAGAAAGGGGGGGGGGGAGGAAGAAGAGAAGGCAATGTATGTATCTTTAATTTTTAAAGGTAATTCTAAGTATCAAAGAAAACACTGCCACTTCCCAGTTGAGTTTATCGTTGGAAGCCAGACCAGCGGGGCAAGTAGAAAAAAGACTGGTATTAGTTGATTCTTCAGCCAGTGGTGGTGGAACAAAGAGAATCATTAGGTGTATCCCCTGATTTAAAGTCAATGGGAATGTCTAATGACCAGTGCTTCAACTCTGGGATGTTAACACACCTGGCTGATAAGGGGATGCAAGAGAAGTGGCCATCTTCCTAGCCTTTAAACATTTTACAGATAAAGGCGAGACCTAAACCTAAAGATGTCCTCTTAGGTTTTATTAATGCCCTTCCTGGGCCATCCTTCAAGTTAATAATGGACACCACAGCAAAATGAGAAGAATCAGGGAGTTACAAAGAGAGGAGATATCTTCAGGAAACCCATCTTATTAACGCAGGGGCAGGGGGATCAATCTACAAGTGGATATTATGATACCAAAGTGGTATCTTCAACCTGAAGTGTTTGCCTTTCTCTGGCTAAATACTTCCAGGACTGATGCAGATATTAAATATAGTAGTAAAGTTGTAGTAGCAGGTTACAAAACAGCCAATTTGCAAACATTTAAAGGGAAAACAACGTTTAGAATTTAAAATGAGATCCATTTTTGCGTTGATCAAAATACCATGTGTGTAACAGCAATTAAAGCTTTCACTGTAAAATTACCTCTACAACATAGGTGTCAATAATATGATCCTGAGGAAGGAACCAGTGTATAACCTCTTCTTCATCCATGAAAGGAGCAAGGTTAAACTGCTTCAGATAGTTGTTTAGTAACTGCTGGACCATTGTAACATCCTTCCTCTCCATTGGTCTTAAACCCGCGGTCTTTATGGCCTTATTACGTTGAGAGAATAAGAGAACAGTGAGACTGGTAGAGCAAATAGCAGTTTACAACACTTTCATTGCATTAGGGCCTCCATAGAATACGAACATAATAGAGTATAGCACTAAACGGATTGGATGTATCAGCTATCACAAAGCTATGTGATGCCTTACTTAAACCAGGAGCTTTTCACCACTCTCAAAGCTTGCTAACCTTTAATACTGTGACATCCATGAACTTCAGCCATGCAGCACTGTTCTTTCTTATAATAAGAGCTGCATTAGCAAGTCACATCTCCAAAATCCCTTAGTATGTCCTAAGAATACTCTAAGAAGAAAACCCTTAAGACAGAAGGATTTAAGATGATCTCTTTCAAAGCACAAGTAAGCGGAGTACTTAAAGGAAAACTATACCCCCCCAGGACAATGTAGGTCTCTATAAAAAGATATTGCATAAAACAACTCATATGTAAAACACTGCTTCATGTAAATAAACCATTTTCATAATAATGTATATTTTAGTAGCATGTGCCATTGGGTAATCAAATAGAAAATTGCCATTTTAAAAAATAAGGACAGCCTCCTGGGATCGTATGATTTAATGGTGCACACAAACATACCAAACAAACTATAAAGTTAGGTCACATGAGCCAATTAACAGACAGAGTTGTGTCTTTTGCTTCCACACTTCTTCCTGTTACAGTTAGAGTTGAAATATTTCTGGTCAGGTGATCTCTGAGGCAGCACACAGACCATCATGAAATGGTGGTTCAAGGCAAGAGATGTAAAAGGGCAATATTTACTTAAATATATATTCCAGTTTGGTAAGATTATTTAATATGTCACTTAATATGATATAAACTACCTGTTGCTCAAGTATTCATTTTGGGGTATAGTTTTCCTTTAATCCTTTTTTTCCAGTCTTCCATAGGGTATTAGGTATTTTTAACATTTTCTAATCAGGGCCTTTTATAAGAATTTATACCCTTGGCTTTTCCACACTCTGCTGTGCTACTAAAAAATTGATTTCATTGAGATTTTATGTCGCTGATCTACACAAGTAAGTGCAAGGTCGTTTGATGGTTGCTGGGGTAGCAACCAGATTGCTAAAATTGTAAACTGTAGAGCTGCTGATTAAAAAGGCTAAATAACTCAAAAAACATAAATTAAAACCAATTGCAAATTGTCTCAGAATATCACTCTCTACATACTGAAGGTGAACAACCCCCTTTAAAACTGCTCCTTAGGCAATTGATATTTAAAAGACATCCCTATAATACAATGACAGTAAATGATTACAAGGCACAGCCAGCCAGCAACAGCCTTGTGCAGTGACACAAAGTAGATCCATATGGTTCCTCATAACTCCATAGCTGCCACGCCAGCCCACTTTTGTTTTTCCTTTGATATAATAATTTCATACTGGGTTTTGAAGAGCTACGACGACGCAGCAGTGGAAGAAATATGTGACATGGTAAAGGCATAATGAATAAAAGTGAGTAAATGGTCTCTTGCAGCATTTCCTTCTAACCTTAGTTAAATAAACAATACTACATCATGTTTCAGACCAAACGATGAAATGTACTGTCTACAACAATTAAATTAGGCATACCCCCCCCCCCCCCAAATATGGCATTTCCATTTGGAGAACGGGTATTGCTCACACAGCCCCTGCTGTTGCCATGGGTGCACACACTAGTTCATCACTGTGGGATATTAAAGGAATAGTTCAGTGTAAAAATAAAAACTGGGTAAATAGATAGGCTGTGCAAAATAAAAATGTTTCTGATATAGTTAATTAGCCAAAAATGTAATGTATAAAGGCTGGAGTGACTGGATGTTTAACATAATAGCCAGAATCCAACCTCCTGCTTTTCAGCTCTCTAACTCTGAGTTAGTCAAAGACTTATAGGGGGGCCACATGGGACATAACAGTTCAGTGAGTTTGCAAATTGATCCTCAGCATTGAATTGATCCTTCAAATGCAACAGTTATAACACGTGCCCCCCTTCAGTCACTGATTGGTTACAGCCTGTTATGTTGGACATTCAGTCACAGCCTTTATACATTAAATTTCTGGCTAACAATATTAAAAACATTTTTTATTTTGTACAGTCTGTTTACCCAAGTTTTATTTTTATGCTGAACAATCCCTATAAACATTATGAAGGGATTGAACAGCAATATACAGTCAGCTACTTACATCTGGCAGCCTGTAAAGCTTCATTGTCCTTTGTAATGTCATATTTCTACTTAGATGAGAAAACTTCACTTCTACCAGTTTTCTAGGATTCAGGGACCGATGCCAGTATCTGAGGAAAGAGAAGGAGATTTGACTTGCTCCCATGGACACACAAGTGAATAAATAGATTGATGAGATCCCTTAGCTGGAAACCCGTTCTCCTGAAAGATGCAAAGATGCAAACAAATCAATTTAAAAAAAAAAAAAAAAAGATTCCTTTTTAACTGTAATAATAAAGAAGCCCCTTGATGGTAACCAAACTGCATGAATATATACTGATGGCAATACTATCCTACTGGGTTTAATTAATTGTGTCCAAATAGTATAGCCCCATGGTCCAATTTGCATTCACAATCCTTAGCCGGCTCCTACTTGTATCCCTTCAAGTCAAACAATATCCATTTGTCTGCTTCCTGTGCCTTTCCCGTTGGCTTTCATTTTAGATATTGAGGGTTTAATTAATGAAGCACCCTTAAAAGGGGAAATATTGCAAAAATAAAACATTTATACAAGCTTCATCCTGCTGAAATAAGAAACTTTCTAAACACAGTTGGTTAAAAATTCTATACCGTTTCTCAAATAATCAAGTTTATCTTCACTATCCCCCTCACAGCATCTGTTTCTCTTCATACTGTCAGATTTTCATTGACAGTTAGATCCAATATATCTTATAGTGGGGCTCCCTTTCCTAAGGCTCACTCAAATAACAGATTCCAGGACAAACAAAACCTAGCAAGATAATGGACTTTGGTACAAATTCTGTACATAGAGAGACACGATTTCTGGATATTTTTGCTCTTCTAGGCAAAATAAGCCCCTCCGAAAGATACACTGAATTTAACGGTCATTCAGTATTAGAATCCGAACATTAAAGAGATACTGACACCAGAAAATAATTTTTTTTTAGATCTATCATAGTATTGTCTTTGTATACTATTTATAATTTTGCCATAAAAGTATTTGCATGGTGCTTTAACGTTACTTTTCTTACCCCCATTTTCCTGTATGAGGGGGCTGCCATATTTGTGCAACAGGAGACCATTAGCATTAGAAACTCTAACAGACAGGTTAAGAAGGGATAGTCAGGTAACAATTACTAACAAAAGCAGAACTATCAGTGGAAAACGATCAGCATGACCAATAGGTAGCTTTAAATGTAGTTTAATATTTTGAAAAGAACATTTTTAGTGTCAGTATCGCTTTAAGAGAGACAGATGCTGAGGGGGTGGATAGTGAAGAGTAACTTGAATATGTCAGAAACAGTTCAGAATTTTATGATTTTAGTGATCATGCTTACACTTATTTCAGTACGATGAAGCTTACATAAGATTTCATTTTCGCAACAGTTCCTCTTTAAGGCATGGTGATCCAAATTATGGAAAAATCTATTTTTTCAGGAAAATCCCAGGTCCTGACCACTCTAGATACACGGCCCCATATCTGTACTGGTATTGATGTGCATTTGTTACATACGGATTATATGCAGAATTTCCATATGCTAAAGGAAAGCTTTGGCTTATATACTTGGTCCCTTAATATCCAAACAAAATGTTTTGATGCCTGCGAATATTTTGGTGCCTTCAGACGATTTTGTTGGTTCATCTTTTTTTTGGATCACAGTGAAGCTCATGTAGTTGTTTGGTAGACGCAATAATTTAGAAATCTTGTGATCTACAGTTTGGCACACATGCCTCCAAAACCAACTGCGTGCATGCACGTGTGTGTACGTATACGGAGAAGACGAAGCGGTCTTCTGACGGAGAATATCTATCATTAGTAAGACAAGACATGACATATCTCTATGTGAGGAAGTACAAAATGCAGACCTTTCTTGATGGCTTTATCCATACCTGCATGTTGACACGGGCTTTGGAAGAACAACTCCTGCTGTGTAAACTGCTTGGAATATCCCCTCCAGATTTACTCTTCTTGTAATTTCACGGATAAGCACAGGAGCCACTCTCTTCGATCGCAGTTTTTTATGGACACACAGGAAATTGATTTCTACCATTTTCTTTACACTGCCGGAAAAGTAATGAAAGTGTGAGTGCTAAATGTTTTATAAAACGTGTGGGTGCCTTGAGTCAAGCTCATCTTTGCTCAGTACTATGCTGAGGCAACGTAAACAAATAAACAACCCTGGGTTAGAATAGCTTCATGGTCCCAAGGACAATAACACTTTTATTATGTCCTGAATGCAAATTAATTAATCAAACAATTATTATAATGTCTATTTGTGAACACTGCAATGCGTTTTTTTTTTCATGGTTGACTTTGGGTGGGCAACAGTGTTATGCTAATACTATGCAAAACAACTAAATTAACTTGTGGCAAGGTACTGCATCCTCACAATACATAGCTTATCTACAGTATCTACAACATCCATAAACAAAGTTTTTACACAAGTTAGTGCTCTTGCCTTATTTCTTGTGATGGTTCCCTGGGTGCTCCGTCTCTGGCACCCTGTATATATTCAGAAATGGAGAAACTTGGGAAGCATACACAGCCGCAGGTTTCCTGCAATTCAGCTTTTTATTGTGTCACCACAAGACATGTTTCGGACCCATCGGTCCTTTTTCAAGTGTGTAAAACTTATTGTGAAACGAACAAATTTATACCTCATATGTGTTGTTTATCCCGCCCACCAATTAGCATGACGTGTTGGGTAATTAACCCTTAAGTCCTTTCTTGTCCATTCTTGAATGTTCCTTCCGTGTATTACTGTTCCGTGTCCATGTGCCTGTACATCAATAAATAGTGGTTTAAAATATTTTGTTCAGTGTCCATCTCCTTGTGTATTAGTGCACATTGTTTTAAAATACTTAGTTTCGTGTCCATTCATTTGAATACCAATAAATACTCCATATTCTCAATACTAGTATTGAGAATATGGAGTATTTATTGGTATTCAAATGAATGGACACGAAACTAAGTATTTTAAAACAATGTGCACTAATACACAAGGAGATGGACACTGAACAAAATATTTTAAACCACTATTTATTGATGTACAGGCACATGGACACGGAACAGTAATACACGGAAGGAACATTCAAGAATGGACAAGAAAGGACTTAAGGGTTAATTACCCAACACGTCATGCTAATTGGTGGGCGGGATAAACAACACATATGAGGTATAAATTTGTTCGTTTCACAATAAGTTTTACACACTTGAAAAAGGACCGATGGGTCCGAAACATGTCGTGTGGTGACACAATAAAAAGCTGAATTGCAGGAAACCTGCGGCTGTGTATGCTTCCCAAGTTTCTCCATTTCAGTATCTACAACATGTATAACAGGTAAAAGCATAGGTGCATGTGCATGTGTACTATGTACTTTGCACATCAAAAAGATCATGGTATCATATATATGTATATATAAATACTTTACTTACATATCATAAATACGGATTGAAGCAGGAACCGCGCTAATGAAACCCACTAGTTTCTTGTTGGAGGAAACCCTAACACCGCAGTGCCATTGAGATAACCAGCCAGGTGGACGCAAAGCCCTGGAACAAGGATTTATATATGAACACAAGCACGTACTGGTTGCATCAAAAGCCCCTTGATTATCAGGCTATACAAGTACGTTTTTTTTTTTTTTTTGCATTTACTGTCTTAGTGCTTTAAGTGTTTAAAGCATAAAGAAAGGTTGGAGGCACCTGGGTGAGGCAAACATTAGGCACCCCCAAGTGATTGTATCTACCTATCTGAAAACCCGGGCCAGTACTCTTATCAGCAGAAATCTGCACCAGCCTGAGGTTATACCACTGAGCACCACGGAGAGATCGACTTCCGTCTTATTCTGACTTCATGCGGCTGAGCATGCGCAGAAAAACGAACAGCCGAACTTTAACTAAAAAGCCGGCTTTTTCGTTAAACTGCATATGCGTTAGTCCGGGTAAATCGAAGACAGAAGAAAACAGAAGTAGAGCTCCCCATGGTGCTCACTGGTATAACCCCAGTGCAGATTTCTGCTGATAGGAGTACTGGCCTGGGGTTTCAGCCTTACCTTCTCCTTTAAGTTAATTTCTGCAGATGGAGAGAAGCTACTATGCTCCTCTGTGTCTCTGAATGGACAGGCATGATTTTGGCCTGTGTGGAGATTAGTGAGTGATATCGGCAATAAAATGCATCGTTTGTGGCAATATCCTCTCCATGTGTCTGCACACAGACTAGCAGGATCAGGATGACCAAGAATGAAAGGAGAACTAAATCTCAAAGAATTAAGCTAGAAAAGCTACACCTTATGTTTTGGGTTTCGTAGGATCCCAAAGCCAGCAATACTCACATAAGTTAATATCTGCGCCTCCCAAGATGTCCCCACTAGCTCCTTGTGTTTTTTGTGCTAATTTAAAGCAAATAATTTGCACTGCTATCAATTACCTGAGCTTAGGAACCCACTCACAATGTGGGATTCACATTCACAGTACATGGCAGCATGGATACCTGTGCGTTCAAATTTTGGATGAATAATTAGATCTGTAAATCAGCTACTATAACAGATGTAACATCACATTTCTGTGTCAATGTTTTGATAATGTCTGACAGCAACCTAAGCTTAGATTCTTAACAGCTGCCCATATCACACTGAGCATGTGCAGTGCCACTGGCACACAAAAAGATCCAAAATGGGGAATTCCTATAGACAATTTTCATGGCATGAAGAATTATTGATATAGCGCTTCTGTCAGTAAAGGAACCAAGGAGGGGCTGGCCTGGGTGCAGGCCATGCAGCTGGGCCGCCCAAACGCGGTTTTCTGTACAACTCTGCATCAACGCCAGCATCTGAAGGCAGGACTGGACTGAGAATCAAAATAGGCCCTGGCATTTCAGGTACACAGAGGCCCAATCAGCCCACAAAGAGGACCAAGCAGTCCCCACCAGCCCACTAAATACTGACTTTCTATGGCACCATATAGCAGCCCATCTGGCATTTGCCCTAACCCACAGATTGCCAGTCCGGGCCTGTCTGAAGGTCCCCATGGGGGTGCAGCTACACCCCATGTAGTAACGCCTGAAAGAGGCACATGTGAAATAGGTATATAGAACAGAGTTGCAATAGTTGACTATATTTAGAAATTAGCACAAAAGCTGGACTCAATGTGGCATGGCAAGTCACCTTTAGCTACATGAAGCTTTGGAGAAAGACAAAAAAAAAATCTTCAGTCAATACTTTGTGTCGTACGGTTTAACACTGTGGTGGCTCTATTCAGGATTTCATGGAAGATAATTGCACCCTAGAGAGCAATAGGTTGCCTAAAATGTCAAGAAAATCTTACAACATGTAAAATGTGAATTTTTTCGCTTTACTACTAACCATTGTAGAAACTCCGGGGAATAGTCAAATCGGAACATATTATCATCATCTTCCACATAATTCTCATTTAACAAAGTGTAAAGTTCTTTTAGCTGCAGGGGAGACAAATATTTGAGAAATCAATACGTCTACATCATTCAACTTAGTACAGAAAGTGAAATGATATGAATTAAAACGGGTATTGTATATACAGGCAATGCCAGAGTAATTCGACACTCCCATGATCAAATCAATCAAAATCAAATCAATCCTGCTGTGTAGATTTCCATCAGAAGACAATATTATTGTAAATACTTACCACCTCAGCATTACTTAAGTCCAGTGTGTCCCACATAAATCCCTGAGGCAAGGAGTATGGCTCTTGGCGTATGTTGTCCTTGTCAGGCTCAATAGGACCGTGACACGTTATAATTTCGTCTAAAAGCGTATAAGATATATACATATTAAAAAGATATGCATTCTATAGGAAAGACAGACACGTGCTACCGTAGAACCTGTAGCTATCATGCATAGCAATTTTTTTTTTTAAAAAAAAGCTAGGTTGGCTCAGAAATGAACTAGGCTAAGCAGTATACGAACCATCATAGTTAGTAAACCTGCACAACATATGTAACTACACTCCGCAGCAACATTATTAGACCTTTGTGCAGAAACTTCAATTGGCTCACGATATCCATTTCGATGCATCATCGGTTTAAATTCTGGTGCAGGCACTTATATTAATAAATAAATCCTGCACTCGGCAGACACTCATTGCACGCTATAAGTACTTAAATACAGAACATGAAATGACAGCAAACAGGCACCCCATTCTAAGGAAGATCAGATTTGAAATGTTCCATGTTACAAATTAGGAATATCTAACCTGTTTAAATGTAGATTTTAAAATGCTAGACGCACAAGTCAATTGGCAACCAAAACCGGCCGATATGTTCACCTGTGTTTGGTGTACAAAACACCTTTTTCAAATTAGAATCGGCTTGGAATTCTGCAGCACTGGCCCTAACATTTTAGCACCCCTCCCTGTAATTATACCTTTCCTTTAAAGGGAAAACATGTTTTTTTCCAAAATGCATCAGTTAATAGTACTACTCCAGCAGAATTCTGCACTGAAATCCATTTCTCAAAAGAGCAAACATTTTATTTTCAATATTGAAATCTGACATGGGGCTAGACATATTGTCAGTTTCCCAGCTGCCCCCAGTCATGTGACTTGTGCTCTGATAAACTTCAGTCACTCTATACTGCAAGTTGGAGGGATATCACCCCCCCCCCAGCAGCCTAACAACAGAACAATGGGAAGGTAACCAGATAACAGCTCCCTAACACAAGATAACAGCTGCCTGGTAGATCTACGAACAGCACTCAATAGTAAAAGCCAAGTCCCACTGAGACTGATCAGTTACATTAAAGTGATACTAAAAAATTAATTTCAACATACAAATATACATTAAATGTTATCTATAGGTAGGGATGCACCGAATCCACTATTTTGGATTCGGCCGAACCCCCGAATAATTCCCAAAATATTTGGCCGAATACCGAACCCTAATTTGCATATGCAAATTATGGATGGGAAGGGGAAAACATTTTTTACTTCCTTGTTTTGTGCCAAAAAGTCACGTGATTTAGCTCCCTGTCCCTAATTTGCATATGCAAATTAGGATTCGGATTCGGTTCGGCCAGGCAGAAGGATTCGGCCGAATCTGAATCCTACTGATAAAGGCCAAATCCTGGCCGAATCCCGGACTGAATCCTAGATTCAGTGCATCCCTATCTATAGGTCATGTTGATCATTTTTTGCTGAGAGGTTTGTTTTTGTATATAATTGTTAGTTGAAGTTCCTAAGCCTGACTCTCTGACACTCTGACTTTGCCAACCTGACTGTCCCATCTCAGCCTATTACTTACAGTTTCTAATACTAACGGACTCCTGCTGCACAAATATGGCAGCCCCCTCATACAGGGATATGGGGCATCAGACAGGTAATGTAAAAGCATCATGCAAATACTTTATGGCAAAGTTAAAAGTAGCTTTCAAAGCCAATATTATAATAGATATAAAAAAAGTTTAATTTCAGGTGTCAGGATCTCTAAATAGGAGAAATAACTACCAGAAAGTAGATCCATCCTAAAGTGCAGGCACAAGTCACATGACTGGGGGCAGCTGGGAAACTGACAATGGGGAAAATTCACTAACTTCCGAAAATTCGCTAGCGTTGGCTTCACTAGCGTTCGCCGTATTTCGCCTGGCAAATTTTCGCCAGCGCTACGCAAACTCACTAAAGTACGAATTTACGATCAGGTCGGGAACTTTAACTTAGAATATAAGTATATGTTACAGCCACTACATTCCACTACACAAGCCCAGGAAACCTTTAATAAATTAAATAAAGTTGTCCTATTGCCCTACATGTGCCCCCTGTATAGTTGTGTTGCCCTATGTTAGGAAATGTAGGGGGGAAGGACGGTAACCGCCCCCCCAAAAAAAATTCAGACTATCACCCTCCAATGGTAAAACACGCCAGCGTTTTTGGGGACTTAGAAAAATTTTGACTTTTTTTTTTTTTCAACCTCCTATCTATTGTATGTTGTATGTCTAGTCCCATGTCAGATTTCAAAATTGAATATAAAAAAATCTGTTTGTTTTTTTGAGTAATGGATTTCAGTGCAGAAGTCTGCTGGAGCAGCACTATTAACTGATGTGTTTTGAAGAAAAATAAAAACATGTTTAATACAGAATACACCCCTTTCCTTCTCCATTAGTTTTGATATTGTTGCAGCGTTCCTCTCACATCAGCAAATAAGTTGTTGAAACAACTGAAACAATTATGATAAACCTGACTGTCTATGATATGTGTATATACCCTGCTATTAAAGAGCCCCATTCAATGAATAGGACTGTCGAGCATTCTTTTTGCCTATTGTTAGGCAATATGTATGGATTTTGTGATTTCTTGGACTAAACAGGGCAATATCTGAAACTGAAGTAACATTCAATTTCAACTTCTTGCAATCACATAAAAAAACCTCCAATATGCTCTGTATAAACAAACCCCTTGCTGCCCTAAGCTGGAGCTTTAGTTAGACTTGATAATAAGCAGCTCATTTTACAGTGGCTCCTCAGCAGACAGTTTTTTTTTTTTTTTTTTAATTGGTTTAGAAGAAACAGAACATGACTTTTCTGTCAATTTCAAATGTTGCCCTGTTTAAAGCAAGACATAAGAGAAATGTTTACTTATTAAAACAATTTAAAAAAAAGTATGTTTAGCACAAATCCTATTCATTGATTTGAATAAGAGACTGGAATATGAATAGGAGAGGCCCTGAATAGAAAGTAATTAAAAGCAGAAAGGAATATAAAATTGCCATACACCACATTTGTTTTTAAATGGGGTCAGTGACCAGCATTTGAAAGCTGAAAGACAAATTGAAATGTTGTTTAGAAATGGCCATTCTACAACAAAGTTAATTTAAAGGCGAACTACCCCTTTAACCAGTTTGCTCAACATGCAGGAAACAGTGGTGACTGCACAATCGTAGACAGGCTGGTGTGGGAGGTAGGCTGAAGTCTACAGAGGAACTCCGACTACAAAGAATACAGCATTAACCCCCCCAAGAAATCTGTGTTATCAATGCGGGCTTTGACTTAATGTTCCCTTATCAATAGCCATAAGTGCTGCACTGATGTAAAAATTAGAGAGGGTCATTCAATTGCAGCAGCAATAAAAAGTAAACTGCAGCAGTTCTCAAGGGAAAATCATTTTTTGGCTATTGACAATGGTTTTAGAACATGGCCCTTACTTTCCTTATCATTCTCTGCTTTATTGGTATTTTTTAGCTAGAGATATTGCAGCCCTTTGATGCCAACAGAAATACTATCGCTCATTGCATGTCTTTGGCAATAACTTTTCGCCAGTGTCTGCTTTGGGTTAAGAAATTGCCCCTGGTATTACTAATGCCCAGAATTTGCAACAGGATAGTGTCAGCGGATACTCATCTGGCAGCAGCATGGTAAGATAGAGCTGACACTTCACAAGACTGTGTGAAAATCTCCCATCTGGCAACAAGAGTTTTGTTCTGTGCTACATAATATTTTGGGCCAGAAATTTTTCTGAAATGTGGCAACAAAATTCCTGTACCTGTCTCGAGGGAAACTCACTGGGAATTACAATACTGGAGACAAAGATTGCAAAACATAGCCAAGTTTTTTTTTTTTGCAAGCTGGTTTTCAGCACAAAGAAAGCTAATTTGACAGAGGAGCTTGGTGTGCTCTGCAGCTGGTAGTTATTTTTCATTTTGTGCTTTGTGAAATGTTTCCATCTTAAACGTTGCTACATCTACATAATGTTAATTTTCAGTTGACCTTCCCATTTAAATAGAATGTGGTGTTTTTACTATAAAAATCAGTGCATCAAGATGACGGTTTATTTTTATAGTACTTTCATGTTACAAGAAAATATCTATCTGCAAAGTTTGGTGGCGTGTGTGTGTGTGTGTGGGTGGGTGATAGAAACCAGTTATTTCCTGCTGTGTATCACACAATAGATCAGGCCAGTTTTAGGTCTACATGAAAAGTAAAAAATGTCGCCATCAACTAACAACTACAAAGAGGGAACACAAATAAGGTATAAGTTCAGTTACAAACCCAGAATTACTGTGTGTTACTTACAAAGTCACACCCCATGTCAGTAGCAACTCTCACTACTCTAAGTTATATTATGGGTTGAGAACAGTAGTTGCATCATGTATTTACTTGGAGTTGATTCTGTGAAAAGCTTACACGTTCACTTTCTTGTCAAGTTCTGCAGGCTCTGAAAAGCCATAAGCACAGACAGCTGAGGGGGCAACAAATATACATATGTGTAAAAAAAAAAAATATGAATAATGTAGATATCCTGGTACAGGTTAAGGTGGAAGGATCTACTCTATGAGAGCTGGTGAATTGTGTTTGTACCACATTGTTTTTTTTATGATTATTTCTGTCTACCTGTAAGTACTTACTGCCTAGCTTATCTAAGGATGAGCAACCCACAACTGAATGCTGTGTTGGTTTGGCGGTGTGTGATACTAAAACACAGGGGAGCTCATTTGTAAACTTTGCACAGGGCAGAATGATTCGCACAATGAAAATGTGTGTCCTGTGTCTGGTTATATTTATAAAGCTGAATAAGTGTGCAAAATGATTTGCGAATTTGTTTTCCATACTGCGAATGTCTAGAAGAGCTTTTTAAATATGGCAAAATTAAAAAATTGCTAATATTTATGTGCACACTCTGCGTTTGAATTACGCCACAACTTTGGTGGCGGGGAAAAAAAAAATCGCAAAACAGTTTTGCAAATTGCGAATTTAAGTTACTGTTAGCTCTATTTTCACACACAACAACCTTACAAAGTGCCTGTACTCACACACAGGCCCGTCGCGAAAATTTATTCCCAATTCAAGTTCGCAAAAAATGCAAACGCGGGCACAGCAGTGTAATATTTTAACGTTCAGGAAAAAACATGGGCAAAATAACCATTTGCAAATAATTATGCACTGAGCAAACTTTATAAAAGACCCCCAGGGAGACTATACTTAGCCAAAGGCTGAAAGCAACAGGAACATTATTCCAACTAAGCAACCCTGCTAAATAAACTAAAAATGCTACATATATACCAATTAAATAAAATACATCTTTTAAGTTGTAAGTAAAGGTTGGCCATGACATGCTAAATAAACTAAAAATGCTACATACATACCAATTAAATAAAATACATCTTTTAAGTTGTAAGTAAAGGTTGGCCATGCTAAAATGTTAAAAGCCTCTATGGGAAGTGTAGAAACTAGCACCTGTATTTAACTCTATATAGACCAACTGGTTAAAGTGGAGCAGCAAACTGAGAACCTACAGCAATGTCTAACAAGTCATTCTCACACAAAAACCAGTGTTGCTAACATGCATTCAGGCTGAGAGACGGAGAATGCTTAGAAAGCTGGAAGATGCTGGCAAAGCACAAAAGGGAAAGGTGTGTAGTTCTTCTCTGCATGTGAATGTATGGCTGAATGGAAGAAGATAAAGGATGAAAAGAAAACGCAAGAAAATGAGACTGAATGGAAGGAAAGAGGGGAATTAGAAAGCAAGATGGTAAAAAGAAGACAGAGGAAAGGCATCATGGAAGCAAAATAGCAAAAGGATCACAGGCACCGATGGAAACAGGATGCAGTTTTAGCAGAACAGCAATTGTAGATAGGAATGGGACATTAACTTCTTGACTGTGCACAAAGCACAAAATAACATGGATAAGAGCCTGTGGCTGAGGAATAACATGAAGAGTAGGTGGAAACACCACAACCATACCCGTGTTGTCCAAAATGAGAGGGCTGTTGGCACCAAGCAGCACCCTTCTTATATAAATAACAGTTTGTTTTACCCACTACCACTAAAGACAGTTCTGAGAAAACTTCACTGAAAGAAAGAAACTCCTTCTTTTTGCTATTTAGTAGAGACAGGGACCATAATCACTTACAAATACTCCTCTACGGGGGACCACCCAAAGGGGCTGCCCCCCTCTACCCTAAGCATGTTACCCATGATATGGGAAAGAGCTCACAAGTAAGAGGCACAAGGTACTGTCTTTCTCTTCACAGCAGCCCACACATGCATCATTTTGAATCCGTTCTGGACCCAGCATTGTGGGCCAAATATAAAATCAAATACCTTGGGCAGCTATATGATAACCATGGTCTAAAGTCTTGTGAGACAGCAGAACATAATCTGCCCAGGATAATGTGGTTCAGGTATCTCCAGCTTAGACATGCAGAGAGGCAACCCTTTTGCACAAAGTTATGCTGAATGGGCATCTGACATGCAGCAGATAGAATTAGATTACCCACTCATACTTACCTTGGTGATTGGTAGTAATGATATGTTGACACAATAGCGCACAACAGACAGAACATACCTTACACCAGCGAGACTCCACTCTATGGGTCTTATGCCATATAATCTATGTTTTTAACTGCGGAGTCAACCCAGGTACATTCATGCATGCTTTCTGGACCTGCCCACTGACTGAAAATTTTTGGACAAAATTAACAAATTATATAGAACAAACCCTCAAGTTGCCAAATGTGTGATCCCCACAAGCTTGCCTCTTAGGGCTGGTGGAAAATATAATTGGAGACAAGTATCGGTGCATTCGCCTTCACCTCCTATACTTTTTTACTATTATCCTTTCATGGAAACTACCCTCTACACCTACCCTAAAAAGAAAAATTGGCATAAATGAGCAGAAGATGCCCGGACAAATTTGAGAAAGTCTGGGGTCCATGGACTGACACTCTAGACTCACCACAGAATAATGGGTATACTAACATCAAGTATAGATACGCTAAAGTATACAAGATATCCCTCACGGCCTAACCCCCCTCTCATATCGGTTCATTTTTATGTTTCTTAAAACAAACAAAAAAAAGCTTTGAATATTTATAACAACACCGGATTTGCCAGAGAAATGTACAAAGGATAGCTCTGATGTGTGTATTAGTAAGTAATGACTTAATGAATCCACTGATCTATGTATGAGGATATTCAAACTAATAAATAAAAAAACAACTTTTTTTTAAAAAAAATGAAACATAACAGCAATAAGAAACACGTTCAAGTTCAATGCAAAGAAACAGGTTACTACAAAAAGTAAGGAAAAACACAATACCCCTCTAAAAAATATTTGTTGTGAGTTTCCTAATGCCAACTTACTAAGTTTGGGAACAGGCTGTGTATCCCAAAACTGGTATTTACGTTTGCTTGCCTCATCAAGGTTCTTTGCGGGTCCCTGGCAGGCAGAAAGCAGCTCCATGGCTCTCTGGATGTCTTGCAGTTTTTGCATTGGAAAGGCTGGATTCTGTAGATATAACAATGGTGGTTACATTTATCAACTCACACCTTACCTAATCTACAAATGTCTAAAAATTTTATAAAATGACTTCCTCAGCTAAATATAGCTTTCTTTTATTAGCAGTTTTGTATGGTATAGGATATTTAGCCATTTGCCACAGTCCTTAAACCTCTTAAAATTCAGCTGCTCGTCTTACTCGCACTTACATATGAAATCAAATATCCAAAGCTGCCAGGTCAGAATTTGTACAGTAACTGAAGCAGCAGTTGCAGGTAGAAAAAAGAAGCACAAACATTGTGCCCCACAGATTTCTCCCCTAGTGTGACACTCCGTAAATGCAAAGATGCTTGTAAAATGCAAGGCCCTCTATGCACATTTAAGACGCACATACACGGCCGATATAAGATGCCTACAGATTATGTCAGTAGTTTATTGGGCAGTCTTCTCTCATCTATATCTGTCCAAAAGTCTGCCATATGTCAATCTGGCAGGTTTAAAAATCCTGTTGGTTTGAGGACCACATAGGTTTGTTAATGCTGCCCTTGATATGATTGCCTAAATTCTTGTTGTTGTGATTCACAATTGGATCCTCAAGGTGGGCATATTGGGGAGAGATCTGCTCATTTGGTGACATCTCCAAACAACTGACTCTCCCTATGTATGGCCAGCTTTAGCCTCTGTCTCATTTAGGATGGGCCTTGCTTTTGTTTTCTTTTCAGTTTGGAGAACACCTGACAATGTAGTTATTTGGTGAATCAGGATCTATCACAAACCTGAAAGTGCAAGTTAGCAGTAAAATTGGTTCGATCAGTTGCACTTCCAATGTACTTTTCCTGTATTTTTATTTGGAATGCTTTCGCAAACAATCCATTTTGTGTGATAAAACTAAACTGTAATAAAATGGATGGGGTTAAAGAAATATATTGGAAAATGCTTCCAATGTCAGCAAAATAATGAATTAATATACTTGCAGAACTGGTACTTTACTCAGTATAAATATTTGGGAGAAAAAAAGTGGGAAAAACATACCCAATTTATGAGCAGGATTTTTTTTTTCATTTTACTTTTCTATCAGTTAAATAATATTTTAGCTCTCTCTGCTCATTTTCTGCATTCAGTTATTAGTAGGGATGCACTGAATCCCATTAAAAAAACAATCAAATCCAATAAATAGGGATGCACCGAATCCAGGATTTGGTTTGGGATTTGGCCAGGAATTGGACAAATTCTTAATATGCATATGTAAATTAGGTGCAGGAAGGGAAATCCCAACTTTTTGTCACAAAACAAGGAAGTTAAACTTTTTTTTCCCTCCCCCTTCCTAATTAGGATTCGGACAAATATTTCATGAAGGATTTGGGGACTCGGCTAAATCCCAAATAATGGATTTGGTGCAATCCTACCTCTCTACAGGGCTAGGGGAAATCCTACTTGCATGGCAGCTCCAAGATATGAGAATGTGTGGAATAAGCAGGCACAACAGATAAAATTATTTTAAGATGCCTGGTTTGAAGGAGAATGGTGTGCTTTGGCATGAACTGTGCAAGCGGAGGCTTATGTGGCACTGGCTCCATAGAAGGTGCATTGGCATCTCCCAATACGGCTATGGTATTAAACAGGATATTTGCCGCAATTATACTGTGGCTAAAATTGTGAGAATGTAAGCCTGTGCATTTGAGGAGAGAGCTGTGTGAATTTTGAGGTTAGCTAAATGGTTGCTTTATGTTTCCTGCTCATAAAGAAACTATCACTTTGTTGCAGGGTTTATATGAAAACTTCAACTTGTTGGCACAGTCAAAAATACAAGATTTGCCATAGACTTAATTGGGGCACATTTCTTAATGCAATTTCCATAGGAGATGATAATTTAAAGCTGCACAAGACATTTACTGGCAAAGCTAATGAATACAAAAGGGAAGTCCCCAAGTTTCATGCTGAACGGCATTCTAGCATAAAACCACTACAGTCAATGTAGAAGTTTAAAACACTTGCAGGTGTTTATTGCTATTAGAGCACAGCCGAATATCTGTCAAAAAAGTTAAATATGATGAGAAAACACTTTTCAACGCTGCACAATTTAAAAAGAAAAGCCTTCAGGAAAATGCCAGATATCTCCAAGACTATACATATACAATTTGCCTTGGTTATGGCACGGAGACAGAAATGCAGAAGTAAATTACCAACATATGCCATAACCACAGCAGTGGCACACACTCTGGGGCATTTCATTATATTTTCTCTTGGCAACTTTTTCCATGGCAAGTTCCTCAGACTCTAAAGGACCCCAGTCCCACTGCTCAAATGTGTACACGATTTTCACTTTTTCCCTTGTTGGAAAGACAAAAATTAATTGTAGAAATGAGTTATGAGTGGATTGTGGGGAGGACAGCAGGGTTATCAGCACTGAAAGACAGGAGCTATTGTGGACCTGAAGCCGACATATATCCTGAATGTGAAAAGTATGGAAGCAATTATAAATGCCAAGGGCAGTTACTGCTGACAAAAAACAGCACTTTATACAAGTATGCATAGATTATATATAATAACTAATTATTTTGTTTTAGAGTGCTACTTGCACATATAGCACTGTACAGCAGAATGCAGGGGCTACAAATCTTCTACTGAAGTAAAGATATATTGTATTATGCTGAGCATTCCAATCATTTGCATTTATTCCTTAACAGAATGGTCCCTATACTTTCTTTCAAACAGAGGAATAAGCTTGTACCTTCTTCCTCCCCGTTATAAAAGATTCCAGTGGCATGGTTTAATGGCTTCTAACAAGGAAAAGCACAAACAAGAACAGGACAAACTAATTTGTTTTGGTGGAGTTTGTGCAAATACATGTCAATATCTTTATAATGGAGAAAAACTGAAATTGCAAAAAATCGATAATTTTATCTGAATGATAGCTGTAAATATCGAAGTTGTCCGAATATTGAACTAAATGAACTGGAAGTAAATTAAGTAAATTCAAATTTGAGCAAAATCGAAAAATGTAATGGAACATCCACTGAATAAAAATACCTTCAGTTAGAGAAGGGTTGTTCACCTTCCAAACACTTTTTCCAGTTCAATTGTTTTCAGATTGTTCGCCAAAAATAAAAACTTTTTTCAATTTCTTACGTTTAATTTCCCTGTCTCTGGTGTTTGAGTCTGGCAGCTCAGCAATTCAAGGCAGATTCTGAACTGTTACAATTTTGCAACATTTAGTTGATACATTTCTCAGAAGCATCTCTGGAGTATTAGCAACTATTGTATCAATTCCAACAGCTGCCTGTAATGAAACCCAGAGATTCTGCTCAGCAGGGACAAATATAAGAAATGTATCAACTAAATGTATCAATTAAAGGGCACCGTGACAGTCTCTGCGCATGCGCATTTGTGCGCGTGTGACGTCATGTGCATTCACATTTAAGAAAAGCAGTCAGTGTTGGGGCCGCTTTCCTTAATGCGCATGACGTAATGCGTGCGCAAATGCGCAGACACTGTCATGGTGGCTCGCCAAAAATTAAAAAAAAAAACCCACGAGTACCCCCAACCGGAATGAGGGCTCTATCAGCCCGCACATTTGGTTGGGGGTAACGGTTTTTGACGATAGGTGCCCTTTAAGAACAGTTTTACCCCCCCTTCCCAGAGCGGCTTTAGAAGGTGACAAAATGAAACATTAAGCTCCCCATAGACGCAAAGATCTTTCGATGCCGAACGACTGATCTTAGTGAAGTCCAACCAATCTGTCAAGTTATTGTGCGGTTAGTGGGTTTTGAACTATCATACATCTTACGATTTTTCATCTGACATTGGTCTGAAAATTGATCGGCCAGGATAAAAAAATATATAGGTCCCCGTGCAATCTACCTATGTTTGCAGGGCAAGCAGGCAGCGACCCTTCACTTTTGCTGGCAATATCGCCTGAAATGGTCTTTTTAGTTGATGGACACATCGGACATTTAAACTATCGTTTTGAGACAATCGTGGTCTCACGATAACCACTGGATCTTTTAAAAATCTTTACGCCTATGGCCAGCTTTACACTTCAATATTAGAAGAACTGTCACACATACAACTTAGAAAGTTATTGGAAAAATTATTTATTTATAGTGAACTATCTGAAACCAAAGGAACTGAAAATAATGTTGGAAGGCGAACAACCCCTTTAATATTACAGGATATTAAAGGTTCGGATTAGTTTTGGCCAAGCATTCAGCATTCTGTCAAATCTGAGTCCTGGAAAATAGTGCAGAGAATCGGAATTAAATCTACATTGATTGCAGGGTTAGGGAGTTTTTTTTTCCTTGCATACCTTCTTATAAATACTTCCCCATAGAAATAATGTTTACAAGCATTTCAGTCGACCATTTTTTTTATTACCTCCCAAGTCATCCATTATACTATACAGATTTGTCTCCTTCACCAATTCCCCCCACATGACTATTGTAATACTGGAGCATGGCCACCTTCCAGTAATCTGAGCACCTACTTTTGAAGGCTGCTGTGTCCTTATTTCTTGAGAATCAGAGGCAGAGTCTGACTTGGTGCCACCAGAATTTGGCTTTTCCTTTTTCCGCTTTTGTTTCTTCTTCTTTTTTTTGGCTCCTAAATCCCCAGCAGGGCTCCTGTTTGAGAAATCAGAGCCAACCGCTTGAATACATTCAGAATCTCAATAAATCAGTACATGTAGGATTCTTGCTGAATAAGCAGCTAGTGCTGCGAGTTGCACAGTAACTCAAAACAGCATGAAAACAACATAGCATGAGAACCCTATACGCTAAATTTGTAAAAATATAGAGCTCTTTACACATATACCCAGATGTTTAATAAGTGAATAAAGGCTTTCACATTTATAGTGAACTGGTAAAGGACCTGCCCCATACTCTGGGTTAGCGAAATAGACAAAATAAGGTTATTTTGGTTAAATATACAATAGAATAAATGCAACACTGCTGAAAACATCTGCTAAAAAAGATTCTGGTATCAAACTACAATACTGTAAAAGGTGCAAGTTTTTCTCCATATCTTGTAACGCTAGTCAGTCAGCATTTATAGGTCTAAGATATAAATAGAAGCACAATTTATTCAAGTGTGGCATCTCAGAAAAGTGTAATGTTGTCATTCCACCATCCGAACAGGTCTGAAAAAGATTTGTTTCAGAACTGGTCTTTTTAATGTGGTTGTTCACCTTTAAATTAACTTTTAGTATGATGTAGAGAGTGATATTCTGAGATAATTTGTAATTGGTTTTAAATTTTTTTATATTATTTGTGGTTTTTGAGTCTTTTTATTCAGCATCTCTCCAATTTCAGCAATCTGGTTGCTAGCGTCCAGATTACCCTAGCAACCATGCACAGATTTGAATAAGAGACTGGAATATGACTAGGAACTGAATAGAAAGATGAGTAATGTAAAATATCAATAGCAATGCATTTGTAGCCTTACACTTACAGAGCATTTATTTTTACATCGGGTCAGTGATCCCTATTTGAAAGTTGGAAAGAGTCAGAAGAAGGCAAACAATTCAATAACTATAAAAAAATAAATAGTGAAGATGAATTGAAAAATTGCTTGGCATTGTACATTCTAAAACATACTAAAAATTAACATAAAAGTAAAGCAGCCCTTTAACATCAGACCGCTGCACTGTGACAGCATTTGCGGTTACCCTTTAAAAAGTCTGAACAGATATTCAGAGATATCACTTTCACTATGATGCCTATGCAATATCATATTTAGTTTTTACAGCGGAACTTAAGCTGCGCAGTCTCAGAGGAAATTTGAATTTAGTAACATCTATATGAAAGACTGAATACTAGCTGCTTATTGGTGTAGTAGAAACTGAAATTCAGTATAGAAGCCTGGAGAAAGTTGTCAGATCCTCTATGTTGTTAGTGATGTCCCTTTTGAGAAAGGGAGGAATATGACTTGCAATTCAAAGTGATATATGCCTCCACTAAACCCATTTGAATTACAAGTATGGGATCCGGAACCCCACTATCTAGAAAGCACTACACATTATAAGCAAATAATTCTATTTTTGTTAAAATGATTTTGCTTTTCTCTGTAATAATAAAACAATACATTGTACTATATCCGAACCAAGATATAATTAAAGGGGTTGTTCACCTTTGAGTTAACTTTTAGTATAATGTAGAGAGTGATGTTCTGAGACAATTTGCAATTGGTTTTCATTTTTTTTTTGTTTGTGGTTTTATAGATATTTCGCTTTTTATTCAGCAAGCTCTTTATTTTGCAGCGTCAGCAATTTGGTTTCTATGGTACAAATTACCCTAGCAACTCTGCATTGATTTGAATAAGAGATTGGAATATGAATAGGAGAGGGGCTGAATAGAATGATAAGTAATAAAAAGTGGCAATAACAATAAATTTGTAGCCTTACAGAGCATTTGTTTTTAGATGGTGTCAGTGACCCCCATTTGAAAGCTGCAAAGAAATAGAAGAAAATTGCAAATGATTAAAAAACTATGAAAAATAAATAATGAAGACCAATTGAAAAGTTTCTCAGAATTGGCCCTTCTACAATATACTAATAGTTAACTTGAAGGTGAACCACCCCTTTAATCCTAATTTGATCTTTTAGGGTTTTTTTTTAAGTTTAAATTATTTTATAGTAGATATAAGGCAGGGGTTCCCAAACTTTTTTTTACCCATGAGCCACACTCAAGTATAAAATAATGTTAGAGAGCAACGCAAGCATGCAAAAAGATCCCAGGGGTTCCAAATTGGGGCTGTTGGTAGCCCTATGTGGACTTGCAGCCAACAGGAGGCTCTGTTTGACAGTATAGAGTTTTTTTATGCAACTAAAACTTGCCTTTAAACCAGAAATTCAAAAAGAAGCCAGGTGCTTCTTTTTGAATTTCTGGTTTAAAGGCAAGTTTTAGTTGGAGGCCACAGGGAGCAACATTCAAGGGGCCAAAGAGCAACATGTTGCTTGTGAGCTAATTGTTGGGGATCACCAACTTAAGGTATTAAATATCGCTTATCTGGGAAACCCCAGGTCTCAAGCATTCTGGATAGCAGTTACCATACATGTACAATATTTTAAAGCGATTATGTCATGGGAAATCTTTTTTTTCCAAAATGCATCAGTTAATAGTACTGTTCCAGAAGAATTCTGCACTGAAATCCATTTCTCAAAAGAGCAAAAAGATTTTTTTATATTTCATTTTTAAATCTGACATGAGGCTAGACATATTGGTGATTTCCCAGCTGCCCCAAGCCATGTGACTTGTGCTCTGATAAACTTCAAAAACTCTTTACTGCTGTACTGCAAGTTGGAGTGATATCACCCCCTCCCTTTCCCCCACCCAGCAGCTTAACAACAGAACAATGGGAAGGTAACCAGATAACCGCTCCCTAACACAAGATAACAGCTGCCTGGTAGATCTAAGAACAGCACTCAGTAGTAAAACCCATGTCCCACTGAGTACTATTCAGTTACATTGAGAAGGAAAAACAACAGCCTGCCAGAAAGTAGTTCCCTCCTAAAGTGCAGGCACAAGTCACATGACCAGGGGCAGCTGGGAAATTGACAAAATGTCTAGCCCCATGTCAGATTTCAAAACTGAATATCAAAAAAATCTGTTTGCTCTTTTGAGAAATGGATTTTAGTGCAGAAGTCTACTGGAGCTAGTGTCCTGCAGCGGGTCGGGTACCCGCAAAATCCCGCGGTACCCTGCAGGTTGCACGTAGAATTTATGGGTGCGGGTATAGAAGCGGGCCAGTGGTATAGCAGGTTGGCTGGTTGAGGGTCGGGTCACGGATCCTCGCCATAGAGATTTTTACTCCTTTTTCTGATCGCGGCTACTTCCGATGATGTCACTTCCGGTTTACAATGACAGCACTTCCTGATTCTTGATGGTCAGCGGGTCGCGGGTCCGGGTTGAGGATTGCGGGTACAGGTCGGGAGTCCAAGCGGGTAAGAATGCAGGTTGCGGGTCCGGGTTGCGGGTACAGGTCCCAAAAAAATGGACCCGCGCAGGACTCTAACTGGAGCAGCACAATTAACTGATGCGCTTTAAAAAAACATGTTTTCCCATGACAGTTTCCCTTTAACATACAGAAGAAGCCAGCTGCATAACTCAAGCCAATTGCCTATGTTGCAAAGACCAAAAGCTGGTTTTACCACAGTCATGTTTATCCATGTTCCAACAAATACAGTTTAAACTGGATTAATGTTGCAGAGTTTTGAGAGTGCAAGAGCAACTGGTTTAAGTGCATAAAGCAACAGAGAGTAATACACCATAAGCTATCTGTCTGGCCTACAATAATTCCCTATGTTGCTCTGACTGATGCCATTGATTGTTGGAGGAAAACAAGTTCTACACAGCAGTCTCTTTAACTAATGTATTCCCAGAAGGACACAAGTGCTGAAACCATCCCACTATGCACTATACAGATTTCCACCGACTCTGGAATCACAGACTGGCAGCGTTTCTACCACAAGGAAGCACAAATATTTCATTTATAGACATTTAATATAATGCAAATCAGTGACAGCAAACAAAGTCTCCACTGATCACCCCCCCCCCATATGTGTTTGATTTAGGTCAATGTGAACATCAGAATCTGGCCCATGTGCAAACACATTCATGTGAGTGAGCAAGAACATCTCATATCATGTCCCCATATCAGCACTGCAGTCTGCAGCAGTCACAACGACCATAAACTGGACTCTCTCCATAGAACATTCAAAAATGTAGCACAACAAAGTGCTACAGTTATATTTTAGGGTAAGGCCAGACGGGAAGATTCAGGGAGATTTGTCGCCTATTCGCACTTTCCCGAAATCGCTTTAAATTGCCTAAAGAGGCAACTTCGGGAAAACGCAGTGCTGCGTGTGAATAAGCACAGGCGATTATTCATTAACCAGCTGGAAGGCAGGGGGAAGTGGTTCTGGGAGATTTGTCGTCTGGCCTTACCCTTAATCTATAAAACTTTTAATAAATTTATCCACACAAAGTGCTACAATTGCATCTGCATCTAACAGTACATATACTGAATAAAGAACCCCCTCTCTTAAATTATAAGGTTTATAATAAGTTACTGTGGAGTTCCATGACCATATAAAAACACAAGGCAGAAGAAGAGTTCTTTTATACAGGTGGTGGAAACTCCGAGGTGACTTCTAATATCCTCATTTTTACAAGTGTGGGTAGTTTATTTAATAGAATGCACACGTTTCAGTGAGTCATGTGACAGAAATTACATCAATAAGCTCCGATTATAACCAATTACATCACTAAGCACTGTTTATACGAATATAATTTACAGGCTATTCATGGCGCTTGTGTATTACATTACACTATATGGCCAAAATTATCAGGACAACCCTACTAAAGGGGATGCTCATCTTTAAATAAACTTTTATTATGATATAGAGAGTTGTATTCTGAGATAATATGCAGTTCATTTTTTATTTGTGTCTTTTTTTTTTTTTTTTTTTTTTTTT
>CM044441.1:26252035-26300177 GCA_024363595.1 Xenopus borealis
GAAGGCCAATTGAAAAGTTGCTTAGAAATAGCCATTCTATAACATACTAAAAGTTAACTTTAATTGAATTAAAGGGACAGTTCACCTATAAGTGAATGTAGCACAAGAACATTGCCAGGTGCAATGCAATGTTGGTGGGAGTGGTGCGAAGATCTATGCCACTGGACTCTGGGGGTTCTGAAAAAAGGGTTCCGTAAAGTGCGGAGTCGTGCTTCTAGCACTCTCAGGCTGGGCAGACACTTCAAAGGAACAGTAACATCAAAAAATGAAGGTGTTTTAAAGTAATTCAAATATAATGCAGTGTTGCCCTGCACTGGTAAAACTGCTCTATTTGGTTCAGAAACACTACTATTGTTTATATAAATAAGCTGTGTAGCAATGGGGGCAGCCATTTAAAGGAGAAAAGGCCCAGGTTACACAGCAGATAAGCTCTGTAGAACATAATAGTGTTATCTGTAACCTGTGCCATATAACCTTTTTTCAATTTCCGTCATTGCTACACAGCAGCTTGTATATGTGAACTATAGTAGTGTTTCTGAAGCAAACATCAGTTTTAACAGTACATGATATTTTTTATTACTTTAAAACTCATTTATTTGATGTTGCTGTTCCTTTAAAGAGATAATGACATGAAATTAAACTCTTTTTTACATCTATTATAATATTGACTTTGAAAGCGACTTCTAACTTCGCCATAAAGTATTTGCATGATGCTTTTACATTACCTGTCTGATCCCCCATGTTCCTGTATGAGGGGGCTGCCATATTTGTGCAGCAGGAGTCCGTTAGTATTAGAAACTGTAACTAACAGGCTGAGATGGGGCAGTCAGGTTGGCAAAGTCAGAGTGTCAGAGAGTCAGGCTTAGGAACTTCAACTAACAATTATATACAAAAACAAACCTCTCAGCAAAAAATTATCAACATGACCTATAGGTAACATTTAATGTACATACATATGTTAAAATTAATTTTTTAGTGCCAGTATCACTTTAAGATAAAGTTTGCCAAATAATCAAACAGCAGATCTTAATTCAACTTGGTCAACAACATGCTTTACCAAGTCAAAATTATCCATTTGCTCAGCCTCCTGGCCAACAACCAGATTACAAAGGGGCCTGTCGGAAAAAGACCACATTAAAAAAAAACTGTCCCAGCAAGACAGACAGATGTTTATAGCAGCAAACAACGATACATCTTCTTATTAAAAACACCGGTTTCAGAATGAGATGGAGGACAGCCAGGTGTCTGAATACTTTTAGCCATGTACTATATAGTAGTGACTTTCTCCGATATCTTTCTTACAAAAACATTTCCAGGAACATCAGCAGTTTATTGTTGACTTTCTGTTTCTATCGGAGCCAGCACTTGTGCCAACACTTTAGGAGGGAACTGCTTTCTGGCAGGCTGTTTTTCCTTCAAAATGTAACTGAATGGAACGCAGTGGGACATGGGTTTTACTATTGAGTGCTGTTCTTAGATCTACCAGGCAGCTGTTATCTTGTGCTAGGGAGCTGTTATCTGGTTATCCATTGTTCTGTTGTTAGGCTGCTGGGTGGGGGAAAGGGTGATATCACTGCAACGTGCAGTACAACAGTAAAGAGTGATTGAAGTTTATCAGAGCACAAGTCACATGACTTGGGGCAGCTGGAAAATTGACAATATATTTATTTCTAGTGAAATATAAAAAAAATCTGTTTGCGCTTTTCAGAAATGGGTTTCAGTGCAGAATTCTTCTGGAACGGCACTATTAACGGATGCATTTTGAAAAAAAAAAAAATTCCCATGACAGAATCCTTTTAAGGTGGCCATACACAGGCAGATAAAGCTGCCGATATCGGTTGTTTAAACCAGTTTGACAGTTTATCTGCCCGTGTATGGGGGCTTCTGACGGACATATCATCGATCGGGAAGGTTGGATTACCTTCCGACAACCCATCGGAAGTCCATTTCGCTAGTCGTAATCTGATCGCTCAAGCCATAGGGCCGAACGTTTGGATTACCCCAACATATATCGGGGAAAGATCCGCTCGTTTGGCGATGTCGCCAAATGAGCGTATCTTTGCATCTATGGCCAGCTTTAGGCACGTTATACATAGACTTAAAAGGTTGAACTTGATTGGAGTGTCTTTTTTTCAACCTAACTTACTATGTTACGTTCATTTTCATTCTTTTGAGGGAAGTCCAAGTCCATTTCGCTAGTCGTAATCTGATCGTTCAAGCCATAGGGCCGAACGTTTGGATTACCCCAACATATATCGGGGAAAGATTCGCTCGTTTGGCGATGTCGCCAAATGAGCGTATCTTTGCATCTATGGCCAGCTTTAGGCAGGTTATACATAGACTTAAAAGGTTGAACTTGATTGGAGTGTCTTTTTTTCAACCTAACTTACTATGTTACATTCATTTTGAGGGTATACATTCCCTTCAAAAGAACTAATAAAAAGTGATATTCCAAGACTTGTGAAAACGTAGCCTCAGGTTTAGCCACCGGATCCAATAAGCAAAGCAGATGACAGCTTCCCAAACAAATGTGGTGAATGCGGCAATAAAAGACAGACGAGCAAGGGTAGATAAATGTATTGTTACAGCAGACTACATGAGAACACTTGTGCATTGAGCAGCATAGGAAGACTGTCAGTTGGGCAGACTGTAGGGCTCTCGAATCAGACGTTTATATTGTAGCTTTCCAGCTGTCCAGCTGCTGTCTGTCTACTCTGTGAATTGCTGCAGGATTTCTAGGTCACATCTGTATGCTTTACTGACTAAAATCAATAGGAATGTCAGCCAGGATCACTGGGCAAAAGGTCTCGTGTCTGCTTTCTACATTTTCTAGGTTTTGTCATTTCTCATTAGCGAGGGGAGTGTATTTAAGGATGTTTCTTTATTCCTTTATAAATCATATCTAAAAACTGGACAACCGCCTGCTAATAACTCATATCCAAAATTGCTTATTTACATATGCTGATACTTTGTCTTTCTAGGGCCCAACCCATTGGCATGCTTTTTCTTATGCTCCACAGAAAACAACTAAAACCAAGACTGAATGTGTAGGTGTTTCATTACAAAAAGATTATGATGATCATCTTTTACCCGTATCGCTGTAGCATATTACACAGTGCTTTTTCCTGTTTAGCTAAGAACAAGGCAGGGTTTAGAATTCTCATTTACTCATCGTCATGTATCACATGTTGCCTCACATGAATTTAATATAAGAAGCAAAACATTTTATACAGAATGAAAGACCAGGAACCGTTTGCAAAGGGACGGGGCTTCTCCTATACTAGAACAAGCACAATGCTGCTGTGTATGAGAAGGAAGCATGGCTACTGGGGCAGAAAAAAATAAATCTGTGGTTCCTGGGTCTTTATGCACATCCATGCTGAACGCTGTGCCCACAGATAAGAATGATGCATATGTTACACAATGACTAACAGAGAAGAGGCAGGAATTGCGATACCAATGATGCAGAATGCTTACTGCGGTGGGAGCTTACATGGATTTCAGTTTAAGCCTCTTTGGAGCTACTAGCTATTAAATACTTTGATACGATTTGTGTGAAATGCTGGATATATCCTCTGCATTCACAGCAAAGCTCTTCCACCTCATTGCCTGAATAAACAATGCAATGGCCAGAATCTCCTGGACTGGTTTGAAGATGGCGATACAAGGGCTGTTATAAGCTACCGACTCTTGTCCATGCATGGGGCCTCCTGGAGGCCTAGTAAATCAGGATCTGGCTGGGCAGGTTTGAAAATCTTGATGGTTGAGTAAAGGTGGCCATACACAGAGAGACATCGCCAAACGAGTTGAGTTTGGTGGGCGATATCGGGCTGATCCGATAGTGGGCCCTAGGGCCCAACGATTGGATCATAATGGAGGCCATATGGGCAGTCGGATCGCGGGACCGCATCAACGAACAGATGCGGCCGCAATCCGACGGGATTTTTAGTCCTGCCCGATCGACATCTGCCCGTCTTTCGGCCAGATATCGGTAAAGCCCATCAGAGGGCTTGGTCTGTCGGCAGCTTTTACCGGCCCGTGTATGGCCACCTTAAAGGGGTGGTCCACCTTCAAGTTAACTTTTAGTATACTGTAGGAGGGCCAATTCTAAGAAACTTTTCAATTGGTCCTCATTATTTATTTTTCATCGTTTTTTAATGATTTGCAATTTTGTTCTGTTTGTTTGCAGCTTTCAAATGGGGGTCACTGACACCATCTAAAAACAAATGCTCTGTAAGGCTACAAATGTATTGTTATTGCAACTTTTTATTACTTATCAATCTATTCAGTCCATCTCCTATTCATATTCCAGGCTCTTATTCAAATCAATGCAGGGTTGCTAGGGTAATTTGTATCCTAGAAACCAAATTGCTGACACTGCAAAATAGAGAGCTGCTGAATAAAAAGCTAAATAACTATAAAACCACAAATAATAAAAAATGAAAACCAATTGTAAATTATCTCAGAATATCACTCTCTACATTATACTAAAAGTTAGCTCAAAGGTGAACAACCCCTTTAATGCATCAGCACCGTAGGCCATCCAATGATCTGATTATTGACCCCTAGGCCAATGATTTGATCAGTCCGATTTTGTCTAGAGATCAAATCAGGCAAAGGTCCACTCTTTTAGCATCCTTGCCCAACAAGCAGATCTCAAAGTGTATGGCCAGCTTCAGGGTACCGAAGGATCATTAAAACACTGGACATGGTACCCAAACTGGTAAATTCACCTTTTACCCAATGCATTTTGGAGCGGCTATGGTAACAGTGCGTTGCCAGGCAGATCTCACTTTTACCACTTAAACAGTTATGTGGGTGTTAATTTTAATGAGCCTAGCAACCAGGCATTTTTCATAAGCATCAATAGTAAAGTGCCTACACGCAAAAGCATTATATTTAAGTAGCTATTACAACTCTCACGCTTTGTGTTTGCAGGGAAGTATACAGAGGCTTCAGTGAGTATCTGGATGCGGCTACAGCCCAATATCATGAAAGGCAACACATGTGAGGGTCCTCACACCCAAGGCATTTTTAGAGTGCATTTTTTGTTAGCTCGAGACACAGTAGCTCTATTTTATTGGAATCAATTAACTCGTGTTTAGGGTCACTCACATTTGTCTCAAATGTGCATTAAAGGGATCATGTCATGGGAAAAAAAAATTTTTCAAAATGCATCAGTTAATAGTGCTGATCCAGAAGAATTCTGCACTGAAATCCATTTCTCAAAAGAGCAAACAGATTTTTTTATATTTCATTTTGAAATCTGACATGGGGCTAGACATATTGTCAATTTCCCAGCTGCCCCAAGTCATGTGACTTGTGCTCTGATAAACTTCAATCACTCTTTACTGTTGTACTGCAAGTTGGAGTGATATCACCCCCTCCCTTTCCCCCACCCAACAGCCTAACAAAAGAACAATGGGAAGGTAAACAGATATCAGCTCCCTAACACAAGATAACAGCTTCCAGGTAGATCTAAGAACAGCACTCAATAGTAAAAACCCATGTCCCACTGCGTACTATTCAGTTACATTGAGAAGGCAAAACAACAGCCTGTCAGAAAGCAGTTCCCTCCTGAAGTGCTGGCACAAGTCACATGACCGGGGCAGCTGGGACATTGACAAAATGGCTAGCCCCATGTCAGATTTCAAAACTGAATATAAAAAAATCTGTTTGCTCTTTTGAAAAATGGATTTCAGTGCAGAAGTCTACTGGAGAAGCACTATTAACTGATGCGTTTTTAAAAAAAACATGTTTTCCCATGACAGTTTCCCTTTAAACACATGGCACGGCCAATAGGGCCCTTACACATGGGCATTCTTGTCATCAAAGGAGAACTAAACCCTAAAAAATTAATGTGGCTAAAAATGCCATATTTTATATGCTAAAGTTTTAGCTTCTCAATAGCAGCAATGATCCAGGACTTCAAACTTAGGGGTTGTCACAAATTATCAAGCAGAAAATGAGATTGGTCTGTAATATAAGCTGATGCTACAGGACTGATTATTAAATTCTGTTACTAATAGCACTGGTTTCTGTACTGCCATGCAGTAATTATCCATATTAATGACTAATCAGCCTTATACTGTGACATTTCTATTCTATGTGTACTGTATATTGTGAGTGGGTCCCTAAGCTCAGTAAGTGACAGCAGCACAGAGCATGTGAATCAGTGAATCAGCAGAAAAGAAGATGGGGAGCTACTGGGGCATCTACTGGGGAGACACAGATCTTTACTGCTAAAGGGCTGTGGTTGCCTTGGGCTGGTACACAAGCAAAAAACATCATTACAACATTTCTAGTTAACTTCTAGTTAAGCTTTAGTTATCCTTTAAGCACATGCAAAAAATGATCATGTGTAAGGGGCATAAGAAACCTACCGATGACCATTCATCAAGTCTGACCTAACATGGTGTGTACACACAATTGTATCCCCTTGGTTTGAAATGTTTTCATATACAGGTCCTCCATAAGGCCTTGCTCACACCAAAGGTATCCTTGTGACTTAGGTTTCAAGCTATTTGGCATTCAACATTCACTATTGCATGAATGGACACTGATTTAATATGACAATGCATCATGCAATTGTGCACGTGAATTTGTACAAAACAAATTTAAAGTGTCAACGGGCCAAACTGGAACAAGTCTACTACATGCACAAAAATCTTAAAGAAAATGTGAGCCCACAAAACAAATGAATATAAAATGGCTCAGAGATCCCTCCTGAGCACTTTACATCATTTTTTTCTAGTTTTCAACATTTTAGGAATTTTTCAAATGCGAATGTAACGAATTCAACAAAACAGTGTCATCTGATGGTCAATTTAGTGGCTGTGTACAATTCGTGGGGGGGGAGCATGTTGCTGTGTTTCACCAGAGGTTTTCCAATTACTTTTTGTATTTTCTATGTGTGACCATTTTTGTAATATTGAAGTTTCATTTTTCACCTTCTAAAGCAGCTCGGGGGGGGGTGGTCGCCGATCCTGTAAAATATTCTAAATTGATACATTTAGTTGATACATTTCTTATCTTTTTCCTGCTGAGCAAATAAGTTTCATTACAAGCAGCTGTTAGAATTGATACAATAGTTGCCAATACTCCATGGATGCTGCTGAGAAACAGATCAACTAAATGTTGCAAAATTGTAACAGTTTAGAGTCTGCACCTGAATTACTGAGCTGCCAGACTCAAACACCAGAGACATTAAACTTTAAGATTTTGGGAAAATGGTACAAAATGGAAAGTAATTGGAAAATATATTTATTTCTGGTGAGCAATCTGAAAACAATTGAAATGAAAAAGTGTGTTTGGAAGGTGAACAACCCATTTAAGAGAGTCATCTGATGTTGCTCTGCTTAGAACGGACCATAGAAACATCAGATGACTTTTCACCCTCATTTCTACCACTTACATAGATGTCCCCCTTTGATGTTTAAACTTTGGCCATGGTCTGATCAGGCTTACGAAAGGTTACAAACATGTTTTTAAAGGAGAAGGAATGGCAGACTCACAGAGGGGTGCGAAAATGTTTGGGACTGGCGTGGCATAACATTTTTCCTGAAAAAGCACCACCTTACATTTGGCCTTCACTCTGTAGTCCTTTGTTACAAATGTTACAGCTTCATTTGCAATATCAGGAGCAGTTAGTGAATTGGTTGAATTTCCAAGCTTCTACAGTACATATTCCCAGGCGGCAGAGCTCCCGCTGTGGATACAATACCCAGCATATCCTAGCTGTGAGAGCAACTAGGCCATAGATTTACATTTGCATTATTACATCCTATAGCATCCTATGTATCTTCCATTCCCAATAACTGCTTGGTTGCTAGGGAAAGCAAGCCCTAGCAATCACATTTACAATTTATATAATTGATGGGTCACCTTCCAAACACTCTTTTTCATTTCAATTGGTTTCAGATTGTTCACCAGAAATTTTATTCAATTACTTTCCATTATTTGTTTTTCTGCTTTTTCCAAAGTTGAATGTTCCGGTCTCCGGTGTTTGAGTCTGGCAGCCAGGCCCGGATTTGTGGAAAGGCCACCTAGGCCCGGGCCTAGGGTGGCAGGATTTTAGGGGGCAGCATGAGGCCTAACCACACTTACATTCTTTCAGAAACACTGCGGATAAAATAGTTTTTTATTTTTATTTTCCATGCACCCTGTAAAAAGCCCCCCTAAATACTGGGTTTCTGACTATAACCTGTGGGGGGGGGGGTTTTACACACCCATCCCCATTGCTCCGGTCCTGATGATTTGCAAATAAAGGGCAGAGTATGGGGGTGACAAGCGGCAGTGGGACCAGGGGCACCCGCTATGTAAATCCGGCCCTGGTGGCAGCTCAGTAATTCAGGTGCAGACTCTGAACGGTTACAGTTTCTCAACATTTAGTTGATCCATTTCTCAGCAGCATCTCAGGAGTATTATCAACTATTGTATCAGTTCTAACAGCTGCCTGTAATGAAACTCAGGGATTCTGCTCAGCAGGGACAAATATAAGAAATGTATCTATTAAATATATCCATTAAGAACAGCTTTGGGGGGGGGGGGTCGGTGACCCCCACCTCCCAGACCTGCTGGAGAAGGTGCCTTTTTTTGTTCTTTTTTCATTGCTTTTGCCCCTGATGAAAACCTTAATGGTGGAAACGTGTAGGGCCTATATTGATGGGGCCTATAATTTTTGCTTAATGCAACTATTTTTTAAATTTTGGAATGTGCAGTCTTCATCCTTGGAACGTTCCTTAATCTTTAGTGACTGTTGGGGAGTCCCATAAGTACTGCACCTCACCTTTGTTAATATTGGGTGTGCGCTGTCTGATTTTGTTCTTTTTGAAGGTGAAAAATTACACTTTACACTTCAATAGTAGAAAAATGGTCACAAATAGAAAGTGATTGGAAAAAAGTCATTATTTCTGGTGATCTGAAAACAAGTAGTTGTTTGAAGGGGAACAACCCCTTCAACAGGGACTGTTTATATACAGCAAGCCTTTACAGTAGCTTTACAACATACAGATTGCAGACAGCAGGTAAGTAGTAGTGTGAGAGCCAATCCTTGCCCAGGCAATGTATATAGAGTTGGGGGGGTTGCCAGTCCACCATTTAGGAAATTAGGAGGTATTTCATAGCAGACAGCAAGATGAATGGAGAGGGCAGAACCATGTGCAGAATAAAACAGGCGCATGGGGGGGGAAGAAGAGCAGAAAGGAACCAGCTGCAGCCTGGGCTGTATTGAGAGAGAATAGGGTTGGCAATGCATGGCTGGCTTGGGCCCACAAATATTAGGGATGTCCATGCTGCAAACCTTCCAGCCATTGCTGAGCTCAACTGTCTGCAGGAAATCACAGGAGGAGGCTGCGATGCTACGGATGCAGGGCAGATATCCTCATTCCTCAAGCCAAATATGATCCCCCATGAACGACAGCTCCCAGCATTCCTGTAACCGATGCGCCAGAGCCCACTCGCACACACATCACACATGCACCATCCCTGCGTCTGACACCCCACACAGCCCTCCTCGCCTGGTACCCTGCTGCCTACAACGTGCCCGGGTTATGGACACTGCCTCCTCACCCCTTGGCATGCTCGGCTTCGTCCTCGTTGTCACCATCTATGCCGCAGGTGTCCTGGTCATCCAGGTCCAAGCTCTGCTGGCTAGCCGCGGACTCGCTGTCCTCCGCCATCACGGGAGAGAGACACAGAGAGCGCGGGCAGGAGAACAAACAGCAAGCGCTGTCACCCTACAGCGCCCTCTAGCCGTCGGGAGAGGGAAGGGCAGTGCGCTTACTTGTGAGACCTTTACTTCTCTTCATCTTTTTCTACCATGCGAGGGAACCAAGGAGATAGCATTATAAAGGGCATATAGGGAATAATAGCAGAGCCTGCACTTGCAAGTGGGCCCAGGAGTGTAGAGGGCCCAGTAAGAGCCTATTCATTCCTCACAACATTTGGAAAATAGAAAGAGGCGCAAAAAGATTGTCTGTGCACTATGCAACTCTATTTTTTGGCAAGGTCCATTTTATGTCCACCCCGCCTCTAATTACCATGTCCATATTATGCCCGCACCCCCATAATTACAATGTCTATTTTTATGGCCGTGCCCCCTAATTAACATGTACATTTTATAGCCACACACCCTAATTACAATGCCCAGTTAATGGCTGCACACCCTTAGTTACCATGTCCGTTTTATGGCCACACTCCCTAATTATCATGTAAATTTTATGGCCACACCCCCTAATTACAATGTCTGTTTTATGGGCACACCCCCTAATTACCATGCCCATTTATGACCACACCCCCTAATCACCATGCTCATTTTGTGGCCTTACCACGCCCATTTTATAATTACACCCCCTAATTACCATGCCAACTTTATGGCCACACCCCATAATCAACATGCCCATTTTATGGTCTCACCCCCTAATCACCATGCCAATTTTATGGCCACACCCCCTAATCACCATGTACATTTTATGGCCACACCCCCTAATCACCATGCCAAGGCAGAATAGAGCAGGAGACAAGAAAACCACTCTAAGATGTACTACATACAGTGACACAGTGCTGGTGCCCCATAAGCATTTTGTATAAAGTGTGAACAATGTGGGCATTTTCAGTCTGGGTCGTAGGTTTGACTGTGTGTTCAGTACAGGGCTTTAGGGGTGTGAACAATAGAGGTGTTGCAAGTGTGACCAATGCAGGGGGATCGCAGGTGTGAACAATACAGGGGATTAGTCTGTATTTGAGGTTTAAACAATGCAGGGGCCAGTTAATCTCTGTAGTGATACAATTTAAAGGTTACACATGGTAAACAAGCACAGCAGGTAGGGGGCCACAGAAGGGGGGGTCGTGGGCCACCAGTTGGACAGCCCTGCTCTATGGTAATAAAATTTTTATGGAAAAAATAATAATTTGCCAGACCTTCAGTACCAATGAAATCCAACCTTTTCCTTATAGGTTTCCAGTTATCCAGTACATAATATGCCATAAAAATCTAATGAAGGGCCACTCCCAGCCTAGGTCCTCCAGTTGGAATTGCCATTAGATCCTTCTGGCAGGCTAATAAAACACCTAGCATTTTAATCAATGTTGTTCTTAAAGGAACCGTCCAGTATAAAAATAAAAACTGGGTAAATAGGCTGTGCAAAATAAAAAAATGTGTAGTTAGTTAGCCAAAAATGTACTCTATAAGGGCTAGGCCAGACGGGGAGATTCGGGGGCATTTTGTCGCCTGGCGACTTCTCGCCGCGACTTGTAGCCCCCAAACCTCCCCGAATAGCCACTTACCTTAGCGCACCGGCGTTGCTTGAAAACGCCTGCGCGTATCCACACGGAGCGGCGCGCTTTTTAAAATTGCTCCAAATTGCCTGGCGAGGCAATTTGGAGCAATTTCAAAAAGCGCGCCGCTCCGTGTGGATACGCGCCGGCGTTTTCAAGCAACGCCGGTGCGCTTAGGTAAGTGGCTATTCGGGGAGGTTCGGGGGCTACAAGTCGCGGCGAGAAGTCGCCAGGCGATAAAATGCCCCCGAATCTCCCCGTCTGGCCTTAGCCTTAAGGCCATCGAATGTCTAACATAATCCTCTCACTCCAGCCTTTATCGCTTACATTTTTGGCTAAATAACTATATTGAAAACATTTTTTATTTTGCACAGCCTATCTGTTCATCCAGTTCTTATTTTTATACTTAACAATTCCTTTAATGGAAACTTAATAGTCAAGCTTCCTTCCCTGTCTTTGCTCAGCTGTGACGAGACAAAACATCGTCCCTCTGCCTAGAACACCTTTCTACTAACTCTACTATGCCTGAATGTCCCCCCTGTTTTGCAGCACCAGGTTATGTATTTGATTATGACTTGCCATTATCAATAATGTACTTCAGGAATAACTTTCTTTCATTGGCAATATTGATGGGCGAATTTGTCCCATTTCGCTTTGCCGAAAGATTTGCGAATTTCCTGTGAAATTCGTGAAACGGCGTAATATTCATGAAATGGTGCCAGCATCTCGGTTTTTGGACGCTGGGTACAAATTAATTGGTGAAAATGCGCCAGTGTCCAAAAAACGGATGCCGGTGTCCAAAAAAGGTGAATTTTAGCCTGGCACATAAATTTGCCCATTACTAATTGCCAACTTCATCTGATCTGAGTGTTTAGCAATGACTACAATTCAAATGCCAGATACAGGTATGGGACCTATTATTCACAATGCTTAGGACCTGGGGCTTTCCGGGTAACAGTCTTTCTGTAATTTGAATCTTCACACCTTTAGGGCCCTTACACACGGGCGTTTTTGACCTGCGTTTCGTTTGGCTGCGTTCAGCCGCAGGGGAGCACAGGTCTAGACACACGCAGCATTGCGTCTGAACGCGTCTTGTGGGTACAACCTCATTGAAAAGAATGAGGTGCGTCTAGACCTGCGCTCCCCTGTGGCTGAACGCAGCCAAATGGAACGCAGGGCAGCGCAGGTCACAAACGTCAGTGTGTAAGGGCCCTAGAAAATCATGTAAACATTAAGCCCAATAGGTTGGTTTTGTTTCCAATAAGGATTAGTAATATCTTAGTTGAGATCAAGTACAAGGTACTGTTTTATTGTTATAGGCAAAAAGGAAATGGATTATTTGATTATAATGGAGTCTATGGGAGAAAACCTTTCCATTATTCTGAACTTTTTGGATAAAGGGTTTCCAGATAACAGATCCCATACCTGTATATGAATGCATCCCACCAAACCAAGGGTAACACTGTTGAGACATTCAGTAAGCACTACCTGTGTCAAGCTGGAATGTCTTTGCCAATAAGATTATACAGCGAGGCCCCAGAAGCTCTGTTTGTTGTGCAACTGTTGTGCATTTTTTGAAATATCTGCAGTTTATGAGACTTGAAGGGCAGAATGAAAGAAACACCGAACCCCAGCCAACTGACTGCTCTTTCAGACTGAGGCAGGCAAAACCCGCTTCAAGGGCTGCTGAGAAGTGAAATTAGAAAATGCTAATATATGGGTTAATGACAAGACTCCCAAACACAGCTATAATGAATATGAGAAGTATCTGGTTGCTTGTCTCCATGGTAATTAGTATAAAACTTGGCAGCCCATGTGTTCCTCACATGTCCTCAGCATTTAATGGGATAATATGATGTTTTTTCTTAATTCTAGTTGCAGGATCATTTCTGTCTTTACTTAAATTATCTGTTAGAAATTGTCAATGTGAAAAAAACTTAAAGGGCAGTATTTACTTTGTTCAACGTAAGTACAATTAACGGGAGTTGAGCTGAACATAATTGTCTACTGTTTAATTAAGAGCCCTTACACACTGGCGTTTGTGACCTGTGCTCCCCTGCGTTCCATTTGGCTGCGTTCAGGCGCAGGGGAGCGCAGGTCTGCGCAGGTCTAGACGCACCTCATTCTTTTCAATGAGGTTATACCCACGAGACATGTTCCATAGACGATTTATGTCCGATCTGACGTCATGTGACAAAACGCTGGCGTCAAGTCGGATGCATCGTGCATTTAACATGACACCACTGTCGGAAGCAGACACAGCTTCATCCAACATTTCTATCTCTTACCTTATTTCTGTTCTACCCTTAAACAAAGCAAATAGGCAAAAGGTTTTAAAAATGTATTTTGTGGTCACAGCCTCATTGCACCCCCGCCTAATGGTTTTAAAAATTAGTGGTGAGCACAACTTTTTCTTGTTTGTTGTAGTTATACTGGAGCAGTGACCAGCTTCTTGTTGTAGCCCCCACCCTTCCCAGCTATAGTCAGGTGATCCCACTGGTGTCTAATAAAAGGGCAACCAATGATTTGGAGTTTTACTTTGAAAGCAGCAAGTAAGTTGCAGGTAAAACTTAGTCCCTTTGTAAAATGTATAATGAAGCAATAGAATTCTTAATGAATCAGATGAAAATTGAGTGTAGGACTGGCCAGATATGGGATGACTTTGACGTAGTTGGCCAGCTTAAATATATTGCAATATATGGACAAACAATCCCTGTTGTTTAAAGGGTAAGGCATTTTTTAGTAGCTGTATGCACAAAATGTCTCAATGTCTTAAATATATTGATAATGGGTTGAGTGCAGAGGACCTCTTGTCTTTGTCTAAATAGGCAAAAGGTGCATTCAGCACAATCCCCTTTGTGCTGTTACCCTAAGGGTGAAAACAAATATATAAACACCATATTGCAGAAGCATGGACTGACATAGCATCCACCATTCAGTGCTCACACAGGTGGGGAACACCCTCCCACACTGTCACCCAAACACATTGTCTAAGGATTATCTGTTGATCCCCTTTTTAATCTCCTGGGCCAATAATCGGATCAAAACAAAGGCCTATTAAGGCCCATCGGGAGCAAACTGCATCAATGGGTTTATGCACCTCTCACCGGATTTTCAAACCTGCCTATCTGTTTGGGAGGCCACATAGTCAGATGGTCAGAGAAGCTGTCAACTCACGGAAAGACAGTTTAATTCTGCCTTTGTATGGCCAGTTTAGTATTTACTATTTTTGTAGTTAAAGGAGAAGGGCAGTCATAATCACTTAGGGGTGCCAAAAGTTAGGCTCACTGGTTTTTATCACTTACCTCATTCCTGACCAGTGCTTCCATTAGCAGAAATCTGCCCCGGCCCAGGGTTCTCTCATCGAGCACCACTGAGTGATCCTCTTCTGCCACTTCACTCTACTGTGCATGAATACCTGCATAAAGGAAAGAGAAGCAGGAGGAGGATCTCTCCATGGTGCTCACTGGAAGAGCCCCAGGCCGGGCTGTTTACTGCTAAAAGGAGCACTGTCCCAGGGTATCAGGTGAGTGAATAAAATCACTGCCCAGTGATTGTTGCCTTTCTTTCTCCTTTAAAAGGGCAATCTGTGCTCCTTCCTTATTTCTTCATTGACTCCATTTATGTAACAACCTCTACACCACACCGTTTGTAATGCTACTCTCCCTCTATTCTGTGTTCCTTCTCCCTTCATTTATCTTCTTTCATAATGTAATATAATTTACTCCATCCTTTTTAATTCTCCCTGAGTGTCTAATCTTCTGTACCCTAACCATTTCCCATCACCCCAATGTGTGAGAAGAACCCCAGACCAGGGATACACCCCTGTAACACATTGTGTAGTCTACAGCTGTTTTACATCCATAAGCTAGAAGCTAAGCTCCTTACTAATGTTCCTTTCTGCTTGTGCCAGCTTTCCCCCTCAAGTTCTGTATGTGCCAAAAAAATATTCTGTATGCGCTTATTAGACCTATGTGAACCAGTGAGAAAAGGTCCAAAATTATGTGTTTTCACACAAACTTATTTGTGACCATCACAATTTATTGTGTGCACTGACCTCAGGATTTGTGTGAGCATGCAAAAGCACACAACTAACACAGTGGAAAAGGCATTCTACTTTATGGTGGACAAACAGTAATGCTGAAAGCTCACATCATGGAGGTGATGCCAACACTTGCTCTATTTGAAGAGGTATTAAGCCAAGTTTGCCTAAATGAGTGGAAACACATTAACACTACCGGGCCTGGAAATAAAGGTAGGCAAGTGCCCCTGCTAAGCCCCTTTAGGAGCACCAATGTGATGCATGGTCACCGTTACTCCTGCTTGTCAACAACCCTGTTTCCCACTGTGGTGCCACTTCAATTTGGCCGATGTAAATTGCCCGATTCTTAGCAAGTTTTTTTGTGTATAAACGTTGAATTATTTATATTTCTCTTCTTTCTCTCAGCTTTCAGGAGAATTCTCATTGACCCTAGCAGACAAAAATCTATTGCTCCATGAGTCTAAAATTTTATTGTTACTTTTTATTACTTAACTTTCTATTAAGGCCTTCCCCAATTTTTTTTTCAGTTCTCCCCTTTTATCAGTAGCACCAGGAGTAACTCACCTTAGGGATGGCCCAAGTGGATTAGCTGATTTTGCAGCATGGCAGAAAAAGGTCACAAAAACGGCATGATCTTGTGAGTATAACATACAGAATGTTGATTTTCTCAATTGAGCCTCAGATATTTCCTCCTTGGGTGCTTCTGGACAATTTAAACCTGGGAACACTGGGTATTAAAATAATGGATTCCAAATCCTGTGTGCTTTTTAGTTAGAAGTAGCCGAATGTCACTGTGCTTAGACATATATAAAAACAGTTACTATCAAGTCAATACTTCTGTCACTTAGTAATAAGAATAAGAAACATTTAGCCAAGCAAAACAGATGAACAAAAGCTGTAGAGGAAACAACATGGAGGCAGAATCTAATTTCCAAATCAAATGAAAAGCTGTATAATTGAAGAATGGCCTATATTTAATAGAGTTGTGATTTTAAGCAATTGTATTCTGGTTCCCATATTATTTTATTTATAATGATGCGTTTGAGTATTGTAGCCACCGGGTGTCAGCCTAGTTATCTATATTGTGTCTTCAATTGGTTTCCAAATAGTGTACCTATTGTCTCACTGCCAACCGTAGCTGCTACAGTTAAGTTATTATCAAGTCTTTAGTTAATGTGTCAAGTCTTTATGCTATGTATGTATTATCTTATTGAATGACCTATTCTAAGGAACTTTGCAATTGATCTTCATTATTTATTTTTTATAGCTTTTTAATTATTTGCCTTCTTCTTCTGACTCTTTCCAGCTGTAAAATGGGGGTCACTGACCCCATCTTAAAAATAAATGTAAGGATACAAGCATAAAAAAAGGTATAACAAACATATACAACCTACTAAGTGAACCGAAAAAAGGAGAAGGAAAGGCAAGATTTATTAACTATTTTCTTTTAATTTACTCCCCAAGACCTACAAAATCGCTAGGTTTTAAACTCACATATGCAAGTCCAATTTTGTATAATCCATCTCCTTGTTCTGCTGCCAGTAACGCAGGCGCCATATTAGTAATGTAGCATAGGCTTCCTTTTCTTCATTAACCTTACTGCGTATGCACGAAAAACATCACATAGTAGAATTCATCATCATCATCTCCCCAGTACATGCGCACAATAACTTAATTATACGCAATGCGCCTCAAGGCTGCCTTGGGCAGCAGGCAGGAAAAGCTGGGAAAAAAGAGTGACGTCACCCGAGTCACACGCTGCAGTGCTGAGAGAGCGTAGCTGCTTCAACATGAGGCAACAGAGAAAACGGCTAGTGATTTCTATCTACACAAGACTTTCTTTAGCAGGATATTTCTGTTTTGTCTTTCCTTCTCCTTTAAAAATATCTCACATGACATGATTAAATGGGAGCACAGACTAAAGAAAACTTTCGCAATAAAGGAATGGCAAAAGGCTATTATGAAACCTCAATTGTTTACTAAATGTGTCACTCACCAGTAGAATTATTACTAAATCCTATATAATTGGTACCTAATACCTTCAAGGATAGCAAAAATGTATCCCAAAGCTTCAAAACTATGCTGGAGATGCAACAAAGATATAGGAGACATGCTATACGTCTAGTGGAATTATGATACTATGCAAAGTTTCTGGCTAGCTGCAAGATCATTGATTACAAAGGTCACTCAGCAAGATATTCCATTATCTCCTGAAGCAATGCTGTTAAACATACATGATACACTTCCAAATAAGAGCCTGGACATGCTGACCTTCCAAGTATTAAATACCAGTAAACTCCTGATAGCTACTGGAAACTGGAAAAAAGAGGACGTTCCTAATACCCACCAAATACAACAAGAAGTAACTAATAACCTAGAATATGAAAAAGCAGCACCAAGAGGTCTGAGAGAGAAAAGATTAATACAGGAAGCATATAAACATTGGCTATTTTCAGTAGTAACTACCAGGCCTGGACTGGCAATCTGAGGGGCTGCTATAAGGTCCCATAGAAAGTCAGTATTTAGTGGGCTGTTTGGGCCCCTGTGTACCTGAAATTCCAGGGCCTATTTTAATTCTCAGTCTGGACCTGGTAACTACCCTGGGAGGTATAAAATCCTTTTATTTATTTTTTTTGTGTGGGGTTTTTAAAAAAAAAAAAATTTTGTTAGATTTATAGTTAATGTTAGATCTTACTCCTTAGAGAAGTATATGAATATACAATGTATGTATTTGTTGAAAAAAACACAATAAAGAGAAAAATAAATAAATCTAAGGCTACCAATGTATTGTTATTGATAGGTTCTATTACTCATCTTTCTATTAAGGCCCTTTCTGTGTAGGCTTTTATTCATATTGCAGTCTCTTATTCAAATCAGTGCATGGTTACTATGGTTATTTGAATCCTAGCAACCAGATTGTTGGAATTGCAAAATGGAGAGCTGCTGAATAAAAAGCTAAATAACTAAAAAATGAAAACCAATTTCAAATTGTCTCAGAATATAATTCTCTACATCATACTAAATGTTAATTTAAAGGTGAACAACCCCTTTAATAACCCTCTATACCTCCTGGTAACCTCAAAGGTTCATACTTGTGGGCGTATTTCCAGCAGCCCTTCCAGCATACCACAAGAGACCAATAAAAATGCCAGCAAACATTTACCTATTAGTTTTTTAGGTTTTATGGTTTATGCTGCAAACTGAATAAGGCAAAGTGAAACCCCAAACCTCCAACAGATGGACAATTACCAGATAGCAGTAGAAATGTTGTCTGCTTTTATGGGGTGCAGGTAACAATTTTGTGGGGTAAAGAAAATGGAACAGCCTGATTTCCTACAATATGGTCACACAACTCTGCCTTACTATGGTAAGAGAAGTAAAGCAGCGCAGATTAAAACCTAACATTAATATACATATCCAGGTGGTAATCTTTGATTGTTTAATACTAATTATAAGGCTTTAAAAACCACTGCAGGGTGCTCTGTATCTGGGCATGGCTGGGTTCAAAATGCATCGCTATTTGTACTCCGTGTAGCATTAGAAGAGTATCATATGAAGTATTTGCTCCAAAATGTTGCTATGAGAGCTTCTCTAGATTTATCCCTCTTCACTGGGAAAACACAATGACTTGAGGCGTTAATATGATACAAGGGGGTGCTACTGGCACCCCTACATTGTTTCTATCATGTCAGTACACCCCATAGAAAGCAGAGAACAAAAAGAGAACAACTAGTTGTATTATGTCTGACTGAAACCTGATAAACAATGTGGTATGAAATTCTTTTGGGATTTACTCAACAAGTACTGTTGCAGTTTACACAACAGTTTGTGACTCTCTAGTCTAGCCTATTTCACAGTTCATGGAACATAACTAATTAATTGCACAAAAGGCTATATTCTTTGTAAAAGTTTAAAGATATATGAAAGCACTTTCATGTCTGTCATCCTGCTACAGTTACAAAAATGTTCAGGATTTGAATGTTGAGGACAACTAAAGGTGGCCATCCATTATATAATCTATAATATAATCTGCTTCTTTGCAAAGGTCTAAAACCAAACAATCAGATTACAATAACTGGAATAGGGGCTGTCGGGCCAAGGATCACATCAACGAGACAAAACAGTTCCTCAATCAAATGTGATCCTTGATCCGATATGTGTCTGATCGTCATCTGACCTGATCTGATTTTCAGCCAGATATCAGTCGGGCAGCCTCATCGAAGGGACCCATACACAGACAGATAAGCAGCTGACTTGTTCTAAAGGACTCAAATCCACAGCTTGAATCTGCTCATGTATGGCCATCTTAGGGCTCCTACACACGGGCGTTTTTGACCTGCGCTCCCCTGCGTTGCGTTTGGCTGCGTTCAGCTGCAGGGGAGCGCAGGTCTAGACACACCTCATTTTGTTCAATGAGGTTGTACCCACGAGACGCGTGTAAGCGCCGAACGCAGATTCAGACGCAACATGCTGCATTTTTCCTGCGTTCGGCACTCACATGCGTTCGTGTGAGTACAGCCCCATTGAAAATAATTGAGTGCGTCTATACCTGCGCTCCCCTGCGTTTGAACGCAGCAAAACGCAACGCAGGGGAGCGCAGGTAAAAACGCCCGTGTGTAGGAGCCCTTAAGCGCTCACTCAATTTCATTAGTGGGCTCCCAGGACAGTCTTGTTCTCTAGGGCAGCAAATAAATATTTAATCACAAAGATCAGCCTTTTAAAGTGGTAACAGGGTCGCACTGGAGCCTTGGGGGCCCACCGGGGCTGTACAAAGAAGGACCCTCCTGGCAGCTCCGGTGGCCCCCTCCTGACCGCTAAAGGTCCAATGTCCATTTAAAGGACGATCATACCATGACGATCAGTCGTTTAGTAGATCGGAGTGGTTGGAAAATTTCTCCCGGCTAATGATAATATCCCTGCATTTATTATGTATTGCCTCTCTGATGATATCCATGAGTGACTCACCACTATTTATCAGACATAACTTGCATAGATTGCGGTCTGTCAAATCATGGGCAGAAGAACATTGTCTGATTTGTTCTTTTTACTACTTTATTTAATCTGAATGGTTAGTTGTAAATCGATTAATTACAAAGAACAAATGTTTGTCATAGAAGAGAAGAAAATCTGCACATCTATGGCCAGCTTTGGTCATGGGCTGATTTCAACAATTGTTTGGCGATACAGAAAATTATATGTGGGAGTTTTTTTTACTCCTGGTGGCAAACCTTCATCTGGCAGTTACAAAAGTTGGACCTGCCACCTGCGTGAATGTGCACCAACATTATGACTTGAACATGCTCAACTATGGGTATGAAATATTCCTGCACATTACAAGAAATCACCCTATGCTCAGTATCCTCAGACCCCACTTGCTTGAGTAGGTATTTGGTACTAAAGAGCCCGATGTGGAGGCCTTAGATGAAGTCAGGACTAGTGTGAGGAAAGATCTAACTCACTCTAGTTAATAATGTGCCATATGGTAGAAAATGTATGGGGGAAACCGGGTGCCCGAAAACATTTTTATGCCTTTTGCAGCCTAACAACCTCAAAAATTGAAAACATGCCAGCGTTTTTTGTACGTACAAGATATTACACTCAAAAATTATGATGTAAGTATCTGAAGATTGAGGATGTTCTATGCACTCCACTGCACTTTGCCAGGTCAGAGCTAGTGAAGGCAAGTCTGGCGAAAGAGGTAACGTTCACTAAAATATAGGGATGCACCGAATCCACTATTTTGAATTCGGCCGAACCCCTGAATCCATTGCAAAAGATTCAGCCAAATACTGAACCGAATCCGAAACCTAATTTGCATATGCAAATTAGTGAGGGGGAGGGTAAAGCGTGGCGCGAATGAAGTGCGTGGCAAATTTTTTTTTTTACTTCCTTGTTTTGTCACAAAACGTCGCATGATTTTTTTGTATTCGGTTCTGCCAGGCACAAGGATTCAGACAAATCTGAATCCTGCTGAAAATTGCCGAATCCTGGCTAAATACTGAACTGAATCCTGGATTCGATGCATCCCTAGTAAAATATGCATATTAGTGAATTTGCAGAGTTTTCTCCATTCGCCAGGGTGAAAATTTGCCTGGCATTAGAGTGCGAAGCAAAGGGCCACCTGTGCTCGTTTAGTAAATTGTCGAATTAACGGAATGACGTTACGCTGCCCTTGAGTGAATCTGCCCCTGGGCCCATCGGATCAGCCTATCGCCCACTTCAATGTGGGGATATCAGGGAGAGATCCGCTCTTTTGGCGACATCAACCAGTGAGCTGATCTCCCTGTGTATGGCCAGCTTTAAACCCACTTTCCAAACTAGACCACCTCTCCTCACTCAACCTCTTTATCAGTGCCGGTCTTAAGCACATTGGACCAATTTGGCCCACTTGGGCCCCGCGCTTTTGGGGGCCCCGCTCCAGTGCAAGCTCTGATTCCTATTCCCTTAATCCCCCAGTAACCCAGCCTACCCCTAATCCAGATTGGCCCAGCCCGCTCAGACCCGATTGGCCCAGGCCATAGCTGAACCTGATTGGCCCAGGCCGCAGCTGAACCTGATTGGCCCAGGCCGCAGCTGAACCTGATTGGCCCATCCTGCCCCCAAACCCAATTGACCTTGATTGAACTCGATAGAAGTAAAACTAACAAATGAAATGCATTAATGTTGTATATATAATCCATGGTGCTGCACACACACACACACACACACACACACACACACACACACACACACACACACACACACACACACACACACACACACACACACACACACACACACACACACACACACACACACACACACACACACACACACACACACACACACACTTTACAGCCTGGCCCCATCCCCAACTGGCAGCCGTCACTTGAGGGGAAAGCAGGCACTATTTGCCCATCCAGCTCGGTCACCCTGCGACAGACAGGGCCCCGCCAAAATGGTTCCAATTGGGCCCCGCACTTGGTACGACCGGCCCTGCTCTTTATTCTCCTAGTCTCTTTTCTCTACATACTATACTTTTCCACTATTTAGCCTTATTGTTCCCATAAATAAATAGGGAATGACCATGAAATACTGTAGGCCAAATGGTTAGAAGCCAGAGGCCCACAGACACTTGGGCCCACCGGGAGTTTTCCTGGTATCCCAGTGGGCCAGTCCAACTCTGCACAATGGTCAGTTTTTCCCCCTTTTAATTCAAACTTTTAGATGGCAGGTTGTAGCAATTAGAATGCCTTGGGTGTGTAAATGTATAACCCTTGTAGTTCAATAAGAGCTTCCCATTCTCCTGGTATGCCAGTGGGCCAGTCTGACACTACTCAAAGGTCAGTTTTTTTCCCCTTTTAATACAAACTTTTAGATGGCAGGCTGTAGCAATTAGATGTGTAAATGTATAACCCTTAGCGGGCAGTGCATGCTGGGATTTGTAGTTCAATAAGAGCTGCCCATCCACAGCTTGCAGATCCATATTTCATCAACAGGACGGAGTTATTGGAATGTGATGCATGAATTGTGGCTGCAGTTGGCCCAGCCAGACCAGCAGATGGCTCCTTAGCCCCTCTCTCACTTACACTGAAGAGTTAAAGCTGCCTGAACATTTGTAATGGGAGAGGGAGGAGGAAAGGAGACAGGGAGCGGGGGATGCGAGGAGGGGAACACAATACAGCTAGCTCTCACTGCAACACACACAAAGCAACATGGAGGTCTGTGCCGGACCCTGATGCAGCATTGGGATCACCCTAGCCCGGGTGCAAGCATCGGTTACATGCTCTTGGGCACCTACGGGTGCTGGCGAGCGCTTCTGGAGACTGAGGGGACATGAGCGGCTCTACGGCTGTGGCGCTTGTCTTCTGTGTGCTGGGCTGCAGCGTATGGGCAGCTGGGAGCAAAGCTTCGCACGAGCACAATGCAGCAGCTCAAGGTCGGTGTATGGGGGTACAGGTCTCACCTCGTGCTATATCCCTAACTAAACAAAGGAGGGAGGAATGGTATATCCTCATTGAGAAATGGTATCCCCCTCATTGACAAATTGTATCTCCTCATTGGGAAGCACGCTGCTTGTTAGGACACTCGCCGTGAAGGCTATTCTGTGGTGTTTGGGTATAGTACCTCATGCAGCGCCAAGGTTACGCCCCCCAGCAGCCCGGGAAAGGGTTAAATGACAGGGGGTGATTTCGGTGGACGTGCCTGAAAGAGAAATGGGGCTCAGTGATGTTTTCTCTTTCCTCCCATTGTTCCTGTGTCATTTCTGAGGCAACTTTGTGTTGCTGCTGCAGTGGAAATCCGAGAACCTGCTGCTGCTTTGAGGGTTTTTTCCCCCCTTATGTGAAAACCGCTAAAATGGAAACTGCGGGGGGAGATTTTATTATGGGTCTGACCCTCCCAATTCCACTCAAAAAATATGAGGGGGGGGTTTAAACTTGATCCGGATGCAGGGAAAGTGGTAGAGGCTGCTGCTGTTTTCCAGGCTCTGATGCAGTGTGATGCTGATGGGCTTTTATAAAGGGGATTGTGTGTGAATTATTTCTTTCCTATCCAGCTTGGGCCATTCCAGGCTGCCAGCTCCAAACCCTTGCACATTGGTATTGGCCACATATAAGCCCACAGAGCTGCACACACACATTTCCCACATAATAAAGATGTACAAGACTACTTCGGCCTGCGCATTAAAGGGATTGCTCACCTTTGAGATAACTTTTAGTATGATGTACAGACTGATAGTCTGAGACAATTTGTATGGGATCCATTATCCGGAAACCCATAATCCAGAAAGTTCAGAATTACGGAATGGCCATCTCCCATAGACTCCATTTTATTCAAATAATCCAAATTTTTGAAAAATGGTTTCCTTTTTCTCTGTAATGATAAAACAGTAGCTTGTACTTGATCCCAACTAGGATATAATGAATCCTTATTGGATGTAAAACCATTCTTTTGGGTTCATTTAATGTCTAGTAGATTTAAAGTATGAAGATGTAAATTATGGAAAGTTGCACGTTCATTGTTATTGCTACTGGATATGATTCAACTTTATATTTATATTCAGGACCTCTACTATTCATGTTCCAGTCTCCTCTTCAAATCAATGCTTGGTTGCTAGGGTAATGTGGACCCTAACAACCAGATTGCTGAAACTGGGAACTGTAATCTGCTGAATATAAAGTTAAATAACTCTAAAACCACAAATAATAAAAAATGAAAACCAGTTGCAAGTTGTCTCATAATATAACTCTCCATCATACTAACAGTTAACTCAAATGTGAACAACCGCTTTAAAATACAATGGCATGCATTATGTTGTTTGATCGTTTCTTCAGCATGCAACAACCTTTGGGTTACATGAATCTTCCAGGCCTTATGATCTATAATGGTTAATGGCAGACTGGGCAAATTGATGGAAATTGCCAGCAAGCGCCAGGTCCTGTCTAGAGGCAGCAATTTGATTCACTTTGCTTCTGGATAAGGGGTAATTTCTACAATATTGTCTCCCTCTCATGGAGCAACAACATTTATGGGTGACTAAATGCTACAAATGGGCCCAGTTTGCCATTTCTCAATACTAGGCACATGGGTCCAGATTTTTGGCCAGGCAGTTTCAAGCATAACGACAGTTGAAGGTTTATTCTAGCAGACCATCCTCCAGTCCTCTCAGATTTTTTTTGATTTGTCCTGTTTTATCATTTCATGAGCCAATGTGCCATGTCAGCGGGTGAAGGATGCATCAGCACATGAGCAAGTGATGAATAATTCAACCCTTTGCCTTCTGCATCAATCCGTATGTTAATGTCTGATGCATGTACAGCGCTGTGAAATTGGTAAATATTAAAGAAATTTTACACTACAGTTATTGGACCTATTATCCAGAATGCTTGCAACCTGGGGTTTTGCAGACAACAACAAATCTTTATGTAATTTGGATCTTCATATCTTAAAGGCCCCCCTACACGGGCCGATAAAAGCGTCCGAAACATACCGTGTTGACCGCTTATTGGCCCTTGTGCGAGGCCCTCCGACAGGCTTCTCCGATCAATATCTGGCTGAATAATCAGATTGTGGCCGAATCTGTTATTTGAAGCACTCCCGCCATCCGACCGCCCCTTATCTCCTCCATTATGTTCAGCCCCAGCGGATCTCCCTGTGTTTGGGCACTTTAATGGCTCTCACATGGGAGTTGCGCTTTCTTTTGTTAAGCCACAGGGGAGCGCAGGAGTTGACACACTCAGTTATTGTGAAGGGGGCTGTAATAACGCATATGCATGTAAGTGCTGAATGCAGGTTTTATGCAACATGCTGCGTCCCACCTGCATTTGGCTCTTGCATGCGTCAGTGTGAGTACAGCCCCCTTCACAATAATTGAGTGCTTCTACGCCTGTGTTCCGCTCTGGCTGAACAGAAGAAAGTGCAATGCAGGGGAGCACATAAAAAAAATGCTGCGTATAAGAGCCCTAGTAAGTCTACTAGAAAATTATATAAACATTAAAAAAAAAACCAATAGGCTGGTTTTGCTTCCAATAAGGTTTAATTCAATCAAATACAAGGTACTGTTTTATTATTACAGAGAAAAAGGAAATCATTTTTAAAAATTTGTATTATTTGGATAAAATGTAGTCTTTCCATAATTCAGGGGGTTTCTGGGTAGCAGGTTTCTGGATAACAGGTCCCATACTTGTAGTTGGTAATAGTGTGATTTGACTTAAATTGTAAGGCACGTTGTAGTTAAATGGCGTGCCAGGGCCTCCAGTTCTCAGACACGTATGGGGCAGTGGACCAAATCACTGAAATCACATGAAAGCCTGGAGGGTGAAAGAGGCGTGAGTGGAAAGTTCTGTGTAGAGTGCTATCTGGATTTCTCACTGACACCACCTGTGTTTTTCTTTGAATCTTGACCCTCCCTTCCCTGTTTTTTTTTTTTTCCAGTGATTTTGGCATTCATCCTAATATATATTGGAATTCCTTATGACCTCATTATGTAGAATGTGATTGTTCTAGAACATCAACACTTTAACTTGATCCCTTTTTTGTGTAATAACCCCTCGGCTGCCATAAAGCAGAAAAGCGGTGACTGTGTGTTTGGGGTTTTTTCTATTCTTTACTGGAATAAATTGCATTCACTTTTTTTATTTTATTTTAATCAGTATTTAGCCTGGGTAGGGACAGACAGGGAGATTCGGGGAGATTCTGTTGCCTGGCGTTTTTAGCAGGCGACAATCTCCCGAATTTCCTTCTCCCTGTCTGCCGCTAGTATAAGTGATAAAGCGCCAGCGCCTGTGCACACGCTGCGCGGCGATTTCCGGAATTGCCCGAAGATACTTCGTGAGGAAACTTCGGGCGATTCCGGAAATCGCCGCGCAGCGTGTGCACAGGCGCTGGCGCTTTATCACTTATACTAGCAGCAGACAGGGAGAAGGAAATTCGGGGAGATTGTCGCCTGCTAAAAACGCCAGGCGACAGAATCTCCCCGAATCTCCCTGTCTGTCCCCAGCCTAAGATGCCTGATGTAGGGATGCATGACAGGGGTTTATGTTTCCACTCAATAGGAGGAATGTGCATTTTTAGAAAGGAGGAAGTTAAACTCATAGTATAATGTTTTTCTGTAACTATTGTAATAGGTTTATTTTGTACAGGTATGCAATCTGTTATCCAGAATGCTCGGGACTTGGGTTTTTTTCATTTAAGAGTTCTTTCTGTAATTTGGATCTCCTTTCCTTAGAGCTACTAAAAATAATAGCAATAGCTAACCAATGCAAGAGGTGAAATGGCAGGTTTTGCTAAATTACTTTTTGACATCCGGACCTAGAGGTATCTTTTACAAGACATGTATACTCTATGTATGTACAGCACTGTTCTGCAAAAATAAGGTTGGGCTAAGGAACTCTGATTTGTTAGTTTACCCACCTTTCTCTTGCTTGCCCCATTCACCTAGTGTGTTGTAATTAAGCTGGCATTGGTGCTATTCAGATGGTTTGAATGAGACCACCTCTAAATTTTATCATTTTCATTGATAATTTTCTTTGGTCTGTGCTGCGTTTTTTTAAAGTTTTTTTATGTATTTAACCCAATCCAGAACATATAAATGTTAATGTTTCTTAACAGATTCTGCATCCTGCTTTGCCTGAAGGTCTGTTGTAATTTCTCCATGTAAATAAGCAAGGCACTTTCCATCTTGTGTGATCTCTGTCTGATCTATCAGTCAGATCCAGTGGCTCTTTGTATGGCCACAATATTTTATATGGTTACACTTCTTGTATATATTGGCCAACTGCTAAAACTTACAGCTCAAAAAAATGATCAGTGTACCTTTAGGGTAGAGGCACACAATACTATTTGGGGGAGATTTGTCGCCCGTTTTGGGCAGAGTGGGTACTACTGAAAGCATGTCATATACATAAATGGTTTCTATAGCTTGTTCAAAAGCACTCTACCTAATGAACTTTCATTTTCCTAAACTTCTGGTAACAAGGAACTGTGTATAACAGAGTATGAGTCACATACAGTAACAGTAACTGATCCTCTCCCAGGGATTAGATTGTTTACTAACTCTGTACACACCCTATCGGCACACCTCCAACCGTTCATATTTCAGATGATTTGGTGCAAATTTAGATTGGCTATACACTGGTAGATCCCACAACATGGGAAGATGTAAATGTTTGGTCTCTGTGGCAACAATTGGCTCATAAAAGTGATCAGTCAGAACCACATAAATGAGATATATATATATATATATATATATATATATATATATATATATACACATACAGCTTTATATGATATTTGTCAGTAGCCCCAAAAACTTTGGATTGGTTTATTGCTTCATTTGCCTTTGGCTTATCAATTGCAATGCAGTTTCACTTGAGGCAAAGCATTATAAAAGAGACTTTTTATGTACGTGCCCGCTTTCCCTCTATAGGAATCGACAAACTGTCAAGACTAGAAAGGGCAGCTAGTCATTGCATGCTGGGACATAGTAAAATGTGAGTGAACGTTTGGTGGGTCATTTGTTACTTTGGAAAGGCCTGACCTGATCAGATGTGTACAATAGCTTTATGACGCACTGATTGCAGAGGTCAGCAAAATGGGAATGCTGTCCCATAAAACACTCCTAGACTGCTGGCTTTTGATTGGGTGATACAGGCACAAGTCCAAAGAATTTTTAAATGTGTCTGACAGATATCCATATTCCATACATTGAACAATAAGTGTTTATTGGCCTGTGTACAGTGTTGGACGAGGGCTGCCTTATCGGGCTTGCATGCACCCGCTCCATGCCCCTGACTTACCCCCCCACCAACTTCAGGGCCCCATTTGGCAGCTGCCTCCACCCCACCCTGACCAGTGCATACCTGTCGGTCGGGGTGGGGAGAAATCGCCAGGCAGGTGGGAACAGATCTGGGCCAGCGGAGCCCAGTGGGTTTTTCCTGTGTCCCACCAGCCAAGTCTGACCCTGCCTGTGTAGGCCACATTTACTCTAGAAAGGAGATGCCCACATTTATTTCTGTGATTCCTGCACCTGTGGGTCATAATTGCCTGACCTGGGTTGCAGGCATGAGTGGAGGTGATTCACATAGTCTTGTAGATGCCCATGGAGCTAGAAATATCCTGCGCAGAAAACCACTTTGAATCACCTTTTGTGCCATAGCCCTTAAACGTCAACACTGCTTAGCTCTGATCTTGTTCCATTGCCAATCTCCTGTTCTAATTTCATATGTTTTCCTTAAACATGGGAGCCAGAGATTGTTGATCACTTCTCATACTAATGAATGGGAGTAACTTGGAACGCAGGCAGTATAATTATGGTCTACTCATTAAAAATATATTTTGTTAGCCAGCACTTTTAGTAGATTTGGGCAAACGTTGCCTACAGCATGTAATATAATGGTAATTGCCTACAGGTGGCAATTAGTGGTGGTGGCGAGTCAAAAAGTACACTTAATTAGAGCAAGTGCATTGTTAATTTGCTGGTATCCAGCTGTGGTCTGTGGCATGCCACAAAGTGATGATTCACGCCACAGAAAAAGGTTAATGGTTAAAGATCACAGTGGGATGCAAAATGTTTTGCAGATACAGTTGAGTGTGTGCAACATTTACATGTGCCTTTCCAAAGATTACAATCATCTTATTGTCCAGCTATCTTGTTATTCCGGGGGCGGCTTTATGGCCTATCATGGCTGCGTACGCTGTGGCATTTCATAGACTTGTTTAACTAATTGTGGAAGAGAATGACTTGGTACACACACAAGGATCTTTTTCAAATGTCTTTGTTCATTGTGAGCAGTTGCATTGATATGCGTTTAGTATTTGACCCTCCCTCTTAGGCCAAGGGCACATGGAGCATGGCTCCTCTGCTCTCAGCCGGCGTATTTTTGCAGGCTGAAGAATTTGTTTGCTAATTTTGATCAGTTGTACTGATATGCTTTTTACTTTTTGACCCCCATCTTAGGCCAAGGGCACATGGAGCATGGCTCCACTGCTCTTAACCTGCGTATTTATGCAGTCTGAGAGAAGTGGATCCATTCTGTTCCCCTGATCCATTCAACTGAGCCACTTCTGCTTGCTTATAGTCACATGCAGCAGAGTGGAACAGAGGTTGGCCCAAAGATGCCTCATTTTTTTAAGTTGAGCGGACCACTGTTTCCACTCCTCTGCATATGAATGCAGGCGGATCTAATTCAAATCCATTTAGATGGAGCACGGAGCATATAAAAAAACATGCTGGCCAAGAGCAATTGGGCCTACACTCCGCTTGCCCTTGGCTAGTACCACACAGTGGCTGAAATTGGCCTGCTCAAATACGCCGGCTGAGAATCAGGCCCTGCATGAGCATTGGTCTGCTGAACATGCTGCGTCTGAACCTGCGTTCGGTGCTTACACGTGTCTCGTGGGTACAACCTCATTGAAAAGAATCAAAATCAAAAGGTCAAAAACGCCCGTGTTTAAGGGCCCTTAGTCTCCTACCAGCATCCAGAACCTTTGCGTCGGCTTTGGCGGTAGCACCTGCAGCTGATTTTGGTGAATGAATGCAAGATTTTGCATTTTTGCTCCAAAATTGGCTGTGTATGTTTGCACACAAGCAGACACAATGGTTCCAGGTGCAGGTAGGAGTGCCCACCTAAGTGCAATAGCCTTATACACTTCATATTTATTTTCCCTATTCACTGGGGTTGGACAGCTCAAGTCATCGAGAAACTGTTGGGAGCATAAGCTATTCACTTACAGAAATGACACAATGGATGGTCTTCAAGTTTATTAAGAAACTTTTGTAAAAACACCCTTAAGCTGGCCATAGACGCACAATAAAGTCGTATGAACCTTCCTGTGTACGATTTCTCAGCTAACGGTAATATCTCTGGATGTATTGCCTTACTATATCAATATTTGACTTTCACTACTATTTGTCGGACATAACTTTCATACGATTGCTGTTTTTTAATTAATGACCAGAACATTGTCTGCTTTGATGTTTAGCGCTAGGCCAGGAGATTGCAAGGAACGATTATGCTTGGACACCTGCGGTTTTATGGCTTTCTTTTGGCAAGGGTCAGATGGGGAGAAAATTAGCCTGTTGAAATCCTCAGATTGATTTCAGTCCCTCAGCGCATGGAGTATACTCTTTGCATGTGTTCTGGTGTAGCTGACACAAGGGTTCCAGAGTAGTGAGGAGGAGAGAGTGGGGAGAGAAAGAAGAGGAGCTCAACCCAGACCCGCCACCCACAAATGGGAGTGCTGGCCTGCACATCACTATTCCAGACTTCGAAAAAATAGGATACTGCTTGCAGTGAGGGGCTGAAATTGGCCTTGGATTTCATCAGCCTGATTTTTGCCCCGTCTGGCCCTAGCCATAGACCCTAGCATCACCCTGTGTGTCATTGCCCATACATCAGGGATCCCCAACTAGTGGCTCGTGAGCAACATGTTGCTCACCAAGCCCTTTGATGTTGCTCCCAGTGGACTCAAAGTCGGAGCTGATTTTTTTTATTTTTGACATGAAAAATAGTTAGAGGCATAAATACCACGTGTACTGCCAAACATATCCACCTGTAGGCTTTTAGTCCACATTTGAGCTATCAAATAACCAATCACAGCCCTTACTGGGCACCCCTGGGATCCTTTTCATGCTTATGTTACTCCCCACCATTTTTAATTTTTATATGTGGGTGAAAAAGTTTGGGGACCCCCACCATGAGGGTAAAACCTTAGTAGCGAAAGTTTCATTCTTTAAGTCCCAATGATTGTGTTGGTGGTATATAATATTAACATGTTCAGTAGAATACATATTTTTGAAATGGCAGCTATAAATACTGCATATATTCCTACACATAACCGCTATATGCCAATAAAACTTTAGCCTATCCCACAAGGAACTGGGTACAAATGCTCACATCTGTCTCAGATCATTGGCCAATTTGACTACATATACTTCTAGCCAAATTAGCAGTACAAGTTATTTGATTTGGTGGCATTATGGCAATAATGCGTGATTTTACCAAGTTTCTGATTAGCTTTATTGTAACTCACTGGCAGATGATGACCAATTTGACCAACAATATGTGCCAGCGTATATACGTACATCAGAACAAAGAAAGCCTGTTTATTCTGGGCCTTGTGGCTGAACTGCTGGTTTTGACTCAATAGGAGACCTTTGGAAACACCGACGTGAGATTTGCATGCAACTTTCACCTAAAAATATGTTACAAGAGAGAAGGGGGAGGATATGCAACAGTCAATATATTTTGGATATATGGGTTTGCAAATTTTTAAAAAATGATTTCCCTTTTCGCTGTAATAATAAAACAGTAGGGATGCACCAAATCCAAGATTTGCAGGTAGAAAGATGTGGATCCGCACTCCAAATATTTGGTAAAAACGATAAGCTTTATTTAATCCATAGTGTTAAAAAGTAGAAATCGGCACAAACCACATGAAAAAAGCTCGACGCGTTTCGGGCACAGCTGCCCTTAATCACAGCTGCCCTAAATCCAAGATTTGGTTCGGTATTCGGCCAGGATTCAGCCATTTTCAGTAGGATTCGGATTCGGCTGAATCCTTGCGCCTAGCCAAACCAAATCCTTAAAATCTTGTGACTTTTGTCACAAAACAAGAAAGTAAACATTTTTTTTGCTGCGCACGCTCTTTTACCCTCCCCCTCGCTAATTTGCATATGCAAATTCGGTTTAGGTATTCAGCCAAATCTTTCACAGCGGATTCGGCCGAATCCAAAATAGTGGATTCAGTGCATCCATATAAAACAGTACATTGTACTTGGTCCAAACTAAGATAAAATGAATCCTTATTGAAAGCAAAACCAGCCTATTGGGTTTATTTAAAGTTTACGTGATTTTCTAGTAGACTTAAGGTATGAAGATTCAAATTACAGAAAGGTATGTTATCCGGAATACCTCGGGTCCAGAGCATTCTGGATCGCAGGTCCCATACCTGTACAAGGTACGGTTTTATTATTACAGTGAAAAATTAAATAATTTTAAAAAGTTAGAAATTTTAGTATAAAAGCAAAATCCGAAGCTTTCTGGATAATGGGTTTCCGGATAACTGATCCTATACCTGTACAGGTATAGGATCCTTTTTTCAGAATGCTTGGACCTGGGGTTTTCCAGCTATGGGATCTTTTCGTGATTCGGTTCCTAAAGTCCGCTAAACATCATTTAAACATTAAAGGGGATGTTCACCTTTGAGTTGACTTTTAGTATAATGTAGAGACTGATATTCTGAGACAATTTGTAATTGGTTTTCATTTTTTATTGTTTGTGGTTTTATAGTTATTTAGCTTTTTATTCAGCAGCTCTCTAGTTTACAGTGTCAGCAATTTGGTTTCTAGGGTACAAATTACCCTAGCAACCCTGCATTAATTTGAATAAGAGACTATGAATAGGAGGTGGACTGAATAGAATGATAAGTAATAAAAAGTGGCAATAACAATACATTTGTCTTTTGATGGTGTCAGCGACCCCCATTTGAAAGCTGCAAAGAAACAGAAGAAAATTGCAAATCATTAAATAACTATGAAAAATAAATAATGAAGACCAATTGAAAAGTTTCCGGAATCGCCCGAAGTTTCCTCACGAAGTAACTTTGGGCGTTTCTGGAAATCGCCGCGCCTGCACAGCGCTGCCGCTTTTTCATTTAAACTAGCGACGGACAGGGAGAAGGAAGTTCGGGGAGATTGTCGCCTGCTATTAAGCGCCAGGCTACAGAATCTCCCCGAATCTCCCTGTCTGTCCCTAGCCTTAGAATTGTCCCTTCTACAATATATAAAAGTTAACTTGAAGGTAAACCACCCCTTTAAATAACCCAATAAGGTTGTTTTGCCACCAAAATGTTATTTATACAACTTAGTTACCATCAAGTACATTGTGCTGTTTTATTATTAAAAAATGTTTTTATTAAATTATAATTAGTTGCATGTAATGGGGTATGGGAGATAGCCTTCTTTAATTTGGAGCTTTCCTGCAGTATAATACCAATCATCGGTTTCTGCATGTTTTGGGAGTTTAAACTGTTTTCCTTCCCTGGGAAACTGCATCATGTAAAGGTGGCCATACACGGAGAGATCCTTGAAGTGGGATATATCAGGCTGATATGATTGTGAGCCCTAGGGCCCAATGATCAGATCGTAATGACGGTTAAACGGGCAGTCGGATCACAGGACCAATGAACAGATGCAGTCCGTGATCTGACAGGATTTTTAGTTCAGTCTGATCGACATCTGGCCAACTTTCCACTGGCAAATAAGCTGCCGACTCAGCTGCTTTTATCGGCCCATGTATGGCCACCTTAACTCCCTTAGCCTAACAATGTACTGTAGCTCTCCATTATTTGTTGGCTGCTCAGCACTGTTTGCTGGATGTTGCTGCTCTTGCAGCTCCTTTGTAATTCTACAGCCCTGCAAGGGCAGAGTTACGCCTGAAATCCTCATCCTCTTCCTATTTCCTCATATTCAAAGGCATTTAAAACCTTAAGAATAAGCAAATGAACCTGCATAGTGGACATGAAGATTGGTGGTTACACATTGTTACCATGTGATAGGAATCTCAACAAGCCTTTTGTTTAACCTGGAGAGAAAACCATTAAAATGCCACTTCTCCCTTTTACTTAATTGCACTTAATGTCGCCAGCCGGCCGTCTGACACCCTAATGTTGATAAATTTTAAGAGCTTGACAGGTGATTATGCCGCTACTGGGCTTATTAATATCTATGTTTCAGGGGTTGTGAGAGATGGACACCCTGGCTTACAATACAGCAGATGCATTTTGGGCAGAATGTTACTTTGGTTAGCACTGCATAGGCAAACTATGGAGCAGTTTTTATACTTCTGCTGATATTGTTTTTTTTACATCTTTTAGTTAGGGCTAAATGCAGGCTGAGAATCTGCTTCTCCTCTGCTGCTGCTCTGCTTCCACCTGAATATATTGCCTCCGCTCCCTTGCTGTGGGGGATTTCAAAGCAAAATCTAAAATCTCTCATTTCAGCACTGAAATATGCAGATTTCTGTTTGTGTTGGGTGCACATTGAATAGCAGAGGAGCAAATTCTCAGGCCCTAGCCTTAACTTTATTTATTTAAAGGTGTCAAACCCCAGTTTAAAAATGTAGGGTCTAAAGCTGCCCATATACCTGTGCATCAGTGTCGAGAGAGAAAGCAAATAATTGCTTTGGTTGGGTGCAGGCACACTTGGCAAATTTTGGCACCAAAGCACAAGACTTTGCATTTCAGCAGCAAAATCTTCCTGTGTGCCTGCGCTTGGGCCAACGCAGTGGTTTCCGGGTTCAAGCAAGGTATGGTGCTGATTGATTTTAAGGGGATGATTTTCAACCCAATGTGGCATAAACCTACGGCTAATGTGAGATGTGACTAGCTTGCCACCTTTTCTAGAGAAAATACCGGCCTTCCTATATATTTAAGTTTTTTTCCTATTAATAACATTGGGATCAACCATCAAAAATACCGGTCAGGCCGGTAAAATACCGACCAGGTGGCAACCCTAGATGTGGCAGATCTCAGGACCATAGGCCAGGAATCTGATCCTCCTCTGCTGCTGCTCAATGTACCTACATGAATACATTGCCTGGTCTTGGGTCTCTTGAATGCGAGATTTTGCACCAATATTTGCCTTCACCCAAGCTGCGGCAAGGTATTCTGGTGCAGACAGTGCAGCACAAGAGGGGCAGTGAATTCTTACCCTGCTTTTCTCCACAGGCTGAGATCCATGTCCTGTGGTCCTATAAAAGTTTAGGACCACACAACATATATGTGACATCCATGTTGTGAGCATCTATGTCCATCCATGACCTAAGGATGTGAACAGAAGGAGGCTACTGCCTGCATATGGGCTGAATTTCGGCCTGCATATGTTTGGCTGATTTCAGCTCCCATGTGGCACTAGCCTAAGGGCATGCAAATTTTTGGCATGGTCTGTGCTGCGGTTTTTTAAATAGCTGGTGTAATGTGCCGTTGCCTAAGCTTAAAACCGCTTAAGCATATTTACGTGGCGGTCAGCTTCTTTAAAACCGTGGAACCCAACAAAAATCTGTTTGTATGTCCATGCCCTAAGGGCAGTGGCCGATGGGGAGATATTTACCTGTTTTGAATAGTTTTGTAAATATTGCAGAGACTCATGTGGCTAATAACTGTCTGGAAAGGCTTTTCCCTGTGAGCCATTTGAAGTGAATTAACTGTAATGAAATTAGGCCTATTTATCAGTGTCAGCCGTGAAATGTTAGCTGTGTAATTCAAACACCTTTTGATTCCTACATATAACATTAGAGCACTTATATCTTCACATAGACAAATAGAAGAAGTCCTCTGCACTCAACCCATTATCAATACATTTAGGATACTTATATCTTGTTAGCATAATTATATGATATTGCTCTTTTGTGGTACTTTGTTCTGTATGTTTGCTGTTCAAATCTGCTTTCAGGCAGGTCTCCATCACAATTTGATGTAGTTAAGCAAGGTCTGCTACATTGTGCCAAACAGAATGCGTCGTAATGCCATAATCCTTCAGATCTGCTCCCGCAGGGCTCCTGACAGTCGGATGATCCATTAAGAAAATGGCAGGTTGAGTGGCCAAGCGGCATAACAACAACTACAACAATACAAGCAGGTCATGGCCAGTCAAAGTAGTTTGCTCATAGACTGTAAAGAGAAACCCAATCAAAACAAGAGCAATTCAGCTATTAAGATACATGCCCCTTTATTAATTGTTTTTTTATTTTTAGAGCATAGGCCAGTGGCCTTTGCTGAAACACCAGTAACTGCCAGATACTGCCCCTGTCTCCTGCTGTTCCCTTCTATTGTGTCCTTCTGTCACAGAGCAGATTTTGCACCAAAATGTCCATTCAAGTCTAATTTTAGGGCCTAAGTCCCCCTTCCTTGCACACTGATAGGGATCCTGTGTCTGAAGGTGCTGCTGGAATACAATATGAAGGACAGCAGATTGGCGTGTCACTTGTGACATTATGTAATGTTATGCGATTCTACTCCACGTGCTCAGTGACAGCAGATGCAATTGAAGTGAATAGTATGAGACATGGGCAGTATAAGTCCTGGTCATTCATTAGTCTACTGGCCAAGGATCTGTTGTTTCTATTTGCCATAACTCAATGAAATTACCTCTTTCAGCTTGCCTAATAATGAAAGAAGATCTTGTCTTGACCTATGTTTACTTGTTGTTACTATGTTGTCTGCAGACACATGCAATTGCCCCTACGTGGATAGTAGCCTCCTCTTCTGTTCACATAAGGAATACGCTCTGCTGATTTTTGGGAAGAAACTGCAGACTCTTTCATTGTGTGCTGAAATTAGCCAAGTGTGTTCATAAAGGGCTTGGTAGGCCCGAAACGTTGCCGCTTTGTATGTTTATGGGCTGAATAAATCACTTTTCTGCACTTTGGCAAATTGCAACAGTGTGCTGCTGAATTTTTTTGCACGTATCCTTATGGCCCGGTGGCAGGCACGGGTCCTTCAGTTCAGCACCTGACACTACAACGGTGGATTTTTTGTGAGGTGAGCACTCCATTATAAGTGACTAAGTGTGTTCATACCGACACAGCGGTTCCTCATGCGAAAAGAAGAGCAGGCTACTGACAACGTATGTGCATTCCTGGCCAATTTCAGCCCACGTGCGGGAATAGCGTAAAGCAGGCCATACACCGGCAGATTAAAGGAACAGTAACATCAAAATTTTTTTTTAAAAAATTCGTTAGTACACATAAAAAAAAAAACACCAACACAAATTATACTTTAAAATCACAAAGCCTTTATTAAGAAATAACTTACAGAAACTCCACTTCCTGTCCTGTACAGAAAAGGCGATATGGCGACCATTCCTGCTGCTGGGCTCGATTCCTCCTCCTGGCTATTCCAATGACATTGTGTAAAGGAGCAACATCGATGCGATGCTGTGACTGCCCGCCGTTCCTGCCGGTATCTGGGACGTCCTTGTTCCTTCTGTTCCTAGATTTGTATGTGTGTTTGTATTTAGTTTTTAACAGGGAGGGTTCCCTTTCCCCAGAGGATGTTTCTGTATGTGATTAGTAAGCGGCCGCCGCAGACTCTGCCGCACAGCTACCGGCAAGCGATACTCCTTCGTGCCCATTAGCGCCCCTGTCTTTCCACCCGAGCCAGGGGGAAATAACAGATTCGAGGGCTGGGGAATCAGTGGTGTTAAGCTGCCCATTGCCGGTAGCTGTGCGACAATCTGTGGCTCTGGCTCGAGAGGAAGGCGTGCTTGTAAGGCGTATAGCACAAAGTAGAATGGGTGCGACTGCGAAGACACTAATGGACACGGAGGAGAATTGCTTGCTGCCCACTGCCGGTAGCTGCGTGACTCTCTCGGGGAAAGAAAATCCGCCTGCAGTCGCTTCTTTTCTCTTAGGAAGCTGCAGCCGTATATGGGGCAGCCGCAGCAGGAGAGGGGTAAACCGCTTACAATTACAACCGCCTGGCACTGCTTGGGAGGCGCTGCTGCATTTTGTGGGTTTAGGAAGAAACAAATCCATAAATAACACAAAAAGTGCTGGGAACGTCCGTGAGAGCAAATCCAGGAACAGAAGGAACAAGGACGTCCCAGATACCGGCAGGAACGGCGGGCAGTCACTGCATCGCATTGATGTTGCTCCTTTACACAATGTCATTGGAATAGCCAGGAGGAGGAATCGAGCCCAGCAGCAGGGATGGTCGCCATATCGCCTTTAATGTACAGGACAGGAAGTGAAGTTTCTGTAAGTTATTTCTTAATAAAGGTGTTGTGATTTGAAAGTGTAATTTGTTCTGGTGATTTGTTTTTGATGTGTACTAACGAATTTTTAAAAATTTTTTTTTGATGTTACTGTTCCTTTAAGTCTTGTTGATTGTCTGAACAAACAATTCACCCATCCACTGTAAACAATGTGAGGAGACTCTGGTCATATCTTTGTTGTGTAGGCTACAAGATCTAACATATATTAACCAATTACTGTCTGTTCTTTTGTTTAATCTTGCAAAAGGCATGCGCAGTGAACGATTGTTTAATGATGATTATCAGACCATCCCATCAATGGACAGATTTTATCATTTCATGACGAAAATTTAAAAAGTTTCACTTGTTTGGACAGTATTTACAATATGATTGTTTGCACCGCTTCAGTGTAACAATAAGTAGACTATAATATTGGCTCTTTTATACAGCAAAATCTCTTGGTGTATGGCCACCTTAAAGGAGAACTAAACCCCCTTGCTAAAAACCCGTACCTTCCATAGTCCCCCCTTTCTGCTCCCCCCTTGCACAGGTGTTGGCACAAGTAAATGCCCCAAGCTGGTAATTACCCCTTGTTGCAGAGTCAGCAGAGCTCATGGGCACAATCTTCTGGCGCTTCAGTAATCTTCGGGTCTTCATTTGGCGCTTCAGCAATTTCTGTCACTTTTGGTGCATGCGCAGTTGTAACGAACCAGAAAACTGCTCCAACTGTGCATGTCCGAAATGTAAAGAATCCAGAGGCACGCAGATCTGCAGCAAGCAAGGTGTACCTTGCATGTTTATTTGCAGAAGTAAACGGTACGCCTTGCTTGCTACAAATCTGTGTGCCTCTAGATTCTTTACATTTCGGACTGACTTTGGGGTTGCCCGACCTCTACCACTGTGCACCAGATATTATTTGATTATTTTCTACAAGGGTGTGCAAGCGCCTGATTTCTATTAGACACCAACTGTGCATGTGCCAATATGGACGCTTTCTTGCTGAAGGTTACCGAATTGCTGAGCTCCGATGCACTGACTATGCAACAAGGGGTAATTACTTGTGTTAACACCTGTGCGGGGGGAGCAGGGAGGGGGGCTATGGAGAGTAGGGTTTTTATTAGCAAGGGGGTTTAGTTCTACTTTAAGACTTGTAACCTTGATAGAAGAAAAACCCTCAGAGAAAATATACATTTTTCCTTATGTTTTTAGTTGATGACAATATAAAGGTTTGGTGGTGGTTAAGCATCCACTGCATAATTCAGATTTTTAGTAGTGGCAGCAAAAAACTTTTACACAAATGCTGCAATCTGCTCTTTTTGAAATATTAGTGGTTGGTTTCCTTATAATGTCTATAGATAAGATATTAGGCACTTTCCATGACCTGTATAAAAGCCGACCACAGAACTCCTTGCAATTTAGGTTGTGCTTAGGCTGATGGTATTTCTGCTGGCTGCTTTCTGTTGTTGGAGAAGCCCCCAGAAACGTCACTGTCCCTTTCTAATCACTTGAATGGGAAATGCACGACAGTAATGGAATTGACGCTTTATTGAGTGTTTATCTACTGGTAATTACCAATGCTTGGGTATGTTATATATGTAAAGCAGGCCATAGACGCAAAGATAGTCGTACAAATCCTCATATGATTTTCGAACAGTATGTGGATCGTTCTGACATTTTTCATGCCATGGTGATCGGTCATTTAGTTGATAAGACAGGTTAGAAGATTTCTGTTGGTATCAATGGGATCAACTGTTATCTGTCAATTAAATGGCCAGAATATTGTTGTCACGGTTGGCACCCAAACCAGAACAAATGGCAAGCACCCTGTTCTCGGCTCGTGCTTCACCAGTAGTGTGACCGCCTTTGGCTTCGGGAGGAGCCCTCAGCTACTCCGATGCCACCTGGACTTAAACGAGAGGTACAGGGCAGGAGTTCTGGCTAGCAAAGCGCACGACTGTAGTCAGAGTCTGGAAAGGCCGAAGGTCACGGTACAGACGGGTAGTCAGGTTCGTGGTCAGACAGGCCGGATCGAGGCAGGCAGATAGCAACGGAACGTCAGGCAGGCAAAGGGTCAAAACCGGGTAATCAATCAGACAAGGCAGAATCGGTAGTCAAATACAGGCACAAGTCAGGATACAGAATTATCGGAGTAGTCAAAGCAGCCAGGCAGGGTCAAACACAGGTATTAAATAGATTAGAAGCTTTACAGCAAACGTACAAGGCACCAGGAACACAACCTATAATGGGCAGCGCATAGCAGAGCAAAAATCCCTTTATTACTTTTGAATTTGGCGCCATTGCACGCTGACGCCATCACGTTAGCGCGCCTGCGCCTTTAAATATACGCGGAAGTGCGTCCCTGCCGTCCCCCCACTAGACCACCAGGGTAAGTTCCTTACAATTGTCTGATTTGTTCTTTTTACTACTTTATTTAATCTGAATGGTTAGTGGTAGCTCGAGAGATTGCACCACATGATTGTTCATCTGACATAAGGCTATATTTGTACATCTATGGCCAGCTTTTGGCACACCTCTGTGACACCAGTGTTAGGAAAAAAAATCAACACAGTTCTTTCATCTCTTTATTAGAGGGGAATTTATTCATTCCCGAGTTGTTGGATGGTATAATTAACTACAAGACCTTTCTGAACAAACACAAGAGCTGTATTAGACAGGACAATAAAAGCTCTGCCTCCTGAACTCCACGGCTCTCTTTGTCCTTTCTCGTTTCACTCATTAAATCTGCTGCGGAGCTGCTGGGCATCTGCCAAATACCATTCCCACTTGAAAATCTGATGTGCCCCAGGAGTGCACGACTGCAGATGCAAACAAAATACAAGTTAGTAGTACAGAGCTTAGCTGTGATATATGAACAAGGATGCAGTTTAGGTTTACATTAAGAATTATGGGTGCAAAATAAATTGATACTAATCATCATATTTAGTATTAAAAATGTCAGTGAGAGCAAGATGCATAAAAATGTCATTGAGAGGTGTGTTCTAGTGTAGATTTGTATCTTGCTGATAATCCCAATAGAATGTATATATGTATGGGACCTATTATTCAGAATGCTTGGCACCTGGGGCATTCCAGATAATGGGTCTTTCTGTAATTTGGATCTTCACACCTTAAGACTACTAGAAACATCATGTAAACATTAAATAAACCCAATAGACTGGTTATGCTTCGAATAAGGATCAATTATGTCTTAGTTTGGATCATGTATGGTCAACTTTCCTGCGCTACTACTGACAAGTGATGTTTGATGGGACTGCGAGGAAGTGAACACTTAGAAACCTCCCCATGCATGGCACCCAATAAAAACTCAGAATCTGACTTGGGGGTGAAGGTTGGTCAAAGCTTTATTAGAAAGTTTTTTGTCCAGTGATGCTTGCCTACTTGTAAACAAGTATTTATATACTGAAAACCATTTATCCATAAACACTTAAAGGGATCCTGTCATGGGAAAAAAAAATTTTTTCAAAATGCATCAGTTAATAGTGCTGCTCCAGAAGAATTCTGCACTGAAATCCATTTCTCAAAAGAGTAAACAGATTTTTTTTTTAGATTTCATTTTTGAAATCTGACATGGGGCTAGACATATTGTCAATTTCCCAGCTGCCCCAAGTCATGTGACTTGTGCTCTGATAAACTTCAATCACTCTTTACTGCTGTACTGCAAGTTGGAGTGATATCGCCCCTCCCTTACCCCCATCCAGCAGCCTAACAAGAACAATGCAAAGGTAACTAGATAACAGCTCCCTAAGGCTGGGGACAGACACGGAGATTCGGGGAGATTCTGTCGCCTGGCGTTTAATAGCAGGCGACAATCTCCCCGAACTTCCTTCTCCCTGTACATCACTAGTCGAAATGACAAAGCGCCAGCGCTGTGCACACGCGGCACAGCGATTTCCGGAATCGCCCGAAGTTTCCTCACGAAGTAACTTCGGGCGATTCCGGAAATCGCTGTGCCGCGTGTGCACAGTGCTGGCGCTTTGTCATTTCAACTAGTGACGGACAGGGAGAAGGACGTTCGGGGAGATTGTCGCCTGCTATTAAACGCCAGGCGACAGAATCTCCCCGAATCTCCCTGTCTGTCCCCAGCCTAACACAAGATAACAGCTGCCTGGTAGATCTAAGAACAGCACTCAATAGTAAAACCCATGTCCCACTGCGTACTATTCAGTTACATTGAGAAGGACAAACAACAGCCTGCCAGAAAGCAGTTCCCTCCTAAAGTGCTGGCACAAGTCACATGACCAGGGGCAGCTGGGAAATTGACAAAATGGCGAGCCCCATCTCGGATTTCAAAACTGAATATAAAAAGATCTGTTTGCTCTTTTGAGAAATGGATTTTGGTGCAGAAGTCTACTAGAGCAGCACTATTAACTGATGTGTTTAAAAAAAAAACATGTTTTCCCATGACAGTTTCCCTTTAAGACAAAACCAATGCTAGCCATTGCAAGAGCAATGGGCATGTGAGAACTATACTTTTTCCATATATTAAGGCAAGGATCAAAAATTCCACAACACGGAGTTTGTGTAAGCCTAAACTGAACTCCAACCTCCATCCAACAGGAAAAGTTCTCATTCCACCCCATCCAGTATCCTGGAGAGAAAAATGTCCAGCCTAATTTCATCAGATGAACACCATCTGGTCTCATCATCCTCAAATTGTCTCCCTTGAGTTGTTTTTGCCTAATAGCCACCGAGCCCTTGGCATGGGCAATACACGAAACCCTGAGGTTTATCAATCTCCTTGGCTGTTCAATTGCGGACATGTCCCTTAAGCTGTTCTACACCACCCTAGGTTTCAGACCAGACTACAATTAGATGGTAAGAGGTCCAAGTAAAATTTTAGTTTTAGATATTAGTTTAGCTGTTCTAGCTCAATCTGTAGTTATGCAGTAGGGGAGCTTACTCCATTTATGGCAGAATCAAAAGTATCAAAGTTTTGGGGGGTACACCCTCCCTTTGTCTGTGTGTGAGGAAACAGGTGTGCAGTGGACCTATTACATTTACTAACATAATGTAAGTCATTGTCACCTGCATGAGTTACTAATACCAGTGGACCATTGTAGTTCCTTCTGAAGTGAACAACCCCAGGGCCATCACAAGCCAGGATCCCATTCCGATGCACCTGCACCCCTTTGACGCCAAGGCTAAGACCTCCAGGGTGAATCTCCACATGCACCTGGACCGGTTTATATTAGAGTGGCCCACCAGTAAGACGAGAGTCATGCATTCTATATTCAACCAGATTAGTTGTCTAACAATTGGAACTCCATCTCCCAAGCTGTTTCAACTGTGTTTCACCCATGCCCCCTAGGCTGGCTTCGGTAGCCGCATCTATCCTGAAAGAATGGGTACCATTGAACCGGAAACAGGTCAGGGGAGAAACATTCTCATGAATCAGGAACTGGTCCCCTGGTGAAAGGAAGGAACTTCCTAAGCTGATGAAATGATGCATTTTTGATTGCTAACATTGTGACCCATGAGCCTTTGCTGTAAATTATAGTCTTCGATTTTTATAATGCCAAAAACGGAGAAAATTAAGATCTAAAACCATGTCCTCAGCCCATAAACCCCTCTGTTTGGTTTTGCTAGCAGGGACCAGTTCTCTAATTCTAACACCGAAAAATGTTAAGATAAAAGCAGAGGGAAATTGGGTGGCTTTATAATGTGTGTTTGCAACCTTATGTATGTTGATCGGTTGTAGCAAGAAGAGGAGGGACGCCGATATCAGTGTACTCTTATTAATAACCCCCTTTATCCAAGCTTTTAATGCTTGGAGTATAGCAAAATGCTTTGTGGCATCCTTCAGGTCCAACAACTTCATTGAAAAGGCTATTCCTGACATGCTTTTGTGCCACCACCACAGATTTGCTTTTTTTCTTAAGATCAAGGAGTTAGTTGATCATAATCTGTAACCTCACACCATCATCACCCAGGTTACCACTTCTTACCAAAAGTCACCCATTCCCCATAAGCATTACTAACGTCCTGACCATAATCCTAAATTGCTCTCCACTATGTAGAATAAGAAAGTTGGGCAAGTTGAACCCTCCAAATCCTCTCCAGGAACCAGCTGCCACAACGTTTGCCAGAGAGTTCTCAACAGCATTGTTTTTACCTGGAACATGTTGAGCCCCGAAACATCTTGGCACCAAATGGTGGAGCAAGAGGAGTGCTATAAGGGAAGTAGAGATGAGTTTATTAATGTAAAACTGATCTTTCATATCAGAAGCAGATAGTATGGTTAGTCATGGGCTGCTCTTCAGAGTTCAGAGTTCAGTGGTCACCACAATGGGGAACAATTCAAGCAGTGTGAGGTTTTTGCAGAGACCTAGCTGGGCCAACTGCCTGCACACCACTTTGTGCTATATATGGGCCCATAGTCATACCTCCCAACATTTTGGAAATAAAAATAGAATTAACATGTTAATTTTACAAAATTTGGCAGGTTATGAAAGTTTGAACACATTTCTATGTTTTTTTTTTCAGTTATTAGTTTTGCTTATGAAGGAAATTTAGAAACGTATCTTTTTCTGACTCTTCAGTGCAGGAGACATTTCAGTAACAATCTGGGAATCTGCGAAAAATGGGACAGTTGGGAGGTACGCTGAATGATTAATCTGTGTACAGAGCCAGCTTGTCATTTGACACCTCCTTCTCCCACATGCAAGTTTGACCATAGTAAGGGCAGAGATGCTAAGATTCGGCGAGATTTCGTATAACGGCGCCAAATCTCCTCTTCTTCTGTTCCCTCCTGACTAGAATCTAAATCGAAATGAGGATGCTTTGGGCGACTTTGGAAAACAAAGAGCAACGAGTGCTTTTCAGTCAAATTAGTCGCCCCAATAAGAAGAGGCAATTTTTCACTGGGTCACTAAATCTTTGAGTGTCTCTGCCCTAAGACTGGAGTGCCATAACATTAATTCATCTCTCATCTGCTTTGTTATGTGAATAAAAGGGTGTGGTTTCTTAATCCCTTTCACCCAATTAACCAAATAGTTCTGTAAACTTGTCTTGAGTTAAGCGTGCGTCCCCGTAGTCCCAAAGCTCCTTGCTAGGCGCTGCGCTGCTTATGAGATTAGCTTTACTACCTTGTAAATTATTGGCTTGTAAAATTAGTCCAATCACCACGGGGCACATTTATGAAGGGTCGAAGTGAATATTCAAATAAAATGCAAATTTTTAAAATTTTAATTTCAAAGTAATTTTGGGCTACTTTGACTATCGAATGGGCCAAAATTTGATTCGAATTGAAAAATTTTGAAGTACTGTTTCATTACAATCCTTTGAAATCGACACTTCGCCAACTTTAAAGCTGCCATTTTAGCCTTTGGGGGACCTCCTAGAACCTTAAGTCCTAGGAATTAGAAGGATTTTGCAGAAAATTTAATTAAACGATGCATTTGAACAATTTCAATTTGATCTAAAATGGACCTGTTTGATCCATTTTCAATCGAAAATGGCCTTTAAAATAAATTTGATGGTTGAATTTGAAGTTTTTTAACTTCGAAATTTGACCATTAGTTAATCTGCCCCCACATGTACCATTAAGCCTCAGCCATGTGCCACATTTCAATTAATAAAGTTATAAAACAATATCCATGTGGGTTTATATGGAAGGGGGAGCCATAGGGCTATGCTAGATCCCCAGAGATGATATTTAGCCGCTGCAATCAGTTGAATATCCGGTGCAGGAAATGCAGGCCAGACATGAGAACTATGCCTTTTGGCCAGCTCCATGGTAGCCACTCCAGGAAGAATATTTACCTCCTGTTATCATATATCTATTTATCTCCAACAAAGTTATTCCCATTGTTTCAAGTCCCTGGGCCTACTAAAGAGCATTACTGTATTTCTAAAATGTTTTACCAGAAAGAGATGCGCCACATTAAGATTTATTTTTGTCATCAAAACATTTTGGTTATGCATAATATATGATGCGTAATTTGTGCATTTTGGTTGTCAATTTAGCTTTATACAAGTGCAAGTAGCCATTATGAAGTCGTTTTTGGTGGGACAGGATTTTATGGGGGTTATTTATCAAAGGTCGAATTTCAATTTATGTGTTTTTTTTTTTTTTAGTCTTATAAATTTGAATGTACTCACAGCTAGAATGTGAGGTTATTTCTGAAAAAAAAAAAAAAAATTTAACCTTAATAAGTCTGCCCATAATTGTTAGCCCACTGTGCCAGGCCTTGGGGTACAATCAGGCCTGCCATCAGGGGGGGGGACTAGTGTCCCGGGCCTGAAGGGGGGCCCGGCAGTGCTGTACTTTAGAAAGAGCCGGGCCCCCCTTGACAGCCCTGAAGACGCGTCACAGGAGCGGTGTTACAATGGCGATTAGCCAGTTCTAACGTTGCTCTAGCGTTCGTGCAAGTAGGCGCGTCCGTCTGACTAGAGAGGAGGGAGCTGAGAGACTTATTGACCTGCGCGGTCAGGTCCTTTAGGCTTGAGAGCAGGAAGTGTAAAGAGCAACGTGAGATAGAGACCTTGCATGCAGTGCTCATGCCTTTGTTGCTCTGCAGCAGAGTTTACATCATTGCCAGAATGACCCCCTGAGTGGAGTGTGGCGCCATGCATGTGAGTCCCCACAGCCTATGTGCATGTGTAGAGCTATGCTGATGTACTGGGTGCACTTTATATTCTGAGCTGAGAGTAATAATGATGGCATGTTAGTGCGTAGTGCCATATGAGAGGCTTTTCGGCCATCAGAGGTTTTCGAGAGAAGACGTTTGCCCCAAGCTTCCAGCTTCACAGGGGTTCATTTCTTACAATTATTTTCAAAAACAGGAGCTTGCCAGTAAATCTAATACAGTTGTGTTAGTAGTTGGCAGTCCTGTTGATAACTGCAATACCCACAATGCTCAATACAGTTTATTGTGAATATTTTAATAGAAATCTACCATTAGAGAATTTCTAAAAATAGTTGAGTATGTAGAATTTGACCGGGCGACTAATCTCCCCAAACTGCCTTCCTGCAGGCAAGAATGTAAATCGCCATTGGGATGGCACTCAGAGCACTTGGTTTTCTGAAGTCACCCGAAGTTTCCTTGTGAGGCAACTTCGGAAAACTAAGCACTCCGAGTACCATCCTGCCGGCGATTTTCATTTTAGCCTGCAGGAAGGCAGTTCGGGGAGATTAGTCACCCTGAAGAAGAGGAAATTTGTCAACTGTGACTAATCTCCCCCAATTTTTTTTTAACTTATGAGGGGGGGCCCTGACCATCAATAGCTTTTTATAACGTGTGTGTGGGGGGGTTACTTTTTCAACGCTGATGTCTGTGTGGTCCACTATGATGTGGAGTGGGCGTGATCAGGGGTGGGGCTTGGGTGCCAGGGTGGGCGGGGCCAAGGGGGCCCTGAAAATTTTGTTGTATGGGGCCCCGTGATTTCTAATGGCGGCCCTGGGTACAATAGGAGACGGAGCGCCAGAACTGATTTGGTGTGTCCCTGTCTGGACCGTAGAGAAACAGTCTAACTGCCTTTCATTGTTTCCCAATGTGAAGCACGGCTAGAGCATGTAGAGAGCCCCGGAGGAGCTCTTACAGCATGGAGGTGGGACTAGGGTTGCCACC
>CM044441.1:26301622-26359722 GCA_024363595.1 Xenopus borealis
AAAAAAAAAAAAAAAGTGTCCAGTTTTTAAGGATTTGGTTAAAATTATTTCCCTGGTAGTACAAGTGAAGCATAACCAAAGATAAGGGCCATAAAAGGAAACATGATGAAATAAAATATTGTCACTTTAGGGATAACTGGGAAAGTCCACAGATTCCACTGGTAGTCTATCTGCTCCTACTGTATGTAAACAGAGACTTGTGCCAAGTTTCTACCAAAGAGTTTCCTCAGGGATGGTAAAATGCACAAAATGTGGTTATCGGTATCCTATCACACTTCCTTTTTTCTGACAGTAAAAATATTTCTCAGATTTGTAGCTTACAAAGCAGAATTTTGTAAAAAGCAGCAATCTTCTTTACAGCACGTCCAACTCAAACATGTTTATATATCTCTACTTTACAGCCACATCAATATGGAAATAAAAGCCTCTGGGTAGGAACTGTGGCTTTGGGAAAACCGGAGTAATGGTGCCTATAGTAGCAAGGGGGATAATAATCTCTGGGAAAGGTAGTGTGGCTGTGGGATAGCAGGTATAGTAGGGAGAGCTGGTGCCTATATTCGCAGTGAGAGAAGTCTCTGGGAAGGGATGGTGGTTGTGGGATAGTAGGTAAAGTAGGGAGAGCTGAAACTTATAGTAGCAGTGGGGATAATAGGAAGGGAGTATCACTGTGGGATAGTAGGTATAGAGATGGTGTCTATAGTAACAGTGGGATAATAGTCTCTGGGAAGGGAGTGTGACTGTGGGATAGCAGGTATAGTAGGGAGAGATGGTGCCTATAGTAACAGTGGGATAATAGTCTCTGGGAAGAGACTGTGGCCGTTGGATAGCAGGTATAGTAGGGAGAGATGGTGCCTATAGTAACAGTGGGATAATAGTCTCTGGGAAGGGACAGTGGATCTAGGATAGCAGGTATAGTAGGGAGAGATTGTGCCTATAGTAACAGTGGGGATAGTAGTCTCTGGGAAGGGACTGTGGCTGTGGGATAGCAGGTATAGTAGGGAGAGATGGTGTCTATAGTAACAGTGGGATAATAGTCTCTGGGAAGGGACTGTGATTGTGGGATAGCAGGTATAGTAGGGAGGGACGGTGGGGATAATAAGGGAAGGGACTGTGGCTGTAGTAAAATTTACCTAAAACATTTTCCTTGCCATTTCATGCCAAGGCATTTCCCTGGCCCCAGTGTGTGGTTTTATAATTCTAAAATATGTGAAAATAAGACCATTCCTTTCTCTTTTCTTATGCTCTTATTCTCTAAACTCAAACAAAGTTAATTCTTTAGGGATTGTCAACCAAAACCAAATTTTTTTGCCTAATAAAATAAAACATACTTCTAAGCAACTTTGTAATTTACATAAATTAAAAATGTTCGATGGTTTTAAGTTATTTGTACGTGTATTGCTATTGAAAGCTGCTGGCTCAGAATGTTGATACAATGTAAGACAATGCATCTGATTAACAGACCGGTCTTTGCTGGGGAACTAAGCCCTTTGCAACATTGTTTAAAACGTAACAATCAATAACTAAGCAAATGGCTGCTTTCAATAGCGACTGTTTTTGCATATATCCTTAAAAACACATTTTTATTTTTTTTTAAATATATATTGGAAAGTTGCTTAGAATTATGGTTTCCTTTATTAGGCACATACCATTACACCCAGTACCGCAGATTGGCTGCTTATTGAAACTGGTAAGTGGATTATTCTTTTTTTAACTGCATCCCTTTCAGTTGTACTGGGTGCAAGTTTCTATTAGTTCAGTCCAAATGATGCTTGTTTGTTTCATTAATGAATCCTCCCGCTGGGAAAAATTTATTAATGGTTTGTGAAATGGTGGATTCCTCTGACAAGAACCCTGTCTGTGCTCTCGTTATCAATACACTCTCTTCATTCCTAACAAAGTATTTGTTTCTTACATTTAATTGATATATGCTGTTGTTATAGATTTCATGTTCTCCCAGTGGATTGTTCTGGCTGATTCTAGCTGCAGAATTCTGCCCACAGAACATATATCGGCATGCCCTTGGGCTTCCTTTTGCTGTGCTGCCCAATTCAGTCCTGCCAATATAACTTTGTATCCAAATATTTTATATCAATAAGCACAGTTCCATTACAATATATTTTACCAATGATTATGGGCTTCTCTAGCATTGCATACTATGCATGTTGTCCATACACAAATCCCACAACCAGCTACCTTCTATTTGCTTCCCTACAAGTATCCTTGGCCATGCTCCTCTAGCTCCTGTAATGTTATATGTGTTTTTTCCTGAATGAATGTAGACCCTCAGATCCTTAGAATAAAACTTTGGCAAGGCTGTGTAAGTGATTTGGGTTACTGTTAGGTGACCAAGATTGTGGCCTTGTGTGCAGGGTTTTTTTGCAGACCAACAAGATCCTTATGCCTGTGTCTTTCTCTTGCTTCTTGAACACCATTCTTGAACACCATTTAATAAAATCCCATTTTTACTTTCTTTAATGAAAAAGAAATCTCCAATATACTTTAATTAAAAAAATGTGTACAATTTTTACAAGAAACCGGACTGTATGCAGAACTCCAGCAGCTTGTAGTCGGCGACTGTGTAGAGATTTGTATTGGATTTTATTTTTGCCTTTATATCCACTTTACCGTTTCCAACTCCAGCTGCAGGGACAAAGATCATGGAGCCAGAGTTAAACAGATACACTGGGATTCTATTTAGAGGATTATTTTGCTGCAGCCACTGGTTCTGCAGAGTTGGAGAACGTTTGTATTAAACAATACAAAAACTATAAAAACCACATTAGATTACATGACAACACAGGACCCAGTGCAGTCTGTATATTCTGATTATTAATCAGTCTTGCTGTATCGGCTTCTGGCAGATATTTGACTTTACTGTTTTGATAATTGATGACGACCCCTAAGAAGCCCAGATCACATGGAGCATGTGCATGTCTTGGTCTTGCAAAGATGTATAACAAAGTTACAAGATGACAGCCCCCTGTGGCCAACTTTGAAAGCATAAATAATTTGTTTGATTAGGCTTATGGTGCAGTAATTTCATGTTTATGTTTAGTATACAAAATACAGCAATTCTAGCCTGATTCTATTTTACTTTCCTTGTCCTTTAAAGTTGCTTGTTCCATCTAATCTTTTGGCTTGACCATTACAGGTTATTGCATGAATTTCATTATTGCATGAATTTCAGGATACAATGCTGCTTTTGCTGGGAAAACAGACTTACTATTGTTTGATTGCTTACTGAAGAAGATGCATTGATCAATCTCAGGCTTGTACTTCCATCCTCTGGAATTATAACCTTATACTTGCAAGGACAGAGGGAAAGTTTATCCTTCACAGGTATGGGGCCAGTTATCCAGAATGCTCTCCACCTGGGGCCCAGACAATGGATCTTTCCATAATTTGGACCTTCATACCTTGTCAGTTAGAAAAACATGTAAACATTAAAGTGGACCTGTCACCCAGACACAAAAATCTGTATAGTAAAAGTCCTTTTCAAATTAAACATGAAATCCAATTTCTATTTTTTATTAAAGCATTCATAGCTGTTGTAAGCTCATTTAAAAATCTCAGCTGTCAATTAAATATTGTCTGCCCCTCCTCTATGCCCGTGGCAGACAATTACTTTCACTTTCCATTCAGCACTTCCTAGATTTCACTGCTCTCCACACTTTCCCCCATTCTCTACTGTTTAATTGTGTATCCAGGACATGGGGATGGACATTGGTTCCCCCATTCTGGTGCACAAACGAGTTTGAGATGATACAAGGCTTGTCTTAATAACAAAATGGCTCCTGCCTGCTTGTTATAATTTTGAATTCTCAGACTGAAGTAAACAAGAATCAAATCATTTATATAGTGTAAATTAAAGTTCATTTTGCTTGACTAATGTGATAAAATAGGATTTTGAATATTTCTTTTGGGTGATGGGTCCCCTTTAAATAAACCCAATAGGCTGTTTTTTTTTTCTTTCAATAAAGATTAATCATATCTTAGTTGATATCAAGTGCAAGGTACTGTTTTATTACAACAGATAAAAAACTTTTTAAGAATTTGAATTATTTGGATAAAATAGAGTCTATGGGAAATTGCCTTTCTGTAATTCTGAACTTTCTGGATTACGGGTCTCTTTATAACTGATACCACACCTGTACTTTAGTCACGGGACTGGGATTGCGATTGTATTAAGGTTAGAACTACATGGACGATTTTGGCGAGATGCATACAGCCGACAGTCTTTTTTTTGTTGGATGCACGCTGCAACATTCCTACAACTTACTTTATCTTTGGCGCATCCGACTTGGTGCCAGCATTTCGTTGTGACGGATTGCGCGGGAATTCCCCATGTAGTTCTACCCTTCAACAGAGAGAGAATTACTTGATGCGGAATTCCCTGACTAACCCCATTTGGAAAGAGTAATGTTCCTTTAATTTAACATTCTCTAACTTTTTTTCAGGCAGCCCAGCATAGCAGTAACATGATCTGAAACCCTTAGCACTGCTTGTTTGATGAAACATTAATGTTTTATGCAATATGCTGATAGTTTATCATAAATAGTGATTAACAAAGTCCATTACCTGAGTGCATTATGTAGCTGATAAAAGTGATTTGGCTAAAGATAGAGCAGCTTCTGCTTACCTGCAGTTTATGCACAGAAGAGAGATGCTCCTTTATCCCTTTTACAGACGGAAACAGCATCTGAAAATGTACCATTCTTGGCAAACACGGTGCCTGGAGATATTGCAACTAGTTACCGTCAAGCTACAGAATATTTGCTTCTAATGTACTGTATTTATATAATGAGATTTTAGAATGACGTCAAATACTCATGGCTATGGTTTGCTTTCGTTTCTTTCTTTCTTTGTAGGCTACATCAAAGGAACAGTAAGTCGACACAGCAAGATTCAGGGAGATTTGTCACCTGGCAGCGTTGGGGCGACTAATCTCCCTGAAATGCTTGCCCGTATCTCCCGCCCGCTGAAATGTAAAGTCGCATGCTCCTATTCACACACGGCACTGCATTTTCCTAAGTCGCTCGAAATAGGCAATTTTCAGCTACTTAGGAAAATGCAGCGGCGCATGTGAATAGGCACAGGTGGCTTTACATTTCAGCGGGAGGGAGACACAGGCAAGCAATTCAGGGAGATTATTCACCCCAAAGAAGCGGCGATTAGTCGCCAGGCGACAAATTTCCCTGAATCTTGCCGTGTGGACTAGCCCTAACACCGGAGAATTAAAGTGGTTTAATGGATATCATGCACTGTTGCCCTCCACTGGTAAAACTATAAAACTATAGTTAATATAAACAAGCTATGGTGTAGACATGGGGGCAGCCATTCAAGCACAGGATACACAGTAGATAAGAGATAAGTTCTGAAGAATCCATTGTATACCATCATATTTATGTTATCTGCTGTGCGTCCTGTGCCCTTTTTTAGCTTTGAATGGCTGCCCCCATGGCTACACAGCAGCTTGATTATATAAACTATTGTAGAGTTTCCGAAGCAAACACACCAGTTGTACCAATGCAGGCCAACTGTACATACATTTTTTTCAATTTCTTTATAACACTTATTTTTGGTGTTTCTGTTCCTTTATTAAATGCTCTTTTTCATGATGTGTTTCCCATTGGCTCTAATTGGCTATGCAAGGTCTGAAGTTGTGTATACCAGTGATTTTCAACCTTGTGCCTCCAGCTGTTAAGGAACTACAAGTCCCACAATGCAATGAAGGAGTCTGACAGCCACAGTCAGGCAAATGCATTGTGGGACTTGTAGTTTCTTAACAGCTGGAGGCACAAGGTTGAAAATCACTGGTGTATACTATTGGGGTCGGATCCAGTGTTCTGGTGGTGTGAAATAGAACACACACACATTGATGAATTTGCCATTTATTTTACACTGCTCTGTATGCCATTTTCTGGCGTAATTGTTTTAGACTGCATGATAAATAGGCCCCTCGATCTTTAGTTACAGAGCCCCCTCCCCCATGGGTCCGTTTGAAAGTGCACTTTGTACTTCCTCTTCCCTTTTCCAGTTCAACCAGTGCACTTTCAGCCTCCTGCTGTTCCTTCCTGTTCCCTTCCCATTCCTCTTCAAAACAAACTTATATGTACTCATCATTTAAACTCTGCTGCAGTTTTTGTAGGGTTCTATAAGCCTCTCACAGCCAGATCCATTGTTCAAGTCAACATGCAATAGAATTAAATCAAAATATTTTATTGGAAGTCATACAGAACAAACAGTGTAATGTTTTCAGGGGCTCCTGCGTCTGTCCCTCAGGGGCAGATTCCTCCCAATAAAGCCCAGTTCTGGTCTAAAGCCTTCTTTATTTTTACTCTGCTTCCTTGTACAGTAGCACATTCTTCTCCTTAAAGGGATTCCGTCATGATTTTTATGTTGTAGTTTTTATTGTAGTTTTTATTTCTAAATTACTGTACACTGTTTACAATACAAATAGTTCACACTATCATGTAAAATGTCATTTCTGAACCAACAAGGGTATTTTTTTTAAATTTATAATATTGGCATGTAGGCAGCCATCTCATCTCATGTTATTTTGCCTGGTCAAGTGATTTCAGAAAGAGCCAGCACTTTAGGGTGGAACTTCTTTCTGGCAGGCTGTTGTTTTTCAGTGTAACTGAATGTGTCTCAGTGGGACTTGGCTTTTTACTTTTGAGTGCTGTTCTTATATCTACCAGGGAGCTGTTATCTTGCTTTAGGGAGCTGCTATCTGGTTACCTTCCCAGTTAGGCTGCTAGGGAGGGAAGGGGGGTAATATAACTCCAACTTGCAGTGCAGTAGTAAAGAGTGACTGAAGTTTATCAGAGCACAAGTCACATGACTGGGGGCAGCAGGGAAATTGACAAAATGTCTATCCCCATGTCAGATTTCAAAATCAAATATAAAAAAAACAGTTAACTACAGAATGCAAAGTGTCCTCCGACAGCTGTAAATGTACAAATGGCCTAGTTACAGTACAGTACAGTCATGTTTCTCAGTGGACCAGAAAAAATCCAGGAAAATTTAAAATCAGGGAGATGTATAATGCGTAATATAGGTGGAACCACAAAACAACAATGTAAAATGAGGAAAAGCTTAAAATCTGGGGATGCAAAAAAGAGGCATTCAATTGTACTGTATTGTACATTCAGGACATTCCCAGTCTTTTTGAATCTAGGCTGTCCACGTGCCTCTCGGTAAATAAATGGGATGAAATAGGAATATTAGATGACCCTTCTAATCTCCCTATCCATAAGAGATGGGACAGCTGTGGAGCGCTGCTTTCGGAACATGCACACATGTTACATGCACAGGCTTTTTGACGTGCCTACATGCTAGAGTTAGTAGGTCAGGAAATTCCAGAATTCCCAGTGGCTCCGAGGATTCAGACTGAGCTGTCATGCTTTTGTAGGCAACACATATTTATATATACAGTATCCTGAGTGGATGACAGTCATGTCATTACAGGAATCCATCAACTGGCATTCTGTTTGTTCTTATTAAATTGAACAGATTAGTATGTATAAAATGCTTCTAACAGAAACCTCTTCTGGTTGACTTCTGTATTTGCTGCCACATTTTGTAGCCCTTTTTTTGTTCTTGTACTTGCTTTTAAAACTTGGCAACAAAGGCCGGTATCTATTGGGTAGGTTTGAGAACCCTGTCGGTGACAATCCGTTTGGGGTGTTGATGCGGTCTGCTCCTCTCAGCCCTTTAGTGAACTGTGATTTTTGGCCCAACTCATTTGGCCTATCACTTGGTAACTTGCCAACTGAATTCATATTCATGAACTGCCCCCAAATGTCCTAACCGAATTCTCAAAATATAATGGTTTATATATGTGGATGTAAATGCACTTTTGTTTCCAGGCATTGCTGGACCCTTAGATTTATGGACATCTGTCTGAAATTATCTAAAATGCTCCAGATGGATGGAATCAGTTTTAGGAACGTTATTTTTATTCTTAGCCAATTTCATTCCAGCTTATTTAGCCTACTTATTCCTACCAGCATGTTAAATATTCCTTGAACATAAGGTAAGGGGGATCTACTGTTTACCAGCATTTGGAAACATTCGAAAGGGTTCTATAAGATAGCACTGCTATAGTTTAAAAATCTATATTGGGAATTTCACCATAAAATGAACTTTTCTATGTTGTAAACTTCTTTTTGAAAGAGGAAATGTTCTTATCATGTATTTAATTAAGGGCTAGTTTTGCACAAGAAAGCCTAAAGCTGGCCATAGACGTAACAATTACAATCTTTCTCGGAAAGGATCTTTCCAAGAAAGATCGTTTGTTTCAACACACACGTGTAGAGCTGAATCGTCCGATATACAAGTAGAAACAATAGAATTCTACCTGTATCTGACAATTCAGCACTAACAATGGCCGATGTTAAAGGAACAGTAACACCAAAAAATGAAAGTGTTTTAAAGTAAAGAAAATATCATGAAGTGTTGCCCTGCACTGTTAAAACTGATGGAGAATTGAAGTCCAAGGAATTTGTGTCCCACCCGTTATAGAAACCAAAGTGCCAGAATTTATCACTTCACAAGGTAAGGGAAATGTTGGATTATGCAATGAACCTAAGGGCTGGGGCAGACGGGGAGATTCTGTCGGGCGATTCCGGAAATCGCTGCGCTGCGTATGTATCAGCGCTGGTGCTTTTTCATTTAAACAAGTGGCGGACAGGGAGAAGGCAGTTCGGGGAGATTGTCGCCTGTGTTTAATCGCCAGGCGACAGAATCTCCCCGAATCTCCCGGTCTGCCCCAGCCCTTAGGCTGAGCACAAAGGCAGACTGTCATGGTCGATTTTGAATCTGTGTAAAAAAAAAAAAATATTCTGAGTGTTTATGCACATTTTTTATGAATTAAGTAATTTATTCTGAATATGCTTACTTTGGCATGGCAAGAAGAGGTGCAGAAAAGTATATTTCTGTGCTGCTGCTTGCACAACTTTACTCTACACAACTGGTCACCTGTTTTTAATACACAGTCTTATTTTCTCACCCAAGGGAGGGAAATACCATCATTTATAACATTTTATAAACAAATTTATGAATGTGGCTATTCTTTTATTGATCTCCATATAATGGAAAATCAGTCTCCAAACATGTTAATTGACAACATTTGCAAAACAGCTGAGTATTTCTGTTCACATGTGAAATACAAGGGGGTGGAGAAGGAAAACCAGCTGGCTTTTTGTGTGGATCTAGCTACACCCCTACCACAACACTGCCATTGTGACATCAGCTTTCGACACAAGTATAGCATTTGTGAAACAGCACTTATTACATTTGGATAATGGTAAGACACTACTCAGAATGGGCATTGAAGGTGGTCATACATTTATGATTTGCTTATTTGGCAAGGTGTAAAATACTGTTATAAATGTACTAAAATAATTTTCCCCATTCTCTCCACGTGTACCGTGACCCTTGCAGAACTAGTTTATCAACCGGTGAGATGTTTGCTGTTCAGTAGGACTTTAGGCTAGTGATGTATAGACCCTGTTTAACAGGCTAATGCTGGCCATAGACGTAACAATTATGATCTTTCTCGGAAAAGATCCTTCCAAGAAAGATTGTTCCTTTCAACACACACGTATAGAGCTGAATCGTCGGATATACAGGTAGAAACAATAGAATTCTACCTGTATCTGACGAGTCAGCTCTAACAATGGCCGATGTTAAGGGTTCCTTCAAAGGCATCCATCAAAATTTTCCACCCAGCCTGATCAACCAGCCGACTGATATCTAAATCTTATATCTAAATCTAACAATTTTGGAGTTGCTTTCTACACCTAGGCAATTTTCTCTCTATTCATAATGGTAGTGTTTTCATGAATGTGTAGATAAAACCTGGCTATTGGAAAGGGGGTGGGGTGTAGACTAAACATGGCTGCTGGATGCCCTAGTTTTTGTAGGCCAATCATCTGCACACCAAGATATCGTTTTAATACAATAAGAAATTCCTCAGTGATATTATTTAATAAGCAATTTTGCTTGAACAGACACCAGCAGGGTTAGTGATAAAGGGTGATCGTTTACATAAAGCATTAGCATAATTGACAGTAACTAGTCTAACAAGATTCCTATTATGTCCTCTGTTTATCTGAACCTTTTAATAAAATCTGGCAGATGGGATAGGAAAAATTTTTTTCAATCATAATGTGATTTCCAAGATGATCTTTGTGTTCTTTTGTCTCTGGGGGTCAATGTCACTTCAAGAAGAGGGAGGGGGTTTTTATTTCAACATTTGCAATCTGGCAATTGCACCATCCTTGAGAAATGATGGCTAAAATAAAAACACACCAATATGCACAGATAAAAAATGCACATTCATTTATTTGATATTAATAGCACATTTACTGCAGTACTGAATGGGGTTCAGATCTAGGTGTAGCCTTTCAAGATGCCCATTTTTGTTTGCAATAACATATTAATATTATATGGTCCATAAACCTTGGACAAATTTTATAATTGGCTAACAATATAGAAACAGTTGACCAACAATGCCATTTAACCTTGAAATGGATCCATATTAAAGTAACATGAGAAAATAAGATCCTTATTTTGCCTTTGTGTTTGGGTTCTGAGGTACAGCACTCCTCCAAGAGTCTTCATAGACTTCACAGTCTTAAATTTTCTAACAGAAAATAGTTGCTACTTTCTTCTTTCTGTGTGTGCAAGGAAGGCACCATCACTTACCATTGTTACCTTATTGGGGTTTATTTAATGTTTAAATGATTTTTAGTAGACTAAAGGTATGGAAATACAAAATTACGTAATCCATTCTCAGAGCATTTTGCATGACTTGTCCCATATTGCACATTTTTATAGCTTAGTCTACATTTTGAATATTTTATTATATTTATATGTGTGAGTAGCAACGTTGCTTGCCACAGCAGAGGCATTCTCTATAGACTTCAGTTTAATGAGTTTCTAGTGGTTAAGTATAACCATTTTAATTGCATTGAAAACCCTTACCTTACATGCTACAGCTCTTCATCAGTACCCTCCCACTTTTCTCAGTTAGCGTTTAGCTTTCCATAGTGAGTTGTCTGCCCTTTTTCATCCTCTCTTGGTAGTCACTACACCTCCATCTTTCTACCTACATGCTCTCCTTGACTGTTCTCCCTGGTTAGACAACTCTAGGGCATCCACTAACCCTAGGACTACAGAGATGGAAAGAGGTTAGGACTAGGGATAAGGCAAGGAGTGCTGAGTAGCCATGGAGGAAAGCTGACAACTAGTAGAGGAAGGGAATGGAGGGAAATTGATTGCCCATGGAGGACGGAGGAGGCTGATGACTAAAAGAGACTTGAGGGGGAATTGTGAACCAGTGGAGTACGTGATTAATGTGCAGAAGGGGTGAAGACTTGAGAGAATGAAATGTATATAGCACAACACCTGCACTCGCCTGTGGAAAGGAGTTGCTCTGACAGAATAATGTCTCTATCTAATGATAGATTTCTAATTTATTCTCAAGGCATGTTATTATAATGCCCTGAAAATTACTGCAAAGTAAAAATAGGTATGAAAAATTATGGGCTATCTAGAAAGTTAAATGGAGAAAAGAAAATAGTCACTAGTTTTTTCTTCCTTTCCTTCAGCATCAGCATTGTTTCTTATCTTTTCTCATTGTTGCTCTAACTTATCTAGCGTACCGGAGGTATCCTACTAACAATCCAAACATGTGAGTTCATGATCCCATGGTTTAAAATAGAAATTATCATGGGAGTTTTTCAGTCTGACAACTGGGAAATTGACAATGTTCACAAGTTGGCAGGAGATGAGTCAATAGGGTCAGTTATGGCTACGTCTACAACTATGAGGCATTGCTGTGGTCTTGTCTCTGGACTTAATTTTGCCCTTGGGCCCAAGGTATTAAATTATGCATCTGACACAGTACCAGGTCCTGCATTTTTATTCAGATTCTTATTTTAGTGCTGGTTGGGCAAACCTAAACTAGAAATCAAAACAAAAATTGAACCAAAGTCTTCATCCCCAAGCAGAGACATGGCAAATATTTATATATACACGGATCAAATACATCTCTTGGTTGTGCTTTTTTGCTTATTAATGATGTATATTTTATGCTGCTTTCCTTTGGTTTTGCGTGCTGGAGTATAGGCAAACCGCATGTTTCCAAGAAAGATTGGGCTTTGTCCAAAACTTACTGCATGTGGGTGTAAGTTGCACCCATCCAAAGTTTTCAAGCAGGCTTTTGGTCTTGGTATTTTGTTCCTGTATATATGTCTTTTCTGTGCCTTGAGAAACGATAATTATTTAAATGTTTGTTCCCATCGAGACGATTCAATGAGGAAGAGAGGAGGCTACTGCATGTATTAGGGCAGAAATCTGCCTCCATGTGGCCCTAGCCAATTTGGCAGTCATTTAGACCAATTTGGCAGCTTATCTGCCCGTGTATGGGGGGTTCTGACAGGTCTTCCCGATCGATATCATGTCCAGGTTTTATTTTCTCTCGACCTACCCCATAGCCCTCATCGTAATCTGATTGGCCATAGGCCGAACGTTTGGATTACCCCCAATAAATCCCTGCAGTTAGTGGCATATCGGGGAAAGATCCGCTCGTTTGGCAACGAGTGGATCTTTGCGTCTGTTGCCAGATTAAAGGGGTGGTTAACCTTCAAGTTAACTTTTAGTATATTGTAGAAGGGCCAATTCTAAGAAACTTTTCAATTGGTCTTCATTATTTATTTTTCATAGTTTTTTAACGATTTGCAATTTTCTTCTATTTCTTTGCAGCTTTAAAATGGGGGTCACTGACACCATCTAAAAACAAATGCTCTGTAAGGCTGCAAATGTATTGTTATTGCCACTTTTTATTACTTATCATTCAATTCCGTCCATCTCCTATTCATATTCCAGTCTCTTATTCAAATCAATGCAGGGTTGCTAGGGTAATTTGTACCCTAGAAACCAAATTACTGACACTTCAAACTAGAGAGCTGCTGAATAACAAGCTAAATAACTCAAAAACTACAAACAATAAAAAATGAAAACCAAATGCAAATTGTCTCAGAATATCACTCTCTACATTATACTAAAAGTTAACTCAAAGGTGAACAACTCCTTTAAATATTGAATTGCAACAATCTAGTCACAGTATTTGGTTACTCGCACTTTCTTAGTGCAGCTTCTAGAAAGAGCCATGAAGTGGAAATCATTACTGTTCCTCTGCAAACTTTTCTTATAAATTGAAAAAGGCAGAATGGAGCATAACAATGGAAATGTATTGCTGTGCAGCTGAGATTTCTAGCCTGTCGGTGTGCTTGAGGAAAGGAGTAGGAAATCTGCCTTTAAATCTTAAGACATCTGTTCTCCATTAACACTGTGAGTATTGCTATATTCCCTTATTTAAAGAGTATTTACAGAACAACCTTTCTGTTGTTGGAAGTAACTAGTGTCCAAATTGTGGTGATTGGGTATGGAATAAATTATCTTGAATGATTGGACCTGCAGTTTTCTGCATAAGGAAACTTAGGGTGCCAAGACGTTTCAACATGAAAAAAAAATACAATAGACTTGTGCTATCTACGTGGCTTTATGCTTGCTTAAAAAACACTAGTTACAAGGGGTTTACATTATACTTCAGGGAAAAAGCTTATCTGTTATTAATAAATAATTGGTTATTTAAAGGGAACCTCTCCCCTAAAATGGTTTTTACATATTAAGATATTTAATTCTGAGAAACTTTTTAATACACTTAAAAATTTTTTTAAATCTGTTAATTTACAAGGGACGTCGACACAAAAATAAGATTTTGCTTAATGATAGAAATATCAATTTCTAAGTATCTTTCCTAATACATTATTTACAATTTTCCAGTGGTTTTAAAGTTATTTATAAATGGATTTGCAGTTGAAAGCAACATCTGTCTGTCTGACCTTTTCTATTCTCTGCCCTTTTTATCAAACAATATAACAAGTGGTTAACAGACCTATCTTTGCAGGATGACTTTTTGCATTTTATTGTTAATGCATTTGCTGCAATATTGCAAGCTAGAATGCTATATTTATTCTGTAGAATGCTTTACCATACCTGAGTTAAAATCTCTAGAAGCTCTCTGTTTAGGATAGCAGCTGCAGTATTAGCTTAGTGTGACATCACTTCCTGCCAACAGAAAATGGAGGGGGTTGGGAAGAGAAGCAAACTGAGCATGCTCACGCCTGGTGCAAGAAGGTTTAAGCTGAAGGCAGGAAGTCTGATACAGAAGCCCATGTGTACACAATAGAAGGAAAGAAATGCACTATATATATATATATTTAGGTGGAACTTTCTGATGAGGCTTACATAGTTTTAACCTTTCTTTCTCCTTTAAAATGTCAGAGCAAGCAGTAGAGAAAGGCATGCGAAAATCAGGCGTAAGATTTCTTATCCGAAAACTTGATAACCAGAAGGATTCAAACAATAGGAGTCCTCTCCCATAGAATCAGTTTGCTCACCTTTAAATTAACTTTTAGTATGATGTAGAGAGTAATATTCTGAGGCAATTGGTTTTCATTTTTTATTTGTGGCTTTGAAGTTATTTAGCTTTTTATTTGGCAGCTCTCCAGTCTGGCATTATAGCATTGTGGTTGCTCTGGTAGCAGCCATGCATTGATTTGAGTAAGAGACTGGAGCATGAAAAGGAGAGTTATATTAATCACTGCATTTAAACCACTGAAAATGTATATACTGAAAAGCTACCTTGCATTATTTCTTTCATCATGCAAAAGGACATCCCCTTTAAATGATACTGTATGACACATGGAATTCTGTAATAATGTGCTTCCTCTGCATGACAGAAATTTCAAGTGAAGAAAATAAATTGGTGGTTGCTAACCATACTTTTTACTGTGGTGCAAGGGCTAGCTATTAATTCAACTAAGTAAAGTCAAGGGAAAACAACGGTGCAAATTAAATTAAAAAAGGGGGGATGAATATGCTGTTTAGGGTCAGATTATAAATGGGGCAATAGAAGCTGCAACATCCTAAATAAGCCTAGACTAGAACTTTGATGTTCTAGGCAGAGCCAACATGGCATATTATTCATAATATGAGTCTGAACAGAATGACCATTGTGTGGTTGGATGGTAAGCTGGTTTGTTGAAATCATTTTTTCTGAGGGCTATACAATGCCAGATGCTCAGAAACGGAGGTCAAATGTGAGCCATATATGGCCACCTCTAGCCTGTCCATGAATTAGAAATAATTCTGTGTGGATTGACTGCTAGCTCTTCTACTGGGACAAGGAAAACTGTTGTCATGGGTGCTAACAGTGGTATTTGTAACATTCCCCAATAAACGTGCCTTTAGATTGCACAAAATTGCTAAGTGATCTGTCTTCTTCAAAAACACGGAAAACAGGAACCATAATAATAGTAGCCAAACAGTCCTAATTATAATGTTGCCCAAGAATTTCTCCTTTCTATACTGCAATCCTCTCTATTGTTTGACAGTCCTCTCTATTGATAGTTTGTAATGGTCACGCAAACGTAAAAGGTATTCTGCAGTGGCGTAACTACTTGCTGGTGGGCCCTGGTGCAGGATAGGCACCCGGGCCCCCCTATTGGGCTCTCCCCCCTATGAATTGCATGAATTGAATTCCTAGCCTCTCTGGCAGGCCCCCGAGCAGGCCCTGGTGCAATTGCAGCCCCTGCTCCCCTGGTAGTTATGCCACTGGTATTCTGCTGATGAATGATTTATAATGTGTCATCAAGACAGTGTGGGTGACTTTAAAGGGGTAGTTCATTTTAAAATATACTTTTAATATGATGGAATTTTTTTTAGCAGCTCTCTATTTGGTATTTGAGCAGCTATCTGGTTGAGGTGGTAGAGGGCTTGCATTGAAATAAAAATAGAACAATAGCTTCACAGAGCAATAGTTTTGGCTGCTGGGGTCAGTGACCCCAATTTGAAAGCTAGGCAGAGGAGAAAAGCAAATAATTCAAATGTTATAAGAAATAAATAATAAAAACCAATTGCAAAAGGTTGTTCTATAACTACTATACTATAATGCAAACTACCCATTTAAAAAGTTTATTTATTTGTATATATTGTCTATAATAATGATAAGCTTATAACTATTTGGGAGTAGTGATCATCTTGGTGGTGGGCAATGCTCTGTTGTTTTGCCGCTGTAAAGCCTTGCCTGGCTGCAGTGTTGCAAAATGATTTTGCTTTGTGCATTGCTGCCTATATGCATCAGTAATTTAGCAGATTAAGATCTGCCTTTCAGTCTCCTCCTTCTGGGTGCCATTACATTTATTCCTCCCACATTATATGCATCTATGACACAGGAAAACTTCCGGGTTGCCACATTGCACAGGTTCATTAGCGCACAGTGATTAGAGAAGTTGAGGCCAGATTCACCCAGAGAGGGTTAATATTGAGAAGACTTTGGAATAAAGCTATGCTTTATTGTGGCTTTAGTTGTCCTTTTATGTGACACCCAAAGCATATATAGGGCATACAATGAGCATACCACATGAGCTGTTAAATAGGTTTGTTCATGCAGCTTTCTGGATCTTTTTAGTAACCCAAGCATGACGCTTGTAAATTCCAGAGCTAGCTTATTGCCATGCAGCAATTGGCTGCTAGTTTGATTAGTAGCCATTGAACACACTGGGGGGAGACAATGGTAATCATTATTTCTAATTTAATAATGGGTTAATTGTTTCAGACGGGTCTGTAATCATTTTTCAGTAATAACATCAGCAGTTTGTTTATTCTGACCATTGCATTTTTCCAAAAAAAGAGGATATTACTTTTATCATTTCAACATTATTGTTTTGGTCCTGCAGAATTAATAAAGTTGTTATGGCTACACTGTATGACTGTACTGAGTATGCTCACTATCGGATATCTAAATCCTTCTAACAGGGGGGACAAAAGCATGTCGTTCCTGACTGTACACAGTGACACGGCTGTCATTTAGCTTGCTATGCCTTTCCCTGGCTACTTGTAAAATATGCAAAGTGCATTAAATGGGAATGCCATCTGGGAGCCACTCCAGAGACAGCTGCTGGCTGCTTTTCCAGTCTCTCCAGGCATTTCCTACAACAATCCCTGACTCTGCGTGTGGCCGCAAAAAGCACTTATTCCAACACTGCCAAGGCCATTTTTGGGTTTTCCTCCCCAGACAGTTCTTATAAAGGTGGCCACAGATGCAACGATAATATCGTACGAAACATTTTTGGTGTGGATATGGTGGGAAATGAGCCAACCGATATCAGCAGAAAATGTTGATTGGGTGCCTTTGAAGGCACCTGAACATCGGCCATTGTTAGGGCTGAATTGTCACATACAGGTAGAAATCTGTTGTTTCTACCTGTACATCTATTCAGCTCTACACGTGTGTATTGAAACTAACAATCTTTCCTGGAAAGATCGTAATTGTAATGTCTGTGGCCACCTTAAAGCTGCCTGAACGCCTGAAAAAAACATTCTTCTTAAAAAGAGATCACTGCCTCATTTTACTGATCAACTAAAGGCTGACCATGTTCCGCAGAAAATGTAAGTCCCTCCAAAAATAATAATGTGCCCATAAAGTTTAAAAATTAGGACATACTAGACCTAACATGTTTCATGCCTGTAAGGGCACTTACTCATGAGCCTATGAGTAAGTTCCCTTACAGGCACGAAACGTGTTGGGTCTAGTATGTCCTAAAAAATATTTTTTAACTTTATGGGTACATTATTATTTTTGGAGGGACTCACATTTTCTGTGCAACATTGCGTGAAATTTGCACCTTGGGACTGTGGTGACCTGTAAGTATATCCTCCTGTGTTTTCTTCATTAGTTTGTCTTTTTTTGACAGTATTTACTTAATCACATGTTTAGGTAGTACCAGTTGTAATTGTGGTTTTAAGCACCACTAATCTTTTTTGTATATCATTCTAGTCAACTCAAAGGCTAAACCTAAATAATAATTGCTGATAATTTTCATATATAGTTGAATCCAGTAGGTCAGTGATCCCGTCTAGTGTTATGTGTCCAACTTGTTGTCCTACAAACATTTTGATGTTTTTCCCAATGGCTTCAATGAAGATCCTCATATATAGTTCCTGGCATGAAGGCAAGTCTTGGAGGCATAGGTTTACTGCCAAACCCAGGCTGCTTCAACAGGGGGATAAGAAATAACTAATTTCTCCCCAAGAATTTATTCATTGGAAAGTGTTTCAATGGTACAAAAGGTTGGGACCTTTGCTCTTTCTGAATACAGAATTTGGAGGAGAATCCTTTGCTGCAATAAAATAAGGAACCACATGGTTTAACAGTTGTTATTTTAAACCAGATTGGCTTATCATTGTTCCCTGAATTATTCCTAGGCCTGTAATGGAGAATATAGTTGGCTAGTCCAGACAAGTTGGCAGCTTATTGGCCTGTGAATGGAGACCTCAGGAGGTCCTACCCAATAGATATCAGAATGAATATCAGGCAGGTATAGATTGGACATATTGTGAGAACTTCATTGGGACATTGATGCAGTCTATCTCTGATTTGTAGGTTGCCATAATGATCTAATTGAATATTTTTATTTGGCCCACCATGTTCGTTATGGACTTGGAAGGAATTTTGGGTATGTGGAGTCACCAAAAATGTACTGACTCAGACTTCTAATGACTTTAAATACAAGCATTGAAAATGGTCAAATTGAATTTAAGAACAATGAATATTTCAATTACCGCACACCTCCTTCCACTGATCTGCGTGGTGGTGCTGGTCCTCCGCTGACCTAGCCAGGTCTCCTTAACTGCTTTGTAGAAAGAAAAACGGTCCGCACACACCAATATTGCAGTCGGGGATAGTGCCCCTTTCTTTTAATGACACCAGTTGTCAACGTTTCGGGGGGAACACAGCCTCCCTTCTTCAGGACCAGGTCCTGAAGAAGGGAGGCTGTGTTCCCCCCGAAACGTTGACAACTGGTGGCATTAAAAGAAAGGGGCACTATCCCCGACTGCAATATTGGTGTGTGCGGACCGTTTTTCTTTCTACAAAGCAAATTGAATTTAAGAGCTTCTGTGAAGGAGGATATGGCGGAAGCAATTCTGTTTTTAAGAACAGTCCTTTAGTTAATTTTGAATTGTATTTAGCAGCTATTCTACAGCTATATGCCAGGTTCAATTGATATACAAGTTGTTTTAGGTTTTACATTTATGTAGTCAAACTTTGATTTTTGTTTAGAATTACCAAAAGACATGGTTTATATTTTTGAGCTTTGGCAGTGATAAAATACCTTGTTGTACCTATGTTATGTACTTAACTTCAACCAACAAGGAAAATACATTAGTATATTAAAGAAACCGTAGCACACCTCTGTTTTTATTGTAACACCAAAAACTGTGTAACAAAGTAATTAAAATATGTAGTGTTACTCTGCACTGGTAAAAGCTGTGTGTTTGCTTCAGAAAGACTACTATAGTTTATATAAGCAAGCTGCTGTGTAGCCATGGGGGGCAGCCATTCAAGCTGGAAAAAGGGAGAAATGGCACAGGTTACATAGCACAAGACAGATATGCCCTGTCCGATACAATTGTGCTTTATCCCTTATCTGCTATGTAACTTGTGCCTTTTTTCCACTTATCAAGTGCCCCCTTGGCTGCACAGCAGCTTATTTAAATGAACTATAGTGGTCTTTCTGAAGCAAATACACAATAGTACATTTTATTTTAATTACTTTGTTACACATCGGTTTTTGGTGTTACTGTTCGTTTAAAAACAGAGAAGTCAGATATACCATAAACTGAGGAGTCGGAGTAGAAGGATATATGTACCCACTCCCCACCTTGGTTTTCAAATTGGGGAAAATGTCTCCTTTGGTGACCTTGCCAAACAAGCTGCCTATTGTCTACTTATTTGATGGCTGGAAAATCACATTTTGCTGTGGGGTATAGGCCTCCTCCAATGGGTCTGCAGGGGGTTTCCCCATGTAATCCAGAACTTTTGGATGGGCAGATCAGCCAATTAAGCCCAACACTTTGGTAGCAAAATCAGGAGCAAATTTACTTATTCATGGACCTCGCTAGACAACCGTTTCTTTTAAGTATGGCCACCCTAAAGTATAAGTTCTAATAATGAGTTGGTTAGTTATCTTTAACCAAAGACTGAATAGAACTTTCTTTCTTGTCTTCACAGAGGTTACTTTGAAAGTGCAAGTGAGTGATGTTAGTACTCACCAGCCCATCGCTGATGCGGTTATAGAGATATTCGCCAATCAGGTTTCTGCTGCCTCTGGAACTACAGGAGCTGATGGAACAGCATTAGTCAAGCTTCAGTATAAATTGGGCAGCCAGCTTATTGTAACAGCCACCAAACAAGCCTATGTGCCAAATTCTGCACCTTGGAGACCTCTGAGATTGCCTGGTAAGCACTGCGTGTATTTTTTTTTTTTTAATAATGACAGAAAGTAGACATTCAGTTGAGCATTCATCTAGGCAAAAATTAAACCTGATTCATTTACAGCTGTTTTTTACAAAATATATTCCATTTCAAACATCAAAGATGGGGATGTTCTAGCAGTGCCTATAGAAAAAGTCTGCTCATTTACAAAAATAAGGCAGACACCTTAGCATTGGTGTAAGCACTCAAATTTTAATACAGGTACTTTAGAACAGGATCCACCAGACATCTATGCTTCAGCCACAGTTGTGTCCAATCAACAATTTTGAGTCTGTTCTTTACTGAAGAAAAGTAACAACCAATCTGCATATTCTGCACACATATACACAATTATCCAATAATTACACTGGTACTGTTAAGAAAAAAGGAAGACAATGAAATTATTTATCTTAACCCTTGCCTTTAAAATAGAACATCTTACATTAAAGGACAATGAATGGTTAATTCATAATGGGAACCAAATTTAGACACTCCCTAGTGAGTCTAATCGGTAAAGGGATACTGTCACAGGAAAATATTTTTTCAAAATGCATGAGTTAATAGTGCTGCTCCAGCAGAATTCTGCATTGAAATCCATGTCTCAAATGAGCACACAGGTTTTTATATATTTCATTTTGAAATCTGACATGGGGCTAGACATTTTGTCAATTTCCCAGCTGCCCCAAGTCATGTGACTTGTGCTCTGATAAACTTCAATCACTTTTTACTGCTGTACTGCAAGTTGTAGTGATATCACCCCCTCCCTTTTCTCCCCCAGCAGCCTAACAACAGAACAATGGGAAAGTAACGAGATAACAGCTCCCTAACACAAGATAACAGCTGCCTAGTAGATCTAAGAACAGCACTCAATAGTAAAAACCCATGTCCCACTGCGTTCTGTTTAGTTATATTGAGAAGGAAAAACAACAGCCTGCCAGAAAGCAGTTCCCTCCTAAAGTGCTAGCACAAGTCACATGACCAGGGCAGCTGGGAAATTGACAATGTCCAGCCCCATGTCAGATTTCAAAAATGAATATAAAGAAATCTGTTTGTTCTTTTGAGAAATGGATTTCAGTGCAGAAGTCTACTGGAGCAGCACTATTAACTGATGCATTAAAAAAAACAAAAAAACAAAACATGTTTTCCCATGACAGTATCCCTTTAACCTTGGACCTTTTCTCTAACAAATGTACTGGTCAAGGTTATGTTTTAGCTGAACATTACGCCACCATCTTTGTTTGTATTTCCAGCATTTCCTTCCCTTCCTGATTTTGCCAACTTAATGTGGACTTGTGCTATAGGAGTGCTGCCCTAGAGTGCAAAGTTTGCAATTATATTCACTGCGAGGTACCAAACAATTAGCACCACCCAGAGAATTAAAACAGTTGATAAAACACTCAACCAAAGTTGATGCCAAGTTCCAGAAATCCCCGTGCAATTTTTGAAGCAGTCTGCTATGTGGAACACTATTAACAAATAGTTAACAAATACAAATGGTACATTAACTAGTCCAACTTGGCTTTTTGGGTTTAAAGGTCACCTGTCACAACTACACATTGTTTCCCCCCACTGGAGGTACGGCTCACAGAGCTCACACTCTGAATTAGGGAGGGAACGATCGTGTTTTTCTGAGAAAAGCTTCCTAATCTGACATGAACTTCTGGTAAGAGCCGTACACAAATCTTAATTACCCGCAACCCATCACGCTTACTGGTACATCAAGCCATTTCACATAACCTACTATCCACCATTGATAAACCCGCAAGTTTACACGTGGGTCAGATGGGTTTGGCCCAACTTCTGCAAATGATTGCCAGGTTATGGGCGAGTAGGGTTAAGATTGGGAGGGGTCGGGTCAGGGTCCACATTTTTCAATGATGTAGTAACTGAGATTACAATGCTTTGCTCTGCAGAAACCCACATGATGGCTTCCTGGCCTAATTTTAGACCTAATGTTGCTATTCTAAAAAATAAGAGACATGTGAAAAACACTGCATCATTTAATGTAAAGAAAAGCCTATGTTGTTTGTTATTCTGTTGTTAAAGTGAAAAAAATAACCCTCCCTCATTACGTTCTCAGTTTATCTGATGTTGGTGTCTGCTGAGTAGATGTCAGCAGCGGGAGATTCGGGGAAGGTTCCTATGGGAGAATTATTTCCACATTATTACTAAACGGAGCACGTGGTCAGACCCTTTAAGGGTTCCTCTGATGTTAATTGTTTTATTTATAAATATGTGGATTGAATTCCCTGCTTGCCGCAGGGGCACAATGCTTATTTCACAGGCAGCTGTCTTTGATTTAATTGATTTCGATCTAGTGGTTTCAGATCAGTTGAATTTAATCTGTATATGAACTGGGGAATTATAGGGATTAGCAGCCTGCAGCCTTCCAGTTTTTGTTCAGGCATGAGGGCAAATGGGCCACACTCAAAATTTGTTCAATGTGGGTCCTTCATCCCTCAAGGTGTGATGCATTAATTGTCTTGAAATCTGTTTTTGTTTGCCCTAGTCAATTTCCAGACCAGAGCCAGGCTAAGAGCTACTAACCCTCAGTGCAAGTACTCTTACCACAGTCCACTCCCACTCGCCACCCCCCTTGCTTGACTGGTGGCCACCCACTCACCCCTCATGCCGTGGTCCACTCCAGCTTGACCTTTTCAGGAATTTAGAAGACGTTGAGGCTTTTCGTGATTGAAGTCTATAATGCAGTAAATTGCATCCTCCAGTCACTCCCTAGCTGTCGTGGAAAGTGAATAAAATATGGCTGACCGGCTGTGGGTTGCCTCGATTCTGAGTGACCAACCTGTCCTTAAAGAGACTATTATGCAGTATATTTTACTTCAGTTTAGATCAGGCAGACAATAGTTTTTAGCATAGCTTTATTATATTTCTTTGTGAAGACATTGAGCACACTTGGGAAGAGGGACTTGGGGTCCAGCCTAAAGGCCAATTAAGTTGAGATTAAAAGGAATACTTGTTTGTTCTTCTAGGTCAGTGATCCTCAGCCAGTGACTCATGAGTACCACATTGCTCACCAAACCCTTGGCTGACAAACAGAGCTTCCTATTGGCTGACAATCCACATAGGGTCTACCAAGGGGCCAATCACAGCACTTATTTTGCAACACCCAGGGACATATTTTATGCTTGCCTGTTTCACTGCTCCCCTACTCTTTGTTTACATCTGAATGTTCCTCACAGGAAAAAAAGGTTGGGGACTTCCATTCTAGGTGATTCTTAAAGCTTCATCTTGAAGGACAATTTGGCTGAGATTTTGAAACAATACTGATTTATGTGTTATTAGGGGGCCCTGACCAAATGTTGAACCTTTGTGCATCAGTCTTGGCACTTGCTATTTGCTAACTGGGAGTGGTAAACTAGGCATTTTGTCCGTCACAGTTTTCCACATGTGCAATGCAACGTAGGCTGCAATTAAATCATTGTGAACTGCAACACTGCAAATAATAAAAAAGTTAGTTGATTTTTGGCTACAAAAAAGTTTCCGTTGTGAGGCTGCCATTGTGACTCAGCCCAGAAGTACTGGCTCATTCTGCAGCCCCGGGTGTGTATAATATATTTACATCTGTTTTTTTGCACATTGTAATACAGATGTTTGCTCCTTGATGTGACTGATCAAAATCTTTTCCTTTTTTTTCCTTGCAGTTTTTTCCTCGCTAAGCCTTGGTTTATTGCCAGAGCGTTCTGCCACACTTATGGTATATGATGACATTGTGCAGATAGTCTCAGGATTTCAAGGTTTGTGTATTTTGTCTTCCATTTACTGTTTTTTTACCAATAGTTTGTGGAATGCTATAATATACAGTAATTGTTAAACCTTATTTTTGGTATACAGACTAGTATGTTGCAGCAGTATGCGTCAGATTTTGCTTTAAATAGAAGGAAAGCCTAAAAATGAATATAGATAAAAATGCCATATTTTCTATATTGCACTTATTACACCAGCCTATAGTTTCAGTTTGTCAATAGCAGCAATGATCCAGGACTGCAAACTTGTCACAGGGGGTCACCATCTTGGAAAGTGTCTGTGACACTCACATGCTCAGTGGGCTCTGAGAAGCTGTTGAGAAGCTAAGCTTAGGGTTTGTCACTAATTATCCAGCAGAAAATGTCGGTCTGTAATATAAGCTGATGCTACAGGGCTGATTATTAAATTATTATGCTATAGTGCTGCCCTGTAATAATCTCTGTATTAACTACTAATCAGCCTTATATTGTGACATTTCACTTTTGGGTGATTTGTCACAGATTTCCCACATATGACTATTCTCACTATAACAGAATGGGAGAAGATATCTTGACTTCATGTGGACTTAAAGAGCAAGTCAACTGTAAGATATAAATGCTGCCTAATAATAGAAAACCTAATTCTAGGCATCTTTCCAATATCCATTAAACATTTGCAGTGCTTTTAAAGGACAAGGAAAGGCAAAGAAATGAAATCCCATTTTTACTTTTTTTAATGAAAAAGAAATCTATCTCCAATAAAATGTGTACCGATTTTTATAAGAAACCTTACTGTATTCAGTGATATTCTCCAATCATTTGCTGCTGTGGATTCCCTTTAAGACGGCAATATTGAAATATTGCCCATTGGCCAGCGATTCCCTCTTCCTGCAGTCCAGTTTGATTAGACATATAATCTCCATGTGTTTTGTAGGTGTAAGTATAAGGAAGTTGCAGGATGTCTCTATTTGTTATTTATTGTTTAGATCAGGGGTGTCCAAACTGCGTTCCCAGGGCCAAATGCGGCCCAGGATGGATATGAATGCGGCCCAGCTTGAAACGTTCAGTTCTCGAGAAAACTTCATGTTGCAAAGGATATAGGAGGAGGGGGATTCTGCCCATTGCCCAGATAGTAGTAATAATATAATAATTAGTCTATTTAATGTCCTGTTGTCCCATCGTCCAGTCTATAGCTCAATCTGGTTATCCAACTGGTATAGTTTTTTGTGTATTTTCTTTACTTTTAAAAATCAAAAGTGTTTGTGTATTTCATGTGTGGCCCCCAGACCCTTCCAATGTGGCCCTCGAAGCCAAAAGTTTGTACACCCCTTGTTTAGATCTTTTTGTTTGTGTCATTAGCTGAATGAAGGGACACTAAGCCATGTGAATGGCCTTATCCTACAACATTTGGCCCACAGGTTTGAGCTATCGGGAAACCCACCTTCAAGCCCTTTTGTTTGGTTCTCTTATCTTTTTCTAAGATGCTCAGTGCTGAAAATCCTTTACATGTAAATCACTGTACACTAAAATCTGCCATGTGGGGCTTTTATAGGGCTTATGTATGTATTTATTTTAGGACTGTTACCCCCTTAACGATTGTTCAGGAGACATTCAATTCCCACTGAGCAGCATGACCATTCTTATTAATTAGTTTAGTGATGGTTAATAATTAATAAGCTTAGAGCTTTTGTATTTAAATTGCAAGTCCGCTGACTTTGAAGGACCTCCTTCACACGTATATTATTCACTGGAATCGGCATACCAGTCTAGCCAGATTTCCCTGAACTGTAGAAATGAGAGAGTCCACGTTAGGTCTGTGAGCTTGGTAAATTATGGAACATCTACTCAGAGAAGAACAAACTAGCAATAATGTTTAGATAATTTACAATATTGTTACATCCAAGTTTGCTACTTTGTTTTTAAAGTATTGTATACTAAGGGAGGAAGCAAATACATTTTTTTTCACTAAACTGAAGGTATGGAGACCCAAATTACAGAAAGACCATTTATCCTGAAACCCTCAGGTCCCAAGTATTCTGCATAAAAGGTTCCATACATGTGCCATTTACAATGAAAAAAATTAACTAAAAGACTTGATATTTGTGTTACTGAAAGATGTTTCAGGTGGACATTATTCAGGTAGCAATGTATTATTTATCTGTCTAAAGTAGGGGTCCCCAACTGCTGAGCCTAGCCACCTGAATTGGAAGCCGACCCCCTCTGTCCCCCCTCCCCAGTCCTTGCAAAAAATTTTGCCTTTACAACAGTCCCTGGGCCAAAAAAGGTTGGGGACCACTGGTCTATAGGTAAGCTGCAATTAAGGCAATGAGTACAAATTTATAGGGAAAGAACCTGTATAATCTGAGAAGTTTTCGGGAAGTCCGGTTCATAAGCAGTGTGCTTTGCAGTTTGCACAGTGAGCATATATATATATGCCTTGGGAAAGGTCCCGATTGGGACCGAAACGTCACGTCGGTTTACATATAATAATAATAATAATAATAATTCTTTTCAGACAAATCCCAGTGTTGCTGGTCTTTTTTTGAACCATATGGATTTCCTTACCTTGCACCTGGGAAGTTGGAGTGCTGTTCTCTGCTATGTGTATATATATATATAAAAATTTGTGTGTTCTGTGTTTGTGTATTCATACACACACACACACACTGGGTGCATTGCAGACTGCACAAGGGAGGGTCTACTGTCTTGGTGCACTCTGAATGTTTCCTTCTGCTGCATATATAAATATATATTTTTCTCATTTAGTTTGTTTTGATGTAGTCTCACTGTTTATATTATATTTTGCATGATACACTTTTCTGAATTAACAACCATTTGTTCCTCTGGAAAATGCAAAATGGGAGGTCTACAGTAATATTATACTAATATATATTTTGTATCAATTATTGGTTGTCTTTTTGCAGGATCAAGGTTACAGCCTCGAGTTCACTTTCAGAGAAGGGCATTGAACCTGCCAGGAAACGCCACTTATAAGGACCTTGCTGCTTTCCTTACAGCTGCTAGCACACCCTGGGAAATTGACAGTTTTCCGTATCTGCAAGGATCAGATGGCAACTCTACAGGTACTTCCTTTAAACACAATCTCTAGATAGGCTGGCAGGATTCATTTATGTTGGGGAGTGAATTTTTGGAAGAGGGTGATTAGCTTTCTCTTGGCCTTCTTGGCCTTTCTTTACAGATGGGAAACTGAGATGCATCAGGTGAAAGAGTACCATGACATGAAACAGATTCTTATGCCTAGCCTATATGATGTAAACAAATAAGATGATTTCTTAATGTGGCATGTGTGTATCTGAGAATCATGAGAAGCAAACAGATTTAACGTTTTAGGGGCAGATTTATCAAGGGTCGAAGTGAAAATTCAAATTTAAACATTCTAATTAAAAATATTTAAAGGGATCCTGTCATGGGAAAACTTTTTTTTTTTTTTTTTTAAACACATCAGTTAAAAGTGCTGCTTCAGTAGACTTCTGCATTGAAATCCATTTCTCAAAAGAACAAACAGATTTTTTTATATTCAGTTTTGAAATCTGACATGGGGCTAGACATTTTGTCAATTTCCCAGCTGCCCCGGTCATGTGACTTGTGCCAGCACTTTAGGAGGCTACTGCTTTCTGGCAGGCTGTTGTTTTTCCTTCTCAATGTAACTGAATGGAATGTTATCTTGTGTTAGGGAGCTGTTATCTGGTTACCTTCCCATTGTTCTGTTGTTAGGCTGCTGGGTGGGGGAAGGGAGGGGGTTATATCACTCCAACTTGCAGTACAGCAGTAAAGAGTGATTGAAGTTTATCAGAGTACAAGTCACATGACTTGGGGCAGCTGGGAAATTGACAATATGTGTAGCCCCATGTCAGATTTCAAGATGAAATATAAAAAAAATCTGTTTGCTCTTTTGAGAAATAGAGTTTAATGCAGCATTCTGCTGGAGCAGCACTATTAATGGATGCATTTTGGAAAAAAACATTTTTTCCAATGACAGTATCCCTAGGGTGTTGTTCATCTTCAAACAATTAGTTGTTTTCAGATTGATCACCAGGATTAACTGTCTATTTTCTATTTGTAACAGTTTTTATAGTATTGAAGTGTAAAGTGTAATTTTAAAAAGCAGCTCTGACTGTTCTAAACTGATACATTTAATGGATACATTTCTTATCTTTGTCCCTGCTGAGCAGAATCTCTGGGTTTCATTACAGGCAGCTATTAGAATTGATACAATAGTTGCTAATACTCCAGAGATGCTGCTGTGGAATGTATCAATTAAATGTTGCAAAATTGTATTAGTTTAGAGTCTGCACCTGAATTACTGAGCTGCCAGACTCACCAGACACCAACATTCAACTTTAAACTCAGATTTTGGAAAAACCGTAAAAGATAAATAATGGAAAGTAATTGAAAAAAGTCTTTATTTCTGGGGAACAATTTGAAAACAACTGAAATGAAAAAAGTGTTAGGAAGGTTAACAACCCCTTTAATAAATGGTTTTGCTTGCAAAAACTTGTGATCCAGAAAACCGCAGATCTGAAGTATTTTTTATCTTTATACTATACATACAATCTAAATTCATACATTTTTTAGGAATCCGAGAACGGCAAATTTCTATACAAGGCTGTATAAATGAAAGAGAGCTTTTTTTAGCAAAAGAAAACATTAGTAGCGGGAGAAAATATTTATTTGCTGCTTCGGAAAGAACAAGGGTTTTCCCATGGACTTGTTTTCCTTTTATAAGTTCACTGAATGTTTTTCACATGCTTTATTTATAATATTCAGATTCTCCTTCCCTCTCATCCAAGTCTCTGCCAAAATATAATATATATATATATATAAATATATATATATATATATATATATATATATATATATATATATATATATATATAAAATACATGCATTTAAACAGAACAGGATGTTGAGATCTGCAGTAGCCTAACTGCACTTTCTTCCCTTAAAGAGATACTGTCGTGGGAAAAACAATTTTTTCCCAAAATGCATCAGTTAATAGTGCTGCTCCAGGAGAATTATGCACTGAAATCAATTTCTCAAAAAAGCAAACTGTTTTTTTTTTTTATGTTTAATTTTGAAATCTGACATGGGGCTATACATATTGTCAGTTTCCCAACTGTCCCAAGTCATATGACTTGTGCTCTTATAAACTGGAAAGATTGGAAGGAGAAAGCAAACACAGGAAAGATTGACAAGTTGAGAATCTTTGAAATGAAGAATAAAAGCATGGAGTTACCAGTTGTGAGCTGAATGTTTTATTAATAATAATAAGGATGATCGGTAGTAATAGGTAATATTGTTCTGTGTGTATTCAAAATAATGTCTAATGATCTCTTTATAATGCACTAGGGTAACTTGACATTCGGTTTCTTGTTTGTAAAACTTTTACTTGAAAAAGTCTTGAATCTTCTTAATCTTGTGAAATCCATGAAACTACAGGTATGGGATCCATTATCCGGAAACCAGTTATCCAGAAAGCTCAGAATTATGAAAAGGCCATACCTTATACTTAATCCCAACTAAGAAATAATTAATCCTTATTGGACGCAAAAACAGCCTCTTGGGTTAATTTGATATTTACAATATCGATTGTCCATATAGGTGGCACTAAGAATTTCTGTTCAGGCAGATATTCATGATTGATATCTCTGTGTCACGGTCTAACAACTGCACGGGTTTGAATATTTTGTATTCAGGATTGTTTAAAGGAGAGATAACACTGACATGTTAGTTTTTAATCTGGCTATAAAAATAGAATAGAATAATTTAGTTTTTTCTTTTGCCTACCCACTAAAGTATTTAGAAACAACTGTGGGGTGGTGGGAAGATTAACTCTTTTACATGTATGGCAGGCTTTACAAGTTGTGGTATACAGTAAGGGTTGAATTGTCAAGGGATTTTAGCCCTCGAATTTGACTGGCGAATATTTGGCGAATAAATATTTGCCAAAATCGAATAAAATATTCACAGGAGCGTGTTTTCGACTACTCTACAGAATCGTACTATCGAACCATTCTACGAAAAGTTGCAGAAAAAACATTCGAATATTCGCCAAAATCGTACGATTGTACGCTTGAAATTCGGCAAAAGGCAATTCGGTAGGTTCAATCTGGCGAAGTAGGCAGTCGAATAAAAATTTAAAGGGCAAGTTCTTCTACTGGCGAATAGTCGAATGATCGAATATATATTTATCCGATCTATTCGATGCGACCGAATATTCTATATCGAAAATAATTATTTGCATATTCGAATAGTCGCACAATCAAATGGAAACTATTCGAATCTTCACACAAATTTTGTAAATCTGCCCCCAATTGTTAGTAATTGTCCCAATACCAGAGTACAGTGTTATGGATTTAGATGAGTTGTCCTCTGATTCAACAGGGCCATGGGGTAAGGTATAGGTTTGAACGTGGTGAAAAATATCTTGTTTAGCAAAGATAACTTTTTGTGATCAGCTGTTCTTGAATAATAATGTCCCTGTTATGCACTATGGGCAAGTTGAACTGATTGCCTCTGGAATTGCAGGGATCCAGAGCGGGAGTTGGAATTTGTTACTTGGATAGTTTGCAAGAGGAGCTGAGGCTAGCCAATAAGAGTAAGCCAGGATAAATGTAACATAGGTGCCTTTGGCAATTTCTGCTTGTAAATAAACAAGGAAATGGAGGTGGAATTATATTACTGCTGTGCAAGGTTTGGCAAATATTAGGAGCAAATATGCAATTGTTTGTTCTGAAACACACCCATTATATTAACCCTCAATCTGTCAAATCTTGGGTTTATTGTGCTGCATTCTTAAATACTTAAAAAAAAAGGTAGTGTGCCTCCTGACTTCTTTCACTGTATAGCAGAGCTCTCCAACTGGAAACACGTGGGCCAGATGAGGCCCTCCATAGGATTTGGTTTAGCCGCCAATAAGAATTAATCATATCTTAGTTGGGACCACGTACAAAATACTGTTTTATTATTACAGAGAAAAAGGAAATCATTTTTATAAATTAGAATTATTTGCTTATAACGGAGTCTATGGGAGATGGCCTTCCCATAATTCAGATCTTTCTGGGTAATGGGTTTACGGATAACAGATTCCATACCTGTACTACATAGCAGAGATTCTGTTGCCAGACAGAACCAGCAACACAATGTGTGTATTTTGTGTGTTTCCTTCTATTACATTTTTTTTTATTTTTCTCGGTTATCTATTGCTATAATATACACTAAATGTATGTGTGCTACAAATGCTGTAAACTGTGCATTCACAAATACTCCTATTATAACTGCGCAGAGCACAGATCTGAGCATAATATAAATATCTCGTATATATAAAAATAAAGTAGGGACATAAAACCTGTGGTAGGGTTATTGATCTGTTATGTAAGCAGCCATGTAAGACTGCCAGATAGCTAATGTAAAATCAATATTTTTAGTGAATTAAAATGGGAAATGTACACTGTAGGGATGCTGCTTTTAGAATAATGGGAAAGTAAAAGCTGCCAGCATGGCTGCTTGAGCTGGTTTTGGTGCTGTATTAAACCTGAGGATGGAGCCAATTCAGTGAGCTCATTAGGGCATTATTCCTTAAAGGAGAAGTCAACCCATAATGTGCTAAACCCCTGCCCCCCGGCCTACCTCCCGGCCCGGGCAAATGCCCCTAAATTGCTACTTACCCCGCTCAGCGCAGGTCCTGAACATGGAGTTTGCAGGCGCCATCTTCTCTTGTGCTGTCTTCTTCCAAAATCCATTGACGTTTGGTGGCGCATGCAGTAGGAGCATTTGCCGGTTCAGCTGTACTGTGCATGCGCCCAAAGCCACGAGGTTTGTCGGAAAACTGTGACTTTTGTCGCATGCGCAGTAGAGCTGAACCAGTAAATGCTCCTACTGCACATGCGCCGGCAAAGAATCCAGGAAGAAGATGGCGCCTGCAAACTCCATGCTCAGGACTTGCGATGAGGGGGTAAGTAGCAATTTAGGAGCATTTGCCCGGGGGGGGGGGGGGTGCCTACGGTGAGGGGTTTAGCGCATTAAAGGAGTTGTTCCCCTTCCAAACACTTTTTTCAGTTCAGTTTCAATTACTTTCCATTATTTATTTTTTACTATTTTTCCAAAATCTAAGTTTAGAGTTGAATGTTCGTGTTGATACATTTCACAGCAGCATCTCTGGAGTATTAGCAACTATTGTATCAATTCTAACAGCTGCCTGTAATGAAAGCCAGAGATTCTGCTCAGCATGGACAAAGATAAGAAATATCAATTTAGAACTGTTTACAGGGCCGGTGACCCCCTCCCAGAGCTGCTATAGAAGGTGAAAAATTACACTTTAAACGTCAAAATTAGAAAAAACGGTCACACACACAAAATTGGGAATGCACCGAATCCACAAATTTGGATTCAGCCGAACCCCCGAATCTATTGCGAAAGATTTGTCCGAAAACCGAACCCTAATTTGCATATGCAAATAAGTGAGAGGAAGGGCAAAAGCTGAAATGCGTGGCTAAAAAATGTTTACTTCCTTGTTTTCTGACGAAAAGTCACATGATTTTAAGGATTCGGATTTGGTTCGGCCAGGCACAAGGATTTGGCCGAATCCTGCTGAAAATGGCCGAATACCGAACCAAATCCTGGATTCAGTGCATCCCTACAGAAAATAGAAAATAATAGGAAAAGTCATTATATCTGGTGATCTATCTGAAAAGAACTAGTTGTTTGAAAGTGAACAACCCCTTTAAAGAAGAATCCAGATCATTAAAATCATTAACCTTGTTCTCGGTAATAAAACAGTAGCTTGTACTTGATCCAAACTAAGATATAATTAATCCTTATTGGAAGCAAAACCAGCCTATTGGGTTTATTTAATGTTTACATGATTTTCTAGTAGACTTTAAGGTATGAAGATCCAATGACCGTTTATCTAGAAATCCACTAGTCCTGAGCATTCTGCTGAAGTCTGTTCTCGACGAGTCGATTCAATGCTGAAACAATAGAAGGCTACTGCCTGTGCTGGGGCTGAAATAAGACATCGGATTTTGGCTGGCTGGCTCCCGTGTGGCCCTAGCCTCAAGGCTGCAGAAAAGTTAACCGCTCTTTCTGATATCTAGCTGCTAACGTGATTGCAACATCTCACTATTTTCTTAAAGTGACTGTTACCCTTTGGAATACTTTCAGGGATGCACTGAATCCAAAAATTTGGATTCGGCCTAACCCCCAAATCTATTGCTAAAGGTTCATCCGAATACCGAACTGAATCCGAACCCTAATTTGCATATGCAAAGGTAGGGCAAAAGCCATCCGTACACGATGTGCGTGGCTAAACATTTTTTTACTTCCTTGTTTTGTGACGAAAAGTCACATGATTTTAAGGATTCGGTTCGGCCAGCCACAAGGATTCTGCCGAATCCTGCTGAAAATTACCGAATGCCGTACCGAATCCTGGATTGGGTGCATCCCTAAATACTTTTATACAATTAGGGGAATTCTTGCTCGAGAATCCAAGTTCTCCCATCTCAGTTTGCATTTATTAGTCACATGGTGTTCCCTGCTGAATGCTTATGTCCCGTGTACTTATTATCATTCTTTCCATGTTCTAGGAAATAACAGCAGGTTTGACCTCACCCCAGTTACTGCTGTCAGCTTCCATTTGCTCAACAGTGATGGGACAGACATCCCCGTGAATGGTCCTATTTATGTGACTGTCCCTCTGCCTACGCACAGCAGCCTGAAACACAATGCACACGTCCCTGCGTGGAGGTTTGATCAAAAGCATGGTAAGTGACCTACAGTCCTAACACTCTGTCTTTGCTTTAAAGGGACACTTTTCTGTAATATTACTGTTAGATTTTTCTCTTGCTTGGTTTTTTTCAGCCATCTAAGCAGCTTACATTTTCAGGCTTGCATTATACCTTCATTATTCTTTTCCCTCTGTTCCTTATTTCTCCCTATAGCTGTCTTCCTACCAGTGTAATAATTCCCTTTCTGGAATCCAGCAAGAAATATAGTCTGATGTCACGGAGTGTAGTCCAGTTAAATATGACACATAATGGAAAGGCATTATAATGCAAAACAATAGGAATTGTATTGGAAAGCAATAGGCATTGCAATCAATCCGCAAGTTTGCCCATAGAAAAATCCTTATAAACAAAGATATTTCCTGTACTGAGCTCAATCCTGCAGGAATATCTTATAGCAGTTCTTTTAAAGGAAGGTATTGGATGTATTTTAGTTATTTAAACGTCATCAGCATTAAGGTGGCCATACACGGGCAGATAAAAGCTGCCGACAGACTGTGTCGGCAGTTTATCTGCCCGTGTGGGGGGCCCTCCGACGGGCTTTCCCGATCGATATCTGGCCGAAAGTCGGCCAGTTGTCGATCGGACAGGATTAAAAATCCCGTCGGATCGCGGCCGCATCTGTTTGTTGATGCGGTCCCGCGATCCGACCGCCCGTACTGATCGGGAGGGCCCCCCACCCTAGGGCCCACGATCGGATCAGCCCGATATCGCCCACCTCAAGGTGGGCATATCGGGGAGAGATCCGCTCGTTTGGCAACATCGCCAAACGAGCGGATCTCTTCGTGTATGGCCACCTTTAGTTATGCTTCTCAGTTCACTGAGAATTGTAGTTCAGCAGAGGATATGCTTTAGTAAAGGAAATGACATGTTAGGCCAGTGGGTAGAACAGCAAACTATAGGGAGAAATATGAACTGAAATATGGAGGTGTATAGCTTGATAGGTTATTTTATTAGAGTAAAGTTAAAGTGCCCCTCAGTTCCCAACCTCTTATTCACTCAGGGGTACTTTAACTTCCCTTTATAGATTACCGTTCTGATACAAATCAGGCCTCAACAGAACTCAGCAATAAGGACAGTGGGTGACTTTCAGCATGTTATAGAATGGCAAGTTCTAAACAACTTTTCAATTGGTTTTCATTATTTATTTTTTATAGTTTTATAATTATTTGCCTTTTTCTTCTGACTCTTTGCAGCTTTCAAATGGGCATCGCTGACCCCTTCTGATAAGTAAATGCTCTGCAAGGCTACAAAGTATCGTTGCTGTTCATTTTTATTACTCAACTTTATATTCAGGCCCTCTCCTATCCTCATTCCAGTCTCTTATTTGAATCGCTGCAAGGGTGCTAGGGTAACTCGGACCCTAGCAACCAGATTGCTGACGCTGCAAATTGGAGAGCTGCTGAGTACAAAGTTAAATAACTCAAAAACCACAAATAACAGAAAATGAAAACCAGTTGCAAATTGTCTCAGAATATCACTCTCTACATCGTACTAAATGTTAACCCAAAGGTGAACAGCCCCTTTAAGGGATTATTTTATTAATCATAGAGGCTGACCTGTGTGGGGAGTGCACTGGATTCTCCCCAATAGTTTCCCTATTGTAAGTAGCCCATGATAAAATATAGTTTACATATGTGTAGAACATCATCTTTTAAAGAATACTAATAATTTCACAGTTACTGCCCTGTATTGCGGGGATATCCAGTGGTTGAACTACAACTTTCAACAGCCTCCCACTTCCCTTCTGTTAGCAGCTGTGGTTCAGCCTTTGCTAGAGGGGCAGCGGGACGACGCGCCTGTTTTATTAATGTGTATTCCTTTATTGAAGCGCTAGAATTGGATGTTATTCTCTTAAAGCAGTGTGTTGGGAACAGAACTGAAAGATTTGTTTATTCTCTGTGGGGAAGTCCTTGTGCTGGCAGTGACCTGGCTGAGAGTGTTGTTTCAGGCTGGTTTTGTTTAAGATCACAATAACACAAGGTCAGTTGCCTCTATTAAAAGGTTTCTTTTGAGTTTCATTTATTTGTACTTTCCGAAGCAGATTGGATTTCCCAGTCATTATTCTTACATCCCGCATCTTTCCTGTTCGTTTCCTTCACATTAGCACAAACACTGTCAGCTCTTGCACTTATTATTTGACTATTATTGTAACATTTAGCTCAGTCACCAAGAGCTCTTGCAGTCAGGTATGTGTTTTTTTGGCATTTGACTCTCTTGAACTTTCACGTAGAACAGGCGATTAAGTAGGGAAATCAGACTTTTTTTTAAAATTATTATTTGATTTGTCCACTTTTTGTTATTCAATTTGAATTTGCAAGAGGCAAATTCTACAGATATTTTACTTTTGAGTTTCCCTACTGTTTTCTGTGAAGTTGTTATTGGTACTGTTGTATAAGGGGTGCCATTGTGTTGTGTGGCTAGCCTTCATCAACTCCCACAGTTCTTCATCCTGGGGTAGCAGTGTTTAGAAAGGCCCAAAGTTTTGGAAACTGTGACTTTCGGTGCCCAAAGTGAAATGCCTCCTACTGTGCCACCAAACGCCTATGCATCCAGGAAGAAGAGCGCTCGGGAGAAGATGTCTGCTGTGAACTCCACTGGAGAGGACCTAGAAGTTGGGGTAAGTAACAAGTTAGGGGCATTTGCCCTGGGGGAGGAGGGAGGTGGACCTAAATCTTTTTGTTAACTTTTAGTACAGTCTGTTCTAAGAAACTTTTCAGCTGATTCATTTCATTTTCTTTATAGTTTTTGAATTATTTGCTTTTTTTTCTAACTCTTTCCAGCTTGTAAATTGGCGTCACTGACCCCGTCTAAAAACAAATGCTCTGTAAGGCTACACATATATTGCTATTGCTACTTTATATTACTTATCATTCTATTCAGTCCGTCTCCTATTCATTTGGACCCTAGCAAGCAGATTGCTGAAACTACAAATTAGAGAGCTTCTGAATAAAAATCTAAATAACTAAAAAATAAATTAAAAATAATTGCAAATAGGCTCAGAATATCACCTTTTTTGCTCGTGAGCCACATTTAAATATAAAAAAGAGTTGGAGAGCAACACAAGCATGAAAAAGTCCATGGGGATGTCAAATAAGAGCTCTGATTGTCTTTTTGGTAACCCCTATATGGACTGGCAGCCTACAGGAGAGAATGTTTGGCAGGACATCTGTTTTTTATACAACCAAAACTTGCCTCTAAGCCAGTAATTCAAAAATAAGCACCTGCTTTGAGGCCACTGGGAGCAACATCCAAGGGGTTGGAGAGCAACATGTTGCTCGCAAGCTACTGGTTGGGGATCACTGCTCTACATTATACTAAGGGGCAGAGCCGCCATCGAGGGGGGACAAGTGTCCCGGGTCTGAAGGGGGGCCCAGCAGTGCTGCGCTTTTTGAAGAACAGGGCCCCTTTTGACTGTTCCGAAGCCGTGCCTCACGAAGTCAGAGGCAGAATGCAGAAGTGCCGAACATACGAAGTCCTGAAGCGGTGGAAAGACCCGAAGTCATGAAGGAGCCAACACTGAAGTCCTGAAGCGGCAAAAAGACCCAAAGTCACGAAAACAGCCATTATTGAAGTCCTGAAGCCATGAGTTCAATTCTACTGACAAAAATGTGTTTTTGTTTTTTTTTAAATTCCGTAGCTTTTTTTTTTTTTTTACTTGTAAGGGGGGGGCCCTAGCGCTAATGTTTTTTTTGAAAAATAATTTTTGGGGCCCCGATTTTTTTTTTTTTTTTTTTTTTTTTTTTTTTTTTTTTTTTTTACTTGTAACGGGGGCCCTGGCACCAATGTTTTGTATAAAATATCACATGGTGTGTAATTTTAGGCATTCGAATGCCAGGTTTGCCTATTTTGCCTTGCTTCAGGTGGAAGTCACTGTAAGAAAGCCTGGTTATGTGTGGTGTATTATCCCATCATGTTTTACACAGCATGATTAATAAGCACCTTAAAGGTAACCGAAAGATGAACAACCCTTTTAAAAGTTAAGAATGGTAAAATTTGCGGAAAATACATATTTTCTGCCCCAGATATTCACGGAGCTGCATCTGAAACCGCAAACACTGTTATTATTATATGTGAGGGGGCTTTATACAAATATTATTTTGTATTATACTATATAATAGGCATATCAGGTGGAAAGTTATATTGCAGGTTATACAATCAATAATCTACACATCCCTATGCCGTTGGGCAAAAATTCTGTGCCTTTTTATTATATCATCTCACATGCGTGTCTGTCCCTCAGACTGGCCAGTCAATGAATGTAAAAATCAATAACTGGGAACTGATTAGCTCTCTGCTCAATTCCCGGCAAAAGCCTTCGCTAACAATGTCGTCACTCGAAAGCGCTGACTAACCCACAGTCACAGTTTTTTTTTTCCTATGGGTCCAGACCATTTCCAGATTGTCTCAAGATATTGCTATAAAAATTGGCCAAGTGCTACCCTGTCATCTTACATGTTATTATTATTTACATGTATTTCTATAACGCCAACATATTTTGTAGCACTGTGGCATTTTTTTTTATTATTTTCCATCCCCTGAGAATGTGGCTTTCTGAATTATACAGAAGTCTGAGAGTACTAATGTTAAATTAGTGGCATGGTTCCTGAAAATGCAAACTTTAAATAGTTCTGTATTATTCCTTTTTTCCCTTCAAATTCTGTTTCCTATTATTTGACAAGTGATGAGGCTCAGTTCATTAACATGGTTCCCCAGGAAGTTCAGTTGTTTGACCTTGCCAGATCCGTGTCTGACAGTTTCATGACTCACGCTGGAGCTATTGTTAGGCCTTATTAATAATTAAAAGGGGTTCGACATTCAGTTGTCCACAATTCAGGTTGATAATTACTGAACAGCAATCATCTGACTGCACATTAGCCCTCATTCTGTGTTAATGTTCTCAGTATCTATATAAACCACAAACCTTTACCTGGCTGTAACTGGACAGCTTCTGAACTATTCCTTCTTATATACATAAATATTTGGTGAATAATTGCCAGAATGGGATACTTCAACGCACTGCCCAGGTTTTAAATGCTGTGATGATTCTATCCTCTTAGACCTCAACATTGGTCTTTAATGTAACATAAATTAAAGGGATACTGTCATGGGAAAAAAATGTTTCAAAATGCATCAGTTAATAGTGCTGCTCCAGTAGACTTCTGCATTGAAACCGATTTCTCAAAAGAGCAAACAGATTTTTTTATATTTCGTTTTGAAATCTGACATGGGGCTAGACATATTGTCAATTTCCCAGCTGCCCCAAGTCATGTGACTTGTGCTCTGATAAAGCTCAGTCAGTTTTTGCTGCTGTACTGCAAGTTAGAGTGATATCACCCCCTCCATCCCACCCCCCAGCAGCCTAACAGAACAATGGGAAGGTAACAAGATAACAGCTCCCTAACACAAGATAACAGCTCTCTCTAGTAGATCTAAGAACAGCACTCGGTAGTAAAAACCCATGTCCCACTGAGACCCCTTCAGTTACATTGAGAAGGAAAAACAACAGCCTGCCAGAAAGCAGTTCCCTCCTAAAGTGCTGGCACAATGGCCAGGGGCAGATGGGAAATTGAAAATATGTCTAGCCCCATTTCAGATTTCAAAAATGAATATATAAAATCTGTTTGCTCTTTTGAGAAATGGATTTCAGTGCAGAAGTCTGCTGGAGCAGCACTATTAACTGATGCGTTTTGAAAAAAACATGTTTTCCCATGGCGGTATCCATTTGTTCTTTTGTTAGTCTGCTGTGGGGGGAAGGGAGGGGGTGATGCAACTTACAGTAAAGAGTGACTGAAATGTATCCGAGCACAAGTCGCATGACTTGGGGCAGCTGGGAAATTGACAATATGGCTAGCCCCATGTCAGATTCTGCTGGAGCAGCACTATTAACTGATGCATTTTGAAAAAATTTTTTTTTTTTACCATGACAGTATCCCTTTAAGTATTCTTTTCTATGGAACAAAATGCTAACAATTCTTTTATGGATGTAGATCATGATGGGGCAACATCACTAAAAGTAGACATTGAATTAGTAATGTGTGGGCACTCCTGCTCTGCATGATACAGCACTAAAGGTGAATGACTCCTTTGTTAGGCAATCTACTTTAGACCTTAAAGTTCCTGTATATTTTCCTGTATATTTTTGGAGTTTGGGTAAAGTAACAGGTGGAAGCCTTGCAAGAAAATACAGACACTTTGCTGCCCATTCCCTCTCTGCCTTTCAACCATACACCATACCTCCCAACATTTTGGAAATAGAAAGAGGGACAAAAATATTTGCAGTGCAGAAATTTTTTTTTTGATCACACCCGTTTTTGTGGCCCCATGTTCGTTTCACAAAATTTGGCAGGTTATGGAAGTTTGAACACATTTCTGTGGTTTTTATGTGTTGGTACAGTTCTGCTAATGAAGTCGAGTTCCCCTTTAAGCTGCACCTCACAGTTTCCCCAAGAGAACGGCTTATCTTAAATTGTTACAATTGCTTCTTTGCTTATCTTAAGTAGTTTTACAAAAATATCTAAGTGCACATAGTGGGTTCTCTGCCAAAAGCCAATAAAGTTAGAAACTTTGTATCGTTTTCTGGCTGTGCAGGAGATCACAGAGAAAGTCGTTAAATTTCAGCAACAATCCAGGACTGCGGGTTGAGCTGTCAGAATCGTGACTGTCCTGCAAAAAATGACACAGTTGGGAGGTAGGCCTTACACCTCAGCAATGCAAGACCGCAGTGCTAACATGCTAACTCTCTTGCACTTATAATCCTATTTTTGCCTTAAACTTTTATGAAAGGTCCACAATAACCTTCCAGCAGCATTGCACTGATAAAGGGGAATATATGTGCTAGCAAAAGCTGGGGGTTCCCTTTGTATAGGCTAGATCACTCCCTCTTTGACCACAGGTGATGCCTCACATAGATCCACGTGGATAATATAAAAAATGTCGGCATAGCGAAGCTTCAAGTAACAGTGATTCCTGTCTCTATTCTTTACAATAAGGTTTCCTGGCCTCATGGAAAGAATTTTCAATATTTGTGACCCATTTATCCAGATTATAAAATACAGTTACGTCATTTATTCACTTTTTCTTTTACTAATTAACTTTGATTACAAGGGAAACCAAAAAAAATAAAATCTAAAATTGAAAATGTTATTTTTACTTCAGCGTTCTGAAAGTTTAAAGGCAGCCAGTGCTTATTTGCAAGGCTTGCAGAAGTGACCCTTGGCTAGTACCACGTTTGGAAGCTAGCCACCCCCTGTTGTTATGGAGCCTTGGCAGACTGTCCCTATCTAGAAGGAAATGAAGGATAAGTTGCTTCATGCTGCTGTTTCAGTAATCAGATTGGGACACTGATTTGGATTGCTGACTGGAATAAGTTTCCTTTTGTTTCCTTCTTTTGGCCAAATGTTTCCCAGACTGGTGCTCTTTAAAGGGAAAGCAGAACCTATTGCTGCAGAGCTGACTCTTGCTGAAGAGATGCTTTTTTTAAAGGAGAAGTAAACCCTTCACAGTCAAAAGTCCCTACTGACTCTCCTCCGTAGACCCCCCTCCCCCCCTGCACACGGTTGAACTAGAATTCTGAACCTGCAGAACAGTGGAGCACAGGGGCGCCATGTTGGTCAGCCTCGGCTTCTTCCGGATCCTCTTCTTGTCGTTTAGTAAATTGCTGAGCTTTCCGGCTCTAACTGCACATGCGCCATGTATTGATATGGCCAGGCCCGGACTGAGAATTAGCCCTGGCATTTCAGGTACACAGAGGCCCAATCAGCCCACATAGAGGCCCAAACAGGTTTACTTCTCCTTAAATAATTCGATGTAATTCTTAATTGTTTTATGGGTAGTTTGGTCTTATGCAGGACTGGACTGAGAATCAAAATAGGCCCTGGCATTTCAGGTACACAGAGGCCCAATCAGCCCACATAGAGGCCCAAACAGCCCCCACCAGCCCACTAAATACTGACTTTCTATGGCAACTTATAGCAGCCCATCTGGCATTTGCCCTAACCCACAGATTGCCAGTCCGGGCCTGGTCTTATGTCCCATGGGTGGTGCTCTCGTGGCGATTAAACGTCAAAGGGAAGTTGGAGAAAATCTTTTTCAGCTTTGAATGGCTGCCCCCATGGCTACACGTCCACATGTTTATATAAATATAGTTGTGTTTCTGAAGTTAACACATCATTTGTACCAGTGCAGGGCAACAGTAAATTATATTTTCATTACTTAAACTTCTGGGACAATTTGCAATTGATTTTCATTTCTTATTATTTGTGTTTTTTGAGTTATTTGGCTTTTTATTCAGTAGCTCTTTAGTTTGCAATTTCAGAACTCTGGTTGCTAGGGTCTGAATTACCTTGGCAACCATGCATTGATTTGAAAAATAGACTGGAATATGGAGGGCCTGAACAGAAAGACTAATAATAAAAAAAAAAAATAGCACGGACAATACATTTGTAGCCTTATGGAACATTTTAGATGGGGTCAGTAACCTGAAAGCTGGAAAGAGCCAAAAGAAGGCAAATCATTTAAAAAATTATGGAAAAAAAAAATGACAACCAACTGAAATGTTGCTTAGAATTGGTTATTCTATAACTTACTAAAATTTAGCTTATTGATGAACCATCCCCTTAAATAATGACACACCACTGCCATAGGCCAGCAACACAGGTAGCAACTGCCAGCCATGCCCCACATGTATAGAGAAAGCAGTGCATCTGGACAGAGCAATTGCCAGCCCTGTGTGAAGTTAAAGGGATACTGTCATGGGAAAACGTTTTTTTTTCCCCAAAATGCATCCGTTAATAGTGCTGCTCCAGCAGACTTCTGCACTGAAATCCATTTCTCAAAAGAGCAAAAAGATTTTTTTATATTCAGTTTTGAAATCTGATATGGGACTAGACATTTTGTCAGTTTCCCAGCTGCCCCGGTCATGTGTCTTGTGCCTGCTTTCTGGCAGGCTGTTGTTTTTCTTTCTCAATGTAATTGAATGGAACGCAGTGGGACATGAGTTTTTACTATTGAGTGCTGTTCTTAGATCTACCAGGCAGCTGTTATCTTGTGTTAGGGAGCTGTTATCTGGTTACCTTCCCATTGTTTTGTTGTTAGGCTGCTGAGGGGGAAAAATGGAGTGGGTGATATCACTCCAACTTGCAGTACAGCAGTAAAGAGTGATTGAAGTATATCAGAGCACAAGTCACATGACTTGGGGAAGCTGGGAAATTGACAATATGACAATATGTCCATGCTCTTTTGAGTAATGGATTTCAATGCAGAATTCTGTTGGAGCAGCATTATTAACGGATACATTTTGAAAAAAATTTTTTTTCCCATGACAGTATCCCTTTAAGTTATGTGCATTTCAGAGATAAACAAGCTAAGAGTTTGAGCCAGAGGTCCCTCTGCCCTACAAATGCTGCCCTACAAATGGGCTCTTTTTTCTTTTTTCCTTGTCATTTTTTGTCATTTTGATTGTATAATTTGTTATATAATTTTTAGTTTTTTCTTATATAATTTTTTGGAATCTCTTTGATTAAATTTATGAATTGCTTGATAGCAGGTGTGCTCTCCTTGGTTGTTATTGTGTGCTTAAAATTGTTGGGGACCCTAATGGGGAGTCTCCGTGGGATGAGCACCTGACATTTTTTTGAATAGGGTGTGCGCAGACTCTAACCTTTTGGTTGCTACAAATGCTACTTGTCTGTGCAAGTTACCAGGCAACACATATTAGATTTAGTCATATGACTGAGCTATTAAGGTTCTAATAGAACAAAATGCAGTTTGCCCAAAGGGGACAGAAAGTGCAGCATAAAGAAACATTAGTCCTGTGTAGGGTATTTCTTATTCTGTCCCTGCAAATCTTCATTATTGCCCAGTGGCACACAAATTCTGCTTTGCTCTCAGGCCTTGGGAACATCAGCAGCAGATATGGCAATGTTTGGACACTACTTGAAGGGAGAACGTTTGGGTGGCGCAGCAATTTCTGACCCCAAAGTCTTTAAATTTGGCACAAACTCCTGAAGGGAACAAATATGTTTAATTTAAAGCCTTGTTTGGATGTATCTTGATAGGTTCTTAGACATGTTGGTAGCATATCCTCCTGGCATCCAATTGAAGCCAGTAGGTACTGGGATTTTGTCTAGTGCATCATGACAGAATTAATGAACCAAACAAAAAGACTATATTTTCATGTATGGCCAGCTTTGATGTTTTTCAGACCCCACCCCTCCATTGCTACTACTACTGCTCTGTCTCATTATTAAAAAGGGGTTGTTCACCTTCAAAACACCTTTTTCAAGTTCAGTTTCATTTACTTTCCAATATTTATTTTTTTACTGTTTTCCAAAATCTAAGGTTAAAGTTGAATGTTGGTGTCTCTGGTGTTTGAGTCTGGCAGCTCGATAATTCAGGTGCAGACTCTAAACTGTTACAATTTTGCAACATTGAGTTGATACATTTCTCAGCAGCATCTCTGGAGTATTAGCAACTATTGTATCAATTCTAACAGCTGCCTGTAATGAAACCCAGAGATTCTGCTCAGCAGGGACAAAGATGAAAAATGTATCCCAACTAAAAATAAAAGTTATGTTAGGCTACAAATGTATTGTTGTTGCTACTTTTTATTACTCAGGCCTCTCCTATTCATATTCCAATCTCTTATTCAAATCAATGCATGATTGCTAAGGTAATTTTGATCCTAGCAACAGGACTGCAAACTGGAGAGCTGCTGACTAAAAAGCTAAATAACCCAGATACTACAAAAAATAGGGAATTTAAACCAGGTGCAAATTGTCTCAGAATATCACTCTTTACATTATACTAAAATCTAAATGTGAACAACACCTAAAATATTTGTTGCCAGTGCTGGCAAGGCATAACACTGTCTTAATTTCCCGTTCAAAATGCTTCTATTTTTTATTTTCTGTTGATATGTCTCAGCTGAACTTTTCCCCCCACTCAGCATTAAAAGCCCGGAAACTTTTAGCTCTCCCTAGTGAGTACAAAGAGAGTTTTATCCGCATCAGAGAGTCCTTCTTATTGGGTTTCATTCAAGCGACAGTGGATTCTTCTGTCCAGTGCAGCCTTATTCATTCATGGTAACATTATAGTGCATTCAGGGGCATCACTGGACTTGCTATTCAGAAAAGCTAGGCATTTGTATAGCAATGGGTCCATTAAATTAAATAAATATCAAATGAAATTCCAGTTACATATCATAGGAATATGCACAGACAGTTAAAATAGTCTTCCAATTGGCCCTGACAAATGTATGGCCAGTAGGGTTGCCACCTGGCTTGTATTTTACCGGCCTGACTGGTAAAAATGATGGTTGATCCCAATGTTGCTAATAGGGAAAAAAGATAACTATATAGGAAGGCTGGTATTTTTGTCCAGAAAAGGTGGCAACCCTAATGGCCAACATTTGGCACTTTACTGTATACTCCACTCCTGTTGTATTTACTGTATTGTAAAATGAATGGCTGTAGAGGGAAAACATATAATGGCACCCCATTATTTATATAACGTAGCACTAACCCAGTTATCTCCCTTCAGCAGTTATTTAAAGGGGAACTCCATAAAAAACATTTTGAAAAGTAAACTCAATTTCAAGCAACTTTTCAATATACATCAATTTAAAAATATGCAGACTTTTCATGATTTTTCATGGTTTCAGTTGGCATCAAATTTTGGTATGGAAGCCCGAGTTCCACTTTAACAACAACTTTCACAGTTTAACAATAATGGAAGGGCTTTGGTGTGTTTAAAACTATCAACATTTAGGGGCAGATTTACTAAATTCACATGAATGATTTGAATATTCGATCGAATTTTCAAAAAGATTTGAATTCGAATTTCAAATAGGCAAATTCTACCATCGAATATTCGAATTCGAATATTCAAAAATTCGATGGTCGAAAACTTCCCCTTTAAATTTTAATTCGACCACCTACTTCGCCAGATTAAACCTACCGAAATGGGGATCCTTCCCTAAGATCGAGAATAAAATCTTCCATATTCGATCGTTCATATTGCGGTAAAATCCTTCGAATTTGATAGTCGAATTCGTAGGATTTTACCTCCCCGCTATTCCCTGGTTGAATTTCAAATTTTTTTTTCATTCGAAATTCGACCTTTAGTAAATCTGCCCCTCAGTGTTCCCTTACTGCCCTGCTTTACTTGCTATATTCCAGGCCCACTCTCTCTGATACCTGCTGCTATATGATGTGTTCCCTCTGCTTGTGCTGCACTGACCAAAATGAGCTTTGGCAGCTTTCTCTCCAGGCTTGCCATATGCTTTCCTTTCTTGTGGTGTCTATGTAAATGAGCAGATGTCATGCACTGACTGTTGTCTGCCTTTCTGTTCCCATCTATAATGCACATCTCTAAAAAATATATATATTTATTTCTTTTAATTTAATTCTTACAATAATAAGTATGTATTCTCTCCTCTTCTTTTCAAACGTTCGAGCATAAAATAAGCTTTGGGCCCATTGTTCATTGTAAGTACAGAAATTCCCTTCCCTTGCATGCTTGCGTTTGTGTTTGAGTGGGCACTGCCATATGGCTTGTTGGGTTGGTGTTATTCTCTCTAGAACCAGTACCCAACCAGTAACTCGTGAGCAACATGTTGCTCTCCAACCCCTTGGATGTTGCTCCCAGTGGCCTCAAAGCAGGTGCTTATTTTTAAATTCCAGGCTTGGAGGCAAGTTTTAGTTGTATAAAAACCAGGTGCACTGCCAAATAGAGTCTCTATGTAGGTTGAAAATGTACAAGGGGCTACCAAATGGGCAATCACAGCACTTATTTGGCAACCCAAGAACATTTCTCATGCTTGTGTTGCTCCCCAACTACTTTTTCTTCTGAATGTTGCTCACGGGTTCAAAAGGTTGGGGATCCCTGCTCTAGAGTATGGAGAGTAAAATAATTGCAGTTGGGTTCCATTTTTTTATTTATTTTTAATTCCCAGCACTGTCTGTGACTGCCGTCTCCCAATGACACTGACTATAGGGGCATCTGACGTTTTACTACTGATCAGGAAATGCCAATGGTGATGCGTCGGTCAGAGCAGTGGTGTAACTAAAAAAAATATTTAGCAGAGCCTGTGGTTCGCTGTATTGTGAGCTGACCTGGCCCAGGGCCCAGTCGGAATGGCTAAACTGGGCTCCCCTTTCCCCCTTTTTTGCGGTAGGCCCAGTTGGCCATAGTTACACCACTGTATCAGAGCAAGGATTCTCTGGGCCCAAGGGTGCCCTTGGCATAGACAGGGAGGGCCCCAAGAGTTGTGATTTACAGGTCATGAACTGGGTGGATCAGATGAGTGACCATGTGTGCAAAGGGCACTTCTTTTTTGTATAGGGGGTAATGCTCATTGTTGGCAGGGTTTGTCACACAGGAGGCCAAGTGACTGATGGGCTAATAATTGGGGGGGGGCTTGCTAGAAGCATGGGCCCTGTGATTACTTATTCAACTCCTGGTTCACTGCAACACCTTCTTATCACCTTCCTTATGTGTCAAAGATTGCTGGGAGATGTAGTCCAGCATCATCTAGGCACCCAAGGTTAATGAACAAATAAGAGAAAACATTCTGTCGTAGTTGACGGTTTCCTCATTTACACTATAAAGCGATCGGCTTCCCAGGAAACCTGTATTCGTGTGGTGCGCTCGCTTCTGTACCATCTTCTAATTAACGTCCCTGCCATTGGTGTGCATAGAGACATGCCAGTGACATTCCCATGGCATCTAATACACCGTTTATCCCATCTGACACTTGCTAAATGGAGATCAGATAGAATAATGTACAGGCTGCCAGATGGAGCTCACTTCTACCAACAAACACTTGCCGTGGCAAATAAAAAGAAAGCGGAGTATTATCCATTTAGGAAACGGGAAAGATGCTGAATATTGAAAGTTCCATATTCTTGGGCAGGGACGTTCTTCTACACAGGCTTTAAGCCCTCTCCACAGTGCAGATAAAAGCTTTGGGCCTGTCTGAATTTTTCGGAAGCAGGTGGGTGCTGGATAAAGGATTCTGCTGCTGCCATTGTGCTCCTATTCAGAATTTCTGAAATCTCTATTGTTTGTTTATATAAGGGCTGTGGCCATTCATCTGCACAACAGGGCTGGTCAATCAACCATGCACTTATATGAAATGGGCCTTTTAGGCTCTGATATTAGGTAAAAAGCCCAACAATAGACATAGCAGATGCGCTTAAAGGCTGGACTTAAATGAATGCTTGCTTCCCTCTTAGGCCTGTCCTATCTCTGACCAACTGTATTTTAATAGATATTTATTCCTTCCTCCTCATTCATTCCTATTGCTTGTACAACCCTTGATTCCAAACGTGGAATAACATGCAGTCTGCTTATACAGGTATGGGACCTGTTATCCCGAATGCTCTGGGATTTTCTGGATAATGGATCTTTCTGTAATTTGGATCTTCATACCTGAAATCTGCTAAAACAAAAAGCTTAAACATTATTTATCAAGGGCTGAGTTGATTTGTTAAAATGTTTGGGTTTAAAAAAAAAAAAAAAAAAGTTTCAAGATTTATTTTACCCCGAACTTGTAAATAGCTTAAATCCGAATATACTCCAACTAAAAACTGTGAAGGTCACGTAGAAGTAGGGTTGCCACCTTTTCTTTAAAAAAATACCGGCCTTCCTATATATTTATCTTTTTTCCCTATTAATAACATTGGGATCAGCCATCAAAAATACCGGCCAGGCCGGTAAAATACTGGCCAGGTGGCAACCCTACGTAGAAGTCCATGGTAGAGGTCCATTCAACCATTTGAAGATGTTTGTAGCCTTCATGATGTTCTGGAATTTTCGGGGGGTTTTGCTCATCATCCTCCTTTATTTATATAGCGCCATCAGGTTATGCAGTGACGATTCGATTTTGAGTTGACGATTCAAGTTTGAGTGATTCAAGTTTTTTTGAATCTTGAGTTTTCTGATGTTTTTCCACTGATCCAAGTCTTTTCTTAAATCAGAAAACATTTGAGTTGTTAGTTTATTTGAGATATAAAAAAAAACCTCACAAACCTCTAAAACCCCTCCATAAACCCAATAGGCTGGTTTTGCTTCCAATAAGGTTTCATTATCTCTTGGTTTGGATCAAGTACAAGCTACTGTTTTATTATTACAGAGAAAAAGGAAATTATCTATTAAAAAAATTTGGATATTTGGAGTCTATGGGGGCAGCTTCCACGTAATTCGGAGATTTCTGGATAATGGGTTTCTGGATAACGGATCCCAGACCTGTACTGTAAATAAAACCCAATATCTGTTGTATCTTGGAGGGCTAGGTCACCTTTAAAATAGCTTTTAGTTTGTTATAGAATGGCCTATTCTTCGCATCTTTTGTTTTGTTTGTCTTCATTTTCTCTACTTATGCCTTGCTCTCTCTAACTTTCGTCAAAAAAGTCAAAAAATATTGCTCTGTGAGACTAAAGTTTTGTTTTTGTTACTTTGTATTACTCAACTTTCTATCCAGTCTCTTATTTAAATCACTGCCTAGCTGCTAGGGTAAATTGGACCCTAGCAACCAGCTGGTAAAATGATCTAATGGAAGAGGTGCTAAACAATAAGCTAATTATTCAAAATGCATAAAAAATAGGACCAATAGCAAATTGTCCTACTCCCCTTTGTACAGTGGGATTGCTATGTTGATTGGTCATAATAAAAAGAAAAAATTGTCTGACCCAGTGCTTATTCATCCCCTGACCCAGACCTTCACGGGCTGATCAGATATGCAGCAATTTATGCAGAATTGATATGGTTTTTGGCCATCAAAAGCTTACTGGGTTGGTTTATTTGTGACATTATCACTGTCATGTTGAATCTTATTATTACATAGGCTGAAGTTGGGGAGAAAAACACAAACATCAGAAGTTCATATAAGAGTACATTTTTAAACAAATGTATGTAGTGGGTTTGCTGGATATGGAAAAAAAAACAGTTATCCAAAAGTTTCCAAAATACGGGATTGATTTGTTTTTTCTCTGTAATAATAGGACAGTGCTTTGTATCTGATCGTACCTAAGCTGTATAAATTTGTATTGGCGGCCTCTTTTTAGTAGCCCTTAAAGGGCATATAAAGGGGGAAAAAAATTAAATCCCATTTTTACTTTAATGAAAAAGAAATTTATCTCCAATATACTTTAATTAAAAAATGTCTACCGTTTTTATAAGAAACATGACTGTATGCAGTGAAATCCCCCCCCTTTGTTTACTGCTGTGGATAGGGAACTGCTGTGCAGGGAATCATACTTATGAACAGCAGGGGGAGCCCCCGCCTTGCTTCCCAGTCTTTCACAACTCCAGCAGCTTTGTTTCCCTGTAGAGCAGTTGGCAACTATATGACTAAAGATTTGTATTGGATTTTATTTTTGCCTTTACATCCCCTTTACTGTTTCCAACTCCAGCTGCAGGGACAAAGATCATGGAGCCAGATTTAAACAGATAAACTGGGATTGTATTTGGAGGATTATTTTGCTGCGGCCACTGGTTCTGCAGAGTTGGAGAAAGTTTGTATCAAACAATACAAAAACTATAAAATCCACATTAGATTACATGACAACACAGGACCCAGTGCAGTCTGTATATTCTGATTATTAATCAGTCTTGCTGTATCAGCTTCTGGCAGATATTTGACTTGTGCTGTTTTAATAATTTATGACGATCCCTAAGCAGCCCAGATCACACTGAGCATGTGCACAGTCTTGGTCTTGCAAAGATGTATAACAAAGTTACAAGATGTCAGCCCCCTGTGGCCAACTTTGAAAGCATAAATCATTTGTTTTATTGGGCTTGTGGTGCAGTTCATAGCCTTATTCTATTTGAAACTTTCCTTGTCCTTTAAGGCATGGTTCATTTCATTACATACCCAACATTCAAAATAATAGATCCTATACATGTACCTGTTAGCTTGCAGTTATATGATGCTGAGTTTCCTGTATGACTATCACATATACAGAAGCTTATGGTTGTTACGCATGGCTATACCTATGGCTAACTCACTTGAATGTCTAGGGACACATGGGAGCCAAAAACCAGTCACCAAAATTGGCTGCCCAATGGCTTTTCTCTCCTTTGCACATTCAGAAATATTGTATCAAAATGATTTAGCGGTTTTTGGCTCAAAATGCAGTGACTTTGCTCAAAATCCTCCGTCTGTTTGCACCATTTTTGATTTAAAATTTCTGAATACTAGGCATGCACAAATCCACTAATTTGGATTTGGCCGAACCCCCTAATCCTTCGCGAAAGATTTATCCTAATACCGAACCTGAATCATAATTTGTATATGCAAATTAGAGGTGGTACTGGTAAAACATTTTTTACTTCCTTGTTTTGTGATAAAAAGTCACACGATTTCTCTCCCTGCCCCTAATTTGCATATGCAAATTTGGTTTCGGTTCAGGCAAATTGTGCTGAAAAAGGCAGAATCTTGGTCAAATGCCAAACCAAATCCTGGATTCGGTGCATCCCTACTAAATACGGAAAAGGGATGATGCCACTGCAAATGGTTGGTCAGCGGATCTTGTCAAGCGGTTTTCAGACCCCGTGTGGGCCTAGCCTAACCCGTATAACATATAAATTCATTTTGCTAGATTATTATATAGTTATGCTGGTTAGGGCTTATGTCTTCTGACATTCATTGTTTGTTGAAAAACTGCATAAAACCTCCAGCAATTTGTTATACCTTACGTGTAACAACAGCTCCCCCTATTGGTGATGGAACTAAATCTCAAAATAAAACTGCATTGCAACAAGTAGAATTCCTATAGCACATGGGTTTTTAAAGTGGCAGGGGGCCCCGGCAAGTTAAAGTGAGATTTGGAATAAGTGCATATTTTTATATGTATCCTATGTGATCAATGCATACACCCACTTATTGTACACTGCTGTGGAATATATGGTGTTTATATATAATAATCCAAATAAATTCTTCCCAGAATTGTGGAATTGGAATGATCCTTTATCTGTTGTCCTATCTATCCTTGGAATTGTTGCTTGAGTTCTGAAACAAATATTTTTATGTATCTGTACCCAACTAATAAGGTAGGTAAGGGATGCCCTAGAACCAGTGTCTAGTCTGAGGTTTATACATTTAAAGGGATGCTGTCATGTGAAAAATTTTTTTTTTCCAAAATGCATCAGTTAGTAGTGCTGCTCCGGCAGAATTCTGCACTGAAATCCATTTTTCAAAAGCGTAAACAGATTTGTTCATATTCAGTTTTGAAATCTGACATGGGGCTAGACATATTGTCTGTTTCCCAGCTGCCCCCAGTCATTTGACTTGTGCTCTGATAAACTTCAGTCACTCTTTACTGCTACACTGAAAGCTGGAGTGATATCACCCCTCCATTGAACTCCCCCCCCCCCCCCCCCCCCAGCAACTTAACAGAACACTTGTGGCACTTCGTTTTCCGAAGTCACCTGAAGTTCCCTCACAAGGTAACTTTGCATCTTCCCGAATCTGCCCATGTGCCTGTAGCTGTTGTTTTTCCTTCTCAATGTAACTGAATGGAACGCAGTGGGACATAGATTTTTACTATTGAGTGCTGTTCTTAGATCTACCAGGCAGCTGTTATCTTGTGTTAAGGAGCCGTTATCTGGTTACCTTCCCATTGTTCTGTTGTTAGGCTGCTGGGGGAAAAAGGGAGGGGGTGATATCACTCCAACTTGCAGTACAGCAGTAAAGAGTGATTGAAGCTTATCAGAGCACAAGTCACATGACTTGGGCAGCTGGGAAATTGACAAAATGTCTAGCCCCGTGTCAGATTTCAAAATGAAATAAAATCTCAATGTTTGCTCTTTTGATAAATGGATTTCAGTGCAGAATTCTGCTGGAGCAGCACTGTTAACTGATGCATTTTGAAAAAAAAAAAATTTTTTTCCATGACAGTATCCCTTTAAGGGAACTTAAAATGAATAGTAAGGTTATTTATGTGACTTTATCAGTTGTTCACTGTGAGTGGATGAGCTAAGGCAGTGGTTCTCAACCTGGGGGTCGAACGACCCTTTCACAGGAGTCCCTTAAGGGGTTCCAGGAGCTGGTTCATCTCTCTCCCCACTAGCCCTGGGGCAAGGTTGTAGCTCTCCGGGTGTTGTAGTTCAGTAACCTGTGTAGGGAAGCCAGTTGCACTACAACTTTCTATGTCCCCTTAGTAGGCACTGCCATACAGCTCTCATTGCCCATTTAAAATTTGTAAAATTAACATGGTAATTGGGGTGTGGCCACAAAATGGGTGTGGCTTTTTTTTTTTTTTGCTGCAATAGGCACGGAAAACAAACCTTTATGCAGCCACGCTGTCTCCTGTACATTCCTAACATTCCGCTCTGGGCTGGCAACGAAAATATTATAATATTTTATGGTTGGGGGTCACCACAACATGAGGAACTGTATTAAAGGGTCGCAGCATTAGGAAGGTTGAGAACCACTGAGCTAAGGGGAAAGGTCCCCAGGCTTGACTTGCAGGTATGCATTCATAGTGAATCCTCTGTATTAAACAGTGATATAGTGATACCTGGGAGTGATTCCATGGCATCTGAAATAGCCTTGTTGTATTCAGTGTAATGAGTAATCAACATGGGGCGGTACATAGGGTAACATTCTACACTGTCTGACAGATAACAGTTGTTAGAAACAATACTAACTAGTAATTCTCAATACTCCCTCACCTAAGCAATAAGCACCCCGTCTCTTTAATGTGCTGCCCTTTTCACTTCTGTACTTGTATCCTATTCATCGACCCCTTATGTAATGCCTAAAGTACAATAAGATTTATATGTGTTGTACAAAGGGGCCGCTGGTAGACATAGTTCAACACTTGGCAGAATACATATTGTTATAAATCTTTCTTAATCCTTCTAATGTAATACATAACTGAAGCCATGTGTAATCTAATTGTTTCTCTCTAACATCAGAGAGAGACTATCCCAACAGTTTTATTATGCTCTTATTAAGCACCGATGGGCAAAATAGGAACTCCGGTGTAAAATGGTTTATTTTTTTAATTTTGACAGGCCTGAATATTGATTCCATTTTTATTGATTATTCAACAGGAACCTGGTTGAAGAGCAGTATTGGTATCATCCAGCAAGAGGGTAGCCATCTTACCTGGACTTACATTGCACCGCAGATGGGCTACTGGGTTGCAGCCATGTCTCCATCCCACCCAGGTAAGCCACATAAAGCTTTGTTTTCTACCTGTAGTAAGTTGTAATTGTAGTCCATCACACACGCCTGCCCACTGCATGGAGGTGTTTGTTGCAGCTTGGGTAGCAGCTTTCTGAGGGCCCAATAATACTTTTGGCGGAGGAACCAGCTCCAGAACGCTACACTGCTATTTTTGCCTATTGTTTTACTATAAATGATCTACAGTCTTTGTTTCTGGCAATAAATGTGACAAAATCTGAAAGAAAATTAAGTGTCTTTCTACTCTGGTTCTCCAGAGCACACTCAAAACAAATCACAGTACACTGAGAAACCCTCTATATAAACAACCCCCTACTTTCCCCAGCTGCAGCCTATTAGGAGCAGCTTATTATACAGAGGCTTCTCCGTGGGCTGCTGGTTTGTTGTCATTAAGCTTGGAAGAACATAGAAGTAGAATGACATTTTAGTTGTGTAAATTAGTATTCATGACTCTAAGCCTGTTTGGTCAGACTTTGGTTAAGATTTGAGAGGGCGTTTATTAAAGTGCAAGATCACACCCACTTAGTGCCCATTAAATAAGCACTTAAGCTGGCCATAGACGTAACAATTACGATCTTTCTCGGGAAAGATCTTTCCAAGAAAGATCGTTCGTTTCAACACACACATGTAGAGCAGAATCGTCAGATATACAGGTAGAAACAATAGAATTCTACTTGTATCTGACGATTCAGCACTAACAATGGCCGATGTTCAGGGAGCTTTCAAAGGCATCCGATCAAAATTTTCCGTCCAGTCCGATCAACCAGCCGACCGATATCTTAATCCTCTGACGATGTCGGTCGGCTCATTTCCCACCATACACGCACCGAATATCGTACGAAAATTCGTTTCGTACGATATTATCTGTGCGTCTATGGCCACCTTTACACATAACAAGCATTTCAGTGCTGCTTTCACAATGTGGTTTTGATGCAAGTGCAGTGCAAGGCTACCCTATCTTTACTGCCATTCTGGAGTACAAAGACCCTTTGTGCAAGGTGCAAGGCACATTTGTGCCAGTTTTTTTTTTTTTGCACCCTGCACTTCATAGATGGCCTTGGCCCTTGGCCTAGTAGTGAGCTCACTCTTGTGATCGTAACTCTACTTTGAATGTCTTCAGTTATTATTGTAAAATATTATCTTTGTTTGACCCATTCATCCAATTCTTATCATTTAATGGGTGCAGCCATGATGTGACACTATTGCTTTTGGTGTCCAATCACACCAGAGCACGTGTTGAGATGCAGTTCGGCAAAAACTGTAGTTGTGGTTTGTTTCTCCACTCGTGAGGAGAGCCCTCTCTGCTCTGCTTGCTCTCTCTCTGATTATGTCTGGGTACATGATAATTGCTTGTTTCTAATAGCTGGGTGGTATATAGTGGAAAACTCGTATAGGTGCTGGTGCAGTCTGTGTTTCGCCTCTGATAGTGGCTTAGATGTATTTCTTTAGCGTCCAAATGTATCAGCAGTGGCAGTTGTAGATATGTCTCCTATCATGGCCACAGCATTTGAGTTTGCCGGTTCTGAGAGGAAGGTGGTGGCGGCGTCTCTGCGAGCGCGTTTCCAAAGGGCAACACGGGTCATGTTATCCAGCTACGTCTCTGCACACAGGTTCTCTGGTTGCGATGGTAATGGCGGCGTGTGGGGAGGGCAGCGAGCCCTGGTGAAATATTAAGGTTTCTCCCCATAATGTTATCCCCAGCAGTCCGGATTCTTAGTTAGGAAACTTCTATAAGCAATTGGAAACAAGCAATTTGCAATTATCAAGCGCACCAACCCCGACATATATTTTCATGTTGAGTGGACGAGTGGGTCCATACCATATTCTGGTGCAGCTACTTAATTCCGAACACTGCACAGAGCTCATCAGTGACCTATATACTCTCTCTATGATTGTCTCACATCTCTGGAATGCTTTACTGTAGTCCATTTGGCAGTCTCCTTCCATCAACACCTTCTAAGCACTACTGCAGGCACATTGTTCTACGTAGCCCTTCAGATATGCACTTACACTACTATCAACTGCAGCTGATACCCCCCTCTCAGCTGTCTAGGGACAACCCCATATCACTATAAGATACTACTCCAAATTAGATTGCAAGCTGCTGAAACTTGGCTTTTCCCTTGCCATTCTGGACAGGTTGTTTTTTTTTTGCCAGAAAGGCGTAGCCAAGAAATGGGATTCTATATGCAAGCATAAAAAAGTACTGAAAAACTTATTTCCCCCCTAAATTACATTTAACACAGTATTACATGGCAAAACAATTACCATGATGACAGTATCCCTTTTTACTGGCTTATGATTGTTATTGTCTTGTGTGATTTAGGTCTCTCAAGGTGGGGAAATGAAATAAATGATAACATATTAAAGTATAATATAGGCCTAAGGGCCACCCTCACCTTGCTTGAACAAATATCCTGAAAAGGTTGAATCTTTATTCTACTGTTTTTTCTTTTGCAGATCCAGTGGTGACACAGGACATCACTAGCTATCACACCATATTTCTTCTGGCAATATTAGGAGGCATTGCTTTTATACTACTAGTCCTCCTGTGCATCTTGTTGTATTACTGCAGGTAAGCCCCTTGTCATTCCTTTTTCTTGACCAATGCATTTAGTACAGTTTGTGCAAAGGAAAATAATTTTGTCTCGCTTAGAGAAGAATAGTGAGGTCCAACTTTTTGTTGCAATATTCGGATCATCCTTAGAATTCAAACCAAAGCAAAGCCATTTGACTTTATAGCCTGGCCAACTGCAGGTAAAGACAAGACACAAGATGCTCTGCTTAGTGTACCAATGTGACTAACATAGATTGGCCAGGTCAGTACCAGGCACTCCAAAATCTACCATACAGGGCACAGAGAGCTCTCTGCATACAACAGCATACAGTCTGTATTATAGCAGCAATTAACACTAAGGGACTCATATACAACTCTTACAGGCACAAGTTTTAGGAGCCCTAAGTAGTGTAAAATTGCACCCCTTCAGACCCATCCATGGAGTCCTTGCACACATGGGATTTTGAGATTTGTGCATCCTGAATTTTGCACCATTTGCTGAATCTGAAGCAAGGTGTAAGAATGATACAGTCAATTACTAAACACATGCTGCGGGCATCTGAATGTGCCACTTCCAGCCTGGCCTTTTTGAATTCATTTGCACTTCCTAGCTCAGTGTTCCCCAACCAGTGGGTCACTAGCAACATGTTGCTCACCAACCCCTTGGATTTTGCTCCCAGTGGCGTCAAGCAGGTGCTTATTTTTGAATTCCTGACTCAGGAGCAAGTTTTGGTTTCATGAAAATACTGCCAAATAGAGCCTCCTGTAGGCTAGAAATCATGTAGGCAATCACAGCCCATAATTGTCACCCCAGGTACTTTTTGCATGCTTTTTTTAACATTTTGAAGTAAAAAAGGTTGGGGATTCCTTCCCTAGCTTGTGTGTCTGAATGTGCTACTCCCAGCCTGCTGCAGGAGCTGTATGTTCTGGGTTATAATTGGCTGCTTTTGAAAACTAATGTTATGCCCGTGTGTGGGGCCATCTGACGGGCTTCCCCGATCGATATCTGGCTGAAAGTCAGCCAGATCTCGATCGGGCAGGTTAAAAAACCTAGTCGAATCGTGGGCGCATCTGTGCGTGTATGCGGTCCCATGATCCGACCGCTCGCATCACCCACATTATGATCTGATCATTGGGCCCATGGGGATGGACATTGGGTCCTCCATTCTGGTGCACAAACAAGATTCTACGATGATATAATGATTGCCTTAATATCAGTGTCCACAAAATGGCTCCTGCCGGCTTGCTATAATTTTGAATTCCCAGACTGAAACAAGAATCAAATAATTTATATAGTGTAGATAAAGTTAATTTGCTTGACTAATAGGATTTTGAATATTTCTTTTGGGTGACGGGTCCCCTTTAATATTTCATTCCTCATCAAAAGAATTGGTTATGCGGGGGGGGGGGG
>CM044441.1:26367515-26379918 GCA_024363595.1 Xenopus borealis
TATATATATATATATATATCTATATCTAGTTATATATATATATATCTAGTTATATATATAGTTATATATATATAGTTATATATATATAGTTATATATATATAGTTATATATATAGTTATATATATATATATAGTTATATATATAGTTCTATATACACACAGGCATGGGACATGTTATCCAGAATGCTTGGGACCAGGGGTTTTCCAGTTAAGGGGTATTTCCGTTACTTGGATCTTCATACCTTAATTCTAAAAAATTATTTAAATATTATTTAAACCTAATTGGCTTGTTTTGACTCCAACAAGGATTCATTCTATCTTTGTTTGGATCAAGTACAATGTACTGTTTTATTGTTACAAAGAAAAAGGAAACCATTTTTCAGAATTTGTATTTTTTTTGGATAAAATTGAGTCTATGGGAGATGATTATTCAGAGCTTTCTGGATAACGGGTCTGTGCATCCCATACCTGTACTGCAGTAAATACAGTAATGGAGTCTATGGGAGATGAGGTGAGGCTGATGGCGTCAGAAAGTGAGTTTCAGGATAGGACATTAGAATAGGAGTGTGGTAGGAGTATTGCAATTGGCTGGATTGTCACTGCTATACAGATGTGCTCATAAGTTTACATACCCTGGCAGAATTTATGATTTCTTAACCATTTTTCAGAGAATATGAATAACACAAAAACATTTCTTTCACTCATGGCTAGTGGTTGGCAACAACTGTGTTTACTCTTTGGTGGTTCACCTTTAAGGCAAGTTCTAAACAACTTTTCAATTGGTTTTCATTATTTATTTTTTATAGTTGCCTTTTTCTTCTGACTCTTTGCAACTTTCAAATGTGTGTCACTGACCCCTTCTAATAAGTAAATGCTCTGCAAGGCTACAAAGTATCGTTGCTGTTCATTTTTATTACTCAACTTTTTATTCATGCCCTCTCCTATCCATAGTCAAGTCTTTTATTTGAATTGCTGCAAGGGTGCTAGGGTAAGTCGGACCCTAGCAACCAGATTGCTGACACTGCAAACTAGAGAGCTGCTGAATACAATGTTAAATAACTCAAAAACCACAAATAACAGACAATGAAACCCAATTACAAATTGTCTCAATATCACTCTCTACATCATACTAAAAGTTAACCCAAAGGTGAACAACCCCTTTAAATCAGTCACTACACAAACAACCCAAATGACCCTAATCAAAAGTTTACATACCCCAGTATGTATTTCCCCCTTTAACATCAATAACAGCTTTGTCTTTTGTGGTAGTTGTGGATGAGGCAAAAAGCCTCCAGTTCCCATAAATTCTTGGGCGGTCTTGCATGAACTGCACGTTTGAGGTCTCCCCAGAGTGTCTCAATGATATTGAGGTCAGGAGACTGAGATGACCACTCCAGAATCTTCACTTTATTTTGCTGTAGCCAATGACAGGTCAACTTGGCCTTGTGTTTTGGATCATTGTCATGTTGGAATGTCCAAGTACGTCCCATAGTTACATAGTTAAATTGGGTTGAAAAAAGACAAAGTCCATCAAGTTCATCCCCTCCAAATTAAAAACCCAGCATAAACACACACACACACACATCTCCACTCTTTCACACAAACCATATATGCCCATGTGCAGCTTCCGGGTTGATGAGTGCTAATTTTCCTTCAGTATTATTTGATAACTTACTGCATTCATTTGCCATCAATTCTGACCAAATTTCCTGTGCCTTTGTAGCTCACACATCCCCAAAACATCAGTGATCCACCACTATGTTTCACAGTAGGAATGATGTACCTGTCATCATAAGCCTTGTTTACTCCTCTCCAAATGTAGTGTTTTTGGTTGTGGCCAAAAAGTTAAATTTTAGTCTCATCACTCCAAATAACTTTGTGCCAGAAGGTTTGAGGCTTCTCTCTGTGCTGTTTGGCATATTGTAAGTGGGATACTTTGTGGCATTTGCGTAGTAATGACTTTCTTCTGGCAACTCCACCATGCAGCCCATCTTTCTTCAAGGGCCTTTTTATTGTGCATCTTGAAACACACACCACATTTTTTCAGAGTCCTGTATTTCACCTGAAGTTATTTGTGGGGTTTTCCTTGCATCCGAACAATTTTTCTGGCAGTTGTGGCTGAAAGTTTAGTTTTATGTGGTTTAGTTTCAACAGAACCCCTAATTTTCCACTTCTTAATTAGAGTTTGAACACTGCTGATTGACATTCTCAATTCCTTTGATATTTTCTTTCTTTCCTGTTTTATAGAGTTCAACTACCTTTCCCCGCAGATCCTTTGACAATTCTTTTGCTTTCCCCAAGACTTAGAATCCAAAAAATATCAGTGCAGCACTGGATGAAAGATACAAGGGTCTGTCAGGAGTCCAGAAAGTCATTGACCTTTTATACACACCCACTAATTACAAGCAAACAGATCACAGGTGAGGATGGTTACCTTTAATAGCCCTTTTGTGTCAAGTTGTGTGCAGGTTATCAGGCCAAATCACCAGGGTATGTAAACTTTTGATCAGGGTCATTTGGGTAGTCTTTGTAGTGATTATGATTTAAAAAGAGTAAACACAGTTGCTTGACAATAAATGGCAACAGCCAAACACTAACCGTGAGTGAAAGAAAAGCTTTTGTGTTATTTATATTCTCTGAAAAATGGAAATCATATATTCTGCCAGGGTATCTAAACTTATGAGCACAACTGTATATATGCCTCTAAGCACAGGGGCGTGAGACTACTTTTAGCTAAAAAGCACTTGGGAAGCTGCTGGATATTTTAAGAGGTAGTTCACCTTTAATTTAACTCTTAGTATGTTATAGAATGGCTACTTCTAAGCAACTTTTTTTTAAATTATTTGACTTCTTGCCTGAATCTTTTCAGCTTTCAAATGGGGGTCAATCTTATAAGACAAATGCTCTGCATGACTACAAAGTCATTATTATTCCAATTTTTTATTATTCAGCATTCTATTCAGGCCTATCCTAGTCATATTCCATACTCTTATTTCAAATCAATGAAGGGTTGCTAGAGTCATTTGGACCCTAGCAACTAGATTGCTGAAATTGCAAACTGGAGAGCTGCTGACTAAAAAGCTAAATGACTCATCATACTAAGGGGCAGATTTACAAAATTCACGTTAATAATTTAAAGGCCAAAACGATATTTCAGTTGAAACAAAAAATAAAGATGTTTGTGGCATAAAATGACACATTGATTAATAGAAGATTTAACACTGGAGTGTAGAGCAGGCCCTTTTTTATGAGATGCTCTTTTTATGCAGCACTTTATTTGCTTTAGTAGCTACAGAATGACACTGCCCAGAATTAGACAACTTGTTATCTATAAAAACCCCAAGATCCTTCTCACTTAAGGAAACTCCCAACACACTGCCATTTAGTGTATAACTTGCATTTATATTATATTTGCCAAAGTGCATAACCTTGCATTTATCAACATTAAACCTCATTTTCCAGATTGCTGCCCAGTTTCCCAACTTAGACAAATCACTCTGCAAAGTGGCAGCATCCTGCATGGAACCTATAGCTCTGCACAAATAAACAAGTTGAAAAGCAAGGGACCCAGTATAGAGCCCTGCGGTACCCCACTAACAACACTGGTCCAATTAGAAAATGTTCCATTTACCAGGACTCTTTGTAGTCTATCTTTTAGCCAGTTCTCTATCCAGGTACAAATACTATGTTCTAGGCCAACATTCCTTAATTCAACCAGTAATTAAGGAATTGTACCAAATGCATTTAGCAAATTCTAAATAAACCTCATCCACTGCCATCCCAGAGTCACGGTTCCTGCCCGGATGCTCATAAAAGACAATGAAATTAATTTGGCAAGATCTGTTATGCATTAAATGCATCGTTTTAACAGAACTTGCCAAACTAATTTCATGGCACAAACTCTCAGTATTGTGATTTTATTTTTAGTCAAGTATCTTTTTCCTTATTACCTCTTCCATAAGATTTCATCAGTTCCAGCTTGGTTTCTGCTTTAAAAGCATGTTTTTTCTTACCAACCCCAACATCAATACTTTTGTCAAACCATAAAGGTTTTACATTGAAATGTCTTTCCTTGCTTAGAAAGGAAACATACAGACGTATATTTATTAAACAGCATTTCCTTTTGTATTTAGTCTTGTTAAAACCTTTCCCAGTATGTGTGTGTGTGTGTGTGTGTATGTGTATATATTATATGTATATGTGTATGTGTATATATATATATATCAGGGATACCCTTGTACAGGAATGGGACCTATTATCCAGAATCATCGGGACCGGTGGTTTTCTTGATTATGGGTCTTTCCATAATTTGGATCTTCACACCTTAAGTCTACTAGAAAATCATGTAAACATTAAATAAACCCATTAGGCTGGTTTTTCTTCCAATAAGGATTAATTATATCTTAGTTGGGATCAAGTACAAGCTACTGTTTCATTATTACACAGAAAAATGAAATCATTTCAGGATTATTTGATTATAATGGAGTGTATGGGAGACGGCCTTTCCATAATTCAGAACTTTCCGGATAATGGGTTTCCGGATAACTGATACCATACATGTACTGCCAATCTTTGTATTAAATTTGTATTATGGTTATTTAAAGTTTAGTGTTTTAATCTCTCCCTTATAGAGTGGTCTATAATGATATCCTCCAGAAAAAAAACATACTACAGATATCAAATTTATGGGCCTATAATTGCTAGGTGGAGAACATAATCCCATAATTCCTTTTTAAATATTGGAATTATATGATCTATCCTCAAATCCTTTGGTACTTTACCAGATGAAAGGGGGTCTGAACAAATGAGAAAAAGTGGCCGAGCTAAAAGTCAACTAAGTTCTCTTCAGTACATGAGGGTGTTTCCATCAGGCCCTGGAGGATTGTTCATTTGAACTTTTTTATACATTTAAGTACCATGTTATGTTTCAGCCACTGGCAACGTGTTGGAGCTGCAGCCTCTCAGGTATGTACAGAGCGAGTCCTGAAACTCTGACTCCTTCATTATATGTACCAAAGAAAAGAACAGGTTAAGCATACTGTATTTGAATTCCTTGTATGGAAAATATTTCCATTTTTAATGGAGCCATGAGCTTAAAAGACACTTCCAGTGTTGGACTGGCCCACAGAGATACCAGGAAAACTCCCGGTGGGCCCAGGTGTCAGTGGGCCTCTTGCTTCTAACGATTTGGCCTATTTCATGTTCATTCCCTATTTCTTTTTGTGGAAAAAGAGGCTTAATAATGGAAGAATAGAGTAAAGTAAGTAGATCTAAAAGAATAGGAGAATAAAGGGTTAAGTGAGGAGAGAAGGAATAATAGTTTGGAAAGTTGGGCCCCTGGTCTAAGGTTTTCTGGTGGGCCCCTGGCATCTCAGTCCGACACTGGACACTTCAGTCTGTCCTTAGTATAAAAGGCATAAAGTGGCACTAGCAAACAGGAACAGTAGCCATGAACTCATCTGTGTTTTTTGGAGAACCCCGTGATCTTCTGTATGAGTACCTATGGAGATCTTAAAGCACCAGAAGAGCATAACAGCAATATGGCAGACAGAAGAGTGTTTCCAATCCAAGCTATACACCTTACAAATAGTTTTCACTAACCTCACCACCATGCTTAATTATGTAGGTTCCACTGTCTGTCCTCTGTAAAGGGGTGTCCCTTATTCCCTGCTTTATAGTCAACCTGGAGCTGCAAACAGACTTTGGCCCAAATTCATTAAAGAGCGAAGTGTCTAACGCTAGCTCTAATTCGCCAGCATGACGTCATTTCGTAACTTCGGAAATTCACTAACACCGGCTCTGGTGAATTTTAGCTGGCGAAGTAGATAGACTTAAGCAACTTCGCACCCTTACGCCAGGCGAAGTTGTGCACTGACGAAGGATCGTAATTACGTAAATTCACTAAGATGAACATTTTCCTGAACTTTACCACTTACGCTACACTTTACTTCGCCTGGTCAGACCTGGCGAAGTTCAATACAATAGATAGGAGGTTGAAAAATTATTTTTTAAAATTTTTTTCTAAACGCTGGCATTTTACAATTGGAGGGTGATAGTCTGAAAAAGATTTTTTTTGGGGGGGGGGGTTTACCCTCCTTCCCCCTCCTTCCCCCCTACATTTCCTAACATATGGCAACACAACTATACAGGGGGCACATGTAGGGCAATAGGACAACTTTGTTTAATTTATAAAGCAGCGAACACTGGTGAACGCTAGCGAAGCTAACGCTAGCGACTTTTCGGATCTTAGTGAATTTGCCTCTTTGGCTTTTGGCTTGTGGGTGTTGAACAATTGGTCAGTGCATGATGTATTACAGAGAATACTGAATCGCACATTGGGGTGAAATGGGAAATAAATAGGGTATGGGATAAAAAAGGTATGGGTTAAATAATGGGGGATTGTGGGAGAAGATTATTAAAATGAGAATTAAAGGGGAAAGGAGCACACAATTGCACATTAGGGGAAAGCATGATTATGGGCTATATAAGGTACAGAATGGTAAGCAAGAAATAGGAAGATTGCTAAGATCTTTCACCTCTCAAAAGAGTATGAAACCCCCTAAACACCCTTTTTAGAAAAACAATAGCCAAGCTCCTCTGCATAGAGCCCTTTCCCCAATAAAATCCATGGGTTGTGCCCTTGCCCCATTTCTGGCTCAATAAAGTAATGCAGCGGAATAGTTGGCCTCGATTTCTGCAGGTTGCTTGGCATTGGTTTCAGAGTAGGACAATACACTGTACAAGCAGGTTTCATCCTGGTTTCTGGTGCACATTTTGCACAACACCGGGGAGCCTGTGTAGATTGTAAACCTTTTTTTTGCAGAGCCCCTTTTACCTCTTGTATTGGTTACTAATGTTTTTTGTGTGTTCAATGTATACACGTACGATGCTGCAGAATATGTTGGCATTTTATAGATACATTTTATTATTAATAATAATAATAAATAGTACTGAGCAACACAGCAGCCACCAAACAACTGTGGGAAAACATTTAGAGGGTGTTTAGCTGCACAGGGGCAGGGTATGGAGCAAAGAGAGCCCAGACTAGTTGGTAGACAGATTGAAGATATATATGCCTAGCTCCCCCCCACTGTTGCTCCCTGGGAATGTGCCCCTTCTGCCTACTCCTAGATCCAGCCCAGACTCAAATCCAGCCAAGGTGAGTTCCCATTCAGTGAGCAAACTCTCCATTTTACAGCACATACAAATTATATCTTCCACATACAAGAAACCACTTCATGCTGAATGTCAGTAGGTGCGTTGCTTAACCAATGTAATCAGGGTGGAATAAGTTGGCCCTTTATAAGTCTGGGGCCCCCCTGTGTAGGAAATTGGATATCAAACATGAAAATGGCTGGTGTGTCCCAGAGACTGGTTAAATCAGTTTAAAATAAAATTCCCAAATGCTGAGATGCCCATGTGTTTTCAGTTTGTCGCCGTTGCTTACATAGATGACTTAGGTTGGTTTTGAATGAATGTGTGTTGTGATGTTAAGGAAAACTCACAGTTACAGGAGATTGGTGGGCCTTTGCTGTAAGAAGAAGACATCTTGCAAAGTGCGATGAACCAAGGCAGAGACTTCTCACAGACATGGCAAAGTACAGACTGGGGCATGGAAAGGCTGATGTTAGTATAAATCAGTTATATAAAATCACCTCTTCTCCAGATGATCCTCTCACATGCTTACACATAAAGCCTTCCCTCTTTAGAAGCCTCCAATACTCCTGTCGTTAGTAGAATGCCATTAGCTGTTCAGGGGACCTCCTCTCTCAGTATAGTTCTCCTTTATCAGTGCTAGCGTACATAACATACATAACAGAAGCTTCTCTTGGCTGTTTCTACTACAAATTCCATAGGTCCCGCACTAACCTTCTCCTTAGTGCTCCAATCCCTAACTCAGTGGTTCTCAACCTTCTTAATGCTGCGACCCTTTAATACAGTTCCTCATGTTGTGGTGACCCCCAATCATAAAATATTATAATATTTTTGTTGCCAGCCCAGAGCGGAATGTTAGGAATGTACAGGAGACAGCGTGGCTGCATAAAGGTTTGTTTTCCGTGCCTATTGCAGCAAAAAAAAAAAAAACCATTTTGTGGCCACACCCCAATTACCATGTTAAATTTACAAATTTTAAATGGGCAATGAGAGCTGTATGGCAGTGCCTACTAAAGGGACATAGAAAGTTATAGTGCAACTGGCTTCCCTACACAGGTTACTGAACTACAACACCCGGAGAGCTACAACCTTGCCCCAGGGCTAGTGGGGAGAGAGATGAACCTGCTCCTGGAACCCCTTAAGGGACCCCTGTGAAAGGGTCGTTCGACCCCCGAAGGCAGTGGTTCTCAAACTTGGCCCTCCAGCTGTTAAGGAACTACAAGTGGGACTTGTAGTTCCTTAACAGCTGGAGGGCCAAGTTTGAGGACCACTGCCCAAAGGGGTCCCGACCCCCAGGTTGAGAACCACTGCCCTAACTGGTTCAAAATCATCCTGGGCTGTACCCTAAACACTAGCTCCTTGCGTAGGCCACAAGCTGTCATTGGTGACTAATACAGCTACTTCTCATCTCAGGATTTAGGAATTCTATTTTAAAGAGGCAGTTCACCTTTAAGTTAACTTTAAGGGGCAGATTTACTAAGGGGCAAATTTACAAAATTTTCTTTTCTTCTAGTCTGAAGGGGTGGCCTCTGGTGATCCTCTTTATGGGTAAAAAGGTCCCTGATATTTGTCTATAATGTCCTCTAATGTATTTGTAAAGTGTAATCATGTCCCCTCGCAAGCGCCTTTTTTCCAGAGAAAACAACTCCAACCTGGACAGTCTCCCCTCAGCAGAGCAAAGATGGAAGTAAGATCTCTGCATGGTGCTCGCTTCTATAACCCCGGGGCGGTGCAGATTTCACCTGATGGGAGCACCGGCCCTGGGTTTGAGGTATGTCGCTATAATCACTTGGGGATGCCTAACGTTTGGCACCCCCAAGTGTATCCAGCCTTTCCTTCTCCTTTAACTTTCTTTTTATATATATATATATATATATATATATATATATATATTATAAATAGTAGATATAGTATATAGTATAGAGTATATATGACTGTAGTCCCCGACCTCTGTCTACATTAATACATTACAAACAAGGACACCGTGGTAATAAACAAAAACATGAAATGCGTAGAAAACAACCATTTCCTATATAAACTATTTCAGGAGACTCGCCATCCCAGGCTGCAATGCCTCTAGGAAACAGTAGAGTGCAGTGCAAGATCTGAGATGACCAAACCTCAAGATTGTCTTTCATTATGGGAGCTCAGCGACACCTTTTTATTTTCCCAACACAATCCTCTTTGAAATGTAAATATTCTTGTTGAAAGTTCACAAACACAAAACAATAACCTCCATAATTCCAGTGGTTTAAATTCAGGGTAATTTTTTTTTAAGTTCTATTTTTACAAGGTCCTGCAATGAATTTATAAAGAAATGTCATACATTTAACTAGTTTCTTGACCTATGGTTTCTTGTACCAAAATACCAGAGGAAACCTAATCCCGTGGAACAGATATTTATTTAAGGCAGAATGTGCAGTGTGATTGTTCGCAGGTGGAAAGTGGACCATTAATGTACTGTATTCAGCGGCTGAGTGGCTGGGAGCTGTCATACTGATACAGAAAGATGACATCAGTTTAGGATTCGCACCTCATTATACATTTATTAGACTGAACAGACAAGAAGGGATTATGGAAGCCACTCAGCCCTCGGTCAAAATGTGAAAACAAAGGCTGGAAATACTGGGATGGAAACCTTGTGAGTCATGAAAGGGGTTGGTCTGGCTTGAAGAACATTTAAAAATTTTTGACGTGAAAACATTGTTACTGAAATACAGATCCCATGTCACATGATTAATTTCTAGGGTCAGTCCATGATTTTGGCTGTCCCTGGAAATCTTCCTGTTAAAAATGACCAACATAGTAGCAATAGGTCTGCTCTCATTTAGGACAGCCACCTTAAGTAAAAAAAAAATACTGTCTGGAAGTACTGGAATGGGGTGGTGATGTAAGAACATATAGTGATGATGTAAAAGTTGAGATGACATAGATGGTTGTGACACTGGTTGAAGATTCAGAGGTTCGGGGCAATGTCCAATGCAGGATGGGGAATATCCTAAAGTGGTTGCAGATTAAGTGGTGGAGACACCAGGGCAGAACAACAGAGAATTTCTAAATTTACTGGCAATTAAAGTAGAGCCAAACTCTAAAAATGAATATGGCTAAAAATGCCATATATTATATATAGTGAACTTATTGCACCAGCCTAAAGTTTCAGCTTGTCAATAGCAGCAATGATCCAGGACTTCAAACTTGTCACAGGGGGTCACCATCTTGGAAAGTGTCTGTGACACTCACATGCTCAGTGGGCTCTGAGCAGCTGTTGAGAAGCTAAGCTTAGGGGTTGTCACTAATTATCCAGCAGAAAATGATGTTTGTCTGTAATATAATTTGATGCTACAGGGCTGATTAAATTCTGATGCTAGTTGCACTGGTTTCTGTGCTGTCATGTAGTAATTATCTGTATTAATGACTAATCAGCCTTATATTGTGACATTTCTATTCTATGTGTACTGTATATTGTGAGTGGGTCCCTAAGCTCAGTAAGTGACAGCAGCACAGAGCATGTGAATCAGTGAATCAGAATCAGAAAAGAAGATGGGGAGCTACTGGGGCATCTACTGGGGAGACACAGATCTTTACTGCTAAAGGGCTGTGGTTGCCTTGGGCTGGTACACAAGCACAAAACATCATGTACAACATTTATAGCTACTTCTTTGGTTAAACTTTAGTTCACCTTTAAGACATGGCAGGTTACACTCTTTTTTTTTTTTTGCACCCTGCTATCATTGACCCCTAATGTACTACTTATAGATGTCTTTAGAAATAACTGACTCCAGCTCAAAGCTGCATGTAGAGAGGCAGGTCTCTGAAAGTGGGATAGTGAATATTGTAGAGTAATTTGACTAAGACTAAGAAACAATACAGAATTTGTACTTATTATATTTAGAAGACTCTGTATTTTCATAAGCTATAGCTAATATTAATTTCTCACTTTCGTTGTAATTCTCCTTTACGGCTGTTTTCCCTAATACATTGTTCTGTTTGGGCCCAGTGCAATGGCGACATCTTGAACTTGTTAGCTTGGTGCCGCCAACTACAAAAATCCCATGCACCAAGAAGGCCTCAGTAACACTCAATTAGAATATAAACAGCTCGGTGTCTTCCAGTCAGGAGGGAGTGCAATAAAAATGTCGCGTTTACAGAACCGTATCCAAAGGTGAAACAAAAGAGGGAACGTTACAGTGTTTCCCTTTAATTGCTTTATCTGAGGAGAGCCGTTGCCATTTTTTATTTATGGCTGTAGGTGTAAGCGAGCCATTGCCAAGCAGGGGCCCAAGTGCATTTCCATCAACTTTTTTTTTTGTCAAGTTGAGATTTTTGTTTTGCAGATACAGAAACCTTTACTCCTGAAGACAAAATCCCATGCTTAAGGCTTGTCATACTGTCATACTGTACTCTATTAAAAAGTCTGCTTGTATTCTCTGCACTGCTGGTTCTGACTGACATAATGTAGCAGAAGATAACTGATTAACAGACCTGGAGGACAAGTGACTTCTGCTCTATTAAAACACTTATTTTAATTGCAATTTACAATAACTTTAAACCAATTGAACCTTTTTAATGAATACTGGGATATAGGTTGCTTAGAATGACTTCTGGTGGAGATCCTCATCTTAGAAACTTTACATTTTAACTACTGTCTTTAACTATTTTTCTATTACAGTACAAAACCCCAGCTTAGAGTTCTTACTGGTTATTCATCTTCCATTATGTCTTTAAAATGACAGAAATGATTGCTAAGGTAAAGGGGACATTAATAACCAATTAGCAATTGAAATGACAAAATGGAGCATTGAGAGCAAAACTGATGAATAATTATATAATATAATATGCAAATATTTCAGAATACCATTGTGTTAAACATCCTGAATCAAGAAGCAAAATATCAAGGAGACAGCACCCAATGGTCACCCTGATACCAGAAATGTGAAAAAACGTTACTCGGCACAACCCATTCATTTTGTGCAACACGTTACTTGACTTTCTTTGCTAGGATATTGACTTCAGAAATTCAATTTATCCAGTAGTTTACTCAAGAGAAAAGATTGTCCTGTATCTTAAGCTGGCCTTTGTCTTCTTCTACTTCTTCTTTGTCTTCTTCTACTTTGAGACTCACATCTAGGGATGGCGTGAACTTGTTCGCGCGAACATCCGCCGTTCGCGCTCGCAGAATATTCGCGAACATCGCGCAACGTTCGCCATTTGGGTTCGCGCATAGTCGCCGCTTTTTTTTTTTTTTTTTT
>CM044441.1:26390158-26442496 GCA_024363595.1 Xenopus borealis
GGGGGGGTGAGATCGCTTCAACTTGCAGTGTAGCAGTAAAGAGAGACTGAAGTTTATCAGGTCAATTTGATATACTTTAGGAGCTTTATAAAAGCTAAGCATACACAGTACTGATAAACAGAACTTTTTCTGCAAATACACTGTACAAGGAACACTTTCCATGCAGCCTGTATATAGTGGGTGGCCACTCAAAACACCTTCAAAAGAAAATGTAAAGCCTGATCCATTTAAGTCACTGATCTGCACAGATCTGTCTCTGTTTTCACAAAAGAGATTAAATAAACACAATTAAAAGAAAGCAAAACCCTATCAAGCATTTACCAGTAAGATTTCCTAAGAAAACATCATCTTATGTAAACACGTGTGACTTCTTCTTTTGAAAACTCTGGGAAAGTTGAAATAAATTGCAGGGTTTCATCCCCCTGTTGAGAAGGGATCTCCTTGGTCTTGTCTATGTGGCACATTCAGCAACAGGAATTTGCTCAGTATCCAAATATTGCTGGGATGTGACCAACGCGCCCAGATACCACCCCTGTCTAAAGTCAACAAGACCCCTTACGCCTCATACTCCCAGGTTCTGTCTGGCCCTGTAGGGGTGTTGGTTTTGGAGCAAAAACAATAAACAATTAGCTAATTTTACTAGAAATTATTTGGGATGTTACTCAGGAAACAGATACCATCTAAAGAGCACAAGAGGCAGATGTATGAGTTCATCATAAAATTCTGCTGTCTGTTGCATTTCAATTAGAAAAACGGTAAGAATAAGATAATGTTCTGTCCTCAGTTGCTGTTAAGGCAATTGATATGTTTTAATCATCTCTTCTATAGAAAAACATACATCTATTTTATTTATATTTATATATATATATCTCAATTTCTTGAAAGACTATAGGGGGCAAAGTCACTAAAGAGCGCAACTTCACCAGTGTCCGATTCGCAGCCTTTGCAACACTTGGCCTAGAGAAAATTTGCATCCAGGGCACTGACCGGTGGCAAGGTTGCGCTACCGTTACTTCGTCAAGCAAAGCGAAGTTGCGCTAGCGTTGCCTAATTTGAATATGGCGGGAAGTTAAAGTCTAATGGAAGTATATGTTGCAGCCAAGACATTACATTACACAAGCCCGGGAAACCTTAATAAAATAGTTTTCCTATTGCCCTACACATGTGCCCACTGTATAGTTTATGTGCCATATGTTGGGAAATGTAGGGGGAAGCAGGGAACCCCAAAAAAAGTTTCAATCTTTTGCAGCCTATCACCCTGTAAATATGAAAAGACGCTAATGGTTTTTTGGGAGTTAGAAAAATGTTCAACTTTTTTTGATGAACTCTATCTACTCTATTGCACTTCGCCTGGTCTGAGCTGGTGGAGGCAAGTCTGGCGAAAGAGGTAATGTTCAGTAAAATCCGCATCTTAGTGAACTGGCGTAGTTATGCTCTTTTGCCCGAGGGAAAATTCCTCTCCTTTGCTAGCAAAGGGGCATCTGAGCTCGTTAGTAAATTGAAGTAACGAAATGATGTCATGCTGATGAATTCTCGCTAGCGTTAGTCAGAGCAGAGATTTAGTGGTTTGATGGTGAAGTTGGGTGGATCTAGGTCATTGACAGGAGGGCCTATGGGGTCCTATGACAAGCTATGGCACCCCCGATGCCTCAAAAAAGGTGCCTGTTTTGACGAATTGGACACAAATGCATCCAAAGTTTTTTAGAGTGGGCATTACATAATATAAGGCATTATTATGACAACTGCCCATGATTCACCAGGCACAAGTCTTCTGTGCCTATTGGTGCAACTTGCAGAGGGCCCCATTGTGGCCTTGCGCAAAATGATTGTCCAGCTAGAATACAGGAGACTAGGATATATATACAGTATATATATATATATATATATATATATATATATATATATACTCTGTGCATATACCCTTTTACACCCATTTATTGGACAGTATTATCATATTAATACTCCAAAAGAGCCAAAAACATTGCCTAAGTCTATATATACATGCATAAATGTATCCATTTAATAGCACCTCTCAGCTCAGACATTATGGATGTGTAGGAATCATTTACCTAAATGTGACTTCCCCTGCTATAGACAACTTATGGGCCCGAGTAAGTCTCAACTAGCAGATAAAGCGATTGTATGATTCGTTCCATCAAAATTGAAAGCTGTATCAGTCTTAAATGTGCTGTTCACCTTTAAATTAACTTTTAGTATTATGTAAGGAGTGATATTCTGAGACAATTTGCGACTGGTTTGGTTTTTGAGTTATTTAGTGTTCTATACAGCAGCTCTCCAGTTTGAAATTTCAGCAATCTGGTTGCTAGGGTGCAAATTACTCTAACAACCATGCATTTATTTTGAAGACTATAATTTGAATAGGGGAGGGCCTGAATTGAAATATGAGTAATAAAAAATTGGTAGCCTTACAGAGCATTTGTTTTTTAGATGGGGTCTATGACCCCCATTGGCTGCACTGCACTTGCGTGCCTGATTTTAAGTTCTTGGAAGGGGGAGAGAGCGTGGACAGAGCCGCACTGGAGAATGCCGGTGGGAGAAAAAGGGTCCAGACCAGGCCCGTACTGATAATATAAAGACTCGGGCAATTTCCCGAAGGGCCACTCTGCTCACTAATGTAAAGCGCCAGCCAGCACAGGTAGAGAGAACAGCCTGCAGCCTCTGCTTCTCCCTTCACACAGCGAGCTGCCTTACATCCCACCCTCCTCTTCCTGCGATTGGCAGACAGGGAAAGGCAAAATCCCTCTGATTGGCCAGAAGACAGGGTGGGAGGCGTCAGGCAGTTCCCCTGCTGATTCTGTGAAACAGGAAGCTCCAGGGAGAGAGGTAGGGGGACTGTGTGTCAGTGTTTGCTTGTGTGTGTCAGTGTTTGTGTATGTCAGTCAGTGTGTGTTTGTGTCAGTGTGTGTTTGTGTGTGTATCAGTGTGTGTGTCAGTGTGTTTCTGTGTGTCAGTGTGTGTTTGTGTCAGTGTTTGGGTATCAGTGTGTGTTTGTGTCAGTGTGTGTTTGTGTGTCAGTGTGTGTTTGTGTGTGTCAGTGTGTGTTTGTCTGCCAGTGTGTGTCAGTGTTTGCGTCAGTGTGTGTTTGTGTGTGTATTTGTGTCAGTGTGTGTGTGTTTGTCAGTGTGTGTTTGTGTGTGTCAGTGTGTTTGTGTGTGTGTGTTTGTGTGTGTCAGTGTGTGTTTGTGTGTGTCAGTGTGTGTGTGTTTGTCAGTGTGTGTGTGTTTGTCAGTGTGTGTTTGTGTGTGTCAGTGTGTGTTTGTGTGTGTCAGTGTGTTTGTGTGTCAGTGTGTTTGTGTGTCAGTGTGTTTGTGTCAGTGTGTTTGTGTGTCAGTGTGTTTGTGTGTCAGTGTGTGTGTGGGGGGGGAAGGGGGGCTGCTTTGATTTTACTTGCCCGGGCAGATTTTTATTCCCAGTCCGGCTCTGGTCCAGACCAGGGGTAGGCGAAAGAAGAGGTAAGTGCTTGGAGCCCCCACTACATTGCGCCCTAGGAGCGTGTTTCTGCTGCCTACCCCTCGTTTCGGCCCTGCCCCAATTTGAAAGCTGGAAAGATTCAGGAGATGGCAAATAATTAAAAACTATATAAAAAAAAAAATAATGAATGAAGACAAATTGAGAAGTTGCTTAGAAATGGACATTCTATAAAATGCTAAAAGTTAACGTAAAGGTGAACCACCCCGTTAAACTGCAGTAAGCAATTCCTGTTGGTGGCAATCGGTGTCCTTAAAGGTGGCCATAGACAGGGCCAAACGAGCAGATCTCTTCTGATATGCCCACGTTGAGGTGGGGCGATAACGGGCTGATCTGATCATGGGCCCTAGGGCCCGACCATTGGATCATAATGGAGGCGATACAGGCGGTCGCATACACGCAGAGATCTCCAGATATCAATCGGGGAAGCCCGTTGGATGGCCCCACACACGGGCCAATAAGCTGCCGACTCAGTCTATCTGCAACTTTTCTCGGCCGTGTATGGGGGCCTTAAGGATGAAGCACATTACATAAAAGGTAAGAAACGGCACAGACTGCTGCTCTACTCTGTAGTAGGACGCTGAGAACTGAAAAGCACTTTTGCATCCAAACCGATCTTGTTTCTTTAAATGCTGTTACTTATATGTGAAGGAATGGAAGGACACACTGCCAACATGACCACAGACACCCAGGGGCTCATTTATCAACACTGGACACATTTGCACCTGGGCAGTAACCCTTGGCAACCAACCAAATATTTGCTTTCGTTGTTCTACCTGCAGCTGGCTGAAGAAAGCTAATCACTGATTGTTTAGTATGGTTTACTGCCCAGACGCAAATATGCCCAGTGTTGATAAATGAGCCCCCCACGCTTGTGTAATTCATCTGCGTCTGTTAGAGACTCGCTGTTCCCGCTTCGCCGCTCTATGTTTATGTGTTACCCTCTGGGCTTAATAAAATGACCGATCAAGTACTGATTGTGCGTAAATATTCTCTTCCACATCAATCATCTCATGGTCCTGAAACAAAAATACTTACAGGAAGATTTATTTTAGATACAATAGGATTTCCAGCAATTTAAAGGGGCAGTATACCCCAATTATTCAACATGAATAAAGTAAATTGTTTTTGTCATTTCTTGAGCTAAATAGGGCTACAGGGAAATTGAAGCTCAGCCATGTTTGGTCCTTGCGAGGTAGATAATTGGATTCCCAGAGTGCAGATTATCCCCCTGCATAAAGGCTTATGTTTATCTGTTCTCTAAGCTAAAACAGCGACTGAATGGAGATTTATTTTATATTGGCTCCCTTACCTTTTGGCATGTCAACCCCTGGTAACTGACGTGCGTCTCTCACACAGGGGTAGGCAAAAGAGGGATGTGCCTAGGATGCAAAGCTTCAGGGTGCCAGGCAGGGCTGCCATCCGGGAGAGGGGGAAGTGAGTACTGCTGTTCTGGGCTTGGATGGTTTGGGTGAGTTAAAGGACAAGTACAATCTAAAATAGAAGAAGGCTAGAAATGCTGTATTTTGTATACTAAACATAAACATGAACTTACTGCACCACAAGCCTAATCAAACAAATGATTTATGCTTTCAAAGTTGGCCACAGGGGGCTGTCATCTTGTAACTTTGTTATACACCTTTGCAAGACCAAGACTGTGCACATGCTCAGTGTGATCAGGGCTGCTTAGGGATTGTCATAAATGATCAAAACAGCACAAGTCAAATAATATCTGCCAGAAGCCGATACAGCAAGACTGATTAATAATCAGAATATACAGACTGCACTGGGTCCTGTGTTGTCATGTAATCTAATGTGGATTTTATAGTTTTTGTATTGTTTAATACAAACTTTCTCCAACACTGCAGAACCAGTGGCTGCAGCAAAATAATTCTCCAAATAGTTTGTTTCCCTGCCCAGAAGTTACGGACCGTCTGACAATTCCTACAATTCCTATCCACAACAGTAAATGAAGGGAGAAACAGTCAGGTGTCTTATAAAATGGTACACGTTTTTTAATTTAAGTATATTGTAGACTTCGGTAGTGAGGGTAGGATGGAGCTCCGGAGCCTGCATCCTGCTTCCTGTGCTGTGATTCGCAAGTGAAGTGTAAGTCCTGGTAAAGCTGTATGGGGATTGGATGGTTGAAGTTTGAACCTCCCCTGAAGTTTATCCAATTGCCATGCGGCTTTACCGAAACTTACACTTCAGTGGCAAATCAGGGCAGAGGAAGATACAGGCACCTGAGCAAGTGTAATGTTGTTTTTTTCTTATAACTTGTAGGGACCCTGGCCACATTTTTTAATAATTTTTAGGGGCCCTAGCGACTAATTATATATATTTTTTTAAATAACTTGTAGGGGCCATGGCACCAATGTTTTTTTTATAAGTTGTAGGGGGACTGTGGCCACCGTTGTATTTTTTTTAACTTGTAGGGGGCCCTGGGCACCAAGTTCTTTTTTTTTAACTTGTAGGGGGTAGGGTTGCCACCTGGCCCCACCCCAGATCCCAACCACAGGTAAAAGACCAGACAGAAATCAGTGCTAAAGAAGGGAACCCACCCACACACGTTATAAAAAGCTATTGATGGTCAGGGCCCCCTTATAAAAAACTGTGTTGCTAGGGACCCCCATAAAAGTTTTGGTGGTCAGGGCCCCCATACAAGTTAAAAAAAAACTTTGGTACCAAGGTCCCCATTAAAGTTTTTTTTTAAAAAAAACCTTAGCTCCAGGGCCCCCCTTAGAAGTAAAAAAATAATGTATTAAAAAAATACATTGGTGAACAGGGGATTAAAAAAAGACAAACAAAAAAACCCACTCTGGTGTTCAGTAGAAATTAACTTGTTCCTTCAGGACTTCACTTCACTTCAGGCCTTTGGGTATTTTCGCCGTTTCAGGACTTCATTTTTGGCATGGTTTTCATGATTTAGGGTCTTTTCGGCGCATCGGAACCCCGGCTATTTTTGTGGTGTCGGGTCTTTTCGACTTCCGCATTTGGCTGTTTGGAACTTTGAAAGGGCAGCACAGCTTTGGCGCTGTTAAGGGGGGCCCGGTGCACTTGTGGCCCCCTGATGGCGGCCCTGCCTATGGTGCCTGGCCAGTCTGGCCACACACTGCACTCACCCAACCACCACATGGGGCAATGTGTTGTGACATTATGATACATGTTACATGATGTAAGTACGTGTCTATTTTTGCCAATCATATGTGCTTAAATCTCCCATTAAATGTCCCATTAGACAGATGGCCAAGCTAATTCTGTATTCCAGATCCTGCACAAACCTGGAATTTATTATGGTTTGCCTATTTTCTGATTGCTGCCCCCTGCCCTGACCAATCGCCTGCCATAGAGCACGAATTTTGCCTGATCCCTGTTTATACCTCAGCATTTGCATTCCTACGCCAGTATGCAGGTTCCCTGTCAATGGCTGCCAAAGAAAGTTCTAGAGCCCCAAAAGGATGGTGGTGAAGATAGGGATGAACAAATACTGATTTAAATAGCAATTACTTAATTAAATAACTTAATATTTAAAACATATTTAAAAGCAATTGATTTGTTTTTTATTGAATGCATACTGGGTATTCACCCCACTCTCATAAAGGTTTGTAGGTCACCACTGTGCATGCTTTTTATAAATCTAAATTGCATTTGTACATGAATCCCCCACTAACATATCCAAGAGACTGTGTTTGATGATGTGGGGGAGACCTTCCCACAACTGCCAGTACCATAAATATTTATTCCCAGAAGGATCTGCTCTTCCTGACCTCGGGATTTCCTCAGGGAGAAAACCAACTTTCCTTGACCTATAAACTTTGGACCAATCCATCTAACGGGGATGCTTTCCTGTCATTAATAACCACTAATTGTTATCCTTAAAATCATTTTATTTTGGGTGCAAATTACTTTCTAAACAAACCTGTATCATGAGATCAGACTGACGCAATGGAAAGTTAGGACCTTGATTATTTAATGACAATCTTTCAGTTCAAAGCTGTATCGACATGGCATTGTTGATGCATTAGATTGCGAGAGATAAGATAAATATTTATTGTTTTTGGAGGATATGGGATTGATTATGCATTTTAATGTGAGCTTTGCATTGTATGTCTCTACATCTGAATATAAAATAATTAATGTGCTTTTATCCAGAATCCTGCATATCCAGAAAACTCTGAATTATAGGAAGGACATAATTCATAAACATAATTCCTTATACTTCATTCTACCATGTACTTCATCCAAAGTAAGATATAATTAATCCTCATTGGAGGCAAAACAATACTACTGGGTTTATTTAATGTTTACATGTTTTTAGTAGACTTAAAGGAACACTGTCATGGGATCAGTTAATAATGCTGCTCCATTAGAATGCTGCACTGAAATCCATTTCTCAAAAGAGCAAACAGATTTTTTTTATATTTAATTTTGAAATGTGACATGGGGCTAGACATATTGTCAATTTCCCAGCTGCCCCAAGCCATGTGAATTCGCACCAGCCAAATAAATTCGCCCATTAAACTTTGAAACATACATAGGAACAAATAAAATAGTATGCATAGTGGCATGTGCAAAACCTTGGGCTCCTGGGCCCTTGGGCTCCTGGTGATCATCATTGACCCTAAATACTTCATTTGGCCTAAATTGTCATCACCAATGTCAGTGTATGAGGTGTGCAAAGCAGCGTTTATATAAAGCAGAGGCCATTTGGAAACAAGTGCTGTGGGACTGATGAAGGAAAATATTACTATTTGGCCACAATCATCACAAATCTGGAGAAAAAAAAGGAAGCAGCGTTTGATGAAATAATCCATTGAGGTTGTGTGGCAGCCAGTGGCAAGGGAAACAGTGTACATTGTGTAGCATGAAACAGCCATGAAACTAAAGCTGAAAGGGGAATTCCTACTTCTTGTAGGACAATGATCTGAAGCATATTTCAGACGTCACCATGAGCTTGAAGAAAAGCAAGCTGGAGGCATTGCAATGGCCCTCACGGTCCCCTGATTTAAACATCATTGTCAATCTGAGGGCAGATCATAAACATGGCTCAAGAAAATCTCAAAATTAAAAGTGATCTGCAAGAATAGGTGTGGAAATAATCACTACACAGAGACCAGAAAGACTCTTAACTGGATACAAAAGGCTTTAAAAACTGGTATCTGTTCCAAATGGAATGTTACTAAAACCTGATTTCCCAAGGGCACCAAGTTTTTGAAATTTTTTGGTAACTTGCAAATATGTGATTTTGTAACTCACAATGTTTTTTAAAATGACGTATACAATTAGCCAATTGTGTAATCTGGCAAGTGTTGCTCAAACTTTCACTTTTACCTGTATATCCATAGGCAGCATTGCAGTATAGAAATTGGTATAGATAACTCTGCAGTAAAGCAATGGATGTAGACAAAATTTTAGTATAGCTATAGCCAACACTGCAGTACAGTTATTGGTAATGGGATACTAAACTATAGCTATGGGTAATGGGATACTACAGTATAAATATGGGTAATTGGATACTACAGTATAGATATGGGTAATGGGATACTACAGTATAAATATGGGTACTTGGATACTACAGTATAGATATGGGTAATGGGATACTACAGTATAAATATGGGTACCTGGATACTACAGTATAGATATGGGTAATGGGATACTACAGTATAAATATGGGTACTTGGATACTACAGTATAGATATGGGTAATGGGATACTACAGTATAAATATGGGTACCTGGATACTACAGTATAGATATGGGTAATGGGATACTACAGTATAAATATGGGTACTTGGATACTACAGTATAGATATGGGTAATGGGATACTACAGTATAAATATGGGTACCTGGATACTACAGTATAGATATGGGTAATGGGATACTACAGTATAAATATGGGTACTTGGATACTACAGTATAGAAATGGGTAATGGGATACTACAGTATAAATATGGGTACTTGGATACTACAGTATAGATATGGGTAATGGGATACTACAGTATAACTATGGGTACTTGGATACTACAGTATAGATATGGGTAATGGGATACTACAGTATAACTATGGGTACTTGGATACTACAGTATAGATATGGGTAATGGGATACTACAGTATAAATATGGGTAATGGGATACTAAGGTATAGCTATGGGTAATGGGATACTACAGTATAAATATGGGTACTTGGATACTACAGTATAGATATGGGTAATCGGATATTACAGTATAAATATGGGTACTTGGATACTACAGTATAGATATGGGCAATGGGATACTAAAGTATAAATATGGGTAATGGGATACTAAGGTATAGCTATGGGTAATGGGATACTACAGTATAAAAATTGGTAATGGGATACTAAGGTATAGCTATGGGTAATGGCATACTACAGTAAAAATATGAGTAATTGGATACTAAGGTATAGCTTTGGGTAATGGGATATTAAGTTATAGCTATGGTTAATGGAATACTACAGTCAGTGGCATAACTAGATCTTAGTGGGCCCCACAGCAAATAATTTTTCAGGCCCCCAAAATGTCTAGAGGTTGACTTGCTTTACCAATTTATTGAAATTATATTTGAATTAGGGCCTCATTGGGGCCCCTATACCACCTTGGCCCCCCTGCAGCAGCTGGGTCTGATTCCTCTGTAGTTACGCCCCTGACTACAGTATAGCTATGGGTTATAGGATACTACAGTATAAATATGGGTAATGGGTTACTAAGTTATAGCTATGGGTAATGTGATACAACAGTATAGCTGTGGGTATAGGCGTCACTGCAGGTTAGTTTTATACAACACTGCAATATAACTATGGGTATTTTTATACAACACTGCAATATAACTATGGGTATTTTTATACAACACTGCAATATAACTATGGGTATTTTTATACAACACTGCAATATAACTATGGGTATTTTTATACAACACTGCAATATAACTATGGGTATTTTTATACAAAACTGCAATATAACTATGGGTATTTGACCCTGGCATGTTGGTACAGCTAAAATGTTATTCTCATTCTTAATAGGGAGTCCATATCACTAATTCCTGTGTATCCAAGCAGAGCCAGAGGGTCTTGCCCCGGTTTCAAAGGCACACACATTTTACAGCTAAAATGTTACCAACCAAAAGAAAACACCTACAAATGCTCTTTCTGTAAGTTTTTTCACAACATTTTTTACTGAATATTTTACTGTATACTAGGAGAGTGTATACAAGGAGAGTGTAAACATGTTCAGGATGTTAAGAAAACTGGATCTTGGGGCTAAATATTATTCACTGGTTGTTTTTAGCACCTGAACAAAACATCACATTTGGCTTGGTGAAAAGTTGCTTATCCAACATGGGAATGTCTTTGTACTTATTACATATTATTGTCATCATTTAACTGATATCTCTAAATAGCATAATAATGACATATGTCCACCAAGTTTATCTCTTTGGATAATTTAGTGAAAATTCTGGAGGATTCAGAGTAGGTTTTAAACATGATTTACTGTATATCTCAATAACCTCCAAAGCACCAAAACAATCACTGGATGAGCCCTATCCTATGAATATTAATACCAATAACTTAGTATTTTCTTGCTGGGGCCTGGTTGCACAGAGTAGTCAGTGGGAGCCAGTCGGATGTAATTTGGTTGAAGACCAAGTTTAAGTTCAAGTCCTGGAGAAAGTGCTAAAATCTGGTCTTCAACAAAATCACATCTCTGTAATGCCCACATCAGCTTGCCACCCATACCACAAGAAATGGGTCCTCAGACAGCCACTATCAGTCCAATATGGCTGCTCTAGACAACCTAGCCAATTTTTTGGCCCTGGACTTAGCAAGAAAAAACTAGATTAACTAGCTGTTAATAGTATTAATGCAATAACCTAATATTTTCTTGCTGAGACTGGGCTCAAATAGGCGTCCAGGTTGTCCACAGCCATCATATCTGACTGATATTGAGCACCCATTTCCTCCGGTATGAGTGGGGAGCTGACATGGGAGTCAGAAAGGTGCCATTTGGCTGAAGACCAAATCCTAAAGTCCAAGAATTTGGTTTTATCCAGAACTGAATCCTAGATTTGGTTCATTCCTAATATTAACTGCTAGATAGACAGCTGTAATACAACCTAAACATTGTTTGAAATCTGTAGAAATGAAAAGAGATTTGTTCTCTCCCCTGATGTTGGATTCATAATTGTTTGTACTGGAAAAACTTCATGTGCCAGCATTATATGATACTCTTACATTTGGTTTGGTATTGTGTTCCGCTGATAGTAATGGAGAGACAACCCTGTCCAACAATAATAGCTCTTTTAGGGAAAGCTGCATGGAACCAGCCACCAGCATGTGAACACGGACCAATATACAGGATCCTATTGCTTACAATGTATTCTGAACAGCAGGACAATTCCATTTTAAAAGTCTGATAGTGACATCTGAGCCGGTTGTGCTGTAATTTTAATAACGGCAAGATTTCTTCTTAATCCCTGAACTTTTTTCTGGCAGTGATCAAAGGCACCCCTGAGATGCCATATTGCACATATTAGAAATAAGCAGTTTAGTGACTAAACAAAATGCGTTCCCGCTGAGACACATCATGGCGCCAATACAAGATTAATCGCACATTTCGATTTTGACTTTTTTTTTTTATATTGTCATGGGCCCTAACTTAAAAATTACATCTGTAACATTGATTCCCATAAATAAGAAACAACTCCAAAGGCAACATGGCAGGCAGCTTGCATTACAGAATGAAGTCATGGATATAAGCTTTCAGTTACCTACTAGACGACAGACTCTTCCTTTTCATCTTGCCCAAATGTTTATAATTTACTGAACGTTCCCAAACGGACCTTCAGATGATATTTACTGTAAGGCTATTAAATTGTTGCTCACTAGCAGCTCACAAATCTGCCTCATGGTGAGAAGTGAATGGGAAACGACTGGCAGTTTGGAAACAATGGTGTGTGTAAGGGACACATGAATTGAATTGTGCTGAGGGCCCATAATCTTGTCTTGGGTTGCGGAAAGGACTGAAAGCAGTTTGTGTTTATTCAGATGGACCAGGAGCATAAGGTCGCATTGTGGTACTTCAAAAAGAGATTTGTCAGAGATAGTTTCTCCTTTTTTTGTATGTGAAAGTTAATGGGAAAATATACACAGAAACAATAGACATTCAGCATTTTTTTGCTTTGGACAGTTAGGGTCAGGATTATAGCTCCAACAGTTTATATGATGATTTAAAGATTGTTCACCATTCACCCATAGATTCCAATAGATCTTAGGTAGACTTTGACACTTTACATCAGTTGTTCATTTGGCCTTCCTGGGTAAAAGAGTTCCGACAATGATACAGTAAATATTGTTATTGAGCAACATATCGAATCAATCAAAATGGTCAAATTAAGTGCTCAGTTCTAGTGTCCTGAAGAGTTCTTACAATATTATAATAATGGGAGCGCTCAAACTCTTTCCCACCCTCTGTGAAGCTAGTTTTGTTGGATCATTAAATCTAACTACTCACTCTGTAATTAGGTGGGTCTGGGTGCAAATGCTTTCATTAATTAATTAATTAATTAATTAATCTGTATTACAGGTCACTCACGGCTTGATCTCTCTGCTCTGGGTGCAGCACCCTGAACCCGCAGCTTAGGGAGAAACAATAATCGCTAATTTCCAGTGTTGCCTGCACTCTCACAGATCAGCAGAAAAAAAAGGCTCATTAAGTGAATTGTTGGGGCAATAAAGCCATTTTTTAAGACATAAAAAAAGGCTTTCTTACCTCAACAATTCACCTAACGCGTTTTGTGCGTCATCACGTGTGATAACACACGAAACGCGTTAGGTGAATTGTTGGGGTATGAAAGCCATTTTTTTTTTACACCACCATCGTCTGCTGATCCTGAAGAATTCCCACATAAACTTGATGACTCTGCCCTAAGTTCTGTATCACATTTGCACAATAAGGCTTATTTTATCAGAAGCCAGATAACCTGCCTGCCTGTATGTTTGGAGTATGGGATGAAACCTGGGAGAACATTAAACCCTTTGCAGAAGTGCTCATGTCAGAATCAAACTCAAGAACTCTATTGTGCAAGGCAGCAGAGATAAGAGCTGTACTGAACAGAAGTTATGTACCAGGAATGGGTTTAGGGTAATGGCCAATGGGGAGATTTGTTGCTTGCAATAAAATTGCTCTACTGCTGGTGACATATCTCTAGAATATCCTCCACCAGCAATAACTAAAATTGCCTGTGGCAAAACCTACACGTTGCTTAATCTTTAAAAGTTGTCTTGCGAGTAAACTTTGGGACTTTGTGACGAATAGGTAAAGTAAAGTTTTCAAATATTTTCAAATACACCGGAGTGCTGCTGCTTTATTTTCTACATGTGTACTTGACCCTGGCAGGGGGTATGGCTGGCACCCGGGGCTGCACGGAGCTTGATCCACTTTTGGAGCACACTTCAACTTTATTTATTGTGACGCATAGGTATTACCACTGGCAATTTCGATTATTACCAGTGGGGTAGTATATTTGGGCCGAAAATTTATTGCAGCCAACAAATCTCCCCATTAGCTTTGGCTCTTAAGGTTTCACCATCAGCATTAAAACAGCTTCTACTAAAGGGCAACTTTTAGCACACTCTAGAGCCTAGTTATCATTATAGAAACACTTGATCTGTTCTGTTATTTTGGGGATACAAAGTGTTGTTAAAATAGTCTAAAATCTGAGGTTGGTGCTCTGTCTAAAAGCAGTCTGTAGTTACATGCAACTGGCCCCCCAAGTCTGAATACAATTATTTTCTATCTCCCTTTTTCTGTGGTTGTTTTACCAAGACTTGATGGATTTTGCACCAATAAGAGATATACTTTATTATTATAAATGCAGTAGATCAAGAAAATCTAAATGCTAATAAGTTACTGCACTGGGGCAAATTTGTCAATGCGTTCCACTGACTAAAGTCACTGGTTTTGTACTAATATACCAATAAAGTTACCTTCAGACTTCTATATAGCATTCATAGGCACACCCCTTTAGCTACATGCTAAGAAATCATTTTCTTTACATACACTGCGTTATTTTATAACAATCATCAGTTACATAGGGGAAATAATAAAATCTGAGCAGAGGTGTCTGTTTCATTTGAATAGTTATTTCTCACTTGACTTTGCTTCAACTTGGTCATTTTATTATGTTTCTTAGCCAATTGTTGTTGTGTTGTGTTGTTTGTAGCTGAGGATAAGGAGAGTATAACAGAGCTTTATTAGCAGGTTCATGCATCCATTACACAACAGCAGTAACTCTTACATTCACTTTCAAGCTGTACAGAAAGTCCTGTGTATGCACAGTGACACCTGCAGGCCATTTGTATAAACACCACAATTGTGTTTCAATGACATCTTGACAACAGTGCTGCAGTGGCTTTTTGTCCGCTATGGGACCTGTTATTCAGAATGCTTGGGGCCTGGGGTTTTCCGGATAACAGATCTTTCTGTTATTTGTAGCTTCATACCTTCAGTCTACTAGAAAATCATTTTTAACATTAAATTAAAAAAGTAGGATGGTTTTGCCTCCAATAAGTATTAATTTTACCTAATTTGGATCAAGTACAAGGTACTCTTTTATCATTACAGAGGAAAAGGGAAATCACTTTTGAAAAGTTTGGATTATTTGGATAAAATGTAGTCTGTGGGAGATGGCCTTTCATAATTCAGAGCTTTCTGGATAACAGGTTTCCACCACCTATACACAGACTGTACAGGATATATACAGGATGCCTGTACTTGTATATGTTATGTACGTCTGTATATGAGAGGTGGAAAAAAGACTGATTTAATTATTGAGTGTCTTGTAGATTCTCTACTGAAACCATGTCCTAGTCTATTTTTGGCAGATACGTGACTTTTTTTACTTTATTTTTAAAACTTACGCTTCATTAGGCCTTGTTTCAAATGCAAATAGAGTAAAATTGCACTTCAGTTACATGTTTCTTCCTCATTATTAAACTGTTTATTTTTCATGTAGAAAACAACAAAGAAGTACAACAAATGCCAGTGTAAACATGCCTTTGGTTCATTACGTATTGCACAGAGAGTTTTAAATACTCGCTACTCCCTAAGGGTATTTAAGGATCATGTGACATATAAAACAGTAAATATAGAGGTAATGTATACAGCGGAAACAGTAATTACATGAAGTTTAAACAGGAATATTTTTTGATGACTTGGGGTACAGTCCACTAATGATACGGACTGTCCGGCCTGATTGCAGTAATTGCACTTTATATTGCACTAGTAGTGGTTGTGGTTACAGTACATGGAGGCTGTGATCTTATTTATAGGAGCTGCTTTTCCTTTACAGTCTCATTTATACTATGAGACAGTTATAAGGAATCTCGTTATGTGACTAGGGTTGCCACCTGGCCGGTATTTTTGATGGCTGATCCCAATGTTATTAATAGGAAAAAAAGGTAAATATATAGGAAGGCCGGTATTTTTTTCAAGAAAAGGTGGAAACCCTAGATATGACTAAGGTGGAGCTGCTTTGCGTGACTTATGCAAGACATGGAAAATGGCAGCATAACAACAAAATCCCAACACAATTGATTGTCCTACACATTTAACAAAAAATAATTTAACTTGACAGTGGTATCAAAATGGCCACCCATCTTCTTAAAAATATTTACCAGCCAATTGTAGATCTAAAAAGTTCAGGTATCCTTAAAAAAACACCCGCCTGGTATAAAGCCACAACAATGGGGGGGTCATACATCTGTGCTCTGCAATGCTTTTTTTTTTTTTAGTTTTAGTGCCATCCTTAAATATTGCTGACATCCGGAATTGTGTGGCCTGTGCATTGTCCATAGACATAAAATAAAGAATCAGTTTCTTTCTGCATGTTGGTGAGAACGGTTGCATTAAGAGAACAAGGACAATGTTCAAGACTTATCAGCAAAGCTGCTAACCATGTCATTGTCTGAGGACATATTGGAAGAAATAACGGTCTTGTTAAAAACTTCATTTCAAAAGTCTTTACCACAGTTTTTTTTCAAATTCATTTTCACAGACGTTTCCAAACATTCTGCCACCCCACAAAGAGAATCAGGAGGTCGGTCTTCTCCAGGGAAGAGTCACAAAGTCATTATAGAACCAGTCCTAGGAAGACAATAATGCAGGTACTGCCTCATTGTTTTTGCTTAAACTCAATCATCTCACCGAATGTCCAGAAGGTACGAACGCATCCAAACAAAACTCCAGAGGATTCAAGTAAAATTCCGTTTGTTGTTGCAAGAGTTTAAGGCAGTTTTCTTTCATAACCTTCATCAGGCACCAACTCAATCTCATGATATCACTCACAAAGATCGCTTTGTATAACTTATTGCCTCCAGATTTAGAACATTTCTTCTTCTGCCTTCAAGCTTCTGCCGTCTTGTTTGTTAACTGTTGAGTGTCATCAGCAACGTCATCCTGTGGGGGTCTCGCTCTGTCAAAGAAGCCGCACTGCATAGGAACAAAACATACACAGTTGTAAATTAATCTTAACGTTTATTATAATTATCACAGTTTGTAAAGATTATTCTCCACTACAACTCTATATACAGTATACAGTAATCTATAACATCTCTTCAGAAACCCCTTCTACTTATCTGGACCATTTCTTTTATATCATCCAGTTGGCAGCTATTTATATTACCCATTTTTATTTGGTCAAAATGGGTACCATCCAACTTCAGAAATGAAATGATCATGTCCAGACAACCAGCACCACAGGCAAATTCCAATTGGAACATTAACTTTAATTACAACTTGTATTGCCTATTTCTAAATAAGAAATAAAGACTAACAATGAATATGCTAGCCCTATAACAGTAATCATATGAGCCTTCAAAATTGTCCACAGGAGCTTTCCATCTTGGAAAATGTTAGGCCATTTTTTTTTAAAAGTCAGTGGGCTGGTAAAAGAAAGGGCAAGGATACTGTCACAGACTTCTGCACTGAAATCCGTTTTTCAAACTGATTTTTTATATTTAATTTTGAAATCTGAAATGGGGCTAGACATTTTGACAGTTTCCTAGTTGCCCCTAGTCATGTGACTTGTGCTCTGATAAACGTCAGTCACTCTTTACTGCTGTACTGCAAGTTGGAGTGATATCACCCCTCCCTTTCCCCCCAGCAACCCATGAGCTGAACAATGAGGTCAGATCAGATAACAGCTCCCTGGTAGACATAAGAACAGCACTCAATAGTAAAAATTCAAGTTCCACTGTGTCAGTTACATTAAGTAGGAGAAACAAAAGCCTGGCAGAAAGCAGCTCTATCCTAAAGTGGTGGCTTTTTCTGAAAGCACATGACCAGGTAAATGACCTGAGATGGCTGCCTACACACCAATATTAATACAAAAAAAATACACTTTTTTTTGCTGTGTAAACAGTGTGATTTACAAATAAATCTACACCATAAAAATCATGACAGAATCCCTTTAACACCCCCTCAGCTCCAGTTGTGCAGAAATGGATGCAATCATTCTGCCTATTGGAGGAATTCATTACAAGGATTTGGGCCAAAACACGTTCCTCAAACGTACATGTATTTGTGCCAAGCAACATTTTGCCTGCACCAGTCCCATCTTATAACTCATGTGCCTATTAATGTAATCAAACCCTGGAGTTACTGTCGCCCTAAAGGTTATGGTAATTCCATGTCTCTGCCGGCTGCTTTAACAGGTGCGACAGACTTGTGCCTGAAGAATATAATATTAAAGGGGTGGTTCACCTTCAAGTTAACTTTTAGTATGTAGTACAATGGCCAATTCTAAGAAACTTTTCAATTGGTCTTCATTATTTATTTTTCATAGTTTTTTAATGATTTGACAATTTTCTTCTGTTTCTTTGCAGCTTTCAAATGGGGGTCACTGACACCATCTAAAAACAAATGCTCTGTAAGGCTACAAATGTATTGTTATTCCCACTTTTTATTACTTATCATTCTATTCAGTCCATCTCCTATTCATATTCCAGTCTCTTATTCAAATCAATGCAGGGTTGCTAGGGTAAATTGTACCTTAGAAACCAAATTGCTGAGACTGCAAACTGGAGAGCTGCTGAATAAAAAGCTAAATAACTATAAAACCACAAACAATAAAAAATTAACTGTACTTGAGTACATAAATGTGCCATAAGGCATAGCTTTCTTTCTTAATTTTTTCAGTAATATTCTCTGTCCTTTTAGAATGGTCAATATTCCTCATTACTGGACTCAAGAAGCAAGTGGTTTAGGATCTAAAAGAATATGTGTGTAAGTTCTTAAAATGTCCTTTTTCTCACTTTTCTCTGTTTCTGCCATTATTCCTTTTCATTCTTATTTAAACAGCCAGATCCCATTTACTTAGGAGAGAAGTTCCAGCTTTAAAGAGTATCAAGTATATAATGCAGTGTTCCAGTACATTACTGAGTTAAATCTTTGATATTAGGTTACAGTTTTGGTGGTCCCCGTCTTTCATTCTATGTAAAGTATTTAATGCATCCTATTTCTCTGGAAGTAATCATCTAGAGCACCAATGCTTAGTAAACATATGTAGAAACATTAAAGGGCCACCCCAACAACAAAAAAACAAAACCAATATTAAAAGTAGTGCACGTCATAAACCAGAACAAACAGAAACCACATGGGCAGCATTAATGAAGGCAATACAAGCCAAAATGCAAAATTAAACTGGAAACAAATCTTCAGAAATGAAATATTTCCAGGAATGCATTCCTCTTCTATACCTGTTTTTACAATAATGAAAAAAAAAACTTTTGTTTTCCCTTAAAGTTGATGGATGTAACAGCTTTTTGCCCCAGAGATCTGGCGGTGTATTGTCTATGTCATTATGTTCTTATAATCTTGTAAATTCATTATTTGAAGGAACGTTAGGAAAAAGACAGTAAAGAAATGCGATTTTTGTAATCCCAGGATGCCTGTTTGGTGTATTAGCCTGTTCTTTTTTTTAAAGCAATATTCCATATTTTATGCACATAAAATATGCACATGCGGAGAATGTTCACTGTATCATAAAATAAACCAGGATCATGATCTAAACACACTTTATTCAATACAATAGCCCAATCCAGAATTCAGAATTGATTTCAACAGTATCCTGAGAATCAGTACACATGGGGCTAGTTTTTGAATGCTGCTTGGTGGGATGTTGTAAGTTTTTGTTAACCAGTTGCCAACAAGGATGTAGTTAGCCTCTGCACTGGCACAATACATAAAAGTTGCAGTGCTTGTTTTTTTCTTACTCAATTTGTGTATGTGTATTGCATCACTTTAGACTGTCATGTCAATCACAGCACTAGTATCCAATTAACTGTGTGGTTTTATACAGTACCACAGTGAGGGTTACTGGTTAAATTGGTCTGGGACATAATACTTGCAGCTGGATGTAGAACTGGCTGAAGTATAGAGTGATGGTAAATTAAATGTAATTGTTAATGGAGCACCACAGGGGTCCTTTGCATCTTAATAACTTGTATATTAATGACCTTAAAGTTGTCATTGTCAGGTACTGTTTGCTGATGATACTAAATTGTGCAAAACTGGGCAGCAAATTGGAAATTGAGGCTTAATGTTGATAATGCAAGGTTATACATTTCAGCAGAAATAAGATGAATGAAAGTTATACACTAAATGGCAATGTATTGGGAGCCTCCTTAATTGAGAAGGATTTGGAGATTTTTGTGGATAAAAAGCTGTGTAACTCTAGGCCAGTGGTTCTCAAACTTCCTAATGCTGCGACCCTTTAATACAGTTCCTCATGTTGTGGTGACCCCCAACAATAAAATATTAAAATATTTTCATTGCCAGCCCAGAGCGGATTGTTAGGAAAGTACAGGAGACAGCGTGTCTGCGTAAAGGTTTGTTTTCCGTGCATAGTGCGGCAAAATATTTTGGCCACACCCCCACTTACCATGTTAATTTTACAAATATGTCTGTCCCCTTTTAATTGGCAGGAAGAGCTTTATGGCAGTCCCTACTAAGGGGAAATAGAAAGTTGTAGTGCAACTGGCTTCCCTACACAGATTACTGAACTACAACTCCCAGCACCAAAACCCGGAGAGCTACAACCTTGGCCCAGGGCTTGTGGGGAGAGAGATGATCCCGCTCCTGGAACTCCTGAAGGGACCCCTGTGAAAGGGTTGTTCGACCCCCAAAGGGGTCACGACCCACAGGTTGAGAACCACTGCTCTAGGCAGTTTTAGTTAGTGGCTTATTGTACTTTTGTAAGGCTCTAGTCCTTATATATACTGTAGATATAAATGAGCTGGAAAGTCTGCAGCGGTAGACTGCCAATGCTGGGGTTGCTTACTCTGGAGAAGGAACTTGCGAGGGGACATGATCATTTTTTACAAGTACATTAGAGGACATTATAGGACGCTAACCTGAGACCCTTTAGACTTGAGGACCTGAACATTGATTTGAAGCAACGTAGATGGTTCTTCGTGGTAATGACAGTGAGGTGTTAGAATGTCCTGCTGGGTGATGTTGTGATGGCTAATTCTATTAATGCCTTTAATAGTGGCTTAGATTACTTTTCGGACAAGCATTACATCCAGTGATCTCAAGATCTAAAGTTAGTTTAGCATGGATATGTGTGTGTATATATATATATATATATATATATATATATATATATATATATATAGGTTTTTTTTTTATACTTAAGTGTATAGATAGGTCTGTATACATATGAGTATATATATTAAATGGGTTCAGAGGGATTGAACTTGATGGATTTGTCTTTTTCAAACCAAATAATTTATCTATGTAACATAAGAGCAGTCTAAACAAGTGCTTTGCGAATAGTGTCAAATTGTGTACAGTAACCTTTTGTGTTCATTTTAGAGTTGCTGTTGCTTTGGGAAATCAGCCCTAATGTCCACACGATGCATTTCAGCTAAATGGCTAAGAAAAATGTAAGAAAAATGGAGCATATTGATGTGTGCAAGTCCTATTCCACAAGGCTCCAGAAATTAACTGGACATTAATACAGAGGAAGAAATAATAAACCATGTCCATATGAAATTACCAACAACCTACCTAGCTTAGCCTTTTTTTCCAATTATAGACTGTTTTTGCTCAAGCTCAAAATATCCTCTATCCTATCTGTGTTCTCTTTATATACATAATTCTGCCTAAAATAGCTACAAGCAACATCTGTTGTTAATTAAAAACTAAAAGAGTCTTCCCTTGCCTATCCAACCTCCAATGTTTACTCCAGACATATCTAACAGACAGGAATTATCCCTCCCTTCGCACAGATGTCCACTGAGATATGTCTGGAACAGCTACGTCATTGGTTGAGCTTAATCCTCAAACATGCTGCACGGAACCTTCTTGCTGGTCATTACCATTTGCCTCCCCCCCAGTCCATGTACCTCAAACCACATGTTTCATATGGTCATGATGTAGCTAACGAGCTTCTAGTAATAAATCTCTTTGCAAATGACAGTAATTTTATTTTCCCCCCTAAGCGCATAGATGTGTGTTACTTTTTGAAACCATAAATATAAATGATGGCAGTTAGAAAAACATTTATTCATTGTAGGTAATTTATTGTAGCTTGAGCCCCAGGAGCCAATAAGAAGTTCTACTTTGACTGCCCAAATTACAGAAAGACCCTTTATATGGAAAAGCCACAGTCCCTAGTCATTTGTCTCCTTGGAAGCAGAAGGCAATAGAGAAACCGGTAAGAATGCAATACCTTATGGAACAGACATTTGCTTAAAATCTTTAGGACTGCAACTGAAATCTTTTTTATATCACATTTTACCCTAAGATTAATGGAAACTATAGCCATGCCACAGTTTCACAGCTCTTGGCTAATGAAAGCAAAAACCTGTTTGGTTGCTATGCATTTATTATATATATTTATTCTGCATACTTTTTATTATAGGATGATATACACTTACCTTCCACATAGCCAGTGTCAGAATGGCAAGAACCAGTAAACCAAGAAGTATAGCCAATATGATGACCCAAAGAGGGATAGCAAATGAGATATTTGGGGTGGCCCAGATCACAGACGTTTTTATCTGTAAAAAAAAAATAAAGCAAATATAAAATTTAAAACTATAAAAAATATAAAATAAAATGTTGGAATGTTTTACTTGATCCCAACTAAGATATAAGAAGTCCCTACTGGAGGCAAAACAATCCTATTTGGTTTATTTAGGGGCAGATTTTTCATTGGTCGAATTTCGAATTAAAAAAAAATTGAAATTCGACCATAAAAGGGAAGTAAAATACTTAAAATTCGACTATCGAATTCAAAGGATTTTACAGCAATTCGATCAATTGAACAAGAAAAATTCGATCCATCGATGGATTCAAACGATTAAATCGATCGATCGAATTTTTTAAATTTAATCTAAACTATTGATTCCCAATTCGGTAGCTTGGTTCTGGCAAAGTAGGTGGTCGAATAAAAATTTAAATGGGGAGTAATTCAAGCATTGAATATTCGAATATTCAAATAAAATTTGCATATTCGAAGATTCAAATTTAATTTAATCGAACTTCAAATTATTCATGTGAATTTTGTAAAGCTGCCCCTTAATGTTTAAATCAGCAGTATGGATATCCAGATTAGGGAGAGACCAGTTATCCAGAAAACCCCAGATTTCAAGCATTCTGGACATCAGGTCCCATAACCGTACAGGGAAACTGATGGGTCAAAGAAGAGAATAATTAAAATGCCTTCTCCAGAAACCTCCTTTAAAATCTTAGAGAAATGGATCTTATCCTTCGTAATGGCTGAAGCACAAAGATACGGAGAAGGATCAGCTATTTTTATTTGATGTAAGGAAGTGGTAAATCATTTCTATCTGATGGCTGAGAGGTTAAACATACACTTTAGTGCTCTTTAACAAAAAAAATACATATGTCCAGATAGACCAGAAATTCAGATCTGACACACTGCTTAGAGCTCTCGCATCCCGTTCCCATGGGGCTGCAATAATAAATGATAGAAATGGACTTTTTGTTTTAATACTACTGTGTCTTTGTGTAAACAGCCTTTTTGGGGAATTTTATAAATATTTATAACAAAAGCACTAGATCTTCTCTTATTAGGACCCTGTCAAGCAAATGTCACTGTTCATTCTGAATAGCTTACATGAAAAGCTGAAGCCCCATTTTAACCCCTTCAGCTGTGATGTCCAATGCGTAGAAGACGCGGTACCCAAAAATTCAATTCAGTAACAAAAAGGTTCATTGTGCGAAAACTCGTGGACGAGATTCAATTTAAGATGCAACTCATTTCAGAAAAACGTATCTCACAGTTTAAAACTCTATTGAACTGGAGCTGAATTTGAATTTCTCCTCCAATTTTATCGCGACCATGAGTTTTCACACGATAAACCATGAAATAACGTTTTCTCACTGAACTGAATCTGGCCCTTTATATCAGGAAAAGTCTCTAATCATAAATTAGGCATAGTGTTTCTAGGAATAGGTTTAACAGGCATAACTAAGACTTTTTGAAGAGAGCAAGAGGGCAATAAAGGCCCCCAACATTTCAGAGGACCTGTGGGGGGGGCATGCAACCCTCCAACAGTACATGTAATTTAATGCATACTATTATAGCTCAAGGAATACAGTATTAATAAAATGAACATATACTAAACACTTTCCTCATCTTGACTAATATATATATATATATTTTTTTTTTTACTTTTAATTATTTGATTAAAATTGAGTCTATGAGAGATGGCCTTCCTGCAATTCAAAGCTTTCTGGATAATGGGTTTCCAATAGCAGATCCCATACCTGTACATGTAATATGAAGTTATTTCAATTATGTACTCCAAATAAGGAAATCCAATCTGTTTAGAATTGGCCATTCTACAGTATAACATACTAAAGGTGAACAGCCTCTTTGAAATCATTAATTACCTGACACTCCAGTTGTTTAAAGGTTAACAATAAGGCTGCAGCATCCCTCTTAAAGTAACACTGACACGTTCCTATAAAAATTGGATCGTGTTTATATCAGTGAAGAGAGGCTGCACGTTAAATATAAGCAGCTGAAAGCCTCCCAAAGCTGCGCCTAGCCCAGTGAACCTTAGTCATGGCGACCCTCTGACACCATTAAATAATCTTGCTGAGTTGTTTCAGTTACACTGAGCTGTGGGTGGAGCAATGCCTCCATAGGCTAATTACAAATGGAAACAGACTCCAGCCTATGGAGGGATCACACTCCCCACTTTCAGCTGCTTATATTTCATGTGCAGCTTCTCTTCACCGATACCAACACATTCCTGTTTTTATAGGGACATGTCAGTATCACTTTAACTACTTAGGATTCCTTCTCCTCCTCTAACTCACTCCCCCCCCCTCAGGTATTTCTATGGATGTTGGCTACTGAGCATGCTCAGTTCTTCCAAGCACTGATTACTAAACATGTCATCAAGTCTAGCAGCCAATGAAGAGATGACATTGCTGGTTTATAGGTACACTATATACATAGTAACAAACTAAGTTTGGATGAAAAATAGACTCCTCTCCAGAGGACAGCTTAGTCATTACAGTGCTCATTTCAAGCAGGACATTTTTATCAAAATAAGCTCTGCCTGTAAGCCTGCATTCTTGCATGAACTTTATAGAGCACATGTGCTGGGATTAGGCGGAAACATCACTGATGTGTCAAAGGAAAAATGGCAGCCGGGGGAAAGCTCCTATTTGTTTTAGGAAAATGTGATAGTGCTAGTAAATGGAGGGAGTATTTTCAGTACAAATGATGCCGTTTGGGTGGGGGAGATGTGCCAACTTATATAAGTGGTAGGAAAATGTAGGTTTTACATGTCCTTGAAGAAAGATTATGCCTCAAAAGATGCCACCAGTAGATCCTGCGGATTCACAACACATACTATGTCTAATAGAAGTATTCAAAAAACAACTGGGCTTGCTGAGAAATTTTAATGAAGACGTTTCACTGCTCATCCGAGCAGCTTCTTCAGTTCAACTGACTGTTGTGGGGAGTTCTCAGCATATAGACTCTTCCAACAATCCAATCACAACGGCACAGAGACAAATCTGAAAGTCACACCGGTGTTGATTCTTTGTAGTTATTGTAATTGGATTACCAATGTGTCATGCAACTCTTAGAAACAGGTGAGAGAGTTGTATGAATGGATGTGTGAAGTATTCAAACACAGCCGGGGTACAGATGTTAGAACAGCATTCTATGTAGCAGAAAGTTGGTGTCGAAGACATGAATCGCCTCTTTCAAACCAGCGGTCTTCTTTAGCCAAGATTTTGACATTGCTATCTTCAAAGGAGTGTCCCTTGTCTTTTAGGTGTAGAAAGACAGCCCAGTCTTGTAAAGTTCGCCCTCCTATGCTGATCCATTCGCTTAGTGAGTAGTTGTTTTGTCTCCTCAATGTATAGATCAGTACATTCCTCACTACACTGGACTGCGTATACCACATTACTTTGTTTTCCTTTAGGAGTTGGATCCTTTGGGTGTACCAATTTTTGTCTCAGTGTGTTGCTATGTTTGAAAAACACAGGGACGTGGTGTTTGTTGGAAATCCTCCTGAGATTATCTGGCACTCCAACTACATATGGGATGACTATGTTTCGCCTACTACTATGTGTCTCCAGGTGGTTATTTCTATTGGTGTTCCCGTTGGGCTTGGTTGCTGCTGTTTTGACAAAGGCCCAGTCTGGGTAGCCACACATTTTCAAAGAAGTTTATGCTCCTTCTCCTTGGACTCTGTATCAGTTGCCACATATTCCACCCTGTGGTGCAGAGTTATAATGACACCCACTTTGTGTTCCAGTGGATGGTGGGAATCGAACAACAGATATTGATCCGTATGAGTGGGTTTCCTTTATACCTCTGTTTTCAAGTAACCCCCCTACTGGATGCAAATTAAACAGTATAAAAAAGCAAGATTATTCCCGTGGACATCTTCCCTTGTGAACCTGATGTTATTGTCCACTGAATTAATGTGTTCTGTAAAGGCCGCCACTTCATTGGATCTGATTTTAACCCAAGTGTCATCCACATACCTGAACCAGTGACTCTGTGTAATTCCCTGGAATGTAAGTAAAGCCCTCCTTTCCACTTCCTCCATGTACAAATGAGCTATAATGGGAGAGACTGGAGGACGCATTGCACAGCCATGTTTCATGTTGTGAGAACTTTCCACTAGTGATGGCCGAAATTTTGCCTGGCGAAAATTTGCCGGAAAAAGTGAGTCGTGCGTCGGTTTTGACGCGGCGCGCCAAAAACGACGCGGGACGCGTGTCAAAGTTGATGCGACACGCGTCAAAAGCGTGCTGCGACTCGTTTAGTGAATTTTTCGCCAATTCGCGAATTTCTCTGGAAATTCGGGAATTTTTCGGCAAAGCGAAACTGGGGAGATTCGCCCATCACTTCTCTCCACACCAGTCAGTTCAACCGAAGAAGCTGCTCAGATGAGTAGCGAAATGTCTTCATTAAAATTTCTCAGCAAGTCCAGTTGTTTTTTGAATCACTTATATTAGATATGCCATGACCTGGATAAATCAAAATCGTCATAGTCATAGCTTAATTAATAACTAAGATGTCAGAAAAATCAGCCCTGTGGCATCAGATTCTATAGTCTGAATGTTATGTTTTCTTTTATAATTAATTTTTATTTTGGGGGTTGACTTGCCCTTTATGACTGGAAAAGCTTAAATGAAATCATAAATACATGCACAGAACAAAAAGGCAAAGCAGCTCCAACATGAACAGGAAAACATTTTTGTTCACTGCCTGTTATGTTCTTTTTTTCCCTTTTGTGTGTTCTGCTGTCACTTGCATAAAAATATGTTCCACAGATGGCTGAAGTCATGTATTCAGCATATGTTAATGTTATGGTAAATGCGCTACCAGGAAGCAGGCAGAGAGCTAAAAACTTCTCAAAATGCCCTGAAGCTTTTTAATCTCTCCACATGGGCCCAATGAAAACATCCAAGTGTAATAAAAAATGATCCTTGGAAAAAGACAAGAATAAAAACAGAAAATAAAATTACTGTGAATAAAAACAACAGTTCTTAACCCATTGATGCTTCTTGGAGCAAGATTAGTGCACCTAAACGTGGTCATACACGACCCAATAAAAACTGCTGACGGACAGATGGCAGTTTATTGGCCCATGTATGGGGCCCTCCGACGGGCTTCCCCGAAAATCAGGCTGATGATGATCGGGCATGGCTAAAAATCCCTGCATCTGCATGTTGATGCAGTCCTGCGATCCAACCACCCATAATCCTGCATTATGATCTGATCATTGAGCCCTAGGGTCCACAATCGGATCAGTCTGAAATCGCCCACCTCAATGTGGGCATATCGGGGAGAGATCCACAGCAACATCGCCAAACTAGAGGCTCTCTCTGTGTATTGCCATCTTTAGTCCTACATGATATGCAGCAGTCTAATCAATCTGGATATAGACCTTAAGATCCACTTGTTTGCCAAGTCCAGGGGCATAAATACCGGGGGAGCCGGAGGTGCAAGTGGACCAGGGCCCGGATCCCCACAGGGCCCCCCGACAGATTGTGTGTAACTGCAGCCAGTTGCCGGCACATAGAAAATCGGCGCGGATGGGGGCGGGGGATTGCATGGCCCGCACCCGGGCCCGCCTCCACCAAGTTACATTGCTGGCCAGGTCTACAATGTGTATATATATATTGGTAATCTAATTATTACCTCACAATGACCAGACATGGAGTAGCCTCAATTTCATTGTTTGCTCTGTTTAGCTAAGAAATACCATATATATATATTTCAGGCAAAACATATGTTACTCATGATAATCAAGGGATTATTGTGTCCTTTTAAGAATTTTGAACAGAGATAGTTAAAGGGGAATGAAAGGCCTATTTAATTGGGGATGCCAAAAGCTAAGCACCCCCATTTCCTTTGTCATGCCTCCTCTTATTCATCTTCCTTCTTTCCATCATCTTCCCTAACCCTTTGCAAGGACAGTAATATAAGCTGCACTGCAACCCCTCAGCATGGGGCATGAAGATCAAATAGACTCATCTACAACCACATTTTATAGATGTGGCATTTAACCAATGATGAATAAGTCAATAATGTTTTTTACAAATCAGTTCTGGTTCATATGGATTGCGGAGAAGATAAGTAAAGTGAAGTCAATGGTGACCTGTATTTGTATCCCGCAGTGCTCTGCTGCATATTTCCTATATGCAAATTGCTGTCCACCACCAAAAATGCCAGCTGTGTTGTGATCACTTTCAGAGCCCACTGTGCAGTGGAACATATTATTGCTGAGCCCCCTGCTCTGGGGCTGTATAATGCAGCTACAGCTGTAATGTACATTGAGGGACGTGTGCCATGAAGCTGAAGCTGCACTTAACATTTTAAGTACCCCCTTCCCATCAGATTTGTCCAAAATCCCAAATAATCTATACAGTATAATAATTAAGGGAGAAAAAAGCTTTGAAAAGTAAAAAATGGACCTACTGACCAAACCCAATAGGCTGTTTTTGCTTCCAGTAAGGATTCATTATATCTTAGTTGGGATAAAGTACAAGATACTGTTTTATTTTTACAGAAAAAAAGGAAATAATTTTTATAAAATCGGATTTGGATAAAATGAAGTCTATGGCTATGGACACACATATGGATTTTCGCCATGGTTTCGGAGCAGTCCTCGACGCAGTTTTTTTTAAAAAAAAGCCAACCGCTGCATAAATATGCTAGCAGTTTCCATTGTAGGCAATGGCACATTACGCTAGCGTATTTAAGGCTTTTTAAAAAACACGCAGAAGGCCGCTGTATAAATCTGCATGTGCGTCCGTAGCCTAAAGGAGATGGCTTTTTTGTAACTTTTTGCATAACGGCTCCCATACCTGTATTAGGAAGCAAGTCAAATACATCTGGGAACTGGGAATGCAACAGTTGGGAGGGTGCACATTTACTAGGAATTTCTACTAAAATTAAAGCCTGTTGATAAGACATAAACATTTGTAAAAGAATCCATAGTAACTCTATAAATAATGACGATGATGATGATGATAAAGACATTCATGGAATGAGCCATTCTGGGCAACAAACTGATGTTATTGCATCCAAATGACGGCCCCTGTGGTAGCAGGAAATACCAGAGGTGCATTAGGTGCTCGGCATACATTAAACTAAATCTGTCTCCCCAAAAACATCTCAGCAATGCCCTGTAAATGAAGGTGTAACTAGCAGCTGTGAAAATACACTCAGGCATCCAAGCTTTTTTTTTTATTTTCAGGAGGTTTCTAGTTTAAAAGTTTTAATGTTAAAATCCTGTCCAAACCAAAAATGCCCCCATTTAATCACAGCTTTCAGTTAGAAATGTCTTTGCCAGAGGGTCTCATATTCTTTAAACACATTACAAATATTCATCACTGTCTGCTCAGTTGTTTTACTACCAATTATGTGTAATAAATACATCTTACCTTATTACACTGTTAATCAGCCACGCGCATACAGTACACATGTAACACATTTAATTTATAGTGTAATGCAGACAATATCATTACAATAGAACTGTACTTATAACATAATTATACTACAGTAATAATCTTTTTCTTCAATCCATTTCCCTAATGCCTGTAATTCTAACATTTGTTCTAATATTTATAGATATAAATCAGTCCTTAGACATTTGTCATGAGCTTTAAAGTGACTTAGAAACCTACGCGTCTTATTAGGGTTTAAAATTTTTCATTAATTGATGGAAAGAATGAGAATGACAATATGGAGGTGGTGGGGTTGCCACCTGTCCGGTTTTGACCCGCCCAGTGTTTTTGACAGCCCAGTATTTTGAAGGGCTGCCCAGTCAATACTTCCTGCCCGGTTTTCTAAATAAGGAAACCGGAGCGGGATTAGCTTGATTGACACAGCGATCTGCCAATCGTCGATAGCTTCATCATAGCCCCGCCCACTGAAGTTCCGATCCGGCCCCCCTGTCCGGGGTCAGCCACACAAAAAGGTTGCAACCCTAGGAGGTGGTAATGTAAGCCAGAAGCAAAGTGGGTAAGATAAAGCTGATTTAATAATACAAGTGAAATAAGCCTGTAATAAACTGGAATTGATTAGTCTACTTTTTAAAGTAGAATAATTTAAATGTGATGTCACATGGTCATGGCAGGTGTAGGGTAAAATTATGTTATTTTCACTTCTGGATTATGGCCCCAACGGTGCTTACTGAAACATTCAGAAGCTTAGAAATACTTCTGTAACCAATGCCATCAGTATGTTTTGCAGCAATAAGGTTCGGAAAGTCTTGAAAGAGCTCTTTGCTTTTACCCATCATGCTAAGCTTCTTGTGTGATACGTTGGAAATGAGAAAACTTTTTATAGGCCATCAATTAGGACTAAACCCATCTGATATTAATTTTGTACAGATAGAGGGCAGAGTTGCTTTCTAAATACTGAAAGATTTCAGCAGGTTTCTTAGATTTCCATCATGTCTTTTTTGCACCTCCTTTTCTTCATTTGTTGAATATTTATTCCCTGTGTCATTCCACTTTATTACACATAATTTAGGGGCAGATTTACAAAATTTGTGTGAAGAATTCGAAGTTTGATCGAATTTGCATAAAATTCTAATTCGAATCTTCAAATAAGCAAATTAGACCATCGAATATTCGAATTAGAATAATTCGAATATTTGAATAAAATTTCATTCGAATATTCGACTATTCGATGGTTGAAGTACTTCCCCTATTCGACAACCTAGTTCGCCAGATCCAAGCTGCCGAATTGGGGACCATTATATTTGATCCAATAAAAAAAATTAGATTGTCTGATGAAATTGTTCAAATCGATCGATTCAAACGATTAATCGATCGACTGAACTTTTTCTGTTCGATCGATCGAATTGCAGTAAAATCCTTCTAATTCGAATTCGAAGGATTTTGCTTCACCTGGCTGAATTTCGAATTTTTTTTCATTCGAAATTCGACCCATAGTAAATCTGACCCTTAATGTATGGACTTTGTTTTGATTTCTTTGTTTGTATGGATTACTTGGGTTGTTAACAACGTCATTTCAATAGCCCCATTAGAAATATATTTACTGAGAAAACCGTTGACGTGTTCAATACTTATTTTCGATGTGCTGTGATGGATCAGCAAACTCTTGTTTTCCCAAACCAAAGGTGCCCACACTCCAGTTGGGGATAACAGTAGTTAAATTAAAAAAATTGGCTCCACCAGCGCTAGGACACTCACAACGGGATGGAGCTCTCAGTGCAAGTGGCCATGTTGTGCAGAGTGCGTGCACGTAATTAGCTTCTGATGTCAGGTGCATGCGCATAATGAACAAGTTTGATTCGCTCATTATGTGCATGATGCATGTGCCCCAACATGGCTGCTCGAACCGTGAATTCCCTCCTGGCGCTGACAGGGGCAATTTTTTTAAAAGACAAACTACTGTTACCCCAAACTGGAGTGCAGGGTCTATTAGCCCACACTGGCACTGGCCTTTAATTGTTTTGGTACTTCTACGTTAAGGTAGATAATCAGCACTGGCTAGTGTCTCAATTACTCAATATTTTAGCGAATATAATATATACCTTACCGGTATGGATGCTGATGGCAGTTTGGTTGGTTGAATGCTATAAGGCATCTTCTTGACTTCAAACGAAACATTGGCAATAAGTGAGTAATAATCATTTTTCCTCTGAAAATAAAACAAAATGAAATTAGGAATGTGCAGCCTGACTGAATAAGAACAGTGTGTTCTCCCTTTAAATGAACAGCATTTGATGAAACGCCTATAAAGAGCACACAATCTTGAACAGAAATACTGCAGGACTCACGGATATAAATAAGCATTTGGAAATGTGATCTATATTTGGAGTATAGCCATGTATGCAAAGGAAACCCAAATCCAAGGTCTTATCCTTTCCCCCGTTGGGGAAAACATTTGTGAAATCTGGATACTCCTTTGACACACTACATAACATTTACTTCCAATTAGAGAAAAATCCAACATAGAGCAAGAGCAGGGGAATAATTTATGGCTTCTCTTCCTGAAATAATTCCTTGCAGACTGTATATCACACGCATATGTTTAATGCCATTTCCCTTTGCTCGGACACAGAAATGTAACACTATATAAAGAAGTCTTGGGAGACAGTTTTTCTTTTTATCTCTAAACAGCCTTTTTCTTTTTCTGTGTGGGTGTTTTTTATTTGTATTGTGCCTTGGAAACTTTTTTTAGCTTCTAGAACAGAAAGAATACAGATTTTCTCTCAATAATGTTAGCAAGACAAACCCAAAAACACATGAATCCACTATTTTTGATTCAGCCGAATCCCAAATCCTTTGTGAAAGATTCGACCAAATACTGAACCAAATCCTAATTTGCATATGCAAATTAGGTGCAGGAAAGGAAAAACTGTGAAATTTTTTTCACTTCCTTGTTTTGTGATGAAAAGTAAAAGGTTTTCCCTCCCCATCCCTAGTTTACATATGGAAATTAGGATTTGGACAGACACAAGTATTAGGCAGAATCCTGCTGAAAAAGGCAGCATCTTGGATTTGGTGCATCCCTAATATATATATATATATATATATATATATATATATATATATATATATGTATATATATATATGTATATATAAATATATGTATGAATATAGCAACTGAAGCACTGCAGCGTTTTAAATGTTGTATTAGAAAGATTTGCCCAGAAATTAGACCTTCAAAATCACTATAAATATTAAAGATGAGTGTCTTGCAACCCTAATGTCCATGGGATCCGTTATCCGGAAACCCGTTATCCAGAAATCTCCAACTGGAAGGCCAACTCCCATAGACTCCATTTCAATCAAATCATTCAGATTTTTCAAAATGATTTCCTTTTTTTCTCTGTAATAATAAAACAGTAAAGGCAAGGGACCTGTTATCCAGAATGCTTGGGACCTGGGATTTTCAGGAGAATGGATCTTCCCATATTTTGGATCTTCATACCTTAAGGGGCAGATTTACTAAGGTTCGAATTGATTTGAAGTGAAAATTCGAATCAAATTTGAATAAAAAAATTTGAATTTCGAATTTAATTTTGGGCTTATTCGACTATTGAATAGCCCAAAATTTGATTCGAATTGGCCAAATTCCTAAATTCGAATTCGATTGTCAAAGTACTGGCAATTAAAAAAAAAAAATCGATATAACAATTCGGTAGATAAAACCTACTGAATTGCTATATATCCCTATGGGTTTTTTTGATCAAATATAAAAAATTCGACTGAATGGTTAAAGTTATTCGACTTGATTATCAAATCAAATTTTTTATATTCGAACGCTCGATAATTCGAATTGAGTTAAAACCCCTTGAATTCGAAATTCAAATTCGAGTGGTTTTAATTCGAATTTAATTCGAGGGTCAAATTCAAGGGTTAATTAACTCGAAAATTCGACCCTTAGTAAGTCTACTAGAAAATCATATAAACATGAATTAAGCCTGATAGGCTGGTTTTGCTTCCAATAAGGATTAATTATATCTTAGTTGGGCTCAAGTATAAAGTACTGTTTTATTATTACAAAGAAAAGGGAGATTATTTTTAAATATTTAGATTATTTGGCTAACATGGAGTCTATGGGAAATATCCTTTCCATAATTGGTTCCCATAATAATAATAAGGGATAATGGGTTCCCATAACTGTACCTTGTACTTGATCCCAGCTAAGGCATAATTCTTCTTTATTGGGGACAAAGTAATTCTACTGGGTTTAGTTGTTTATATATTTTTTTAGTATACATAGGGGGCTCCGAATTCGGTAAATCCAAAAAATTTGTTTTTGTTTTTAAAATGGTCCTTTTTTAAAATCACAAATATTTTGGAATTTATCAAACCCTTTATTAAACCCTATGTGCACCCTATGCATTACTATGAACTGCCTCCTGCATAACTTTTATTACCCAATTGGACTTGGACTTAATGCAGCACATTGCCACCAAGAAAACAATTGCAGCGTGTGGAGATGAAAGTTGGTGGTTTGAATTCTGAATTTAGGGGAAGACGGGAACCAGCACAAGATGTTCGGGGGAAAAGAAGAGCTGGTATGAGTATTTTCCCAAAGCTGTGAGTGTATGACTCCCTTGTGTATGTGTAAGTCACCCATACCAAAAAAATCCTGCACATATTTGAGGGAAGTATAACCTGTTGTCCTCAACTGTTTTTGGCCGACAAATCGCATCATCCGATTGACTTTTTAAAATTTGTATCCCAGCTTTCCGACATTGCTCAGAATCCCATGCTTTCTAGCTGCAGGCATCAATAGGTGCTTTTCCATGCACAGACATGCTTTCCATGGAGAACAGCTATTGTCAACAGTTGTATCAACAATGAACCATCACAGCTGTTTGTCAAAAGACTAAGTATTGTTCCCATCAGTCTTCTGTATCACTGTGGTGTCTTTCTTTCTGAGTGACATCAGCTTAGGGCTGTGAAATATATTTAGTACTTGAATATAACAGTAACTGCCTTCACACTCCCTGACTGCTAGGGGGCAGGATGAGGTCCAAATTATGTACATTATAATTGGAAGGTTTGATTTTTCCAAAGAATACAGTTCTGTATCTGGGTTTAAATGTCACAGAGTTACAAGTTTCAAAGAAACTTCCAAAAGAGAAGGTTATTCAAGACTGACTTTTCCCTCTATAAATAGCGATTAGCTGAGATGGACCGAAATATGTCATTTTCTAACACACATCTGGTGAGCGTCTGGATTCCAAACAGTCATCCAGTGTCCCCTCAACCAGAAGCTTGTGCTGGGAACAGTATTTGACTATCTTGCTGAGAGATGATTATGATAATATCCTTTAAAAGAAATCCCAACTAATTGGATATGTCTTTGTTCTTGTCCAGTATAATGTCAAATTTATGGGACACATTTGGTTCTAAGAGACTCCATGGTATCCAACTGTGGGCCTGGCTCCCTAGAAAAATGACTGGGGGTAGGGATGACTTCTATATCAGTGTTTTGTTATACTGTTTTGGAGTTTGCAGTTAAAAGTCAATTTATTTTATATCAGCATCACAGCCTGACATGTCTATCCATTTTATTGCTTACCTGCAAATGTGAAATGTGTCAGGCTGCAAAGTTGATTCAAAATAAACAATACTTTTACCTGCAAGCAGCCTTTGGTGTGAGGCTATCTTTGGATGTAACTGTTATGGACTCCTCCTTAGCGGCAGGAGCCATTTATACAGTTTGTAGAGTTTCAAATCTGACATGGGGCTAGACATATTGTCAATTTCCTGGCTGCCTCAAGTCATGTGACTTGTGCCAGCACTTTAGGTTGTGCCAGTTGATCAAGTTGTATGCAAAAAAACATCAAATACTTTGAATTGAACATCTTCAAATGGTTCAAGGCATTTCTGCCTTTGACTTCTACACGACCTTGACAGGTTTTAGCTGGAGTATTTTCAGATTGGGTTTTTTTTTGCAGTTTAGGAAATCCCGAAATTTTTTTAGGTTTTTTATCCTGAAAAATTCGAGTTTTCACTGAAACTACTTAAGAAGAACTCGAATTTTTGTGGGGAAAAAAGACAGTTTGACCTTGATATAAATATAAATTAATTATACAATAAATGTATATGTACTATATATTTTTTAATATACAATTTTGGTGTTCCCAAATAGGGGTCTGCAACTGAGAACTGGTATGCAAAATAAAATCCAGGAGTTTTGCTGAGCAATTTATTTATACAAAATCCCTACCTACTAACCAAAAAGTTTTGACTATATATACACTGTATGCTATTTCCGAACCTGCATATATCTGGTAATATATTGTGTGACCTCAAATCCCAACTGTTGTTGAAGGCTGAAGAACAATTATGTTAACAAATTTCTTTACTAAATCAGGCAGGAGAAGAAAACCAAGTGAAAATCAGAAACAGGTCAGTTTTCAGTTAGTGTGATCATAACTTTGTATTTCTACTGGGCTGGCTGTTTGAAGTACTGCCCCATAAGAGGCACACACAAAGGCTGTTCTTTATACCTGTAAGAATGTTGGAGCCCATAGACGAGACCGGATTTTTACCACCGCTCGCTGACCTCCATCCAAGTGCCCGACTTTGCAGGATATCGTTAAACAATTGACATTGGTGCAATTCTGTAGAGAAAAATGTTTTTGCTTAGTTATGCCTACAGTTCATTCAGTGTGTGATTTATTTTGTGCTCTTACATACAGGTTCAAATATTGTGCCACACTCATTGTGCCACGCTCATTTTTAGGTAACCTCCATGCCATTTTGTGTTGGCCTCCATACTCAAACAACTATTCTCCACTGATGTTCTCCTATGTGCCAGATGTGTGACAAATGTAGCACAGTGTCTTCTTCTTAAGCGGGCCCCTCCAAATGGAGCATCTGACTTGACTATATATATGGGGCCAAACTGACCACCAAAATCTGGTTGATGATTGGCCAATTATCAAAATCCAACCAAACTAGCAATAAATTGGCTCATTGAAGAGATCGTCTCTTAACAGGTATGCATAGGCTTCAATCATGATCTGCCCATGGGCCTTGGAGACATATGTTTTCATCAGGTTGCTTTGGCCCACAGCATGTCTAAAGTCAATGCTATAATACCAGTTATTCCTGTATTCAAGTTATTAACATAAGTTCCAAGTGTTCTGTTCATAATTAATCTTTTAGTTGAATATTGACTTTTTCTTACAGTGCAGAAGAAGTGCTAAAGTCAAATGAAACTGCCCACTCCAACAACTGTGTTTTAAAACCTCCCATGCCGATCTCAGTTTCAACAAAGCCCCTTTAGTAAACATCTTATGATTCTGGAGTTGCTACATCCAGTGTTGGTATTCACACAAACTGCAACAGGGTGTAATGTGTTATGCCCAAGCCTGAAGCAGATCATGCACTACATTACTAAAAGGCCAGAAACCACAATTGAGGTATCAGTTAAAGAAGACGTTCACCTAAAATGAACTGTTATACAGTATAGTGTAGATAGTAATTTAAGCAATGAGTAGCAAATTAAGTGAGAATGCCACTGTTCATCTATGGTTTGTTTCTGGATTCCTGACATATTTAGACTAATGTACTTAGCTGTGGAATTTAATGTGTGATGTAAGGGCTGCTCTCAAAGGACAAGTAAACCTAAACTATGCCTTTTTCTGTATTCATTTTGCTCTGACATCTAAGACCTCTGTTACCTTGCTTTCATGAAGAAAAGCATATGCAGATGTCTACTACAAAAGACACTCCTGGCTACTGGCTGCTCAAAACTTTATATTGTATTGGTCTTAGACAGGTCTGTTCTGCATTTCACTTATATGTGTATTACATTTCCCATCTAGTCTACATTATATCATATGATTTCAATTGCTCTCATGAACTATAGCCTATACATTATATGAAAAGCCAAGATACCTACAGGCAACTCTTCAGTACTTGCAAGATTAAATAAAATCATTCCTATTAACCAGAGGCAAAGAAACATTGGCAGCTTGGAGACCGATTTTTGGGTCATGACCCATAGGTTAGGAATCTTAAACTTCTAATTTAAACACGTCGTTATAAGCAACTTTCAAATATACATTCATTACACATTGAAGTCGGTATCTGTCTACATTTTCTGCACTCCTGACTGACTCCTGAAATAATTTAGCAACCAGATGATTGAAAGACAGGATGAGAATGGACAGAGCCACTCCTGCCATGGCAGGCGGCACGGAGCAGCCAGTTACAAGGGGCGGCAAAAAGCCGCATCTTGTAACTTTAAGAGTCAAATTTCTGGGTTTTAATGCAACTGCGCTCAATGCTCTAGCTATACTGCCCCCTTTTGACCCCCTCCGACGCTGATTTTTAAGCGCGGAACAGGAAGGGGGGGGGCGGCATCGGGGCTGTTGCCTCAGGCGGCGGCGGGAGCCCTAGAAACGGCACTGAGAATGGACTCCTGTTACATCAGTTTAAAATCAGATACAGGGAACACAAACAAATTATGGTTTTAGCTGTAATTATTTTTTCTCCTAACTTACCCACTGATAATGTGCAATTAATATAGATATATATATATATGGGATAGTTGTTTAGAATTATATTTTCTTCTATTATTTATTTTGCTCCTGGATACATTTTCATTTGTGGACCACCTATATGAAATATTAACTTAGGATATATCTTTTTTTCGTGAACTGATGGTGGCTCAAGAATGTAGTATAAAATATTCATTATATTAAAAACGACCAGTTTAATGCTGGATTCAGACACATCTACTATCATTTACAAAAGCAACCCATGCACTATTCCCTGTATGTAATACAAAGTACTAAGTTTGCCCAGGCACAGTAACACATAGCAACCAATAGCAACACCAGTAAATGCTACTTGCTGATTGGTTGCTATAGGTTACTGCACCAAGCCAAGGATCATTTATTATAATCCCATATAAGGATTTTTTTTCAGAGTTCATTTATTGATGTAACTATAAAAGCAGTAAACATTTTATTTCTGGATAATTATTTGTATTCAATAGATCAAGTTCATGTATGGTCAATCCTCATAGAGAACTAAGAAATAATTAATTGTCCTTGCCTTTGAAGCACACAGAACATGCCGCTATCAGTTTTATCTACTGTATATCTATTACACAAGCAACCCAAGCCAGTAAAATACTTAGAACTACAAGACTGGCTCTTCCAACCACTCACAACATCACTTTACACAGTGAAGAGCCAGCCAAGAAGCCAGCAAATACAAGCAAAGCTGGTTCTAGTTAGTAGAGCGAAGCAACACTACTCTGTGTATTTGTCACAAGACAACTGCAATGAGCAAATACATGTCTGTCCTTGGCTCTGAAAGAACAAGAACATTGCCAGGACCTGATCTGTGGTTAATTACTAAATAACACATGTAATGAACATGGAAAGAAGCAGCAATATCACATGCCTGTTTTTTGCCTTGTTGTGTACAAGTATAAAACCCATCACATAGTCCAAAGAGGTTTAATTTCAGAAAAATATCCCATTAAATTAACAGATACCTGGGTGTGTTTGTGTAGCTGGAAATTCTCTAGCTCAACACCATTGGCCTCCAATTTTGTTGCACTCTTGGCCAGTGAACGTTATGAGAAATGCTTATTGAGCCACTATAGCTGAAAAAATATTGTCCTAGAAAATACTGCGGTTCCACAGGATGTACCACAGCCACAATGCAATTACAGGTCAAGGTAGAGCAGCTACGAATATGTCGTGTATTGAAGCATGTGAAACCAGACGTTGAACAGAACCGAGCGCTGTTATGATAAGCAAACCAGTTATAGAGAACGGTTTGTATGACATTTACGTTTGCTCCAAGTGTTTTACATTACAGTGTGATAGTTTGCTTGGAGCAAGGCTGAGGTTTAGTCTTTGTTCGATGCAATAGTTTGACATTTAACTGTTATACAACAGCTCCCAGCACTGTCAACAGTGTAAAGATGCATTACAGTTCCCGGAAGCCTTACACTGCTTCCCTACCCCTAAATAAGGTTTATTATGCATTTGGATTGTGTATATTACTGGGATACAACAAAGTAACACAAATACCAGACCTCTAAATTTACATTAGTATGATATAGATCGTGATATTCTCAGACAATCTGCAATTGGGTTTCATTTTTTATTATTTGTTATTTTGAGTTATTTTGCTTTTTATTCAGCCTCTCTCCAGTTTGCAATTGCAGCAATCTGGTTACTAGGGTTCAAACTATCCTAGCAACCATGCACTGATTTGGAATATGAATAGGAGAGGGTCTGAATAGAAAGATGAGTAATAAAAAGTAGCAATAACAAAGCTAATTTGTAGCTTTTGAGAGGATTCAGATTTTAGATGGGGCCAGTGTTGCCCATATGAAAGCTGGAAAGAGTCAGAAGAAAAAGGGAAATCATTATTATAACTGAGGTGGGGGAGGTATCTTTGATGAGGGGCCCTGAAGCAGCAACCCTGGTGGGCCCCAGTCTGACCCAGCACTGCTCTACAACATACAGCACAGCAACTAACTTTCCAAAGCAAAGCAGACCCCATTGCCACTGCAGCACACTGCACAGACTTCACTCTTTAATGTGGCCATTTACATTACAATTATGTTATCTTTCCTGAAAAAGGTCGTTCCAGGAAAGATCATTAATTTCAATATACATGTGTAGAGCTGAATCATCAGATATATAGACAGAAACAATAGAATTCTACCTGTATCTGATGATTCGAATACTAAGAATGGCTGATGTTCATGTGCCTTCAAAGGCACCTGAGGGAGAAGAGTTGACCGATAGCCAAGTCTTATGCCGATATTGGTCCGCTCCTCTCCCACCATACACGCACCAAATATCATACGAAAATTTGTTTTGTACGATATTATGGGTGTGTCTATGGCCACCATTATCCCATACCAATGCTATACAATGTTAGCAATGCTAGTGTCTTTATTGCACATTCTCAGTAGTGTACTAACCATCCTCCCAAGACCTCAGCAAATCCACACAATATCTTAAAGGAATTGTTCAGTATAAAAGTAAAAACTGGGTAAACAGATAGGCTGTGCAAAATAAAACATATTTTCAATATAGTTAGTTAGGCAAAAATGTAATGTATAACAGCTGGAGTGACTGCAAGTCTAACCTAACAGAACAGAATACTACTAATTGCTTTTCAGCTCTCTTTTGTTTACACTGACTGGTTACCCTGGTTACCAGGCAGTAACCAATCAATGTCTTGAGGGAGGGCCACGTGGGTCATAACTGTTGCTTTTGAATCTGAGCTGAATGCTGAGGATCAATTGCAAACTCACTGAACAGTTATGTCCCATGTGGGCCCCCTTCAAGTCGCTGACTTCCTCGGATTTCGAGAGCTGAAAAGCAGGATGTTGTGTTGTATTCTGTTATGTGAGACCTCCACTCACTCCAGCTTTTATATATTACATTTTTGGCTAACTAACTATATTAGAAACATTTTTTATTTTGCACAGCCTATCTATTTACCCAGTTTTCATTTTACCCTGAACTGTTCCTTTAACTTCTATTCACCAAATTCTACCACTTCTTCTACCCCTCACACATTTTGTGTCTCTTCAATATTTTGCATATTTCCTTGCATTTCTGCAGCACATGGTATACCTACCAACTGCACAGAATTCCAGTACCCCAACAGCACAATTACAGCACCTGGTGTCCTGAAATACCCTGCACACTGCTTCTGAACAACAAAACTTGGCCAGAACCTCTTCAGTACACAACTTAGATCATAATTATCCCTGCCTTATACATTACAATTCTCAAAGTATTCCTACACTTCACTGCATTACCTATGATGCCCCTACAGTACACCCCCAAGAACCCTGCAATATAGTCCAATTAGTATGCAGTAGAGAGTTAACATTTAGCAACAGTACCTATACAATAATAATACTTTATTTTCCTTGTAGATTTATGTTATGTTATAAATAACACTAACAGATTGATATAGTGGAGCTTGTATGCAATTTATATGTAAAATGCATTGGAAAGATAGCTTTTTTTTTATACCAGCCCCCAGCATGCAACTACTGCTGCCATGGAGCTTCTGTAAGCACTGGAAATGAAATTTAAGGGTTTCCATATGTTGTCATTCTCTGCAGAAAAGGATGCTGGGAGTCTTCACAATGGCTGGACCACTGCACATTTTGTCAACCTTTAACTTGATCTCAATGTTTAAACACACCAGAAGCTTTGAGTAAAATAATACAATTCTGTCTGGATATTTCTGGCTACAAACATCCCACGCAGTCTCACTCACATTAAACACAGCCTCATCTTAGATTTATTAAGCAATTGCACAGATGTATATTGTTTTTCTGTGGCTGGTGAGTGTTTACTTTTGCAGTAGTTAATAGTCAGATGTGCTAAAAACTCATGAAATCTAAAACATATTTAGAACATATAGCTATATTATGCATTGTTGTACAATAGAAGGGTGTATACATCAAACATACAAATTACATATGTATACAAAGTTACTGTATATTCTTTCTGCAAGACTGATTGATGAGATTCCATTCTAGAACTATTGTTTGAGAAGACAGAGTCACACGGGATTGTTGGGCGGCCATACAAAGTTCTTCACATATTGGGCCAGATTCATTTCATTGAGAAAAACATTTATCACGTGAAAACTAATGAACAAGATTCAGTTTGAGATGCAATTCAATTCAGAAAAACATGGAAAAAATTGAAAAACGGAGCACTGGAGAGGCCAAGACGTCAATAAAATTCCAAATGTATTAAACATACATAAAATCCATCGGCAGCAGCATGAAACAGGTCAAGGCTGCCCGCTTAACACGTTTCGTGGCTTCCAGCCTCTTCATCAGAAGCAGAATTCAGAAAAACATATCTTGCTGTTTGTCACGTGAAAACTCTACTGAAGTCAATGGGCAAAAACTGGAACTGAATTTGGAGAAAAGTTTTTCTCCTTGAATTGAATATTGCCCATGAGGTTTCATGTGATAATCTATGAGATTACTTTTTCTCACTATATTGAATCTGGCCTATTATGAGAATGCAAGCAACCTTAGCTAAAAAAATGCTTATTTGATCATGTCGAATTCTCCTTTAAGCAATACATGAGACAAGTTGACTGACTGCAAAGAAAGAGTTGCTGTCTCACCAGTAGTTTTGTCGGTGTAGGGACGTGCCTCAAAGCCTCTGCCACGGCCACATCCCGGCGGCTCACTGCATGAGATACACTGATATTTCTCAGAAAAGCAGCAAGCTCAGGGGTATCTTCAGGTTCACTTGGCTGAAAAAAAACACCCATATTTACTCAAGGTATCTAAATATATTACGTGTTTAGTTCTATGAAAAATATATTTAATTTCATCTTTAACTTGGGTTCATCATCCAATGAATTTGTGCCTTCAAAGAGTTTACTGTGAACTTAAAGATATAGGTTAACAGAAAACTTCTTTGCAGGGACAAATTCATCATATATCATTCTTTCTGAAGAAAAAAAACCTTGGCCACATAGGACACAACAACTGGTTTTGGGCTGTAGGGAATTCTTACAGATTAGAGACACATTAGTTCATTGTTCCTAGGATGAAGAGCAGCCAATGGAGTTGACAAACTGCTCCTACTGGCCAAACATTCCCTTATAATAAAGTGATGGGTTGATAACAAGAATAAACAGCATGGCTTGGGATTCACAGGCTCGTTTTTACTTCAGCTGTTTCCAAGTGACCTTGGAGAGAAGTTATTTTTCTTTTCTTTTGCTCGGGGCTCTGTGCCTGATTATCTAAGACACCTGTGGTCAATTATGGCAATTACGAAGTCTTTAGCCAGCATCTATTTCCTGCTCCAGTTCCTAGATCATTGTGGGTAAGTTCATGCATCACTGATGTCAACCAAGTTGCTCTGAATACTGATCGACTGATGGGAATTGTAGTTCAATATGGTGATGACTCCACGAATTCCACATTTATTCCTAATTCGGTGGCACTTGTGTCAGTTACCACTATCCCACCCAGAAGATATTTAAGGTTCGTACATTATTTCTAACATGCCAAGGGCAAAGCTTTATAAATTATTTTTTAAATACTGAATATAATACTGGACTCTCCAGATCTGTTCTTTATTATTGTTATGGCTGTCCTACGATTTTCTAAGTGTTCCTGTTCCTCAATACTTATCAACAGGTCCCTTCTGAATTGGGTGTTCAACTTGATAAAAGAACCTTGATTAATTATTCTCTGGTCATCAGTCTGATTCTCTGACCTGCCTCCCTGCATTGATGACATTAATATAGATATTTTGATATATATAAATATTTGCACTGTTGCATCTTCAAGCACTGTAACATAAGCACTATCTATGCTACAATAAAAAAGGTTCATAAAGTGAGTTAAAAATAAAGTTTTATAGCTGTATTGTTTTAATGGCAGAAAACAGCATCTAAAGATCAACCTTAGACACAACATATGTAGAACATCTGTTGTGCTTGGCAGTAAGGAACTAGTGACCCCACTGTGTATCTTTTCAGTGGACGGGAACATTTTAGTGGTGTGGCTGATGTAGGTACTACAGAGAATGACAGATAAGGCCATGTAGACAACTAACCACAATTGGGAGAGAAATTATTTTTATGGTCACTGTAAAAATACTGTCGGGAAATGTAATGGGCCAAACTGAGATTTGGTTATCTGGAAAGACGGCTTTTGCTATTTTACTATATTTTGTACTGTACATCAGACTTCAGATATCCAGTTTAAATCTGCAAAGAATACAGCATCTGTAAGAAATTCACTATCTTTAACAAATCAAGTAAGGAAAACAAACCTGCCATAACATTTGCTTTATCCTTATTTCCTAGTCTTTTTCACAGGTCAGTAATTAGAACATTCTAATCGTTCTTGCCGACGAGGAGACCATATTTAATATTTCCGTCAACCACCTTGCGTTTAGCAACATAATGGGCCCTAAATGAATAATCTAATCTAAAAATCTAATTGAATGCCATTTGAAAAAAAAAAAGCTATAATTATACTTAGCAAATCTGAATTTATATTTATTTGTAATCCATTCATATGATGATGAAGGCTACTAATTAAAGCCATTGCCATGCTTGGTTAAACTCAAGTGCAGCAATACGGAAAGGAAGAATAATTAACGATCATCATATCCCACAAATGATGGCAGAGCACATCTGAAATTTTTGGAAACACAAGTATCATCTGTTATCCAGAAACCTGTTACCCAAGAAAGCTCATCTCCCATAGACTCCCTTTTATCCTAATAATCCAAATTTTTTTAAAATGATTTCCTTTTTCTCTGTAATAATAAAACAATACCTTGTACTTGGTTTTGGTATTGGCTTTATTGAATGTTTACATGATTTTCTGATAGACTTAAGGTATGAAAATTACCAAATGACATAAAATCTGTTATCTGTAAAACCCCAGGTCCCGAGTATTCTGAAATAACAGGTCCCATACCTGTATATACCATTTGCAGTCCAAAAACCCACTGATTTTTTCTGTGATATCTTTATGTGATGTAATTTGATGGCATATATCTTTAACATGTTATATTGTGAACATTATTAATTCATAGTGAGTAAATTACTGGAGGGGGTCCAAACTATTATCTTTCATAGCCAAGATCCACCAAATTCAGATATTTAGGGTTTTTTTTTCATGATTTTTCTGCTTTTTGTATTTTGTAAACACTGGCTTCAAATGACAAAGAACAAACATGCAAAACATAAGAATAAATAATTTCATTGCACTTACCTTTATATGTAAGGTGTTAATAGCCCCTCTTGCCTGGCACTTCAGGGGACCCTCAGTCTGAATGTGAAATACATAGAGGAGGAACTCATCTCGACTTTGGGAAGGCCATCCAACACTCAGCTGAGTTTCACTTATAGCACTCGGGCCAATGTTATGCAGCTTTACAAAGAAATCATGAAATACATATAAGTATTGCTCTGTAGTATATGGGAGTACTTCATCAATGATGGAAAAGAATATTGTACCCTAAATAAATAATTTAGTGCGCACTTTTATCTCTATAAATGTTTTTTCCCCCTTTCCTCTGATTTATGTTTTCCTATGTATGTATGAAAAAACAATAATAAGGTCTGTTATTTATATGCCAGATGAGTAGGGATGGGCAAATTTGACTCGTTTCGCTTTGCTGATAATTCGCCACAACGCATTAAAGTCTATGGGCAACAGCATTTTTTTGATGCATTTCATCATCCCATTGAAGTCTATGGGCGTCATTTATGCTGCGAAATTTAGTGAAAAAAATTCCCTTATCCCTGCAGATGAGTCTTACTGCCAGAAAAGTATCCCTAAGCTCCTCCCTCATAGTTGAGTTTCACACCACTGGAATCTTCATCAGTGCATAAAATAGCTCCAACATAAGCAATTGCTTGTATCCGTATGGGATCCATTACCAAGAAACCCTTAATTCAGAAAGCTCTGCATTACAGAAAGGCAGTCTCTCATAGACTCCATTTTATCTGAATAAAATCCAAATCTTTAATAATTATTTCCTTTTTCTCTGACAATAAAACAGAAGCTTGTACTTGATCCAATTTAACATATAATGAATCCTTGTTTTAAGCAAAACCAACCTAATGGGTTTATTTAATGTTTACATGATTTTCTAGCAGAGTTAGTGGGTTATTTATTAAAACTTGAATTTATCTTATTATTTATGAAATACAAATTCAACCTAACTCCCAACCACAATTTGGCTTACAGGGCCAGTAACATAGAAGGCAGGGAGTTGAAATCGGGCACCGCATGATGGCACGTTGCCCTGTCGCCTTTTCTGAAGAGGAGCGCAAGCAGATTATCGGTAAGTTAATTCTTAATAAAGACGTTGCAATTTTAAAGGGAAACTGTCATGGGAAAACAACAGTTAATAGTGCTGCTCCAGTAGACTTCTGCACTGAAATCAATTCCTCAAAAGAGCAAACAGATTTTTTTTAATTCAGTTTTGAAATCTGACATGGGGCAAGCCATTTTGTCAATTTCCCAGCTGCCCCTGGTCATGTGACTTGTGCCAGCACTTTAGGAGGGAACTGCTTTCTGGCAGGCTATTTTTCCTTCTCAATGTAACTGAATAGTACGCAGTGGGACATGGGTTTTACTATTGATCTATCAGGCAACTGTTATCTTGTGTTAGGGAGCTGTTATCTGGTTACCTTCCCATTGTTCTGTTGTTAGGCTGCTGGGTGGGGGAAAGGGAGGGGGTGATATCACTCCAACTTGCAGTACAGCAGTAAAGAGTGATTGAAGTTTATCAGAGCACAAGTCACATGACCAGGGGCAGCTGGGAAATTGACAATATGTCCCATATGCCCCGTGTCAGATTTAAAAATGAAATATAAAGAAATCTGTTTGTTCTTTAGAGAAATGGATTCAATGCAGAATTCTTCTGGAACAGCACTATTAACTGATGCATTTTGAAAAAGATTATTTTTTTCCATGACAGGATCCCTTTAAGGTTAAATGTGTCTTGGTGTTTTTTTTCGTTCTGTACAAACAAATTTAAATTAAAAATTTTTATTGTTACAGGCCCTTTAATTTTGGGGCTTTTCTGAATTCTTTTTATAATTTTTATTTTTGCTTTTCTTTGGCATGAATAAATGAAGGGAATATGCAGTATAATCAAGAAAGGTACTATAATGGGACAAAAACTCAGTAAAACTGTTTATGAACATTTCTGTAATGTCCATGAGGGGGAAATAATACTGTCATCCAGAATGTGTGGGACCTGGGGTCTTCTGGAAAAAGCATCCCCAAATGTATGAAGATCCATATTACAGAAAGATCCTATCCAGAAGACCCCAGGTCCCACACATTCTGGATGACAGTATTATTTCCCCCTCATGGACATTACAGAAATGTTCATAAACAGTTTTACTGAGTTTATGTCCCATTATAGTACCTTTCTTGATTATACTGCATATTCCCTTCATTTATTCATGCCAAAGATAATAAAAAGAATTCTGAAAAGCCGGTCACCTATTCAGGCTCAACATAATGTTCCATGGGGCAGATTTCAGAATGATCCTTTTTAGTTCAATGGCAAACATTAGGAATCAATTTGTACCAGCTGAAACCTGCCCTGTGCCCCATTCGTTTTACTTTTTCTGTAGGTACCTCATATATATGCTGCACTAACGGCCCGACTTCCTTTTCTTCGGTTGGTTTTTCCTTCGGCTCCCAGTTAGGAATGGGTAGAATGATCTGAGGGGGGTGGGACACTCTATGACAGATGAAAAAAAAAATATATTAGATTTCAGATTTTAGTATAAACAGACTTGTATCAGTATCACTGGATTTCTGCACTAAAAAAAAGTGAATCTTTGATCTGTCTTTCCAAGACTCTCATAGATTGTAAGCTGTAGGCCTAGGAGATAGAAACCTCTTATCCTAGTGTTTACCCAATGCACTTTGTATTTTTTCCTATTAAGTTTGGTTAGGGAAATGCTGCATACACACTGGAAACCCCACACTGGAACTGGCTAGGCAGGTATTGTATATATAGTAGGTATTGGACATCCTGATGTCTGGCACAATTAAATCAGGAAGTATCAGTAAGATGCCCAACAGGGTGTTGCGATAATGAAAACAGGCGGAAGGATTCCATTACCAACATTGCTGACCCTTTTGAGTGATCTTGGGAAAATCCCTTTATCCGTGACTTTGTACAACTGTAACTGGTTACCGGTAATAACTTATTTCCTCTCCCTGCGCTTCCTTGCAAGGAACTATGATAAAAAAGATCAAGTACACTAATTAAGTATTCCTCCGTAAGCATTCTCACATTGCACACATTAAGCAGATGTATAATATAGGATTCCTTTACTGAAATTAAGTTTTGGGTTTGAGGAACCCTAATGTGTTTAACACAGGGATATGCAAAATTCTCTGCTGCAGTTGTTGAAGAATTGCCCTGGTGTGGAAGTCTGCAACAGCAGGAAAGGAGAGAGTTGCTTTTACAATGACATACATTCTCAGGGGCAAGGGGAGCAACAGTGCTAGGGCCAGTCTCCCAAAAGGGCCCAACAGAAAAAATGCAAAGGAAAGCCCTGCTGGAGCCCCAAATGTCCAACTGCTTTTGTTGCGGCAATATGCTTATAGCAAAACTTTCTATACTTCCATTATCAGAACATGGAACACATTTAATATGTAGGACACTGTTTCATAGACATCTCCAAATTCAATGTGTCTGCACTCGTTTCCAAACAGTTCAGGTGCATGGTCAATTAAAATGCACACGTTTGTTAAGCAGCATTACTCTCTTGTATTAACCTAAAACAACAAAAGTTCTTCATTATACATATCACTTCTGTCCAACATTTCGGTCCCCATTGTCTATTCTACATTATCCACGATAAAGGTCCTACTGTGGACCGAATGAAAGTGAAAAGATTACAGCATAGCCTGCATCATTTCCATGTGCCATATTGTGTAGATTGTAAGCTCTATGGGTCAGGGACCTTGTTCGTATTTATATATAAATACAAGACTGTTTACACTGCTTAATGCATTTTCCATCAACTGTTAATGCTTAAAGGGAATGGCAACTCAAAAAATAATGTTTTGCCTACTAAACGCATTAGCAACTCTGCAATATACATTAATATACAAACAACTTAAACCAATAGAAAAATTGTAATGTATTGCTATTAAAAACAGTGTTTGTCCCTTTCTATTCTCTGAAATGTAGCAGCACCATCCGAAGATATGTTTAAAAAACCTTTGTTTCTCATTAGTGATGTGTGGGTCTTGGGTTTACCCGCAGGTTTGGACCATCATCACGCCTCTTTAAATGCCAGCTTCCAGCTTTATAGCCGCGTGCCTGCTCGCCCCACCCCTTTTGTGAAAACATTGACGGGGCAGGTCGTCAGGGGTCTATAAAAAGAACCTTGAAGTCGGATGTGGGCGGGCGTGGGCTGAGGTAGGGCAGCTTAGGGTCGGGAAAAACCCAACCCACACATCACAACTTCTCATGGCTTTATAATCTGGACAGATACAATGGGGCAAATCCACTAAGCAGTGAAAATGCGCTAGCATTGCCTTCACTAACGTTCGCCGCACTTCGCCAGGCAAATTTTTGCCAGCGCTACGGAAATTCACTAAAGAGCGAAGTTACGCTCAGGTCGGCAAACGATAGCGTAGTTGCGCTAGTGTTACTTTGCCAGGCAAAAATCTTTATGTCTATGGCCAGCTTAAGACAAGACCAGCTGATTAACAAACCTGTCTGTGCTGGAGACTTTTGCAACATTGTTTAAAAAGTAACAACTAGGAGTTAAGCAAATACCGCTTTCAAAACCAACTGTTTTTAAAAAACAACTTGGAAAGTTTACAAACAACCTATAAACTTTACAAACTATATTGGAAAGTTGCTTTGAATTAAGTTTTCTTTTATTAGGCACATTTTTATTTTGGGGTTTATTTGCCCTTTAATATTATTCCTCCCTATACAGGTATGGGACTTGTTATCCAGAATGCTCAGGGTTTTCCGGATAACGTATCTTTCCGTAATTTGGATCTTCATACCTTAAGTCTATAAAAACCCAATTGGCTGGTTCTGTTTCCAAAGAGGATTAATTATATATTCGTTTGGATCAAGTGAAAGGTACTGTTTTATTATTACTAGGGATGCACCAAATCCCCTATTTTGGATCCGGCCGAACACCTGAATCCTTCGAGAAAGATTCGGCCGAATATTGAACTGAATCTGAACCCTAATTTGCATATGCATATTAGCAGTGGGAAGGGGAAAACATTTTTTACTTCCTTGTTTTGTGACAAAAAGTCATGCAATTTCCCTACCCCGCCCCTAATTTGCATATGCGGATTCGTTTCGGCTGGGCAGAAGGATTCGGCCACATCTGAATCCTGCTGAAAAAGGCCGAATCCCGAACCGAATCCTGGATTTGGTGCATCCCTAATTATTACAGAGAAAGAGGAAATCTTTTAAAAATGTGGATTATTTGGATAAACTAGAGTCTATGGGTGATGGCCCTTCCGTTAATCGGAGCTTTCTCAATAATGGGTTTCTGGATAACAGATCCTGTACCTGTATATGCAAAGGATAACTAACATGCATGGGTATGTTACTACATTAGTAAAAAAGTTCAGTTTTAAACTATCTGGTAAAGTTTTCAAACAAAATGAAATATATAGGAGCTTTATATAATTAACTAAATCATTAAAAAAAGGTTTTACTATATATTTTTATACGCACTCAAGAAAGGCGACACTATAAATATTTCCTATATTCTAAAAGAAGTGAAAAGGTTATACATGTTATAAAATAGGGGGGGATGAAACGACATAAAAAGTCGCCAACTGGCTATTGCTCTTTTTTTCCCTTTTCTGTAACTTCACTAACAGTCTCCTTTTTCGAGCCGAAGTTTCTGCTTTTATCCCTCCTGTGGGAACGGCAAACCTGTTTCATTTTACAGTAAGTGATGTCAGCACATGGCGTCTGAATCTGCTGTGCTTTTGTGGGGTCACTGAAGTCCAAGGATCTCGCTGTGTACTAATAAAAGTGGGGAAAAGCAGACCCAGCATATTTCAGAAGCCTGCAGATGCTATCAAACAGGATGTGAGCTGCTATTCCACTGACCGCTACTTTCCATCAATCTCGTTCTAATTCAGCTTGATTTCTTCGTGATTACTCTCTTTTTGCAGAGATGTTATAAGGGGAAATTAAATGAGACTAAAGCTGCACAGAGAAAATAAATAAAACAACAATATGGCAGTTCCAGTAAGGTTGCTAGGAAATATTGTTTTTATTTTTGGCAAGAACTATTTTGTGTAGCGCTGTGATTCTCAGACTGTCAGTCTGGACTGGGGGGCTCAGACTAAAGGGGAGATTTGGGGAGGATGTCCATTTGCTCCCTCAGAAACTCCTGAAATCCCAGCGTGAAGGTCAATAAGAGCATTGAGGAGTGAATACATATTTGCTGTACTATGAGCTGAGGGGGCTCTGGCGAAGATTATGGCCAAAGCAAAGAACTTGACTGAAAACATTTGGGAACCACTGGTTTAGGCTAGGGGAAAGAAGTTATAAAGAAACATACGTTTTATCAACCTAAACCACCACTGTTGAATGTTTTCTGTGTTGTGGACTAATTATCCACTTTTTCCCAAATTCTGTGGGTAGCATTGTTATGAAAGAATGGTGTCATTCAAAAAGGTGCATGGAGCTCTTAAAGGAAAACTTTTTACTTACCAGATTCTGGCCATCTTCTTTTCTTTGTTAGACTCCATAAGCAGACCGGAGTTTTCGGTCTGCTAG
>CM044441.1:26442516-26469572 GCA_024363595.1 Xenopus borealis
ATTTAGTGTAGGGCTTTTTTATGTTATGGGTTGAATTCTCCTTTAAAGGTGAACTATGGCAAAAGTGAAACTTTAATATAAGCTTCAGCATACTGAAATGAGAAACTGTACTGTACTTTACAATTAAAAAATTCATTACAGTTTCTGAAATGATAATGTTTATCTTCAATATCCCTCTCTCAGCATCTGATTCTCTTGATTCTGTCTTTATGCAGCAGTTGGGTTGTCAGATAATCTTTAAAAGTTAGATCCAATCTTTTGCCTAGAAGAAGTATTAGAGCACACTCTATTTAAATCACCAGACATCATGTCTCTATACATGCAGGATTTGTGCCAAAAGAAGTTATTTTTTAATACAGCTGTTAAATACATTTTCTAAAATGGAAGCCCCCCTATAATATATATTGGATCTAGCTGTCAATGACTATCTGACACCCAACTGCTGCATTAAGATAGAATGAAGAAAGGCAGATGCTGAGAGAGGGATAGTGAAGATAAACTTGATTTTTTTCAAAAATGATGCAGAAAATGTTATTGATTGTATTTAGAAAGTTTCTTATTTCAATATGTTGACGATTATATTACATTTTAATTTCAGAAATAGTTCATAGATCATACCATGATATCATGGCATCTATATTAATTCAAAAACAAAAATGATTGTGACTTGAAATATTCAACTTTGAATGTGAGTAGACTTACACTCTCTGGCCAAGGTAGTAGCAAAAAATGGGAGCAGATTTACATTCTGATAAAACTTTATCTTGGCAGATGAAAGGGTTATGTTACTTTTTCTAGTAATAACAGAAGCTCCCACCCGCTAGGTGATGACTGCTTATAATTAGAGGTACACTATGGGGCCGATGTACTAAATTTACATGAATAGATCGAAGTTCGATCGAATTTGATCAAATTTCGAATGTAGGATTTATTTGTTTGGTCGAATATCCAATTTTTGGCATATTCGATCATCAAATAGCGAATGGTCGAATACATTCGAATAGATTCGAATGAACGAATATTCGATCATTCGATCAGTGAAGGATTTAATTTTTTCAGTTTATTCAATTTGCCTACTTCACCAGATTGATCCTACCGAATTGCAATAGAAGCCTATGGGAGCACTCCTATAGGCTTCTGAGACTAAGTCCTGATCGAATAGGATTCGTACGATCGAAGTCTTCGTTCGAATCGTACAAATCATTTGAATGATCGAATGATTAATTTCGACTGATCGAATAAAAGGTAGCCAAAAACTATTCGTTTAGCATTAGACGATCGAATGCTAATCGAATATCGAATTTGGTCGAACTAATTTTGGGGAATAATAGTAAATTTGCCCCTATGGTGTTACATGATAAGCCATAAATGTATGCATTAATGACCATTGCATTTATCAGATGAAGCAAGTCTCTGCACCAAAGAGTTTACAATGCAATCAAACACAGACCAGATCATATGAAGTTACTTAGCATCCTTGGTCCACAACCCCAGTGTCTAAGCCAATTACAGCAACTCCAAGCATTGTAAGGCAGTATTTCAGTTTTATATCAGTCACCCTTCAACTCTAATTAGGAGAGAACTGAGAGGCTCTTTATTATGATGAAAAGAAGATGATCTTTCTATACCAGAGACTTCAAGGTATCGGGAATATGAGCTACAGATATGACTTTCAGCTGTGTCATGGTATTGCCAACATCTGCATTTTATCAAATAAATCATAAATAATAATAAGGAGGAACATCTGTACATTGTTCCTTTCTGGGAATAAAAGGTCTCTTTTGAATATGCTGCAAAATGATTTCCAGGTTTGATATCAATATATATACAGTTTTAAGAGGTTTAATAGGGTAGGATAATATATTTTATCATAGCTTAGCCATGATGCTTTATTCCAAATCTAATCACACATACGTCCCATTTTGTGCTGTAGTTTGATGACTATGGACCCTGGCACTGGCCACCCTCCTAATTTTCATCACCTCTGTCCCAAATGACTACTAGTTTCTTAATCCCTTTTCCACTATAAATGTAAATGCCTACCTTTAGCATGTGGGGTTGTGAACTAGCCCCTTCAGATTACTGTAAAGGTTTTCAAACTTTTTGGGAGAAAGCCCTACTCTGAGGTCCATGTTTTAGTTTATTTTAAGGTTAGAGATCATTGTTGTATCAACTATTCCACCTCAGCACACAGTGTTCAGCATATATCTCATGGACATAGAAGGAGAAGGAGAAAAGGGGAAGCTATAAATGTCGCACCATTCAAGATATTATAACACCGTGTATCCAGAAAATTGAGGCCTTACTTGTCCAATCAGACACCAGTTGCAATCTTATAGTGAAATAAGCCCAACTAATTATCCATATATGATATCATATCAAAATCAAAGTGCAAAAAATCCATCAAAAGAATTCTCACCCTATTTAGTTTTCGGGCTCTGCTTAGTAGAGTCTTTTACTCACATTTCACCCTGAATTACATTTAGACCTCCTCCCCCCACCCAGCAATTTCTTTGGGTTCCTCAAATGGGACAGCCCACTGTGGGAACCCTTGAACAAATAGTGTTATTCGTATTTTTTTTATACACTCAAACATATAACTTTATCAATAATTTTTCTCGAACATAAATCATAGAGATAAAATGTCACTACAATATTGAGCGTCAATTCATATCATATGACTCTGAGTTTTCACTGCAAAAACTTTAAAACCATTATCCAGCGTAGATCATGATGTCAAGACACAACTTCAGTGACATCTGCCATTGATTTCTACATGACCTCGACAGGTTTGAGAAGGAGTATTCTTGGGTTTGGATTTTTAGCAACTTTGGGGTATGATAAGTACAAAATTCACGCTTGTCCTCTCTGTGATTAAAAGTCATATAATGGTGCAGTTACTTCTGAAAACCCTGAAGCTATGTGGCCTCATAGGGGCTGATTTACTAAATTCACGTGAAGGATTCGAATTCGATCGAATTTCGAACGTAGGATATCTTCGTTTGGTGGAATATGTGAATTTTGGCATATTCGATCATCGAATAGGGAATGGTCGAACGATCGAATACATTCGAATAGAGTCAAATGGACGAATATTCGATCATTCGATCTGCGAAGGATTTTATTTTTTAAGTTTATTCGATTGCCTACTTCCCAGATTGGACCTACCGAATTGCAATAGAAGCCTATGGGAGCACTCCTATAGGCTTCTGAGACTAAGTCCTGATCGAATAGGATTCCTACAATCAAAGTGTTAAATCGTTCGAATCATTCGTTCAGTAGAAGAATTTGTATTCGATCGTCGAATTATCGAATATCGAATATAAGGTAGCCTAGAACTATTCAATTAACATTCGAATATCAAATGCTAATCGAATATTGAATAGAAACAAATTATATTTGGGGAATAATAGTAAATTTGCCCCATAGAGTTAATATATAATATAGAGTCATATGACTGTTTCAGTAGAGCAAATTGGATATTTTTTATACCAGACTGGAGAGAAATGATTTAAGTGAATGGTGTACTTACCCTCTAATTTCTACTTGGGCCACAGCGGTTATGTTAATTTGCAAGCTGACATAGTTACTGTTTGGATTGTCTTTGTTGGAACTGTAAAACAAGATGCGCAAGATGTGTTAAACATTAGTGCCAATAGAAAATGTTATAGGTTAAGGGTAGAACAGTAATTTGTCAGGGACACAACAGGATGCAATTTCCATAAATGTTAAGGTTACAATCATCAATTATGAAGGTTTTTTTGTAATGTGTCATCTTTGGCCGAATGGCAATGTCACAGGGGCCAAAACACATTATTTAAGGAGGAACATTTCCTTCTTCCTCTTATCTGCTATAAATCACCCAGTCATTACTCCCATCTGAGGTTACTAGTGACATCTAATGCCCAGCTTTTATATGATCTCCACATTCCTCAGCTGACATGGGTTGCACGTTCCCAATGTAACATGAGGATCAATCTACATAACAAGCAGGCCTCGCTATTTACTTCTAGTTAGAAGAAACATCATAAGTAAAGTTTGAGATGTTTTAGCCTGTTCTGCTGTAGAGTAATATATCAATATATTCTGCTGTCCGGTGACTGGCTACTTGTGTTTCAGACCATATGAAGCATTTCACTCCAAGCCTGGCAGAAAGACATTATAGATCTTTGGCATCTCTTCTGGCTGCCAGCCCCCTTTATTAGTTATGTTTTAAATAGAACAATAGCCTGCTATGGGGAAAATCCTTAGAGTGAGGGTACCCAACCTTTTTTTTTTTTTTTACCTGGGAGACACATTCAAATATAAAAAGAGTTGAAAAGCAACACAAGCAAAATGTTCTTGGGGGTGCCAAGTATGTGCTGTGACTGGCTATTTGGTACCCTCTATGTGGACTGACAGCATATACAGTAGGCTTATCTATCTGCTCCTGTTTTTTATGTAACAAAAACATTTAACTCCATGCCAGGAATCCAAAAATAAGCACCTGTTTTGAGACCACTGGGAGGAACATCCTAGGGGTTGGGAAGCAACATGTTGCTCATGAGCCTCTGGTTGGGGATCACTAGCAAAACTAGCTGGAAAAAAACGAAAACCTACTCAACCTAATTTTGGGGCTATGAACTGCAGGCCAGACAGCCAAATGCATACTTGTCCTTTTACTATTCAGGATCTGAACAGCCAATCACAATGTCCCCAACCTGTTAAACTACAGCCTGCCTCCTACACTGAATAAGACTGGCTCTTGTCCTCGTCAGCCATTCCAAGTAGGGATACACCGAATCCACTATTTTGGATTCGACCGAACCCCTGAATCCTTCCCGAAAGATTAGGCCGAATCTGAACCCTAATTTGTATATGCAAATTATGGGTAGGAAGGGAAAAACATTTTTTACTTCCTTGTTTTGTGCCAAAAAGTCCCGTGATTTCCCTCCCTGGCCCTAATCTGAATCCTGCTGAAAAAGGCAGAATCCTGGCCGAATCCCGAACCGAATCCTGGATTCGGTGCATCCCTAATTCCAAGCTATTCAGTTTTTCTAAGAAATTGAAATTTTTTTGTGAACACTGAATAAGCCTTTAGTACTGTGTTAATGGAGTTATATTTAGTAACTTTTCTTACAATTCTTACTAGTTTCAATACAACTTATGTAACAAATCTAAAACTTAAAAACACTAAAAGCACTGTCTACCAACACTGTACCACTGTCTACAATATACATTATGCCTATTTATGATCAGCTTTTTGCTACTGTTTCTATTCCCGGGGGTCAAAGCTAGTTGGGAAGACATTGGGGAAAAACTACTCTTATTCAGCTGTCTGATAATACAATACTGGGCTTGCTTGTTTTTTTATTGATAAATGACCAAAGTGCAGTTCACTTGCAAGTCTTGCAAGTCTTACCCTAACAGATCTAATAAGTGGGGCTTTCATGAGTCTCATGAGCAGGGTGTTCTCTTCAAGCCTTTAGGCTGTCCCCCCTTTGAGTTAAAAAGACACAAGAAGCTAATCAGCCTTAGCTCGGTATAAGAATGGTACCACAACAAGCCACATCAGATTTTCCATCTAACTCAACATGACTTTACTGCTGTTTCCATTCCTACATTGTTTAAGCACAAGGAAAGATCTAAACATTAACTTGAGATAGTGGTGAGATTTTTGCTGGATTCTGTTTGTGCTAACAAAATGCTTCCTAAGAATATGCCTTAAAATAACTTGGCTTTGACAGTGTGAGATAAACATATGCCCTTGATTAAAGACTCAAAGTGGAAAATATTTGGATACTTTTAATAATACAAAAGGCTTTTTCGCTTTCCATTACTAAATGAACTTTAGATTTATTTTTTGCGACTTATAATGCTAAGGCCAGCAATACCCAAAGGACTTAAATGGTAAATAAAGATCCACAAGGAATAGGCAACATGTGATGCAACTTGGTGAATCATTGCGTTCACAGTGAGAACCGTAGCCATCATTATGCCTTTGATCACCAGTTATTGCATTCCACTGAAAATAATGGGCAATGATATGTAGACATATGGGATTTGTTATCCAGAAACCTATTATCCAGAAAGCTCCAACTTAAGGGAAGGCCATCTCCCATAGACTCCCTTGTATCCAAATAATGTTTTAAAAAAGTATTTCCTTAAACAGTACCTTGTAATTGATCCCAACTAAGATATGGTTAATCCTTATTGGATTTAACTACTATTTTCTAGTAGACTTAAGCTATGAAGATACAAATCATGGTAAGACCCCTGGAAAACCCCCAGGTCCTGTGATAATAGGTCTCATCCCTACATATGGGAGAGAAGGGCATTAACATGTGGACAGCAATCAAGAATCCTTAAGTTAGTTTTACTTAACTGTAACCTCTAGTACAATGATTCTCAACCTGGAGGTCGCAAGCCCTTTGGGGGTCGAACGACCCTTTCACAGGGGTCACTTAAGGGGTTCCAGGAGCAGGTTCATCTCTCTCCCCACTAGCCCTGGGGCAAGGTTGTAGCTCTCCAGTTGTTGGTTCTGGGAGTTGTAGTTCAGTAACCTGAGTAGGGAAGCCAGTTGCATTACAACTTTCTATATCCCCTTAGTAGGTACTGCCATACAGCTCTCCCTGCCCATTTAAAGCAGGCAATCATTTTTGTAAAATTAACATGGTAATTGGGGGTGTGGCCAAAATATTTTGCTGCACTACGCATGGAAAACAATCCTTTATGCAGACACGCTGTCTCCTGTACTTTCCTAACAATCCGCTCTGGGCTGGCAATGAAAATATTTTAATATTTTATTGTTGGGGGTCACCACAAAATGAGGAACTGTATTAAAGGGTCGCAGCATTAGGAAGGTTGAGAACCACTGCTCTAGTACCTGCCCTATTTATAATAAGAAGTGGTGACAGAAGAACAAAGGTGCTTTGACTGGCACAATTCACAAAGTGACATACTTTAGATCTTCAAGGAGGACTAAACCCTAGCCCATCATTAGCCAACTAGCCACCTTCCAAGTGCCAAAAAATATTAGTTTAACCATGTAAATAACAAAGGGAAGTGAGGCCCTTGTGTTTCCCTGTTACCAATATGTGTGCAAGGAGGACATTCTTTTTATGAACTCTGCACTGCAAATGGATTTTAACTGTTTAAAAATTCTGCACATGGAACAGTGGATGAAAAATGGACTGAAAATAACACATTTCCCAAAAATAGAGCGAGTTTTTCCTTGAGGAATTGAACTGCATGGGTACTGCTTCAAGATTCTATCTCAGCCAAAAACATTGTCTGTGTCTGTTTCCTATTGGTAAACTAGTTAACTTCAACACCCAAAATATATAATAGGCAGGTTAAATGTCTTCTGATCAAACGCACCCACATATGTACATATAGGGACATTAGATTGTAAGCTCCAATGAGCCAAGGACTGATGTGAAGTGACAGTATTTCTGTATAGATTGTGAAAGGAGACATATAGGATAAAAGAAAAAAAACAAATTTTGTAGGCAATAGTCAATAATATATGTGTTGCTTTTACATGGTGCTAAAAATTAATATTATCTTAAAAATAGCCCCTTTATTAGAGCTCCCTGTAGATGTTTTCTGCTCCCTGTCTGTGTTTCAAATGAGGGGTGGGCATGTCCTGTCACACAAGCACAGACAGGCTTCAGTTCCCTATCAGGTCCTCCTAGCTGCTGATTGGTTCCTGTCCTACAGTGCAGTGAGCTGAGAGCTGATGGCTCCCCTGCACAGCCTGAATTCAGGGAGCAGGAAGTGGAAGAGAAGGGAGGGATTATTAGGGTTTTTTCAGAAATATTCAATAAATCAGCCTGAAACACTACTTTTTTAAGCACAATTCTTCTATATCTAAATGAGTATAATGCACTGGTACATTCTTATTTTTGTACTTGCCAGCTTATGTGTAAGCGCCCCATCAGGCACAAAATGGCTAATTTTTCTCTCATGCCCTACTAAATGCTTTTGCAATTTTAATTACTTGACTATAAATCTGCACCCTCATACTGGGGTGAACTGTGAGATCCTTCTCTTACCTTTACTAAATTTTCCAATTGGGCTATTGGATAGTTGGTTATTACCTTTAACTATTTTATTGGATCTGGCAGACAGCACCAGTTCCTTATATGTTGCACTAGCCATAACCTTGTATGGATGGAGCATGTTTCCTACTAAAGAAGGTCAGAAGCAGAAGACACCTTTGACTTTCTGTGTGAGACAATCACAACAAAGCAATTCCCAGCCATGGCTTGAAAAAGATTTCTGGTAGTGATAATATAATCTCTCTGGACACACAGCCAAATGCATCTGCACTTCTGACCCCATTGCTTCTGGCTAAAGTTCCCTAACTCATTATGACATTGATTCAGTGCCCTCTGTGTTTCACATGGGCTCATTCTGAGCAGAATTACAGGGAATTAACTGTGCCTCCTTCACTCGTTATGTGAATGAATAACCAAAAGTTCTACATGATGCAAATTTTATTTGTGCCCTTTCCCTTTCAGCAAATTTCTTACCTTTACTTTAAAAATGTTGTAATTAATCGTATGCCAAAAAAAGGCACAGTATTAAATACCCTGAGTATTAAGATGTGGTACTTAAAGGGATACATGTCATTTTTTCCAAAATGCATCAGTTAATAGTGCCGCTCCAGCAGAATTCTGCATTGAAATCCATTTCTCAAAAGAGGAAACAATTTTTTTATATTTCATTTTGAAATCTGACATGGGGCTAGACATATTGTCAATTTCCCAGCTGCCCCAAGTCATGTGACTTGTGTTCTGATAAACCTCAATCACTCTTTACTGCTGTACTGCAAGTTGTAGTGATATCACCCCCTCCCTTCCCCCCCCCCCCAGCAGCCTAACAACAGAACAATGGGAAGGTAACCAGATAACAGCTCCCTAACACAAGATAACAGCTGCCTGGTAGATCTAAGAACAGCACTCAGTAGTAAAAACCCATGTCCCACTGTGTTCCATTCAGTTACACTGAGAAGGAAAAACACCAGCCTGCCAGAAAGCTGTTCCCTCCTAAAGTGCTGGCACAAGTCACATGACCAGGGGCAGCTGGGAAATTGACAAAATGTCTAGCCCCATGTCAGATTTCAAAACTGAATATAAAAAAATCTGTTTGCTCTTTTGAGAAATGGATTTCAGTGCAGAAGTCTACTGGAGCAGCACTATTAACTGATGTGTTTTGAAGAAAACATGTTTCCCCATAACAGTATCCCTTTAAACTAATGCCAACCATCACCATGCTATTTGGTGAAAATGAGCCATAGATGTGCTATTATAAATGTAAACACAGATTTATACCAGTGAAACAGCAAACGTATAATGAACTGCACTTACATCCATGGTATTAGGGCTGAACTCCATGGACAATTTCTCAGCATTTCCGTCGGATCCAACAGAAACTCTGAGAAATCGTCAGTGGAGTTCAGCCCTTAGGAAATGAACTCTACGATATAGGAAGTATTCATGTAAACATAATGCAACATTATAAAGATATTGGGTGAGAATATTAATCAAATACAAAGAAACTCTAGGCAACATATTTATTTTACTCTGTATAGAGCGCTCATGCTGCGGCTGTACAGAAGTCCTACACAAAACAAACAACACAGGACATTGTCATTAAAAAATAAATTTTTGTGAACCTGATGCCTGACAGAATACACCCATAATAACTTAGATTGGTTTAGTTTAGGTCATTAATGGGGTTGATCACCTTTGAATTAACTTTTTTTTTGCAGTTGGTTTTCATTTTTTATTATTATTTTATTATCAACCATCCATTTATTTGAATAAGACACTGGGATACAAATAAGAAAGGGAATGAATAGAAAGATGAGTAATAAAAAGTAGCAATAACAATATATTTGTAACTTTACAGAGAATTGTTTTTTTTGATGGAGAAGAAACAGGCAAATAATAAAAAAATAAAAAAAAACGATAAACGATAAATAATGAAGACCAATTGAAAAGTTGCCTAGAAATGGCTATTCTATAACATACTAAAAGTTAACTGAAAGATGAACCACTACTTTAATTCTTATTTTCTCAGGCTCTATATGGAACCAGTGAATTGGAGGCTTATGAAAGTCCTGTATTTGAAAAGTTGTTGATGTCTCAAGCTGGCAATAATAAGGCTGTTAGTTTGACATTGGTAATATGGAGCAAACTATTTTTTGCACATGGGTAGTAGTTCATTTCATTGGACACAAGGGCATTCCTTGAGATTACAAGTAGGAATATTTCATTCTTAGGTGTGAAAAGAATTTTTCAACTGAGAGCTGTAAAATTGTGGGGTTTTTTCTACTGGAAGTGGTTGGACTGGCAGATACATTAGACAGTTTCATGAAAAAGGTTGGATGCCTTTTTAGCAAATATCCATCTTTTCCATATTAATGACATTTGTTTTCATTTTTTTATAATGCATTCCACTGCATAAACCCTCATTTTCAAAAGTGCCAGCTCTTTCCACGTGGGCTTTTATTCCTTTAGTTTATAAATTATATTTCGAGACCCAGTTAAACAGTTTTCAGATGTTGCTTTATAAAAATATGTTGACCATTATTCTTGGGCTACACAACATTATATTGCCAAAGAAATCTTTCCATTGTGTACACATTGATATACAGGTAAGGGATGCATTATACAGAAAGCTCCGAATTATGAGAAAGGCCGTCTCCCACAGACTCCATTTTATCCAAATAATCCAAATTTTTAAAAATCATATCCTTTTTCTCTGTAATAATAGAGAAGAATAGATTGTACTTGATCCAAACTAAGATATAATTCATCCTTGTTGGAAGCAAAACCAGCCTATTGGGTTTATTTAAGGTTTACATGATTTTCTAGTGACCTTTAAGGTGTGAAGATCCAAATTACATAAAGATCCATTATATGGAAAACCTCAGGTGCTGCGCATTCTGGATAACAGGTCCCATATCTGTAGAAGACAATAAAGGACTTTACCTTTTCATGTAGAGATCAAATGTTATGGCATCTACAGTTTCTAATCGCTGCACCACGAACCTCAGACCAACTGACAGCTAAAACGATCCAAAATTTGAAAGAAAAATTTGGTCAGAATATTCATTTAGTTAACAGAAAGGCATTTAAATCTTTAGACTTTTTGGGGGGAATGTAATATGTTTCAGTGGCACAAAAAAGTTTAAGACACCTTTGCGAACAACAATATTTGCATCCTTTTTGAAAAATTTCCTTGCAAAGTTTGCAACTAAATGGCTTTTGCGAACGTTCACAGTCTGTGTAATAACATCTTGCGATCGCAAAACGTTTTTTTGCAACAAAATATTTACAGAAACTCAGGTGTTAACGTTAAACCTTTGCTTGGCGATAATGTACAATGTAATATTCTCCTGCAAATGATTTTACATTGTGAGCAAATGTTTAAAAATACCATTTTAAATAACACTGGCGACTTTAACTTACGTACATTCCCCCCTTAGACTATAAGCTAACATGTAATATGGAGTATACGTCTCTAGAACTTATTGGCCTAAAATACCAATGCTGATCTCCAGAGAAGGAAGGTGAATAGAAGACACAAGACAATGTGAACTTGATTTTAAAAGGAAACAAGGGCTTAACATTCCCAGACCTTGTTTTGTCAGGCAATGTCTGCATAAACAGTCTATACTTGATTAAGTCTTAACCCCAATGAACATGGTGACGACCTAAGCTTGTCTTATAATTAGGATTGTGCATCGACAGCAAAATAGTATGGACATCTGTAGGATGCACAGACACCAATCAAACTGCGACATTGTTCACATTTGAGTTACTTTTTAGTATGGGAAGAGAGTGGTGATATTCTGATATTTCCAGTGGGTTTTCATTTAGTATTATTTGTGGTATTTATGTGGTTATATTCAACAACTCTCCAGTTTCCAATTTCAGCAATTCGATTGCTAGGGTCCAAATTACTCTAGCAACCGTGTATGGGTCTGAATAAAAATATGAGTAATAGAAAGTATTTGTAGGCTTAAAGAGCGCTTGTTTTTTAGATGAGGCCAGTGACCCCCATCTCAAAGCTGGAGTCAAAAGAAGAAGGCAAATAATAAAAAAGAAACCACAAAAAAATTATTAATGAATACCAATTGAAAAGTTGCTTATATTTGGCTGTTCTATAACACACTAAAAGCTAAGTTAAAGGAGAATGAAACCCTTTCAGCATAAAACCCCCTCCCCCTGGCCTACCTCCCACCCTGGGCAAATGCCCCTAACTTGCTACTTACCCCTCGGCGCAGGTCCTGTCCATGGAGTTCACAGGCGCCATCTTCTTCAGTGCCGTCTTCTTCCTGGATCCAATGGCGTTGCCGGGAGCATTTGCCTGTTCAGTTCTACTGTGTATGCACCGAAAGTAACAAAGTATTCCAATTTCAACTTCGTGACTTTTGGCGCATGCGCAGTAGCGCTGAACTGGCAAACACTCCTTTTGCGCATGCGCCGCCAAACGCTGAAGGATCCAGGAAGAAGACCACACGGAAGAAGATGGCGCCTGTGAACTCCATGGACAGGACCTACACCGAGGGGTAAGTAGCAAGGGAGGGGGCCTTGTGTCAAAAGGGTTTCCTTCTCCTTTAAAGGTGAACCACCACTTTAATAATGTAAGCGCTATAAAAGGGATATGTAGTAAAATGTGCACAGAAAATCCAACCATCTTATAGGCTGTAATGGGTCACAGTACCTGGGCAAACTTTACACATTTTATTAAACTGAGTTATTACATATGTGGATAAGTGTGTAAAGTAATAACTTGTGCACTAGTCTGCCACCAAATAGTTACAATTAGCAGGTAGCATTTACTGGTTAGTTGTTTAAATAAATAAATATATAAATATAAATAAATAAATAAATAAATATATATATATATATATATATATATATATATATATATATATATGCTATTGGTTGCTTATGGATTACTAGACCGGGGCAAACTTTGCTCCTTTTATTACAATGCATGATTTCAAAGAAAAGTGCCTAAACAGGAAGAATATATGCAGAAAATAGAAACTGGAATCCAAACTAGTTTTGTGGCTTTTGGGAGCACAGATACCTTGTCACCGTTGTCTGCAAAGAAATGGGTCTGCTAAAATAATCAGGAAAGCTGCAATACCAATTAGAAAGGGAAATGCATGCTACTACTTTAGCTGCACTGAAATGGTCAGATCTGGCCAGGGGCAAGCAGAATATATATATATCTACATAAATAGAAAAAGACCAAAACCGTGAAGGGCCCCATGACAAGATAATTGTCTGCATGAATAAATAGAATAACATCCACAGTCCTCACAGCTAAAGGCCATAAGTATATTATCCCATCTACCTCGGTTGCAGTGGTACTACAGAGGTCAGGGACAAGGAACTTGGGGTATCATGGATGCAATGATCCATTCACAAAGGATTTTTAAACAAATCTGCAGGTTTACATGCAAAGATTAAGAGAAATGGATGGACAGACTAGAGGTGATATTCAGTCCAGTGTGGAATTCAAGTTCCACCCCTCTATGTAGAGTTAAATATGGTCTATATATGATATTAAATATATATTTAAACTATATGAAAATATACCCTCTGCATATACAGGTCTCACATACGACTAGTTATCTTCTCTGGCATCCAATGCAGTTTATTTATGCTTGTACATCTGTGCATGATCCTGGTGCACCATTACTTTCACCCTAGCCAATGAATTGCATGCATAATGGTTTCCTACAGAGTAGTGTAGAGCTCTCTTACATTTGTCCCAGCCACCATAGGGTTGCCAAGATCGCACACCACCAGTCGAGATTCGTTTTCCATTTTATATTCACAGTTGAGTTGCCGAAGTCCCTGGATAAATTTAAAAATACATTTAGTACATTTGCTCACGCAAAATCAACTTGTAAAATTTGTCACATACAGAATGTTCTATATCATTCGCTGATTTGTGATTGAACAGTATGGTCTCTGGTCCATGTGTGAATATTCTATGGCAGGTTTAAGAGAAGATCAGTAAGGGAATATGTCATAGGCCTTTGGGGGTGAAACAAAAATAAAAAATACAACGTACGTACTGTTTTATTATTACGCAGAAAAAGGAAATCATTTCTAAAAATTTTGATTATTTGCATAACATTGAAGACGGCCTTTCTGTAATCTGTAGCTTTCTGGATAAATGGTTTCTGGATAACAGATCCAATACCTGCCCCATAAAATGCAAAAACTCTGGACCCCAAATTAAGGATAGGGCATAAATATATATGTCAGGCATGTCCAACATATTACCCTCCAGCTCTGTTGAAGGACTCTATAATATGCACTCAATTAACTGAATGGTTAAGCTTTTAGATATGTTAAATTTGCAAAATGTATTTTATATTTTATTTTTGCAGCCACATACATTTTGCAATACAAACAGCAACAAAAAAACTTTTTCAATATAAATGATGGTGATATTTCTTTCTAATGTCTACTTTATGACGCAAATAAACCTTTTTTGCTTTTGTGTTGGAATTTTGCATTCTTACAATCTGTAAAAATATCATATTCCCAAGTGAATATTTGAAAGAAACCGGTCCTAGGGGACAGAGAGAACTCCCGGACAGGAAGTGTTTGTCGGCTGAACTCCATAGACAGGAAGCCTATAGGCCAAGGGTTAACATTACCACCCAGCTTGGCTAATAATAGACATAACATATTGTACCTTCACATTTGACTGTTAACCCTTTTATCTCCTTCTAAACAACGAGGGGGGGGGACTGAACATATTTCAATAATAAAGAAAAAGAAATATGAAAATGATTAAAAGTAAATGAGTTAAATCAGTAAATGTGAAATACAAACTGAAGCAAATGAAATCAAATCTGTGTGCCCCAGAAGTCTCCATTCACAGTTTAGAGTAAAACTGCACTGTGTGGGTGAGATGGGTGATATGGGGTGAGGGGGGTTACGTTTCCATAATACCTATACAAATTACAGTTGCTCTGAACTATTTATGGGGATGTATTCCATTTACAGTGAGGGTACGGGTTTGATTCATTTCTTTTTTATCACATTTATATTTCTATTTCACTATAACTTAGCTGCTTTATTCTCTTCACCTTCTCTTTCCCACCAATTTGATTCTCTTTGTACACATTTGTATAGCCAGCTTTAGATAAACAAGGCAATTATTGTGCATGGAGGGGGTTCTGGAGGATTCTTCTCTTTTGGGTTTTTAAACAAATGACATGTAAAAGATAACCTAGGGAGCAATATCTAAAGAGGTGATGGAGAAGTCTAAAATTGGCAGGCAAGTTACAATGCCGATAAGCTGCACTTTAGACAAAAATTAAAACATAAACACAGTTATGCTTGCACATAAATTCCAAATAGCATTTCCCATTAGCCATGTGTATGCCATAATAACAGGGAGAATGAAAACAATATATTATATGACCCCGTTAAATAACTCAGGATTTGTATGAGAATTTTACAACAATGAAAGGTTTTACTGGTTAACTGGCAAACCATTGTCCCATCAGTTAAGACAGGCATTAGTCCTCTATTAGGTACATTATAAAAGTACAGGCAGGCTGTGAAACGTAATAAGGAAGGTGGTGACAAATGTATTCTTCTTTAAACAAATAGATAATAAACTGTCCATTTAAAGACAAAGTATAGCAAACTGTAACACAGACAAGCTTACTACAATTTAAAATGCTGTCCCAAATGGTAAGATGTTAGCCCTATTCAAACTTTAAACAGTATATATAAAGTTTGAAAGGAATGCACTGGCAATGATGGTGTGACTGAAAGAAGCAAGATGTTGGCATTCCTGTGAGGAATAAAGCCTGCTATCAATCACTAGGCCAGTTAGAACCCCTGGGGTCTCACCCAAGAAAAGTGTATGGATCAAATTAAATGGATGACGGGGCTGCAACAGGTCCCCCCACTTATTAGCAGATGGAAGAGCAAAAGATTGTTACCATCTCATCTCTTTGCAATTCAATATCATACAATATGGCACCATGGTTGCCAGCTGCCTTCAGACAAATGCCTGCCTTGGCATGCCACCAGGGCCACCATCAGTAATCACAGAGCCTCATACTGCTAAGTTAGAAGTATTTTCCCATCCAGGGTCCCCAGTTATTAACCCATTTTTCACCTGGGTGAAGGGAGCTGCCATCAAGCAGAATAGGGCCACAGAACTACACATCATGTTGTAAATCAACCACACTTTCACCTTCCCCTCTGCCATAGGGCCCCTGAGTGCAGCATCCCCCGAACTGGTCTCCAATATAGTGCTGATGTTCCATGATCAGAAACTGAACTGATCACTAATCTACTGGCTCAGCACTATCCAACTGGAGGAATGCGATCTGTGGCCCCCACATGAAAGTCCTTTCTTTCCATAGTATCATGCAAGCTTTAAATAGGTTGGTTGTGCTTCCAATAAGGATTAATTATTTGGCTCAAGTACAAGGTACTATTTAGGAGAAAAAGAAAATAATTAGTACAAATAGTTAATATTTGGATAAAATGGAGTCTATGGGAGATGGCCTTTCTGTAATGCAGAACTTTTTGGATAATGGTTTTTTGGATAACAGATCCCATACCTGTACTAGTCAACTACTAATCAAATGTAGTAAAATGCCCAATAAGCAGTGGTGTAATCAGATGTTACTGGGCTCCAAAACAAATCCCAGAGCACTGATAATTTGACCTATTCTAGCAAGATATATTGAAATTAGTTAGGGCCTTCTACACCTCTCTGAAACCCAAGGCCTGTTTCCTCTGTAGTTTCCCCCAGGGGTTATCCAGCCCATTTCACCGCCTGAGGCAGCCTTCAATTTGTCGCCCCCCCTTCCCCATAGCGCTCACCTTTTCAGCGCCAGACAGGGGTAGGGGAAGTCCACGGCGCTAGTTTAGAGCATGAAAGTCCATGCTCTGCACTACAAGAGACAAATTTCCTGCTTGGAAACCGGAAATTCGTCTCTTAGTTACCAGGAGCAGCATTTTTGCTGTCCCTGGTAACCAGGGGGGCGCTGCCCCTGGTTACCCCCAATGCCAAAAAGAGGCACAACTAAAAGTATTAAAATAAAAAAAATTCTGTTTGACTTTCAGACATGTTTGCAGTTAGTTTGATTAAAAGCAGGAAGGCAAATTATCTATTCTTTCTTTCAACAGACACTGATAAGATATGGGTGATGTATGATAACTGACAGAGCATCCTCTATAGATAGATTATATTACTGATATATTACAGAGAATGTATACAATTAATAAAATCTACATCATAAAGATATACAATATATTTTAAACTTCCCCAGCTTATAGAGTAGGGAACAGTACATGCTGTTAGATTTATTATAAAAACACAAAGTGGATTATTAATAAAAAATCATTAAACCCCCACCTCAGCTAGTGTTCTCCCTGTAAACCGTAACATCCGATGTTTGTGTCAGGAACAGGATATAAATGACAATGAGATTTATCTAAAAGGATAGGATATAATGTATCTGCTGACTGAACTCCCTGCCAGGCATTTGTTCTATGGAATTCTAGCTCTAGTCAACGAAATGCGACCATGAGCAGCTGGCACCAATGAGAGGACAATATGTTCAATACATTTAGCTTTAGCTGAAGTGTTTTGGTTTTCTCCATCAAAATGCTTTAGACTTTCCCACTGCCATGTACAAAGCGCTACGCAATATGTGGGCACTATAGAAATACATGTTAATGATAATAATACCATGAAGGCACATGGAGCTCCTACTAGCAGCTACTACTAAACACGAGAAAAAACCCTGACATAAAAAATACTGAGAATAACGTCTGCTATTGCCTTGTAGAGACAGTTATCGGTAAATGATCAACTCTGTTTGCTTGTATAGCATTTTAGTACCTCCATATTGCGCTCAATTCCCACATAATCAGCTTCTGGTGGGATAATCATATGCAGCTCAGCTTCATAAGCTCCTTCCCCTTGGTTTCTTGTGTTTATGATGAACAGAATATGGTTCTCTTCTCCAATGACAAGCTGATTCTTGTCACTAAGTGAGAAAAAAATCACAGGTAAAAGAATTATGTTATTAGGCTCAAGTTTTATGCTAATACATTGCATTCACACAGAGAAAAGACTATCTACAACACCATGCCCAAAATCTGCAGCCTCTCTAGCTATTGTAAAAAAGACAAGTAGTCTTTATTTGCTACATGGAGTAGTAGAACATCAACTGCTGAGGAACAACATCAACTGCTGATTAGCAACATCAGTTGCTTCCAACAAACTCCAAGTCACTGCAAGTTGATACCATCATACGTAATGTTAAAGCAAAATGCAAAACGGAACTGACCCACTTGCTGCTGGCCAAATGGGGGAAAAAAAATATGAGTGATATCACTCCAACTTGCAGTACAGCAGTAAAGAGTCACTGCAGTTTATCAGAGCACAAGCCACATGACTGGGGGCAGCTGGGAAACTGACAATATGTCTATATGTCCAGCCCCATGTCAGATTTCAAAACTGAATATAAAAAAATCTGTTAGCTCTTTTGAAAAAATGGAGTAGCACTGTTAACTGATACATTTAAAAAAAAAAAAACATGTTTTCCCATGACAGTATCCATTTTAAGGTCTAACCTTTGGCCAAAGCCTCCTTTGGGGGTTTGAACTGAGAACATTTAAAAACCACCAAATTAAGTCATGTTGAAATTATGGAAACAGCTCTTATCTGAAAACCCAACTTCTCAAGCATTATGAAATTATGAGCTGCTATCTGAAACTATTAATACTTGGTCAGAACACAAGATATATATATATATATATATATATATATATACAGCAGTATTCAATTCAATACTGGCCTTTAAAGTGCCCTAACCTCATTGAGTTTAAAGTGATGCTGACCTGTTCCAAGCTAATATATCAGTGTTTCACATGCATTTTTTATGCTGTCACTGTAAATTCACAGATAACCCCCCCCAAGAATGTCCTTTAAAGTCCAGTCAAATCTTGAAGGAATTAAAACAAAAATGGTTATTTAAGTTTAAGTTTTTATTGCAGAATATCTAGCAAGCTTTCCTGTCAGGAAATGAAGCGCTTATCGAATGTGTTTATTTTGTTGTCTGGTTGGTGACGTCACAAGCATTCTAAATATGCTAAAATGTTTATTTTACTCAGGAAGTCGTACAACTGCAAGAACGCATGGAACTCTGACTGTAATGCCAGGCCTCATGCACAGCAGTCACTTGTGTCATTTGCAATTGCAATAGGCAATGTCATGCAAAGTACTAGTAGTCAATGGAGTCCATGTCCAAGAGCCATAAAAGTGATTTAGAGGGTCATAATCTCCCTGGACTAGTACAGCCCACAATAAAATATATAGGGGCTTTTGAGAAAGAACATTTATACGTAAATATGAAAATCTCCAGCTTGCTATTAACAATGGCAGATTCTGTCATACGTTTTGGTCTTTTGATGGGTTACACACAGGAGTCCTAACAGGTTGATCAATTTAATAATCTAGAAAAGTAAATATTTAAAGTTTTAACAACTGGTCTTTATTTTTTTATGTTATGTTTGTGTGTGTGCTTTTTTATTTAATTTAAATGTTTCAGCAGTTCTCTACTTAAAAGAGTATTTAGATGAAAGTGCATTCATTAAATATCTGGGATATTCAACAGTATTTCATTAAAACAGAATTTTAATGAAAATGGTATTTTAATTAAGATAATATGGTTACTAAATGCATTCTTATTCTCATATTTCGGTACATGCTCTATCGTATTTTTTATTCCTGCATCTGTTATTGTACCGCAGTTCTCACAATGCAGAAATGCTTTAGCTTGGACATAGTTCATTTGCAGTAATGGTTTCTCTTTCTACACCTGTGTTCTATTACAAATCAATCATGCAGTGTTTATTTATTTAAACTTACGGTCTGGCCGAGAGCTTAAGATCAGGAATGCACATATTGTCTTCTCCGCAGTCCACCAGAATGTGCGCCTATATGGGGGTATATTGAATAACACTGACTTTTATTTTTTACTATGATAACATTTAAATATTTATTACAAGATAGAATCATATATAAATCAACAGGGCCCATTCCAAACTATACTAACTACAAACTATACTAACTAGGTACTGTCCCACAGAATCCCTTGTTTAAAAAATGAGTGACCTAACTGGCACTGAATCCTTAATACAGATCACATTTCAAAGGCAACCATGAAATGTACCTATGAGGTCAAATAACCCCTTTCCCTATGCAACGGACATTTGCTGATTTCACTGAGCTCTCAACATACCCCTGTCTTTGTCTTTAGTGACACATTTCTACAAAGGGTTCACTTCTGAATGCAGAGGTCCATTAGATAGTTAAGTTGGGTTAAAAACGACCAAAGTCCATCAAGTTCAACCCCTCTAAATGAAACCCAGTGCACGTACATACACACACCAGCACCATTAATAAAACCCACCTACAGGATACTTACTCCTAAGGGCAGTGTCCGACTGGGAAATTTGTGCCCGCAGATATTTATGCACCACTGCGGTTGACAAATCTCCCGAACATACGTCTCCATTGAAAATATCTGAAATCACTGGTGGTAAAACCAACATATCGCATTTCTTGCCAAAGCAACTTCAGGGCAACTTCAAAAAAACTAAGCAATGTGCTTTAGCACCTGTGATTTCAATTATTTCTGGTGGAGACACACTTTTGAGAGATTTGTCACTCGCAATTGTGCGTTTTTTATCACAGATGACAAATCTCCCTGTTGGCCACTGCCATAAGGGCAATGGCACACCAGGAGATTAATCGCCAGCAAAAAACAATTCTGTTTCTCTGGGTGACTAATATCCTGAAGCATTTCCACTGGCAATAATGTGAATCACTGGCGGTAAAACCCACATGTCGCTTCAGTCTTCCAAAATCACTTGAAGTTTCCTCTTGAGGTAACTTCATGCAATTTTGGGAGATATTATATAATTACAATCAAACACTGGTAGTAAGTGTTGGATTTCCCATTCCTACACTACACAGAAGGAAAAGATCTTAGTATTGCACATAAATTTTTGGACTCTAAGCCTATTATTCTCTATAACAGAAAGTATGTCAACTGAGACCCCCTAAACATGGTAATCATTAGTTTGACTCCCAACTCCCACTGAATACATTCCAAAATGTGTAATTATGTCATGTCCCCTGCTGTCTGGAAGCCAAAACATATCCCCATGGAATTGGAGGCCACTGAACTTTTGGGCCCTGACTCATCCTTTCTAGTAATTTTGAATGTCTGTAGATTACCTGCTCCTGAATGGTTGCTTCCTTGTAAAGATTGAGGATTGGTTTTAATTCCTGGTCACCCAGATAAGCTGACTCATCCAAACTGTAATTTAAGTTGACACTGATTGGAGTGAGTTTATCACGGAATTCACTTTCTTCCTGCAGGCAAGATAATTAGATGTAAAGAATAATATGCTGTGAAGTGAAATGCCCGCAACGATTAGTGCAAAGTATTTTCATGTTGTGACAATTAGCAAACGACCATCCAAATAATCAGCCTTTGATACCAGCATGGCATCTCTAACAAAGAAAACTGTTATCACAAACTGCTCTACACAAAATAACAAACAGGAAAAGGCTAATTCCGCAGGACATGAGATGAAGAAAACACCATGGCTGAGAGCAATTTTAAAGGATAAATGGTTCCATTCATTTCTTTCTGATGTGGACAAACTGTCTACCAAATATTTAGAAAAAATACAGAACAAGATAATTTTGATTCAGCCTCATCAACCCCCACTAAGAGAACTTTAAATATTTTCTGTGGAACCAGTTGTTTGCTCTTGTAAACTTTCAAAAATTATTTCATGCAAGCTGAAGTGGGCCAAAGTCTTTCATTATTATGAGTTACAGAGAACTTTCCATCTGTGTACATTGTGTACATAAGCATCAATACTGGTCCAATATGATTTGGTCTTAGAGCCATATTAAGGCTCCAATGGGAACTAAGCAGGATAATGCCTTCAAAAAGTACATTTAATTTCCTTCTCCCCTACCATTTTTCTTCTGCTCCAGTTTCTTATCTCTCTCTTGTCATTAACCTTATTTTCTCTTGATGTGCCCAATCTCTGTGTACTCCCATTACCCAATCACTCAGCAACAAATTTCTCTTTCCACAAAAATTGCTCTATTATTGGATGGGAAGTTCAGCTTTCAATCTTCAGTATCCTGTCCAACTGTAGAGCAGTTCCTGTTCCTGTTTGTTACGGAAAGCTTGCAGAACTGGACACAAAACTAATTGTGACCTGGACAATTTGTGGACAATCCGGTCACAAAAATACCAGTGGCCATGGACAATCCAGTCACAAAGCTAATGGTGGCCTGAGCTATTTGTGGTTACTAAATCCAGCCATGTGACATCAGGTGGGCTCTAGGTGGGTGCATTATTCACCTAACCTAATGAGTAATCCAACAGTGATTAATCTATAACATATATAACATCTGTTAACTTTCAATGTCATCTACTTGATGGACTGATGATATAGGAACCTACCCTCTATGTTGGTTTTATTTATATGTTGTAACCCCTAATTTTTATGTCCAAGCCAGAGCAATTACTTCTCATCTAAAAGAGTAAAGAGCTAAAACAAGGGACAGCATAAGTAAAGAAGGGGACAGCACACACATGATTACTCTTCAAAATGGAAATAGCTCCCAGGGACCACAACTTACTCTGAGATAAACAAGGAAGCTCAAGCACTGGGATAGTCTTTGTTTTTCAATGGTCAGATCAAAAGAATTGTGGGCCTGGTGAGATTCCATAAAAAGTGTTCTTTTCACAGCACCTTTCTGTTTTAACCAATCCAGTTCAAGGTCAGCTTTCAAAACTGCAGGGACAAGGAAATTACACAGTTAAATAATACTTTCATGAACTTTTCAAAGCTACACAAGCAAATATTTGTCTTTTTACTTATTAAATCACTGATTCTAGTTTCTTCCAAGCAAATTAAATAACTTACGCCAGCATGCCAGCAACATATTTTGTTTCACGCCAGCTTACAAGAGCATCATGTTATTTATTCAAAGAGAATTCTATGCGGGACAAAATTAAGTAAATAAATGGGAACTGCAATGTGTTATTGTTTGTACTTTAGAGAACTGCCAAAATTAATTACTGGAGACAATCTAAGGGATGTCCAACTGTTACAGACATGTAACTGTTTATACAATAAGGTCTTCATATTACTTGCCATCCCATGAGTAATGGAAGGCAGAGGTAAAGCAGAGGGTCCACACAAACAAGATATAAATAAACCAAACAGAAAGGAATTTCTTTTTTGTTGAGTTTCTAAAATATACTTGTGTACTTGAGTGATTTATGCATAGTTTGCATGGTTAGTACCTAGTACTGGTTAGTACTTAACCTAGCAATCAGAACCCAAAACTGGATCTCTATTCTGTTTAGACTGAGACATCATCAGGGGCTTATCTTAAAATCACTAACCCCCTATCCTTTTAGCCATTCCATGGGCAGCTGATGGTGCCAAGGATGACACAATGTTGTTGCCTAATATATCACATAGAAAGTGTGCCTTCTGGAGTTCAAATCATATCTCTCTATTGTTAGAGGTTTTCACTATAAACTTAGAACCATCCTGTATAACCCAAAAGGGTATTGAATGTAGGGGCTGAATCTGCCACTAGGTTGTGCAGAATTTAAAAATTCCTTCTTTATTCCCAGCACATGCACACACATATTAGTAAAAGTGACCTGTTTGTACTTTTATATTACTGGTATGGGATCCGTTATCTGGAAACCCATTATCCAGAAAGTTCTGAATTATGGAAAGGTCATCTCCCATATACTCCATTACAATCAAATTATCCAAATTTTTAAAACTGACTTCCTTTTTCTCTGTAATAATAAAACAGTAGCTTGTACTTGATCCAAACTAAGATATACAGTAATTAATCCTTATTGGAAGCAAAATCATCTTATTGGGGTTATTTAATGTTTACTTGATTTTCTAGCAGTCTTAAGGTATGAAGATCCAAATTACAGAAAGACCCGTTATCCAGAAAGCCCCAGGTCCTGAGCATTCTGGATAATAGATCCCGTACCTGTATTATTATACATATATTATATATTTTTTAAGCAAAGTCCATTATGCAGGGGGGATTATTTGTGCACTGGTAATCTAATTATCTACCTCACAAGGACTAAACCTAGAATAGCTTTACTTTCCTTGTTTTCCTTATTTAGCTCAAGAAATATATAAAAAAACATACATTTTTCATGCATAGGCAAAAGTATGTTCAGTACAAGCCCTATTGTACTCATGTTGAATAAAGGAGGTAAGACTATACTTGAGGTATATATGGGAGGCAGATGCATTGTGTAAAGATAACAATTTAACATAAAAGAAAATCCATACCAATACAGACTCTGTGTGTGTGTGTATTGCTGCCTCCATGCCCGGGCTGGTGGGGGCTGTTTGGGCCTCTGTGTGGGCTGATTGGGCCTCTTTGTACCTGAAATTCCAGGGTCTATTTTAATTCTCAGTCCAGACCTGGCTGCCTTTCACTTTGGTTTAATTCAAATGTTGAGTTGTATGTTCTCCCTTTATTTGGGTACTTCAGCTTCATGTACAGACTCCAAAAACATACTGATAGGTTATCTGGTTTCATGTGAAACTGTGTCCAGTATATATGTATGTTATATATATGTCAGTTAGGGGAAAGGATACATCGTTTCTTGGAATAGTATGCAATTTGGGGATTTAATTTTATAATTTCCACTTTTGCAGCAGGCACAATACATCATTGTGTAATGCAAAACTGATTGCTATCAGGGACTTTTTGTTCTCGTGTTCTATTATGCTAAACCTGTGGTTTCCCCAACTGTGTGGCTCAAAAACCAACAAGCTCAGCCTGGAAGCAACTTATGCTGAGATTTGGGGCTAAAAGCTCATTCCTTTTCTATTTTTGGGTCACATTTATATATTTCTGAAACCATTTAAGTTAACTGCATCCCAGCGCTAAACTGTGACATCAGTCTTGCTTCTCTGCTCCATCCTATACTGCAATCCTTACAAAACTGAACCAGTACATCAAACTACAATAATTATGTTTATATTCTCTGTTCTTCAATACTCTTGAAGAAATAAACATACAAGATATCAAGTTACTACACTCACCAATATTTGAGGGGATGCTTTGTCCAGACACAGTTACGCAGACTCTTACAGTGAAACTATAAAAATAGAAATACAAATAATTAGGAAAAGTAGGGGCCAAATAAGCAAATTTGGGGAAAATATATCACAAAGTGGAAATAAAGGTTACATTAGGCAATTTTCTCTATTCACTTATATATAATGTTGAGGGACACGGTTATCTACTTTAATACACAGTTCCCTAGAATTCCATACAAGGGACATTTGCATTTATCTCCAGTCATTCCATTACCCAAGTATTTGACGATTCTGCTGCCAGGTAACAAAACGGCAGGAATCACAACCTTTTCATCTCTGAAGCAACTGCCATGTGAAAATGTGAAATTTAGCATTTTGAAGAGGACCACATTGGTCCTTTGATGTGGTCCTTCCTCCAACTGCCTGCATTCCTGGCATTGAGATCTGATCAGTGGGCACTGGGGTACACAATCAGATCGATATCGCAAGGTGGGCATATCGGGGCAAGATCCTCTTGTTTGGTGACCTTTCAAAACAAATGGATCTGCCTATGTATGGCCACCTTAAGGGAAGATGCAAATTTGCAAACTTATATGTCCAGAGCAACTCATTCCATCTCTAGAGCACTTTGCCCAGTGGTACTGGTGTACGCTAGCAGAGATTTGATTTGGGGTCTGGTATTAAAGTTAGAGAAACTACCATGGGCCCTACACATATGTGGCTCTTCAGTAAGGAAGTTGTATATGGGAAGAAAACAGGAATTCCAGTGAGGATGGGGTGGAAGCAGCATAAGATGGTAATATTAAAACTTGTCCCTTTGATTTTTGCTACCAACACCCACTGACAAATAAGGCTCTTCTGGGGAGCTGGAAGTTGAAATTCAATTACAGAGGAAGAGTCCTAGGTTGAACATTTCTATTTCTTATAAATAAAGAAGCCTATTTTGCCTTTATCTCCACTACTACCTAAGCTGGTGTGCTACAGTTTAGCTAACACCGACACCATTTCCCCTTCCAAAATAAATACCCTGACGTCATTTTATCTACAGATTTTGATCTATTCTCCATATCTTCATTGCTCTAATCCACCAATGTATCCGATTGCTTTGAAAGTCAATGGTCTGGCACACAGTCCTGAAACTGAGTGACAGGTCGTTAAGTTATTTAGTGAGCAATAATGTAACTATTTCCCCTTCAAGTCTGACTGGCACGTTCCCTAACCCTAAAGTCCCCAGAAGACCAAAGAAAAAACAAGATCTTATATTAAAAATAACAATTTAAAAGAAGTTGTTAGCAACTAAACCAAACTGGGAAATTGTTTGAAATAACACCACCATTGAATTTATCACATATCTGGAACTATCTCATTCCACACAGACTTAAACAGTGCTATGTAGCTGGATTCAAATGAAAATGTTGCCCAATTATCAGTAAGGAATATATAGGGGTAGCATTTTTTGAAGCTGACGTTTTCCTAGGAAATGTTTCAGTAACATAAACAGACCCCCAACAATATATCTAGCTACAATTTTGGTTGATCACAGCCATACATATGATCATTTCCAATTGTTTGGGCCATAGGCCAAAGATCAGATCTTAAAGGGATACTGTCATGGGAAAACATGTTTTTTTTCAAAATACATCAGTTAATAGTGCTGCTCCAGCAGAATTCTGCAATGAAATCCATTTCTCAAAAGAGCAAACAGGTTTTTTTTATAATCAATTTTGAAATCTGACACGGGGCTAGACATTTTGTCAACTTTCCAGCTACCCCTGGTCATGTGACTTGTGCCATCACTTTAAGGGTAGGGACAGACAGGGAGATTCGGGGAGATTTTGTCGCCTGGCGTTT
>CM044441.1:26470788-26532939 GCA_024363595.1 Xenopus borealis
GTGATTGAAGTTTATCAGAGCACAAGTCACATGCTTGGGGCAGCTGGGAAATTGACAATAAGTCTAGCCCCATGCCAGATTTCGAAATGAAATATAAAAAAATCTGTTCTCTCTGCTCTTTTGAGAAATGGATTTCAGAGCAGAATTCTGCTGGAGCAGCATTATTAACAGATGCATTTTGAAAAAACTTTTTTTTTTCCATGACAGTGTCCCTATAATAAAGGTTTATGCAGAGTACCATACTAAGGCAGGCTTCACCTGGTGGGATGTTCAAACCTGCCCATCAGATATGTGGATGATTTTGTATTCCTATCCACAATGACCAAGTTTCAATGGCAGGGAGACTCTAGCCCCATAGACTGAATGCATCACGTCTGAATCAAACCTAACATGGGGAAATTCCATGCATCTCTCATGGTAGAACATTATCACAACCAGCGAGGGAAGTCACAACTAGGTTACATATAATTGCATTTCTCCCATGCACAATTAACATATCTCTGTGAGACCCAGAAACCTCTAATCATAATGTACTGAAACTGAAGCCCAACTTCCTCTTGGTAATGTAATTAAAATGAACAAGGGCTGGAGACTACACATCTGGCATATAGTGCATGTTACTCCGGGAGACGTTTCCTATACATCATTACACTTCATGTTGCAAGAAATGCAAGGGCTAATAATGTCAGGGCCCTCCTGCTCAGCCAGAAAAAAATTTAGATTAAAGCCCATGGGATATAAATAATGAACTGACTGAAGCACTGAACAGTTTACTGATAATGGACATTGATCAACACGTTTTATCTTTTTGGACTTGGCTCCTCTAATCACAGAGGTTTTTCTCTTATATGGTTATGAAGATTTGCTAACATTGTAATTGTACAAATCAAAACTTCCTTCTGCCTTTATCCTCCATCAAACAATTCACCTTAACCGATGTGAGGTGCACAATGTTAGATCCACTGCAAATAACAGCAATTGCATGATCAGAACGAGTATATGAACAAAGGCAAACTTCATTCAATGCTTCTGCAAGAAATCCAAAATTCTCTTTTATTCAAGGTGAGATCTAAGCAAATGTTTCGGGGTGAAGCCCCTTCAGAAGCACTTGATGAAGGGGCTTGACCCCGAAATGTTTGCTGAGATCTCACCTTGAATAAAAGAGAATTTTGGATTTCTTGCAGAAGCATTGAATGAAATGTGCCTTTGTTCATATACTAGTTCTAACATTGTAAATGGAATACAAAGGCAAGCAGTTTAAAATTCCATGGGACCTTCTCACTAAAGCAAACTGGTCCCTCACTGAAAGATCATGTGATCTTTGGCCCTATAACATGCCATACTATTTGGGCTCTACTGTGGCGTCAAGGTGGACATGGTAGGTTAAAAGAAAATAAAAAATGAAGGAGAAGCATGTTGGCAATGGACCACCATATATCTGTTTGTGAAGATTCTCATTCATCCAGGTCATGGTATAACTGTAGAAATATGTCGAATCAACTGGACTTGCTGTGTTTTTCTTGTTCTTGAAGACGTTTCACCAGTCATCCAACTGGCTTTCCCAATCTAGGGGCCCGTTTATTAAACCTCAATTTTTTAGTAGGAAAAATTCTTTGTGAAAAAAATAAAAACTAAAATTTTCAGAGATTTTTTTATACCCCAAATCTTCTAAAAATCTGAATATGCCATCTAAAACTTGTCAAGTTCATGTAGAAGTCAATGGCAGTCCCTGAAGTTTTTTCTTGACATTGTGATCTGTGCTGGATAATCCGATAAAGTCTTTTAAAGAGTTTTTGTATCGTCAATTTAATAAAATCAAATTTTTTTTTGAAGTGTCAACCATAACCTACAATTGATGCTCGATTTTGTTGCAGTGTCTTTCACTCTGACTTTTTTTTTAGAGAAACTATTGATAAATTAAGGGAGTAAGGGAGCTAGGTGGACTTTGTTTTAAGAAAAAATTAGATACTTTATCTTTATTTCATACTTTATTGCATTTATTGCTTACTGTGCTAAAAAAAAAAAACAGCATCTTGTTTTCCACTAAACACCAAGAAAATACATGGAAGGAACATAAAGCATCGTTGTCAGCTCTTGCAACCAATAACTCTGATAGATGATTCTCTCCTGGTCTGAAAGGTTGAACTTGATGGGAATGTGTCTTTTTCTAACCTCTATCTATAACTGTGACACATCCTATTCCTCAGAGCTTTGTGGATCCCTCCATCAAACTTTGTGCTGCAAGGTTTAATCACAGAGTTCTATAAATCTAAGGGTTCTACATTTTAATCATTTTAATTTATGAACGTTAAGCAGAAGTAAACTGGAGGAAACTGTAATCATCCGGCCACATAGTTTCTACTTTGCTGTCTTTTTTGATTATAAACGGATCTGGGCCATGGAGTTCCGGGCTACCTTTAAGTTTGCTTGTGTGGTTTTCTATAATTTCACTTGCACACACACACACACACACACACACACACATATAGAAAAAGCTACGCAGCTGGCTCAGGAATACCACGGCCGAACCCATGAGACTGCGGAATCAGATGCCGGTTAGATTTTGCCTTCTAATTGTTCTCAGATGCGCATTACAGGGTTAGAACAACTACAAGTCAAAATTAAAACAACATAAAGCAAATTAATGACAAAGCCAGTCATTTGTAGAGAAAAAAAAAATTGCATCACAATTCAGTCTTTTTGTGTACATTTCACCACTGGAACACAAACCTAAAAGGAAATGGTGTCAGTCAAGAAGTATACACTGTGTATATTCATATATATTCTAGGTGTACTTTATTATAGGGGTTCACCTTTATGTTAACTTATGTTTGAAAATTGCTAGTTCTAAGTAACTTTTTAATTGGCCTTCATTTTTTTATTATTTTCAAATTATTTACCTTATTCTTCCGACTCTTTCCACCTTTCAGATGGGGGTCAATGAACTCATGTAAAAATAAATGGTCTTTGAGGCTACAAATGTATTGCAACTGCTACTTTTTATTTCTCATCTTTCTATTCAGGCCTCTCCTATTCATATTCCAGTCTCTTATTCAAATCAATGTACGGTTGCTAAGGTTATTTGGACCCTAGCAAGCAGATTGCTGAAATTGCAAACTGAAGAGCAGTTGAATAAAAAGCTAAATAACTCAAAAACCACAAATAATAAAAAATGAGAACCAATTGCAAATTGTGTCAGAATATCACTCTCTACATCGTACTAGGGGTATGGACATACATGCGGATCTCCGGCGTGTGTTCTTTAAAAAAAAAAAAAAAAAGCCGACCACTGCGTAAATGCGCTAGCAATTAGGCAATGGCACATGACGCTAACGTGTTTATGCGTATTTATGCTGCCACCAAAGAGCTGCTGAATAAGAAGTAAAATAACTCAAAACTCACAAATAATAAAAAATGAAAACCAATTGCAAATTGTCTCAGAATAATCACTCTCTACATCATATTAAAAGTTAATTCAAAGGTGAACAACCCACTTTAAGGAAACTATTTGCCACCTAAACCTTAAGTGGCAACCTAAGTGAGGAGAAAAACTGCAAGTTAAAAAAAGAAATTTGAAAGAAAAACTAAAAGGTACAGTGATCCTTTATGAAAGAATGAGTGCAATCAGTAAATATGGAGCCCTTCAGACTTCAGCACACTGCAGACATTCACCACTACATAAGGTTGTTTATTAGGCATTAATCTACGATGTTTATGCAACAGCTAATTATGAAATGGTGGGCAATTAATTGATTGTTTGTTGCCTCTTTTCAGCTCACTGCAGCGCTGATTGCAACATAATCCCTTCCTATCACTAATGTTACATATTAAGGGATGCTTGTGGTTAGGCCACAAAGGCCCTGATTGGGCAAAAAAGTCCAGGAGCATTCCAGGCTCAAGCAAAATTACCTCCGAGAATGAAAATTGCGTATAGCAGCAAAGCGATGCGAATGGGAACTTTTGGGACATCTGAGAACACCAATCAGGCACATAAATTGCTTTAACGGTAGTACCATCTACTAGCGCAATTATTTAAGTTTTGTAGAAAATCAAATAAATCTTGGCCATTTCCCCCTCCTCAATGGGCAACTGCTGAAAATTATCACCGGTAAAATAATAGTAAGAGGCTCACTAAAGGAAATATTACATTACTTGTAAAAAGACCTTTTTTTGTGTATTCTGTTTCAGATGTAAAATTAGGTGCCGTGGTTATTATACCCCCCTCCGAACACAAAAATGCACTGTGAAATATAGAACAGAGTTGACAGTAAAAAAAAAAACATACATCATTATCCCTTTAAACAGTGCAACTTGGCCTTAAAAAAGTGACTATGAATCAACATCTCCCTGGGAAGAAACAGAGATAAAAAAAAAAAGTCTTTAGCACATTTGAGCTATTCTTCATCCTGACAAATTTGGTTCAGAGTTTGGATGAATTTCTAGCCGTGCGCTGAAAGGCTTTGATAGATGGAGCCCAAACGTTTTTCTGAAGCTCATATAAAAACACAACAGGGGAAGGAATTAGCTGCCTCTGGTTCGTACTTATGTCTAGGTTACATTAGTGTTACAGGGCATGTATATGTCTGCCTGGTAATTGGTTTTCCACTGTGTGTATAGTAAAATACTCACAATGGTGCCAGAGCCATGAATCACCACTGAAAGACTGCTGTTAAGAGTTTCATTAACTGAAATAAATCATATTGAGTATGCATTACATGGGTTTCCTATTTTATAGGAGAACGGCATTCATGGGTTTCTTCCCACTTACCAAGTCACCAGAATGTCAGTATTGGGGAGCTGGCAGGTTTTATTCTCTGGGTTCAGAATCATAGGATGGAGCAATAGTTGAGCGTCGACTGTGATTACTGGTCTCGCCCTGGAGAGAAAACATCCACAGAACAGAAGTGGAAATCTCAATATACCAAGACAATCCCAAAAAGAAAATCCTTGACACTCAATGGTTTATTGTGCCCAGGTACATTTTATTTAGTTGGTGTTTTTTTTTTTGCCATAGATATCAATCATATCATTACTAAAAATCACATGCTGCTATAAATAACACTAAGCCAGCCAAATTTATTACAATTATAAGATAATGTAACTCTGAGCTGAAGTATCCTAAGCAATTTAGCATTAAAACCTCTAAACCCTGTATGAAAATCACAAGAGTTAAAATTTATGTTCATGTTTTCCTAATACATTATCATATATAAGCAAGAGAGAATCTCTCATAGCCCCAATTACCCCTTAGTGGCTCTATTATTCCTCCCAGAGCCCATCAAATAGACTCACCAAGATTCCCCTGTTTACCCATACCTACTAGCCAAATGCAGGACTGTATAGCGGCGTTAGGGGCCCTTGTATTTGGCCGTGTCCCTTCCGGTCCCAGACTCCATGGTACTAACTGCTGACCAGGAGCATGCACAATAAAATCCAAGACCAGATTTAGGAAACACGGATAAATGAGGGAGTTGGGGAGAAGGTTTGGTAGGGCAGTTCTGGTAAAAAAATTAATATCATGGTTTGGTCCCCATTTAATGTGAAAACACGTTTACATTCATGTATTATAATCCCATTAGCTAAACAGAAAGAAATAAGTTAAAGTTAAACTTTAACAATCGTTTACTTACCTATAGACAACAGCTTTTCCTGCTCCAAAAGCTCCTACAATAAGATCTAAAGTATAGAGAAGAATATACAGTAAGAAAAAACAATCCAACGCAAAAGTTATAACTGTTACTTTCCTTTTTCCGTTTATAATGCTACTAATATTATGAGTTGCTGCCGTATAATTGTTCAGGAGCAACAAGCATCTTAGAACAACAAGATAAGTTTTATACAGAAACTGTTAAGAGGGGGATGTCTCACCACTTGCTTTTGAACTAGCAAATAAAACCAATTTTTGTTGTTACATTATTATAATTATATTTATTATTAATGAACTATAATATGAATGAACTACAGTATCTGTTTAAAGGGTTAAATAGGGGCGTGATCTGAAGTCAGTTTCTGGCGATTACAACAAACATTGTAAGTGACCAGTATACAGGCATAGTCCATATATATATGTCCAGGGCTGCATCTCCAGGACAAAGCAAAATGTTTCAGGTATTATAAATCCATTTAAAATGTTCCTAAAATCACCAAATTTATATTTTTCACAAATGTTGTAACAAAACCAAGAAAATCTTCAGCATAAAATATAGCTAGTATGACTAAAGGTAACCCAAATATCACAGGAGTTGTTCTTGTTAGTAAAGATCCCAGTATGAAATCAAATCAGTGCATGGTTGTTGGGTAATACGGACCCTAGAAACCAGATTGCTGAAATTGCGAACTGGAGAGCTGCTGAATAAAAAGCTAAATAACTAAAAAAACACAAATAATAAAAAATGAAAGCCAGCTGCAAATTATCTCAGAATATCACTCCCTACACCAGTGGTCCTCAAACTTGGCCCTCCAGCTGTTAAGGAACTACAAGTCCCACAATGCATTTGCCTGACTGTGGCTGTCAGACTCCATCATTGCATTGTGGGACTTGTAGTTCCTTAACAGCTGGAGGGCCAAGTTTGAGGACCACCGCCCTACACCATAATAAAAGTTAACTTAATGGGGCAGATTTATTAAGGGCCAAATTTACGAGGGCTATTTGCCCTAGAATTCGAGACCTTCTATGATTTTCGAATGAAAATTCCATAAAAGCGCAGAAAAATTTGAAGGTTTTTGGCTACTGTTCGATAAAATCGTACGATGAAAGATTTTATGATAAAATTGTAAAAAACCATTAGATTGTTCGAAAAAATCATACGAATCGAACGATCGAAGCGTTCGATCGTACGATTGCTATTCGAACATAAAACTTAGAAAAGGAGCCTATGGGGGTTTCAATCAAATCGCAATTCGAATTCGATAGAATTTCGAATCCTTCATACGAATTTAGTAAATCAGCCCCAAAGTATTAGAAATAAACACTTACTTGAGCAGTCATTTTTTCAACATTATATATTTCATTTATAGCCACATTTATTTAAAATGATCATTAACCATTATTAACAGTTTTCCTGATATGATCGGTTACTAGTGTTACAGGAATCAATTACATCAATTAAAGTAAGAAATATTTTTATATAATACACAAAAGACATGAATAGCCTGTAAATTATATAATTATAAACGGTGCTTAGTGATGTCATCGGTTATAATCAGTGCTTAGTGATGTCATTCCTGTCACATGACTCTCTGAAACTTGGGTATTATAATAAATAAAGTAGCCCTATTACAAAATATCAGAAGTAACCTCGAAGTTCCATGACCTGTATAAAAACCTGTAACTTATAATATCCTTAGATTTTACAAGAGGAGATACTTTAGAAACACTACTATTGTTTATATAAATAAGCTGCTGTGTAGCGATGGGGGCAGCCAGTCAAAGTAGTAAAGGCTCAGGTTACACCGCAGATAATCTCTGTAGAACATAATGGTGTTATCTGTTATCCACTATTTAATCTGTGCCATATAGCCTTTTTTCAATTCCTGCCATTGCTACACAGCAGCTTGTTTATATGAACTATAGTAGTGTTTCTGAAGCAAACAGATCAGTTTTACAAGTGCAGGGCAACATTAAATAATGTTTTCGTTACTTTAAAACAAAGCAAATAATGCAAAAATCTTACAATTTACATTTTCTCTGTAATAATACAACAGCAGCTTCTACTTATTCCTAACTAAGCTGCTAGAATTCATACTGGTATTGTACAGTGACCCAAAGTACGGAAAGATCCCTTATCTAAAAAACTCAAGTTCCAAAGGATTTTGCATAACAGATCCAATACCTGTAGATATTGTAACAAATAATATTGTATAACTTGTTTGAATGTTCTCGGCCTGCAAGCTAGCAATTTCATATGGTCCTCTGTAACTTTCTAATATATTTTACTCCAGGGGGTACATAATTTCTGGTACATGTTCTGGTTAGTTATTCATTCTCTTTGGGCAGCCAGTTCTGATTTAATAGATCATTTTCCCTATACCAGTGAGGCGTGAGTGAGACGTCCTTAACTGACGGCTTAGTGACAACAGTATTAGGCCAATGTCCCACTAGAGTGATTTGTGCTTGTTTTTCTTGTGGTCTCTCCAGTAATCTGAGGGACATATATAAACATGAATGTCAGTTACTGATGCTAAAAATAAAAATGCTATCTGTACATTTCTGTAATTCTTTTTTTAGAGTTGATGGAAATGGAAGCAATGATTGCCGGGATGTCATCTCTCATTAGCAGAAAACTGGAAATTGAAATCTGACAGAGTAAGGGCTATAATCATGCATGGATGTTTTACTTCCAATAAGGAGCCACTGCTCAAAATGTCTATAATTAAAATGATTATTTTTATATCTTGTCATTATTGTGCAAGCATTTCCAAGTACAACAGACATCCCATGGGCCACCCAACAGTCCCAGTTCTGTCTGTACAAAGAATTTTCTTATGCACCATCGCTGTTCTGTTAATTGTCTGAGTGCTTAGGGAGAGGACTACTTTCCTTTCATATCCAGATCAGGTTACCCCATGAATTTGAAAATACAAAGTAAGACCTTCTGCTCTGGTTCTTTAACAGACCTGCAACTCATGCTGTCACTTCTACTTGGAGAATTCTTCCTCATTCTGAAAGGAACTAAAGCATCGACATCAAAGCATGAAAAACAATTACCTATCCCACCCAGAGCCCATGAGTAACTGAGAATCTCAACTCAGTTTAATATATGCCACCTTGAAGCAGGGGTACATCATTCACTCTCTAAGGGGCCCAATTGCTAACAATCGAATTTCATTTTTTTCATGAATCTCAAAACATTTGTGGTCTTGCTATTTTTTATTAAAAGTTGATTCGAACTGTCAAATTTTTTATATTCGATCAAAAGTAATGCTTCCCAATTCGGTAGCTTGATCTGGCAAAGTAGGTGGTCGAATAAAATTTTAAAGGGGAAGTTATTTGACCATCGAATATTTGAATAAAATTTTATGCGAATATTCGAATTATTTGAATATCCGATGGTCGAATTTGCCTAATTTGCATTTTCGAAGATTTGAATTCAAATTTGATGCAAATTCGATCGAGCTTCGAATTCTTCACATGAATTTAGTAAATCAGCCCCTAAATTCACATGAATAGATCGAAGTTCGATCGAATTCGATCGAATTCCGATCGTAGGATTCATTCGATTGGTCGAATATGCAAATTTGGCTTAATCGATCATCGAATAGCGAATGATCGAATAGATTCGAATGATCGAATATTCGATCGTTGGATCAGCGAAGGATTTAAAATTTATTCGACTGCCTACTTCGCCAGATTGAACCTACCAAATTGTAACAGAAGCCTATGGGAACCCTCCTGTAAAGAACTCACCCTGGTGTCTAGTGGAGGGACGGCAGGAACGCCTGCCGCCCCCTCGGCGGGGTCGCCCGCCGCATCCTCTTCCCCGGCCACATTCTAGTCCCCTTAGCGCCGGCTGTCTCCTAGGCGCGCGCCGTGCGCTTCCGGGTTCCTTTAAAGGCGCAGGCGCGCTGACGTGATGACGTCAGCGCGCATTGGCGCGAAATTCAAATGTATTTAAAGGGATCTTTTTGTGCAAAATACTGCCCGTTGTTAGGTTCTATTTGTCTAGTTCCTGGGTGTTTTCCTATAAGTATCCTGACTGATCTACTGTGTTTGACCCTTGCTTGCCTGACTATTCCTGCTATTCTCCAATCCTGACCTTTTGGCTTGTCTGATTACTCTGTCCTCTGGTATCCTGACCTTTTGCCTGTTCCTGACTACTCTACACTCTCTAATCCTGATTCCGGCCTGTCTGACTATTCTACGCAGCTTGTGCTGTTCCGGCCTGCCTATTCCATTTGGTGGTATTCTTCTATCTAATTCCCTGGTGAGACGATCGTGCCCCTGTGCTAGCCAGAACTTTTGCTCTACACCTCTCGATAAGTCCAGGTGGCATCTGAGTAAGCTGAGGGCTACTCCCGAGGCCAAAGGCGGTCACTTAACTGGTGAAGCCGAGCTGAAACAAAGGTGTTTGGCACCTGTTAAAATGTGCAGTGCAATAGTAGTTTAAAGAACAAGATTACATTGCAAGATGCGCATTTTTATTCTTATTGGTGCACATTGCTTTCCACTTTGCGACTTTAATTACATTCCCCCCAATGTGAGCTGTGCTGATCCTATTGGAATGTTTTAAATCAATTTTGTAGTATTTTTTTCCCTTTCAACCTTTTTATACGGCTCTTTTAATAAATGTCATTTGTTGTTTTAGAGAAAGTGAGTTTAATCATGGCTTCAAAAACCTCTAAAACCACTAAAATCCAACCTTTGATAAATAGGCCTTCACAAATCTATATTTACAATTCCTGGCATGGTACAAATGGAATAGTGCTCAGCTCTCCACGACTAGGGGCGCAATATTTATTCCATTAAATGTACATTTTTTAAGCCCATTCCCGATATCCCAGGCAATATGGAATCTATCACTTAGTGTATAAATGCAAATATGAATGCTATGTGTACACTGTAATCTATTCTATTATAAATTATAGACTCTGTCATCACACAATTCATCCTTTTAATGATCCCATTTTATTTTGTACACAAGATACTGTCAGCACACAATAAATCATTTTTATTATGATATTTTATTGATACACAGACTCTCCAATTATTTTCTGTGACAGTTTAGGTTTAGAGTTCTTCTATTTACATAAAGGTCCAGTGGTTTGATTGATGTGCCTCAGACAGAATTTGTATCTTCCACACTAAGCTTAATCATCCTTGTAAGACTCAGGCTCTGATTCTAACGCTCTATTTACAATTTCTGCCATAGAGACCCAAATGCTGCAGTCCAAAATGATGAAATAAGCATCCCCCAAAAACTGTCAGAAAAATATTCATGATGTCAGAATATACACTGAATTGCCAGGATCCCTTCTGGATTCCCCAGTTCTATCTGTAATAGATTATCCCCTAACAATCTACAACCGCAAAAATGGCTGCACTAAAATGGACGCAAATGCTGAGTGCAGTTCTTTGGTCTGGAATTATCGCCACCCTGAATGTGTAGGCAGTTCAAAGTTTTTCACCCCAGGCTGTGTCAATAGATGCTACAGATTAGAATCGCACTTTATCGAGTTTTTAATGCAGCGTGGCTGAAATTGCATTAACACCCACTCTGAGAACTGTGACCAAAAGATGCATCTGGTTTGCAAGAAAAGTATGAATGCAATTGCTTTTGTTCTGATGCTTCCACTGCAATTGCAGAAATGCTGAAATTCTAGGAACTATGTTGCATTGTTGGTAATAATATGGTGATTTTGTTTGAATTGCACTTTGCACTCTGCCCCCTTGTGAGAAAATGTATTTTAGAATATTTCTACTTTCCCACACATTTACTTTACCTTACCATTACCTTATTATACAGATCTGGAAGTTTCGTGCAATACAGGGACATTATAAGGTACACACAGGGGGGTGGGGGGAATGATTAAATTGTAACCAAATAAGAAAATATTGCAAACTTTAAAGACACTGAAATCCATTAGCCAGGCATAAAGCAGGAATGATATGTCATATGTATACAAAATAAGGTTTCTGCCCCTAAGGTCCACATCTTTATTTATATTATCTAAACAATGTGTGTGCTGTATACATACATTAACAACATACCATCTTAGTTTTGTTTGTAAGCAGGCCTGAAGGGGTGACCTCAAGGACCCCAAACGTATAACATTCTCTCACCCATTAAATGTATGGCACCAGCTCAAATGCCATTTGCAAGAAGAAACTGCACACAAATCCTTCTTGTAAATCCCAGTTTAATCACTAAAAGGAACACGCTCTATAATGTCAGTGAACCCGTTAGATAGACGTATATTCTATGATATCTGGAAAAATAAAAAAACAAGATCCGATGCTAAACTCTTCTAAACTGACCATAAATTTAACAGTAACATATAGATTTTAGCACATAAAAGTCAATATGATATTAGATTGCAGTGGCAGAGCCAGGTCCCCCAAAAATTCTTGCTCACGCCCTTTTCATTACCTTCCTTTTTGCTCTTTAGTGGGTGGAGAGGGCAGTGGTAGGACCTGAGGAGAGAGAACCATTTTGGACCCGCCTGTTCCCCGGACCCCATCATGTTTGTGGGGACACCACTGTTATATTGCATTATTGGCGCAGTACTGACCATGGCGTGTGTGTGTGTGTATATGTTAGGGATTTTAGTTTGTAAGTAAGTTCCACTAGGGCTGATGTGCATGATATACCTTAATCTTAAAGTTCTACAGAATATATCATCAATATATCATTACTAAATAAATAAAATATCTCGTTGAATTTTGGTCTAGCAGTTCTCTTATTAAGGCAGATAAAATGATTTGGCCAAGTGAAGTGCTCTGGTGACATACAGTGCTGAGTGCACATATGGCAAGTGATTAATGAAGTAAAACAGGGTTATAATGCTTAAAGGAAAAGTCAGATCTGATACTGGAAACTGCTACTATGTTAACGCAGCAGGTCACAAGAGCCTAGGCAATACAAATAAATATCAGCCTATCAGTTATTAGTGCAAAGGAAATGATTCATTTGCAAAGTTGTAAACATATCAGTTAACATATTCACTTGTGGGAAGGTGCAGGAAATTCACGGGGCTCCGACGTCCTTCTGAGTGATGATGATGGCGCCATAGTTATTATTTCTATGGTGGTAACAGTAAGTAAAAAGAAAACAGCACCGGGAGAGATTTGTACTTGTTTCTAAATACATTAATAAACAATAATCAGTAAGAAAGTTTGTGTTTATAATCAATTGGTTTAAACTTCTGTTTTGCTAAAGGCCAAGTCATATATATCTCTTTGGCTATGAAAGGGCAATTAAAGTATGCAAAAGAATTAACTTCTATGTAATGGAACTGGGTAATTAAGCAGTTGTCCCATGTTAGAGCTGCACGATCTTACCACCCAAACATCAGCCCTGGCAGCTGTATCCCAACTCCCATCAATTACTTCCATCAGCATGCACGGCTTGGTCTTCTAGCAATAGAGAAGAAACCAGGCAAGGATGAAGTGGCATGTATATACGGTATATGGAAAATGTTTAACCTGGCCACATCCAGGTTTTGTACGACCGTTAAACAAAACTCAACCAAATCTGGAACAAGGTCAATTGGACAAGGTCTATGATTCCTCAATGAATTCCAGCCACACAGCTGGACAGATGAATAGCCCTTTATTTTAGATCAAAGCACCAAGCACCATCTCCTATAAGCACCAAGAATATGATCCTCCTGGTTGCTGGGGGTGACTAGGGTTGTCACCCGGCCAGTATTTTACCGGCCCAGCCGGTAAAACACCAGCCAAGGCAGGGCTGGTATTGCAATTTTAACGGCAATGTAGTTTCTGGTAATTTGTAATATCCTTAACAAAAGCCCTTGCCCCCTCCGGTGGACACTTACCTTTTCTTTGTCTTCTGGTCATCTTGTGACTTGATCGCTCCCCCTTTGCGACACTCCCCCATGGCTCTGCCCCTTTTTACATCATGGCCGGCCCCTTTAGTTCCTGTCCTCACCACTGGCTGGTAAAATTTTTTGAAAAGGTGGCAACACTAGTGGTGACCTTCTGGTAGCTCATCTGCCTCCTTACCTCCTGACTACCTAAAGCAGTGTACAGTATGGAAGGTATTCCCTGGGGTGGAATAATATGGGCGAATCTAGGAAGATTCACTTCGCCGAAAAATTCGCGATTTTGGCGAAAAAATTTGCCAAACGCCGCGCGTCTAGTTTTTGAAAAGCAAATGAATTAAAGCAGATGCTGGACCACTAAATGATTGTGATAATGCTAGCAGAAAGTTTTACAGTGAAATAAAAGGGCCCTCAAATGATGTTCCCGCTTTATCTTTGACTAGCTTTTCATAATGCCATAATCTACTGTAATTACACATAACTATAGTCTAAGAACAATTTATTAGCAAATAATCTCATGTTCAAATAGTCTATTAACTTGTGTAGTTTAGGATACTTTGAATGTCAGGCTTATGTTAAATTTCCTGACAGGAAAGAGCTAGTATTTTGGTTACATCTATTATTTGCAAATCTAAAGAAAGCTGTCAAATATGAAGTGGGGGGGAACTGGCCTGGTTTCTTTCCGATTTTTTTTTTTAAATCACTTCCGCCAAGAGTATAGTGAATTTGATGTGATTTCCAGACAAGGGACAGATGGAATTACCTTCTTCATGCACCATTAAGCAATAAATAATGTACCTGGGTAATCGTTTTTGTCTATGTCTGAATCGCCTCTCAGCGTAAAGCCAAATCCTGCAGGCACTGACTGTGAGGCCCAAGCTCCTTCCAGTATCTGGGAGGCATCTGTGTTTAACCCATTGATGTTCCCGTTGTAGATAAACACTCGGCCTTTTCTGTCTTCCCCCGCAAATGGTGAGCCAACTGCAATGTCTGTGAAACAAAACACCCCCCAATGAATAAAATCAGTGCAATATTATATATATGTTACTTGATCTACAATAAAACTGAGTTATTTTTTTTTAAAGGAATATACAGTATAAATTATTATAAAATTCAGAGACTGTAAACAGACAGCCTTGTATTCCATGTTACCACATTGGTTTTGACCAAGTGAACGCTTTTTTTTTTCCGTATAATAAATGCAAATGCCATTGGCTTGTCCCCCCCCTATTTTCTACTGATGGAGCCGCACATGCACATTACATTAATTTACTGCACATGTGCCAAATCAGCAGGAGATGAGACCCCACTTCCCGTAAACTCTGTACTGGATCTTGCTGCAAGTGTCCAGAGGCCAGTTAGGGGTGATTATATAGAAAAACAGGCACTGGACATGTTTATATTTATAGTCTTGTCATAATGTAATTATCCCTCACTTAAAGGGGGGTTCAACTTTATGTCGACTTTTAGTATGTTATAGAATGGCTAAATTTTCAACTGGCTTTCATTTTCTATTTTTTATAGTATTTGAATGATTCGCCTTTTTCTTCTAACTCTTTCCAGCTTTCAAATGCAGGTCACTGACTCGATCTAAAAAACAAATGCTCTGTAAAGCTACAAAATGTATTTTTATTGTTAAGCTCCCCATAGACGCAACGATCTTTCCCTGCTGAACGACCGATCTTAGGGAAGTCCGACCAATCTGTCAAATTATCGTGCGGTTAGTGGGATACAAACGATCGTTCATCTTATGATTTTTAGTCCGACATCGGTCTGATGATTGATTGGCCAGGTTAGAAAATCTTTATCAGTCCCCATACAATCTACCTATGTTTGCAGCGCAAGCAGGCTGCGATCCTTCAGTTTTGCTGGCAATATGGCCTGAAATGGTCTTTTTAGTTGATGGACACATCAGGCATTTAAACGATCGTTTTGAGACAATCGTGGTCTCACGATAACAATTGGATCTTTCAAAAATCTTTACGTCTATGGCCAGCTTTAATGTAAGACGTGCCAGGAGATTGCGTTGTTGTCTTACCTCCCGGCACGTCTCTCCAAAAATGTCCGTGTGCTGGCACGCCCTTCTGGGTTAGCGGCCAGTCTGACACTGGTGAATTTTGTGAGTGCCACGCTGGTTCCAGTTTTACTGTTCCTGCCGAAGCGTTTGTTTGTGACTTTGAATTCCTGGTTTTGACTTCTGCCTGATTTTTGATTACGATTCCTGCCGCCTGCCTTAAACTCTTCACCTGACTTTGACTATGTCTTCTCTAAATCCCTGCTGGTACCTCGCATACGGACTTGCTATGCACTTCCTTGTTGGCTTCCGCAGCTGAAAACCCGGAGCCCCAAAACGGCGTTGGTGAACACCGGAATCCACAGGGTCCACCTGTGAGTTCATAGGTAATGTCGCTGATCAAGGTTCCAGATAACAGGGTTGTTATAGCTACTTTTTATTACTCAACTCCTCCTATTCATAGTCTAGTCTCTTATTCCTTATTCCTATCAATGCATGGTTGCTAGGGTAATTTGGACCATAGCTGAAATAGCAAACTAGAAAACTGCTCAACAGAATATATATTAACCAAAAAAACACCAATAATAAAAAATGAAAACCACTTACAAATTAACTCAGAATATCACACTCTAAATCATGCTAAAAGTTCATTTAAAGGAGAGCAACCCCTTAAAGGAATTGTTCATTATAAAAGTAAAAACTGGATAAATAGAAAGGCTGTGCAAAATAAAAAATATTTTCAATATAGTTAGTTAGGCAAAAATGTAATGTATAAAGGCTGGAGTGACTGTAAGTCTAACATAACAGAAAACAACACTACTTCTTGCTTTTCAGCTCTCTTTTGTTTACACTGACTGGTTACCTTGGTTACCAGGCAGTAACCAATCAGTGAATTGTGGGAGGGCCACATTGGTCATAACTGGTGCTTTTGAATCTGAGCTGTATGCTGAGGATCAATTGCAAACATACTGAACAGTTATGTCCCATGTGGCCCCTCTTCAAGTCGCTGACTAACTCAGATTTAGGGAGCTGAAACGAGGGATGTTGTGTTGTATTCTGTTATGTTAGACATCCAGTCACTCCAGCCTTTATACATTACATTTTTGGCTTACTAACTATATTAGAAACATTTTTTATTTTGCACAGCCTATCTATTTACCCAGTTTTTTTACCCTGAACTGTTCCTTTAAACAGCATCAACATACATCTATCTATATGAACAATGCAGGTTTTCCTGGCTAATAAGGGAGTAGGTAGGGAATAAGCTGTTGTGCCATATATGACATCTATAGAATGAATATAACATTGCTAAGGCTGACACCACTATGGAAATAAACTGAATCTCTTTTATTTATATTATTTGTATTATTAACATGTATTTCTATAGCGCCAACTTATTTCGTAGCGCTGTATTCCATGTCGACAATATTTACCGTTGTATCCATCTTGATTTAGATCACCTAAATGTGCAATAGCGCTACCAAATCTCCCAAAGATTTCTGTGCCTTTCAGTACTTGAGGGTCTTTAAATTCAAGAGCCGTTTCTTGCTGGTACAAGTAGACTTTTCCAACTTCCCTTGGGTTGCTCTCGAATTCCCGATCCATGAAAAGTGGGGCTCCGACTAAGATATCATCCAAACTGCAAAGAGAAAAATTCTTCTAGTTATTTGGGATTTTATGTACGTATGATGGAGCCAATAGTCGCGTCACGTCGGCACACTGCATAGAGACCTGCCACCATGTAATGTTATCACATTGTGGCTTAGTGTGATTATTAGAAACAAAAGGACACTTACCCAGGCTTTGGTTGCTCACTATACTGATCACTGCCTGCCCTGAATTTTGTCTGGATTTTGTCCTTGAGTTTCTTTATTCTAGCCTGCCTGTACTGTTGCTTCCTCCCTGGTCCTGACTTCAACCTCAATTATACCGCTGAGTCCTGACATGTTGGAAGAGCTGTTTAGGGGTCAGAATAATGTTGACTGCACAGAGCCCTACACATACTGGGGACTAACTGGACAGAAGCTGCATTTAGGTAATTGTATAGTCATTGCAAGCGTAGAAGAATAATATGGCAACAGTAAAACACAGTGACAGTAACACTTGTAGCAGTCTATAAATGGTTGCTGAGCTGTAGTCATGGCTGTATATAGGTCTGGTACTACAACAGGCAGCAAATATTCAGCAGTGACCTTGGGAATTCTTTCTTCTGATTTTTATATTCAAAATAGGCACCCATGGGCCACCCTCCTAAGGGTAAGGCCACACGTGGAGATTTCGGGGAGATCTGTCGCCTGGCGACTAATCGCCGAGACGGATATCCCTGATTAGCTTTGTAGCGGTGCACACCCGCTACACGTAAAGTCACCTGCGCTTATTCACACACGGCAATGTGATTTTAAAAGTCGCTCAAAATTGCTCAGATTCGTCGCGGTGATTAGTCGCCAGATCTCCGCAAAATCTCCACGTGTGGCCTTACCCTAAAGCTGCTGCCCTAGGCATGGGCATCTACATTATGTAGAATAGTAAGGGTTGTATTTAAAATAGCACCAGCTTTTAATCCCCATTCCCCCCCCCCCCAAAAAAAAACTTTCAATTTTCAAAGTCCCCCAATTGACTCCAAATTAGTTCTAGGAGGTCCCACATAGGCTAAAACAGCAATTCGAAGTTTTTGCAAATTCAAATTGAATTTGGACTATTCCCTAGTCGAAATACACAAAAATAGCTCGAAATTAGAATTTTTTTTATTAGAATTTCTACTTTGACCCTTGATAAATCTTCCACTAAATAAAAGAATTTCAACTTTCTCACTTGCAGTGACACTTGTCAACCGTTTAGCCAGGAGTCAAAATTCCCATTAACTTCCCTAGAACATTACCAGCAGCAATCATATGTGCTACCCTTCATATATTTCTTGAAAAAATAAATACTGCCCCAGTTAATATGGTGAAATATGTAAGTATTATAGTCATGCAAACAAGACAAGTTGTCATAGGTTTTTGCTGTTTGGTGACATATAATACATTATACATTGTTTCTTAAAACTTGGCATTATGCATAATAGGTTAAATATATGCCAACAATGTACGCATAAATATCCAAATAGGTTGAAAACTTAGGCTGGGGACAGACAGGGAGATTCGGGGAGATTCTGTCGCCTGGCGTTTAATAGCAGGCGACAATCTCCCCGAACTTCCTTCTCCCTGTCCGTCGCTAGTTTAAATGACAAAGCGCCAGCGCTGTGCACACGCGGAGCGGCGATTTCGGGAATCGCCCAAAGTTACTTCGTGAGGAAACTTCGGGCGATTCTGGAAATCGCCACGCCTGCACATCGCTGGCGCTTTGTCATTTAAACTAGCGACGGACAGGGAGAAGGAAGTTCGGGGAGATTGTCGCCTGCTATTAAACGCCAGGCGACAGAATCTCCCCGAATCTCCCTGTCTGTCCCCAGCCTTAAATGGCGAAATGTGTTTTATTTGACATGTTGTTTGTTTCTCAAACTTCTTTCACACAGAGAAATGTTAATACATCCTTTCTTTAGAACACTAGCCTATTATGACAGGTATTAAGAGCCGTGCATTAATCTTTCCGTTTATTTAAACACTTGACTTCATGCAGGTGATTAAGTGTTGCCTAAACATTCAGGCATAGCATTAACATACCCGTCATTGTTTACATCTGACACAGCAACAGTGTATCCAAAGTAGGAGGCCATCTATAAACAGAACCATATTGAAATATATTAACAAGGATGGCTTTTGTTACGCCGTTAACAATAAATTTGAGAACATAAATGTATAAACATTAATTTAAAGAATCTGGCTGAGCCGTGAAACAAGAGGTTCCTGTCAAAAATTGGATGTTCTCTATTTATATAATGGAAATAATGATTTTTGCAATGACATTTCTGGTTGGAGAGCTTTCCTTCATTTATATAGAAGACTTAACTTTTAGTATGATGTTGACTTAGAGAATGATATTCTGAGACAATTTGCAGTTGGTTGTCCTTTTTTATTACATGTGGGTTTTTTTGAGTTATTTAGCTTTTTATTCAGCAGCTCTCTCTCTCAGTTTGCAATTTCCGCAATCTGGTTGCTAGGGTCCAAATTCCCTTGCAACCAAGCATTGATTTGCATAAGAGACTGGAATATGAATAGGAGAGGCCTGAATAGAAAGATGAGTAATAATAAGTAGCAATAACAATAAGGGTTCATTTTCTAAACCACAATCAGAGCTGGGTTTTTTGTCCGATAATCTGAAAAATTCTGGTTTTGGGGCGATATCCCTAAAAAATCTAGCAATTCAGGCATCAGAAAAATTGGTACGATTGGGGTTTTCGCTTGACTTTATCGAGTTTTTCCCTGACTCAACTTATTCGTGTTTATTGTATAAATAAAAATAAATAAGTTTTATAAATAAGTTAGAATCATGGATGGGAGTTTGGTTGAGCTTGGTTTAATAAATATATGACATAAATTCAATTTTTCATAAATAAACCCCTAATTATGCAACCTTACAGAGCATTTGTTTTTTTATATGGGGTCAGTGACACCTATTTGGAAGATGCTGCTTTTTGTATAATAAATATAAATATGAACCAGAAGCTCAATTAAACAAATGATTTATGCTTTCAAAGTTGCCGCAGGAGGTTGTCATCTTGTAACTTTGTTAAACATCTTTGCAAGACCAAGACTACGCACATGCTCAGTGTGTCTGGGCTTCAATTGGGAGGTTAAGCTTAGGGATCATTATACAAGTCAAATAATATCTGCCATAGAAGCCAATACAGCAAGACTGATTAATAATCAGAATATGCAGACTGCACTGGGTCAATGGATACTAATCTATACAGTTACTGTCTCCTCTACAGGGGAAACAAACAAATCTGCTTGAGTTCTTGAAAGTATGATTATTTCCCTGCAGAGCAGTTAGGGACCATCTCACATTTCCTGCAGCTGTTAGAGCAAGTAAAAAAAGGGGGAATATCGTTGCATACAGTCAGGGTTATTATAAAAGCGGTAGACATTTTGTATATTGGAGATAGATTTTGTTTTCAATAAAGAAAGTAAAAATTGGATTTTATTTGTTTGCCTTTACATCCCCTTTACATTGCTTATGTGTTTATCCCATGGTCTGTCTTATATCCTTCCAGAGCCACGTCTCCATTTATGGCACTTGATGTTTCTACAACAGACCACCTTGGGGTGATTATTTTATTACAAGGATTGTGAGTAGCAATGAAGGACTGAAATTCACAGGAATGAGGCCTGCACTAAATGCAATAAATGAAGATTTGTGTTGAGGTTAGTAAGCCTTAACCATAACTATGATTAGTAAATGTTCCATAAAGCCCTCCAGCTCTATGATGATAAAAAGTGGGTACAGTGTCGTTTTATTTTTATTTCTATGATCTCAGTTCATTATTACATGTTTTTGGAAGTAATTATAGGTGGCATACAAATATTTATATGCATTTCTGAAACCACAGGGGCCCTGTGTACATGCGAAAAAATCAGTGCAGTGTGCGTATGCGCAAGAAACAGAGCACCACGCGCCGCTCACATTTTTATTGCATTTCTCACGATAGGGGAGCTGGTCTGAGCTGGCGAGGACCCATGAGGGTCCAACCTTTTTTTTTCCTGGTGTCCCACCGGCCCAGTCTGACCCTGCACAGGTTTCATAACAAGAGTACAGGTATGGGATCTGTTATCCGCAAACCTGTTATCCAAAAAGAACCAATTATGGGAATTCTATATCCCATAGACTCCATTTTATCTAAATAATTCACATTTTTCAAAATAACTTCCTTTTTCTCTGTAATAATAAAACAGTACCTTGTTCATAATTCCAACTAAGATATAATTAATCCTTATTGGAAGCAAACCCAGTCTATTTTAATGTTTAAATTATTTTCTAGCAGACTGAAGGTATGAAGATTAAATTTTATGGAAAGATCCATTTTATGGAAAGCCCCAGGTCCCCAGAAATTTTTTAATTGAATTTCTTTTTCTCTGTATTTATAATACAACAGTAATTTGTACTTGATCCCAACTAAGATATTGTGAATCCTTAGAGGCAAAACAATCCTATTGGGTTAATTAATGTTAAATTAATTTTAAGTACATTTATTGTATAGAGATAAAATTACAGAAACATTTGTTATCCAGAAAGCCTCAGGTCCCCAGCATTCTGCATAACAGGTCCCATACCTGACCTCACTGGCTCCTCGGTTCAGAAAAAATGGCATTAGCAAGATGGCATGCGTACCAATTCAAATACAGGTTGGGATCCGTTAATCCAGAAAGTTCCGAATTACAGAAAGGCCGTCTCCCATAGACTTCATTACAATCCAAATTTTTAAAAATGATTTCCTTTTTCTCTGTAATAATAAAACAGAACCTTGTACTTGATCCAAACTAAGATATAATTAATCCTTATTGGAAGCAGACCCAGCCTGTTGGGAGCATTCTGGATAAAGGGTCCCATACCTGTACAAAGATTTTACTGGATTGGGTCTTTCTGAGATGTCCTGCAGCAGGGCTTGGTAAAGGTTCTTTTTTTGGTATTCACTGAATGTTCTAGTTATTTCAGTTCAAAGCTATGTATTTGTGTCCCGCCTGTGAATACCATGGGAGAAAGATTTAGAGACTGTTTCTATTGGCATGTATTTGAAAAGGTTTTCAGTCAATGCTTTGGTCATTTTATTTTGGGTTGATATTGCCTTATTAGACGCTGTTCCCATCTACACTAATGTAATGCGTCTACTCTTCTAACTGAGCCATTTCTAATTTTGGACATATTTTGGACTTTTAAATTGTTTGCGATGCTCTTTGGTTTTTTACAAAAATATGTACTGAATGTCTAGACCAAAGCAGACTGACTATAGTGGGGCTCCTTCAGTTGTACTATTGTTCTTGAGTTATGTCTACAAACAGATGTGACTCTACAATGTTTTACAGTTCTTAGAACAACCTTTCAACCCTTTTTGTTATCTCGTATCCGACTTACTAAAATAAAGTGCCTCCAAGCACAAGAAAAAATGAGGTCTATTTTAGATACTGTCCATGATGATAATGTTATAGTATTCCCTTCTATCCTGTAGTTTACATGGAAGCATTCATCAAAGTCAATTCAGTTTAAACATCATTGGAATGTTCTACATAGTCATTACCTACACAGCAATTACAAAGCCAACGTATACACTTTACTAAATGTACTGTTGGGTCTAATCACATATTCTTTGACACACATCTAGTAACATCCAGTTATGTTGGGACGTATTTCAAAGTAAAACTTGGGGACATATAGAGGAGTGGGTGTGTGGCATGCCTGTGCAACCACCCCCCAAAAATGATAGGTCACACCTACTTTTTCACCACTCCTGATTTATAGGACACACCTCCCCATTTAAAGCACACCCATTCAAGATAATAGCCAGACAGTCTATCATCTTATCCTAAAAATGTAAATTGTTTTGTTAATATTTTCTAAGAGAATGTAAATTGATCTCAGTTTCTTTCTGATCTCCATATAGTTACATATTTTCATAGTCTACCTTGGCAGAAAATATTGGTTTTTTTTTAGGCACCTAGGATGTTAACTTGAGTACCAGGAACATTGCATACCTCCCAAGTTCAAAAATAGAAAGAGGGACAAAAAGATCTTTTTTTTTGTCTGTGCCCATTTTATGGCCACATCCCCTAAATACCACATCCAGTTACAACATTTGGCAAGTTATGGAAAGTTTGAGCACATTTCTGGAGCTTTTAGGGTCAGGTTTTATGTGATGTTATAGTTTTGCTAATGAAGGTGAATTGCCCTTTAAACTGCAAGTCACCCGAGCTTGCCCACGCCCCCCTACTCCCCTCAATTTATAGGCCCACGTTGGCCTTCTCCACTAATAACATCACAAAAGGGGAGGGGCAAGTGCTAAACTATAAAAATAGAAGCAGGAAGCCGGCATCATAAGCCCGCAAAGAAGTGCTGAGGTCAGTCCGAACCTGCCCAACCCATGGATGTGGGCTGCACTTCACTACTGCATATCTTAAACAGTTACAATTGTATCTTTGTTTATCTTAAATTGTTACAATTGCAGTGCAGCTGCTCAATATTCTGTGCTATCTGCCAAAAAGCCTCTTATTTAATTACATTTCCGAAACACTGTATCATTTTCTGGCTGTTCAGTTTAGGACTCTGGACATTTCACTAACAATCCAGGACTGTCAGAAATGGGACTGTGCCACGAAAAACGGGAGAGTTGGGAGGTATTACATTGCTGTCAAGTCCTGTATTTGCTGATTACATACAGGTATGGGACCTGTTATCCAGAATTCTCAGGACCAGGGACTTTCAGGAAAAGGGGACTTTCTGTAAGTTGGATCTCTATACCTTAAAGGGCAAGGAAAGGCAAAGAAATAAAATTACATTTTTACTTTCTTTAATGAGAAAGAAATCTATCTCCAATATACTTTAATTAAAAAATGTGTACCATTTTTATAAGAAACCTGACTGTATGCAGTGAAATTCTCCCTTCATTTACTGCTGAGGATAGGAATTGTCAGACGGCCCCTAACTTCTGGCAGGGAAACAATCATACTTATGAACAGCAGGGGGAGCCCCTGCCTTACTTACAGCCATGCAGACCTCAAACAGTTTTGTTTTTTGATAATTTATGATGATCCCTAAGCAGCACAGACCACACTGAGCATGTGTATGTAGTCTAGTCTTGCAAAGATGTATAACAAAGTTACAAGATGACAGCCCCCTGTGGCCAACTTTGAAAGCATAAATCATTTGTTTGATTAGGCTTGTGGTGCAGTAAGTTCATGTTTATGTTTAGTATACAAAATGCAGCATTTCTAGCCCTATTCTATTTTATACTTTCCTTGTCCTTTAAGTCTACTAAGGAAACACTAAATCATTAATTAAACTCAATTAAACTTCCAAGGAGTAATTATATTTTAGTCTGGATCCTGTAAAAGGTCTGGACATTTCACTCATAGGGAAAATGGAAATCAATTTTAATAATTTGAATTATCTAAGGGAGACGACCTTCCTGTAATTCTGAATAATGGGTTTCCAGATAAAGCATCCTACACCTGTACAATAATAATAATAATGAGTCCAGTAATAATAATAATGGTATTTATAAACTACTTGAAACTTTACCTGGTCACCTGTAAAGTTCTGAATGATGGTCATGTCAGTTGAATTAATGATTGAGACCTAACAAAAATAGAATGAGGAATATTTATAGAAACATTTTATGTATGCATATTTTAAATACATGTATTATCACTATCCAAATGCAGCACTGCGGATTGCACTGCATGCGGTAATTAATGTAAGTACAGTATGACATTCATCCATAGGGATTTAAGATTGCATATTTCACAAGTAGCATTAATGGTATCTGGGAAGTACCCACATAAACTTTCAGCATAGAGTATTATATTAAATAATATCCATTCTGCATATGCTATTCTTTAGTGCCATAGAGCTGCTTAGAAATTCTAACTTAGATCCTGTATTGTTATAAAATGTTCTAGTGGATATGCCTTAAGTTCAAGGTAAATCGTTGTGAGTAAGATGACATACATATCCAAAGTTCTGTGCTCCCCTTGGAACGCCAGCCACCACCTCTGTAATAAAAACAGAATTAAACAATTTATAAAAATCCAGCTTGCTTCCTACAGTATTCCTACAATATTAAATATTACATTTGGGGTATTTGCCTGGGGAGGCAGCTAGGCTGGGGGGGAGGAGGTGGGGGGCTCTATGTAGGGTAGGGGGGTAGGGTTTTTAACTTTTGGGTTAACTTTTCCTTTAAAAATTATTTATACTAAAGACAGATGTGTGGGGTTTCGCTTTCACCAACACTCAATATTGTTCGTTTTCTCTTAAGTCCCGGTAGAGCAGGACAGGGATTGGATAGGCTGAAGGATGAAATCTGACCCCCCAGTTCATCCAATTGCCATGCTGCTCTACCGGGACTAAGATTTCATGAGAAAACGAACTGTATAGAAACAGAGGAGGGGAAAGAAATGTGCTGGCACTACAGCTCCCTCCTCCCCACCCGATTCTGCAGCTCTCAGACAGCAGCAGGGGCCCAGCCACAGAGTAAGTACAGCCACCAGGCCTCCACAAGACCCAAAAAGCACCGGGCCTGTGACAAGTGTGCCCTAGGTTTGTCACCTTTTCTGAAAAAAAAAATACCAGCCTTCCTATATTTATAACATTGGAACAAACCATAATTTTTACCGACCAGGCCGGTAAAATACTGGCCAGGTTGCAATCCTAGTTTCCCCCCTGATGGCAGCCCTGTGAGCAGCCATTCATAGATGAAAAAGGAAGGGGATACACAGCAGATACCAGATACTAAAAAGCTGGCCATAGACGCAACTATCCGATTGTACGAATCCTCGATTCATACAATTTTTGGATTGTGTGTGCAGTGTCCCAACATTTCTCTTGCCATGCCGATTAGTCGTTCAGTCGATCGGACAGGTTAGAACAGGGGTCCCCAACCTTTGGCTTGACAAAGGGTGTTAAGCCCCGAAACGTTGTATATGCAAATAAACGAGCAAGGCTTTGCCTGCTAGTATCACCCACGCTGTGCCGGTGTTCCTTTCTTCATTTCTGCATTAGAGGCTGCCGTATCCTCTTTCACCTGGGGTAAACTCCTCTTCAGACGGCCAGGGTGTGTAAGGTTGTTATAATTCATTTCCAGCATTTGTCTTGCCATGCCGATCAATTGTTCAGTTGATCGGACAGGTTAGAACAGGGGTCCCCAACCGCCGGTTCACCTGAATTGGGCCACAAGCCTGGCGCCACATTAACAAGGTGCGTCAAATTGGATGTAAGTGTGTCTAACTGGATGCTTGAGAACCAGAATTGTACCCCTCCCAACATCCTCTGACCCCCAGGTCCTTGCAAAACAAAATTGGCTCTACACCGGTCCCTGGGCCAAAAAAGGTTGGGGACCCCTGGGTTAGAAGATTTCTGCCAATAATATCTCTGAATGTATGTATTGCCAATCTCACGATTTTCAGTGGGAGACTGTCACCAGTTTTGTTGGACATAAACTTTCATACAATTGCTGTAGGGCAGAACATCAGCTGATCTGTTCTTTTACTGCTTTATTTGATCTGGATGGTTAATGGCAGATCGGGAGATGGGGATGTCTGTTCATTCGTCCAATATTGCAGATAAATCTGCACGTCTATGGCCACCTTAAGCACTGTAGTATACAATGGGATTCTTCTAAATGTATGTTACCTACTGAGTATCCTGTGCTTGAATGGCTGCCCCTTGGCTACACAGCAGCTTGTTTATATTTACAATATTAGTCTGTGCAATATGTTGGCACACAAGTTAATAACAATAATAATATTTTGGAAATAAACACACCAGTTTTACAAGTGCAGGGCAACAGTACTTTATATTGTTATAATACACAAAAGCTGTGAATATCTTGTAAATTATATCCTTATAAATGGTGATGTCATCAGCTATAAACGGTGAGTTCTGATGTCATTTCTGTCACATGACTCACTCAAACTTGTGTATTATAATAAATAAAGTACCCCCAGTTGCAAAATATGAGGATATTAGAAGTTACCTAGGAGTTCCATGACCTGTATAAAAACACTCGGCCTGCGGCCTCGTGTTTTTATATGGTCATGAAACTCCTTGGTATCTTATAATATCCTTATATTTTACAAGAGGGGGTACTTTATTCACTATATTTTGTACTGTTCCTTTAAGAATGCATTTCAACAATGAGATTGTGCCCATTGTGTAGAAATTAGAGGGAATCAGCATATGTCTAGCATATCAAGTACTATTCATTACACTATTCACCTTTTACAGAGGAATGACTTTATCTGTGCCAACATAAGTATTCTTTTGTATTATGCACAATTTTATGAATTCTTAAGGAAACTTTCAGGCTACAGTAATGCCTGAACAAGAGGACAATGTTGATTTCAGTACTTTTTTTCTCATGTTGAGGATCCCAATGTGCCAAAAATGCCCTGCTCTTGCTCCCTAATGCCAACATGGCTTCCTATGTACCCTAACTGGAACAACGAGGATGGAATCTTGGTAAGGCAACAATTCTAGAGAAATAAAGTTGGACGAATAAAGTGTTAGCATGCATTATTGATATAGGCCAGCTAATAGGAGATTTCCTATCAAATCATTGTGGTATTATGGTTTCATGTATAACATACCTTAAGCCTTACAAAACTATGCACTAAATCCACAGTAATTTTATTTTTATAGCTGAGGTTTGTGAGACAAAAGAGCACCACAACGGCTCCTGTATTCAGGACAATTATTCACTTGCAACTTTTATGGTCTGTTCTGGAGGTTAAAGTAGCACAGGCTTTGGTCTGTAGATACCACAAGGCTAAATTAAAAAGTAACTCAAGGGGAAGGCCGGCTTAAAGGAAGTTTATTTCCAAAACACACTCAATCAATGTGATCTCCCATCAGAAACAGCTTGTAATACAGTGGATGTGGCATTAGCAGAGCCTTTCATCTGTGGAGCATGAGTCTAGTGCACAGACAGGATTTGTTTGCAGCTGGTTCCTGTTACAATCATTTCTACAGAGGCTGCTGTGCCTCATAAGCATCTCCTGGGCACAGGCAACTCAGCGGAAAGCCAAGAGACAGTGCCTGGGTAGATCTTAACCAGGGGCATCGTGCTTAGTTACACTAGACCTAAACGTGGTCTTGCTTCACTGACATTAAGATGTAAATGCCAAAAATGAAATCCGTTTAAATAAAGTGCCAGAAACAATAAAAAGGCTTCCTATGCACTAAAATATAATGAACACTTATTTCAGACAAAGACTCAGAAGCAGGCATGGACTCAAGTTAGTGGTTTAAGCAGAGATATCTACCACCAGATAGCGGGCTACCTCTTTCCTATCACTGCTCTATGGCTTTAGGGCTCACATTTTATATAATATAGCAAATAACTGATGTTTGCTCCTAATCTGTGCCCTGGATAACATACATTTGCTATTTTATTTTATTTGTATGGGAGGGCACTAACACATACACATACACATACTGCACATCATACTCAAAGCACTGGTGCAGTTGCCATAAAGAGTTGAAAATGTAGAACAGGGGTGCCCTATATTTAATGCTTGACTTAGGAAGGCATAAAGTACAAACGTCTAGACTGCAAGTGTTTTTAAAATGGTCCCTTTGCATACCTTGTTGCTCTTACACTTTGGGTCTCAGTAAATTACCCCTTTTTTATTCCAAGGCAGGTGCACTGTGGTAAAAAAAAAGCTTACTTTGCACCCTATTTGATAAATGTGCCCTAATATTGCTGGACAAACAGAACTAATATAATATACAGAACTGCACCATCCAACATTCTTAAATTTGGGAATTGGCCAACTTTCCAAGGGATTTTCCCCCTCTGATATGATAGTATGATTGTGTTCAATTACTCCATCTAATATATAAATCTGTTCTATATCAGACTCCTATCATCTCCTATAACTACAGCCTCTAGGTGGCAGTTTGACTTCCCTGCTTTCCTCACCTCATAACCTAGATTTTAATATTTAATACACCTAATGCTGGCAGTACTCTCAGACTAATGCTATTGAAGGATGCTTGAGAGACGGCAATAAGAACATACATTGATTTGAGAATTGTCTTACCTTGCTCGGAATCGCCAGTAAATTCTCCAACCGTCACAGAGTATCCTGTACAGGGAGACAATTAAACAGTAGAAACAATGGATAATCAATGGCCTCCATAGAAAGAAATATCTCAGGAGAAGCTTGAAACGAATGAAAGATGTATGACAATGGGGAAGTGCTGACTGGTTGTATTTAGGACATATCAGGTTTGTACCTCAAAGATGCATGTGAACAAATAGTATGATTGCTTTTTCATGAATATCCATTCCATAAGAGTCCAGCCAGCAATTCTGAAGGACAATTATTCACTTACACAGGTCCAATGGTTTAAAAATAATGACTGATATCTATTCATGTATCAGTCAGTTATGCTTTGGGCAGGTCTAAAAATCTCATCAGAAAAGCCTTCAATGGGCTGTAGATGTTTTATCTGTAAAACCCCACACCCAAAACATCCTCTTCTGGTTTGGGCTTCAACTGGACGGTATCACTTGGAATGGTTGTTTTCACTGATGGACAAATCCTACTTTTAAACAATACACAACAATACAATGAGTCTTCATTTAGTCCTGTCAGCATAGAGTATTAATCAATAATGTACACGAGCTTCTGTTCTATAATGTCTATGATTTAAGGAATTGATGCAACCTTACCTGTAAGCCTATGATTAAGGGATTTGATTCCCGAAACGCATAAGGCGATTGATCCTACTTTGTTGGAATAAATTCTTATTTTATCCGGAGTGCCGTCCAGTCATTTTTATTCTACATTTCTACGGCTGAGGCGCTGGGGACTGAGCACCCGGATTCGGAGTGGAGGAAGTGGAGGATAATAGCCCAAAAGGGGGGGTGAGTTTGGAGTGGCTATCTATTTGACTTTGTGTATGGATAGTCACTTACAGACCACAATACATTCCCACCCTCTATAATCTGGATATTTCTCCTCACCCCCTAAAAACTATATCTGTGTGTTTGGACCCAGTGGTTGAAATCCTGAACATTTTCAGTTATTGGTTTAAAAGACCAACTGTGTGGCCACCTCTCCCTATTAGAACAATATAAATGTTCTGCAAAATAAACCACCTTTAATGGAGGCAATCGATTTTACCTAAGACTTATTACCGACGAAATAAACACAAGCATTCCAGCAGCAAAAGGCTGCCTGTATGTCAATTCATTCTGCAATCTCATTTTATATAACAAGACAATCTACTTAACCACAAAGTACCTTTCTTGTCAGGGCAAACTGCTCCGCCGCCAAGAAATTACTGATTGCATTAACCACCCCCCTATAAAAAAGCTATCTGAGCCTACAAAGTAAAGCTGTCCAAGAATATAAAGCTCTGTATAACATTAGGAAGACGATATTCAGAAACACTGATTATAATAAACATCCAGTTGCTTTTGTCAGGAACATTTTTTTCAGGAAATCAAAAAGTCCTTCATGTATAAAAATAAACCATTTTGGCAAGATTGGGATAAAGCAGTAGGAAGGCGATATCTAAACGGCCTGCATCCTGTTTATATAGAGCACTAATGCCATTGCTGCCTTGCTATGCTACACATTTCATTGACCTTTCCGTGTAGGAACCTGTTGTACAGTACTTTCCTCAAGGCATCCTAAAATTAGTCAGCAAAGCATGCCTCGTTGAAGGGAATTTACAAAAAAAAACAAATAAGGATGGACATTTTTGGACTCCTACCAGGACAGTATAATCTGCTTCAGAAGGGAATGGCTGTCAAGCTGTTGTTGGATTACAGCCCCCAAAAATCTTTAGACAGATTCCTGCTGTTGCAAATGTTTTAAAGAAACAGGGGTTGTATTATGTAACTACCATGGTGCCTCTTCCATCATAATCTATATTAAGAAAATGCATTCTATTTGTTTCCTGCATAAAAACATGTTTACACTTTCAAATAATTAATGGAACACTTTAAAGGAAAACTATACCCCCTGGACAATGTAGGTCTCTATAAAAAGATATTGCATAAAACAACTTATATGTAAAACCCTACTTCATGTAAATAAACCATTTTTATAATAATATACTTTTTTAGTAGTATGTGCCATTGGGTAATCATAAATAGAAAATTGCCATTTTAAAAAATAAGGACAGCCTCCTGGGATCCTAGGATCCAACGGTGCACACAAACATACCAAACAAACTATAACATTAGGTCACATGAGCCAATTAACAGACAGAGTTGTGTCTTTTGCTTCCACACTTCTTCCTGTTACAGTTAGAGTTGAAATATTTCTGGTCAGGTGATCTCTGAGGCAGCACACAGACCATCATGAAATGGTGGTTCAAGGCAAGAGATGTAAAAGGGCAATATTTACTTAAATATATATATACCAGGTAGGTAAGATTATTTAATATGCCACTTAATATGATATAAACTACCTGTTTCTCAAGTATTCATTTTGGGGGTATAGGTTTCCTTTAAGAACCACTACTAGCTCGAATAGTGACATTGAGGTGTGACTTACCTAAGTAGCTGTCATCATAGGCAGACTGTGCCATTTCTGTTTGTTTCTCGCCTGTTATCTTCCTTATAATGCTCCTGAAGGAATAGTCTTTAATTACGTCTGCTATACTGGCTGTAAAGACTTGTCCTGGGATGAAAAATGTCACAGAAAGCAGGAGAAAGGAAAACACTTACTAAATATTATGAAAGAACAAAAAATAGGTAAACTAAACAGCCAGGGACAACCTGGCTCATTCTTATTTTTGAAGTGCCATGCCAGCTGAACCTTTGCCTGCCCTATACCTATGTTGAGGTCTTTACATCTAGGTGGGCAGCAAAAGTACATTATGCCTTTTTGCAATGGTACGAGTTCAGCTTTCTGTTTTAAACTATATTTTTGGCTATTAAACCAAAGGGCGCTCACAAATAGTATGCCTCTTGTTAAATCCCTCAATTTGTGGAAGAGATCCACAATAGTAACATAGTAAATTGGGCTGAAAAAAGACTCACATCCATCAAGTTCAACCTTTTTTTTTTTTTTATTTTAACTGCCTAACTGCTAGTTGATCCAGAGGAAGGCAAAAACCCCATCCTAAGCCTCTCCAATTTGCCTCATAGGGGGAAAAATTCCTTCCTGACTCCGAAAGGCAATCGGACTAGTCCCTGGATCAACTTGTATAATGAGCTATCTTCCATAACCCTGTACTGAAGAGTCAACAGAACCTATGAATGGGTTTATTTCCTCTGCATTCTGTCAAGCTTCTGTAACTGTAACTCTATGGCAGGAATGTACCCTGAGGCTTGGTACACTGATCTGTACACTGCTCTAAACCAATGTGCAATCGTCTACTTGTTGTAAAGGAGGTAAAGGCTTGACTGACCAAATGGCTGGCCTCTACTGCTCAATAGCCCAACAAGTGATGTATAGAGAAACTGCTCTCTCCAATCCTTTATTGCTGGTGGTTCAGAAAATCAAAGAACTATGTAGTACTGTATATGACAGAGGTCTATTGGCCATGAGTAGTAAATTGGCAGCCCTACAGCATAAGAGATGGTTAATGGGTATAATGTAGACAATAACAAAAATTATGTTTTTTTTGTCTTTTCCAGTTATTTTATTTGTTTGTTTTATGCTGCATGTTTGCATTTAAATGAGAACTAAAGCTTAACTAAAGTAGTAGGCTAGAATGTTGTATATTATGCTTTGGGCTTCTGTACCAGCCCAAGGCAACCACAGCCCTTTAGCAGTAAAGATCTGTGTCTCCCCAGTAGATGCCCCAGTAGCTCCCCGTCTTCTTTTCTGCTGATTCACTGATTCACATGCTCTGTGCTGCTGTCACTTACTGAGCTTAGGGACCCACTCACAATATACAGTACACATAGAATAGAAATATAGTCACAATATAAGGCTGATTAGTCATTAATACAGATAATTACTACATGGCAGCACAGAAACCAGTGCAACTAACATCAGAATTTAATAAACAACCCTGTAGCATCAAGTTACACTACTGGCCAACTTCATTTTCTGTTTGATAAATTGTGACAACCCCTAAACTTACGGCATTTTTAGCCATATTCATTTTTAGGGTTTAGTTTTTCTTTTAATCTTTTATGTCATTGATAAGCACTATGGCCCTTGCAAGAGTAACTGCACATACTAAGCACGGTCTCTCATCACTATATGTATAAAACACCTTCAGCTAAGCTCTGTCCTTCTATGGTCCCTGAGCATGAGGCCAAAGTTGCAGCATCAGGGGTTATAACCTATAAAGCAGTGGTATAACAGGGAGAGAAACATGCACTGATTGGATAACATTTACCTTGCCAATAAAAACTACCAGGTCCTCCCAATGCCAAGTCTCCATTCTAGACAAAAGAAAATGATTTGTTAAAAAATACATCCATCTTTATATGCCGCTATTTTCTAAACATAAAGGGAAAGAATGAATCTGATACCCGTGGGTTGCACCTTATACTGTGATATATTTTGCTTACAAAAATGTACAAAAAGTATAAAAATACTCATCTCTAATAGTGATGGGCGAATTTATTCGCCAGGGGCAAATTCGCGGCGAATTCCCGCGATTCGGCGCTGGCGAAAAAATTTGCGAAACTGCCAAAAAAATTCGCCCAAAAAAATTCGCCGGACAAAAACGAGGCGCGCCGAAAGTGACGCGACGCGTCAAAAACGACGCGACGCGTGTCAAAAACGACGCGACGCGCGTCAAAAAACGACGCGTGACTCCTTTCACGAATCGGCGAAAAATTTGCGAATTTCTCTGGAAATTCGCGAATTTTTCGTCGAAGCGAAACGCGGCCGTTTCGCCCATCACTAATCTCTAACCAAGGAATCTCTAAGCAAGGAAAATATTTGACAAGCCTGGAGTGACATTATGGGTTTGGGATAGCCACAGTGTCACTTACCTTATAAAAATCCAGACTGAAGCCAGCTTGACAGAATCCTTGTCCCGCAGGATCAGCAAGGTCTTGAAAGAAAGTCACAAATAAATCCTTAATATAAAGTTGTACAACTGGATGAAATATTTTCAGAAATATTATCCCTATCCTATCCTAGGCAAATTATGTATCAGAGAGAAGAAAGCCCTCAGGGAGTGGGTAGGAATGATCCTGTAATCAGTATATTAATTAATTATTTTAGATTGAATTGAAGTCTTTATTTTTTTTAACAATCATGGCAACTTCAATCCACATCAAGGTGTCTGAACGATTCTCAAAGAAGTAGAAATGCATGTTCAGTTTCACATACCACTTCGGCAAGGAGAGTATTCAGCATAAGCACTGAAGTTCTGAATGGCAATGTAGCAAGTGCCAACCGGATCCTTTTCTGAGACGGGCTTAACACTTCTCCAGTGATACAATGGGGCACAAGCCTGTCCAAAAAAAAAGAGTACAGGTGTCATACACAAGAAGCTCTGCATTCCTGTATCTAGCTTTCTGGAAAGAATATAGGGGCGAATTCGCGGCGATTTGCCGCTGGCAAATAGATTCGCGAAACACCAGCGAAATTTCGCCGAAAAAACCGAGTCGCATGTCGTTTTTGACGCGACGCACCGAAGTTGACGCGACGCGCGTCAAAAGCATGCCATGACTCGTTTCGGGAATTTTTCGGCGAAGCGAAACTCGGGAGATTCGTCCATCACTAAAAATAATGCAGTAATTACACAGATCCATGCAGTGGATCCTCATCTTTCCATTGTGCAATAACTCACGCCTGAAGGCAGCTCAATTCATTATTCCTTTGGCAGAGAACTCGGCAAAGAAAAAAATCCCTTTAGAAAGCAGCAACTTGTTGTTTGGTTAACTGAAAGATGTATCCTGGCTCGTCATATATGTGGCTGGTTACAATTAATTCTGCTTCCCATGGCAAACAGGAAAATTATGTCTGCTTTCTAATCTACATATATATAATCTATATATATAGAGAATAAACAATACAGGATAGGTTGTCTATGTATCAGTCAGTGGCATGTTGCATGTTCCATGATATAGTACAGTGATCTCCAACCAGTGGCTCATAAGTAACATGTTGCTCGCCAGTCCTTTGGATGTTGCTCCCAGTTTCCTCATGTAGGTGCTTGTTTTTGAATTCTTGACATGGAGGCAAGTTCTGGTTGAATAAAATCAGATGTACTGACAAACAGAGCCTCCTGTAGGAGACCACAGAGCAGATACCACATAGCCAATCACAGCACTTATTTTGCCACAACCAGGAACATTTCTTATGCTCTGTTTTGTTTCTGAATGTTGCTCATGGGTAAAAAAAAGCTTGGGGATCCCACATCTAGTGTATCCAGAAGATTCCAGGAATTCCTTCTTACACCACATCAGACACAAAATTGAAGGCACAGACCTTCACTGTCAAGGTGGCTCTTTTACCTACAAATCGTATCCCCTTAACATAAGGCATCCTGTTCTTAGCCTGTTTTCAACATTTCTTTGCCCTTAAATACCACTTTGTTTTGCATGATTTAGTAAATTAAACCTTCAACGACAACAACACTGCCAGCTCGGTTCTGCATTCTGATAAATTATACACTACTTACCACAACTTTTTCCTTATGAGCCCTGACTGTTGCACCAAACCACTGGTTCGACTTGAATTCAACTGGCTGTTTGGTTCCATTTAACCTGATGTTCCTGTTGTCTGTCACAGAGAAGAGAATATTAGCAAGAGTTAAACAGTATCTGTCTTTTCCTAATTGGGCTCATGGATCCATACTTTAAATATATCAAAAAATCATTTAAACGTTAATTAAACCCAATAGGTTTATTTTGCCTCTATTAAAGATTAATTATTTCTCAGTTGGGATCAAGTACAAGTTAAATGTTTTATTATTACAGATAAAACAGGAAATACATTTAAAAAATGTAATTAATTAATTAAAATGGACTCTATGGGAGATGAAGCTTTCTGGATAATGGATCCCATGCCTATAGTTTATTTTGCTACAATCTAGTTCTACACAAAAGGTTTAGAATACCAAAATTGCTGATACACGTACCAAAAGTAATGCCAAATGAGATACAAATTTTAACAGAGCCTAAATGCATTTTTAGCATGCAGGGTTAATCCTGTGTTTATTTCTGCTCATGGATCTCTAGTCATGGCAAAAGACACTTATTGCAAGTAGCCCCAGCTGTAATTGTAGCTAAATCATTTGTAAAACTATGGGCACATGGATAGGTTTAGTAATAGTCTAAGGGCCCTTACACGCGGGCGTTTTTACCTGTGCTCCCCTGCGGCTGAACGCAGCCAAACGCAACGCAGGGGAGCGCAGGTCCAAAACGCCCGTGTGTAAGGGCCCTAAGAACTAATACAGGAGTCAGCTCTGGATCTCCATGCGTCAGTGATCCCCAACCAGTGGCTTGTGAGCAACATGTAACTCAACCCCTTGGATGTTGCTCCCAGTGGCCTCAAAGTAGGTGCTTATTTTTCAATTTCTGCTTGGTGACAAGTTCTGGTTGCATAAAAACCATGTGTACAGCCAAACATAGCCTCCTGTAGGCCAGCAGTCTACATAGAGGGCTACCAAACAACCAATCACCGCACTTATTTTACCACTACATTTTTCATGCTTGTGTTGCATCCCAAAATTTTTTTATATCTGACTTTTGCTCATGGGTAAAAAAAGTTGGAGACCTCTGCCTGAATTATCACCAGTAAAGTGTGGGTTTGGATTAAAAAAGAAGTAGTAGCTTAATGGCTCAGGCAGAAGTCTGGGGCTGGAGTGAGCAGAATTTTTATATCTGGGAAAACAATCTTCTCATGGCAAAAATGGTAGAGAAAAACTGCCCACTGATGACTGAAGGCAACTAAGCTGCATGCTCTCTATCTACTTTATGAACTGCTTTACTTAGTTGTGGAGACAACATTAGATTGTTCTCTGCTGACTGAGAGCAGAATGCGATGTGGGAGCTTTATTTTTGTTGCACAGGGTGCCTTGTGGATTGTTCTGGAGCCCGTGGACTACGGCAGGTTGGGAGCACTGTTGTTAATTGCATGTATTTCTTGTTTTCTTATGTGTCCCAAGTTAACCTCACAAATAGCTTTAGAATATGCTTTCCCTGGGTATATTACAATTTATTTATTTACAGATCATGTTTTCTTCACACGCACATTCATTTATGTGTTTGAAAGAAATTCTGTTTTCATTGTATCAGAGAAGTACAAATGATGCCTATAGATTTAGTCTGGCAGGTTACAAAGATGTAGTAGACATTATGTAAGCTTCCCAACATCCTATGACTTTTTAAAAGCGAATTTGGCACCGGGCCCCAGGAAATATCAATGATCTGATAGTATATATTAGTTGTTGAATTACAAAAGAGAAACCCCTGAACGGATATTTATATTCACTTTAGTCTGGACTTGCTGAGTACTCTGAGCCCTGAGTCAGAGAAGGTGTGGTGTCAGTGAGTGGTAATGTTTGTCTCTATTGCCCAGTGGATAGACTAAGTGACTGGCTACAATGCAAGAAACAGCTCTTTAACATTGCCCTGTATACAATTTGCAGATGTCAGCTGTAAGGCAAACCATATGGCCGAGAACTCAGGTCAATTACAATGCATTGCATGAGTTAATAAAAAGCAGACGTTCCATTCTTTCACCCTGGGTTCTGTGAAGTCAACTGACTCCCCACATGCCCCAGCCTATGAAACGTCCCTTCTCTCAGCTAATGAACTTCTCACGGAAAACATAAATAGCAAATGTGGTCTTGTTTATCTGTCTGCTGTGACATTCCATTCACTACAAAGACACGTCTCTGAAGGTGTAAGGTGAACCACAGCCCATTGCCCCAAGCACAAAGTCCCTTTTATAGACATCCCCCATTAAAGGGGGTAGTAAAGCTTAAAAGCAAATGACTTCTAGAGATGAAACAGCTTCTTCACAGATTTCCATGTAACAAAAGGGGAGACTTTATAGAGAGTAGGAAGGTGGCAGGGATGAATGTTAGAGTAGGAAATATTACATACAAGCGGTTGTGGGATTACACCACGCAAGGTTTCAGTTGGATTTGTACAACAGCTACAGAACTGCAGGTTGGACTCTCTGGTTCAGGAAAAAACTTCCTAATGTTTAAGTGGAAATAATCAAGTGGATCCTCATCCTCTAGTGATATGAATATCTGAATAGCAATGATCCACTCATTCAGGCCAAAGGAACAAATAATGGAATTACAATGGATCTTTCTCACTTTCTCGTGGAACTGTTAGTGCCTCGTACTTGATGGGTAGTTTGTAGTCAGCACTGGCTATAAGTCCCTCAATGGTCCCCATCCACTCATCCAATAAATCAACAAGAGTCTGGCACAGACCATTTCAAATAAGTTAAGGTGGCCAAACATGGACTGATAAAAGCTGCCGACAGACTGAGTTGGCATCTTATTGGCCTGTGTGTGGGGATAACGGACCACGACTGTTTCTTGATGTGGTCCAGCGATCCGACCACCCGTACTGCTTGAATTATGATCCAATCGTTGGGCCCTAGGGCCCACAATGGGATCAGCCCGAAATGAACGTGGGCATATCTGGGAGAGATACGCTCATTTGCCGAAATCGCCAAATGATTGGATCTCTATGTGTATGGCTACCTTTAGACAAGTTCCATTGGATTAAAAATCTCGGTTTATCATTCACTATATATAAACAATGATCTATCTGGACTTTCTAGGGTTCATCCTATTTAGGAAGTGTATGCCGTCTATTATCTGGTATGTTTAGGACTTTTATGATGTTTAATGGGAAATGTAATAAAATTTGCAAATAGCAAAACTGTACGAATAAAAATTTGCCTGTTGCAATGAAACATTCTTTTTTAGGCTTTTGTTGCATTGGAATCTTAATTGCACATTGCGAACCTTTAACGCCTGCTCCGGAGTTTTGTTAAATATTTTGTCAAAGAAAAACAAAAGTTTTGCAATTGTGAAATTCTATTACATACACTGCAAACGTTGTAAAAGCAGTTTGGTCGCAAACTTTGCGAGGAAGTCGTTGAGGTCTTAATCAGAGAAAAACGGCTCAAATATGGTCGCTAACAGAAGCAAGCGTATTTTGTGATAACTCATACTCCCCCTTAGGGTTTTAAAGATAAATTAAACACCAGTAGGATTGTTTATCTATAAGAAAGTGCAATTTTGAGTATAATCACCATGTTTTCCCCACAATGCTGGGTTTTACCCAAAATTTCAGTGTTATCGCTGTCCCATGAGGAGTTTTATTGATGCTATTGTGTCCCATTTACAAAAATGAATGCAGCTGTGTGTACATTTCATTGCAATTGTGCAGAAGTCCATCTGGCATCATTTCAGCGTGACTGACGTCTACACCCGATTCTTTTACAGCAAGTGTGATCTATTGACATTGGATGCAAAGGAATCCCCTGCATCAATAGGTGCAACAGAGCTTGATTCAGAAGGGAGTGGATTTTGATGCAAGTAAGGAAAAGGGTACGTGGAAGAGTGCAGCTGCTCTGTTTCTCTAATTATTAGAGTAAATCAACCAAAATTAAAAACATTATTTGTTTAAATACAAACTGTGGGAAATAGCATTGCAATATCTCAGAACTTTCCAGATAAGGAGTTTCCAGTTAACGTATCCAATAGCTGCATAAGATCAACACATCTATGGGCAGGGGCGATTGCAGGGACTTCCCCGCCTGAGGCGGCCTTAAATTTGCTGCCCCACCCTTCCCCACGGCGCTCACTTTTCTAGCGCCAGACACAGGTAGGGGGTCCACGTCGCTAGTGCAGAGCACGATAACCAGGGGGGCGCTGCCGCCTGAGGCGTGTGCCTCAACTCGCCTCATTGGTGGAGCGCCCCTGTCTATGGGACAGCCAAACATGGAAAACCAGTATTTATTGTTGTCAAATGTACTTATAAATATTCATAGCTCAGTAGAATAGAAGGGTGTAAACATCAAACACACTGATTACATACAATTACTCACCAACAGTACATTAGAGTTTAGTCTAGAAGGAAAAGTGGGTAGGAGACATAACGTGTCATGCATAATACAGCTTGTACAAAACTGCATATAAATGTATGGGATATGTTGTCTGGAAACCCATTATCCATAATGTTCCAAAATACATCAATGTAATTTCCTACGGAGTCCTATTTAAACAAACTATTCTTTTATTTGTTATTGATTTCCTGTCTCCCTGTGCTTGATGTTGGACTGTTTACCCACCATTATACAGGTTCTTATTGCTCATTGCACTTTACTATACATTTATATCATGCAAGGTATCTGAAAAAGTCATGGTCATTAAGAGATTCCTCTGCAAACAGGGAGCGATTGTTCTACCACCCTCAGGCTGGCTGCCAATCACCAAAAACCAAAAACATACTGCATCTATTGGGGCACGAGAAAGAAACAAAGAAGCTTATTAGGGAAGGCTGTAATTAGCTTCCAGTTGCCCTAAAGAAAAATCATTGCCCAACATGTGTAACTTAATGGGTGTTTAACATTTGGGGCCCTAGCTGTGCATTGCTGACAATCTCTTTAAACATCTACCATAGTTCCACAGGCTGTCTACCATTGGCTTTAGCTGTTGTGGACTGTAATATGAACCTTACATATGAGGATTGGAGGTGGGACAATCCTGGTTTAATAGCATGGAAGAATACTGGCAACTGCATCTACATCAGTAGAGAAAGTAAAAACATCTAAAACATCACTCAAATTCACTATATGGACACACTCATGGCACATCCCTTCCGCTGCTTTAGAATAGGAGCACCAGTACTGACTCATGGTTTTTGGGCTGAAATGTGCCTCTCTGTGGTGCTTCCAATGTATGGCAATAAGAGCTGACAGGAGGCAAATCTGCATGCTTCTTTTAGTTGGATGAAAAGCCCCAGTGTGCCATCAGCCTTAACAGCAGCAGAACAATTCTTCTAGGATTTTTTCAAAGATTCCCAATAATTGTTTACAGCAGGTTCAAATATAATGACTGTTCTTGTGGTGGTTTCAGTCACATTAATTGTATGTACAGTACACTGCAGAGCTCTGATGTTGTGGTGTCCCTCATATTAACCTCAATGTCTCCTAGGAGCATAAACAAAGCAGTATAAATGTGTGCCTCATCATCAACTGGATTCAACTGAAACAATGGAACCCAGATATGCCCAAGCACAGAAACTCAGTATGTTGCCCTACATTTGACCAGTTTTACCGCACACAACTAAGAACTTTGTTCCAATTTACTAAATTTTCCTAATTCATCTCAGGAAGGAACTTCATCAGGATGATGGAAGGAGGAAAATATGATATGAAAGCTGAAAAATATATCACTGTATCGATCAAGGGGCAGCGTTCTGCAGATCGAAGGGATGAGTTACTAAACTGGTAGAAATGAATTAAGTGACTTCCTTTGTGCTTAATGGAGAAGGAAAGGTTACAACCAAGTTAGCCTTATCAGAAAGGTCCACCTAAATATACAAGTACAACTACATTTCTTTCCTTCTATTGTGTACACATGGGCTTCTGTATCAGACTTCCTGCCTTCAGCTTAAACATCAGGTGTGAGCATGCTCAGTTTGCTCCTCTCGCCCTATCCCTTTTCTCCTCTCCCTCCTCCCTTCTGTAATTCGAGCCCAGAGCTATAAGTGAGCAGGGAAAGACTCAGGCAGGAAGTGATGTCACACCAAGCTAATACTGCAGCTGCTATTCTAAACAAAGAGAGAGCTTCTAGAGTTTTTTTCTCGGGTATGGTAAAACATTCTACAGATAAATATAGCATTCTCGCTTGCACTATTGCAGCTACTCTATTGGCAATAAAATGCCTCTATAGCTTTCCTTCTCCTTTAAGAAAGGAGTTGCTCTTTCATACAGCATTAGTGCCATAATGACTTGCTTTTACGTCCATTCACTCAAACCAAAGGAAGCATTCCTTTTACATTTAATTATTAATTGATCCATACAAGTTAAATTGCTCTGCTCCAGTGGGATTGTGTGCACCCACAAACTGCACTGCACAACTGCAAGAAAGTGCACAGCATAACCATGCTATAAATGGAGTATATTAGCTATATACTGAGAAGTACTGTGCAGTGAGGGTAATTTCTCTTTCCTCTGCAGCAAATGGTGGAGAAATGAACCCTTGTACATGGGTGCTGTTTTATCATCTGCTTAACCTAAAGGGTGCAATTTGCAATATACACAAGAGTATAATGAATAGGGCTCGAGTCAGATGTACTTTCTGTCAATAGTTTTGTTATTTCTTGAATTACAAGTGTACACCATTAAAACTGAAGGTATGTTCATTTTACACCTGACACAACCTTTTTCACAGTGGAAAAAGAAGGCAACTGATCAAGCTGATGCAGTTAAACCCCTGTGCAATTAACTACTCCTTATCTGTAAACCTGAGGCAAGGAGAAAAGTGGGGGGCTAGTTTAAACAGAAATTGTACCGAATTTTTTCTCTAAACATGCTAGTTTTTTGCATGAAAGCTTCACATTTTCCCCTAACAACCTTGACCAGAAAAAATTGAGGTTTAATAAATGAGCCCCTAAATATTAATTTCAAAACTGCCGACATCTATGTCCTATTTGACTATTTGGCCCCCTGTATAACTGTGGAGAGATACTCTGGATTCTCATATGGCAACTGATATAGCAACAAAGCTATAAAGAAGCAGCATTTCCTACTAGAGTTTCAATTATCAAGTGCAGAGATGGAGCTAATTGTGGTTATAGAACCAATGTCTTCACCAATGTCATTCACTAAAGTGCAGCGCTGGGAGCTGAACACCTGTCAAACCCAAATTGCCCCAGAAAATACAACTTGTTGACAAATGTTCTGACCTTCTGCAGTCTTATCAGAGCAGGACTGGCTTCTCACTAAGGATAAAGAGGACGTGTGGAACAGACTTGATAACCAAGACGCAAATCATTTCTAGTTCATGAAAACCATGAACTTCCCAGAGACGAAGAACAACTGTTCCACAGGAGGTGCATGATCTGAGCAAGCGGAGGAGCATGTTGGGGATTCTCTGAGAACTCTTATACTCAATGCACTTGGCACATGTGGACACCATCTGCAAACAGGATATATATGTTGATGCCTTCAAAGATAAGAACGGCCTAAACTTTTGGATGTTGCAGACAAAACTCCTAGCAGGAGTACTCAATAAAAGCAACAGATAAAAAGCAGTTAGGTACAAGATAAAGAGGTGAAGCAAGTCCCTCATAAACTCATTTCAACATCAAAGACTTTCTTCCTCATTTATTTCAGCGAACCACACCGTGGCCTCTTATAAAAGTTATAAATACCATCTTTATAAGAAGGACGTATCTACCATTTATTTTTCCATAAGTATATAAACATATACTGGAGTAGATATTTCATATATATTTAAGAAGCAATGTTTTTGGTCAACCTTTTATGCTTTTAAAGAGATACTGTCATGGGAAAAAAATATTTATTTTTCAAAATGCATCAGTTAATAGTGCTGCTCCAGCAGAATTGTTCACTGAAATCCATTTCTCAAAAGAGGAAACAGATTTTTTATATTTCCTTTTGAAATCTGACATGGGGCTAAACATATTGTCAATTTCCCAGCTGCCTCAAGTCATGTGACTTGTGTTCTGATAAACTTCAGTCACTCTTTACTGCTGTACTGCAAGTTGGAGTGATATCAGCCCCCCCCCCCAAGCAGCCTAACCACAGAACAATGGGAAGGTAACCAGATAACAGCTCCCTAACACAAGATAACAGCTACCTGGTAGATCGAAGAACATCACTTAATAGTAAAAACCCATGTACCACTGTGTTCCATTCAGTTACATTGAGAAGGAAAAACAACAGCCTGCCAGAAAGCAGTTCCCTCCTAAAGTGCTGGCACAAAAGTTAACTTAAAGGTGGACAACCCCATTAAGGTATAGAGAGTATCCCTTATCCAGAAAACCCCAGATCCCGGGCATTCTGGGAATCAATTAACAAACCATATCAGTGGCATACAGGAAGTCCTGAACGTGAACACTCAACCCACAGCCCGCGACTGTAACTGCACCGCGCATATTTACCCACTTTAATCCACTACCTGACTCAGACCCGCAACTGCCTTATCCGTCAGAAACATGTTTAATAAAATTTCAAAAGGTGTAAAATATAGACAATACAACATAAGATAAGAAATTTATGAGACCTGCAACCTGCAACCTGCAACCTGCAGATCTGAGTCTATACTGTACCTGCACCTGAAAATTCTTCCGTCATTTTGCAGGGTACCCACTTTTTTGCGGGAAACCTGCTGGTACCTGACCCTCTGCAGGACTCTAACAGGAAGCTTGCTGCAGGTGATAATGGAAGGCCAATTAGACAAGGGGTTGACTCCCAACCTCCCAAATCAACATGGTAGCAAAACATCTAATAGGCAGGGGGTGCATGGAACAGTAATACCAGTGGATGAAGGAGGGTTACACATGTCAGGCAGGTCCCACACACCTTTTTAGGGGTGTCATACAATCAGCTTGACAGCTCTGGAATGCAACGATTGGTTTGATTAATGGCAACTTTATCCAATCCAGCGTTATATTAAAAGGCATCACGCTCACAGCGGTCTGCTGACCCTGCAATGCGTTATAGGGAAACATTTGGCAAATGTTCATTAGTCAGTACCTAGGGGAATATTGCAGAGCATCTATAGATAATTGTTAAGGTCTTTAGTGATAACAATTTTCCAGCCTTAAGGGATTTGTGAGCCTTACAATTTGTTTTCAGCTCATTAAATATAAATCCCTAAAACTAAATATTTACCAGAGTGAGTGGAAAGATATTGCTCTTAACATATGCAGCCTATTGACAGGTTTACCCTTAGCCATTTGGGTATTCTTACCTCCCTCTTCAGATACAACACTAACAAATGTGGTGCTGCTACAGTAACAGAGTTATTGGTCCAGCACAGCAGGCTTTTAGGGTGCCACCACTTTTTAGAAGAATAACTGACTCAAATACATGACTTGAAACTGCATATAACCCTCAGCAGAAGACAATGGGTCAGTTGTAGCCAATGAATTTCCCATATACTTAATTTTATTATAAATCGCATGCAGCACCTCCCTACATTTAAGTGCTAACTGGAAAGTCAATATGTAATGAGCATATTTTATTCTCTTTATTGGGTGATTTGTCAGCTTAATAAATCTGATACAGGCATGGGATACAGAATGCTTGTGACCTGGGGTTTTACAGAAAAGGGATCTTTCAGTGATGCTGATCGCCATACCTTAAGCCTACTAAAATCGCTATGTTTCCAATAAGGATATCTAAGTTTGGATCAAGTACAAGCTACTGCTTTATTATTATAGAGAAAAAGGAAATTGTTTTGAAAAAAATTGACTTATTTGATTATTAAAATGGAATCTATGGCACAGTGCCTTCCTGTAATTCAGAGCTTTCATGATAACAGGTTTCCAGATAATGGATGGATCCAATACCTGTACTAGAGTGGATGCAACAATGAGAAAATGGTACAAATCCATGTCCCTTTCCCTTGGCACTATACATTTTTTTTTTGCATGCTGTAATTCACAAACAAATGGCAGTAATTTTCCAAAATCATTGAAACACTCATGGCTTGCAGTTATACATCCATACTCAATGCAGCAAGGTGCACAGTGCTGCTCTCCTGGGGACACAGGTAACTTTAACTGAGCGTTCAGGGGCAACACTGTGTGCTTTTGGATCCTGGAATTGTATATATGGGCAGTAAAGGAAACTTTTAATCAAAAATCTATCTGTATGACTTCTAATTTGTGCAATGTACTTCTGGGCAGAATCCTGGTAAACACAATGGTGATCTGTATAATGGGGTAGTACACAGCGCCACCATCAGGGGGGAGAGTTGTATCGGGCCCAGAGGGTAAGGGGGAGCCCCCGGCCACGCGGCACTTACTTGATTACCTGGCCCCCCCTGCTTTTCATGGCACAAGTGGTACACAGCATACTTGGCACAGAGAAATAATGCAAGAATATATCCAACACATCGTGCCAAATCAGTCCCAGCAGGAATGCTAAAAGGTAGTAATGCATATAAACAGCATATGATGGCACGGGGGAGAGCCAACACATAGTGCCAACATCTGCTTCAATTTTACTCTGAAAAAAAAAAATTGGGCTGCTCTTCTAAAAAAAGAATGCAAATTGCTATTAAAAGAGAAAACCATAAAAACATGCTCATCTTCAGGGAACATTTTTCTTTTTATTTACAGTTCTGTTTAAGAAGAAAATGTTCTATAACATGGAGACGTATTTAGAACATTCACCTTGACCGAGCCAAGCCAAGGTATAAGATATCGCTAGTGCAGTTTTTCAGTAAATAATTATCTTTGCATAACACAAAAATTCCTCTAGTGTAGTAAGTTTGAATACAATCTATCCATATTTATGGCCCCCTACAAAATCCCTTACCGGGAGCAGAGGGACTGAAACAGTATGGAAAATCTGGTATTCTGGTGACCTTTAGTACATGTATGCAGCCAATTCCCAATCTATTGTTGGGAGTATTTAACTCCTAAACTTTCCCAAAAACATCCATGTGAGGCAACATATCTTGCAGTGGTGGCCAGACTTTTCCACTTCAAGCCTCCCTTGGAGATCATGGCAAGCAGGGGCGTAATTAAAGAGGAAGCAGACCATACAGCTGCAGGGGGGCCCAGTAGGTATATGGGCCCACATGAGTTCCAAATAATGAGCGAGTACAACATATATTGGTAAAACAGGACAATCTCTGGATATGTTAGGGGCCTTAGCTAGCGGGACACCGGCAAAAAACCCGGTGGGCCCCGGCTGGCCCAGACCTGCTCCCATGGCTGCCCATTAAAGTAATGAATTGCGCTTCAGCCCTCCTCGCAAGGTGACTTTTCGCGCATGCCTGCAGCGCTCTTGACCGTGCATGCACGCAGCGTGCAAATATTTTGGCAGTGGGCCCCAGGCCCCGAGGGACTGTTTTCACTCCAACTATCGCCCTAATTGAGATTCAATCTGAGCATTCACAAAAACATTCTCTTCTTTTACGCAACTGGCCATACTAAAAGATCTGCTCATTTGGCAAGGTTGCCAAACTAATCAAACTTACTCTGGATTGCAATGGTGGGAATACACGTCATTAGGGCAAGGCCACAAGGGAAGATTCAGGGAGATTATCCCGCAAGGCAGTTCTCAGCATCTTAAGAAAACGCAGCGCCGTGTGCGAATAGGCGCAGGTGACTTTACATTTTAGTGGGTCCCCACGTGGCCTAGCCAATAACCACTTCAATGCGCTGATGCACTCCTTGATCCAAGGGAAAATCAAACCTGCCCAAACAACATCTGGCCAAGTTTGAGAGGATAACAGTCAGGTAGGCCTGTCGGAGGACCTAATACAAACTGACAAATTGGTCTGAAGGGCCTCAATCAGCAGCTTAAATCTGCCCATGTGTGGCCACCTTTACCCTAACTGGCATACAAGCTGAACCCCACTTTTATCAGGAGCCGATGAACCTACCTGTATATTGCTGGATTGAGGGAGGAAAGCGGAGCAACCCCAACCATGCAGAGAATATACTACTGTTATTTATCATCTAAAAAAATTGTACTTTACTGTTCCAGTACCAAACAAGGTGAACAGAGTGTCAAGACAGGAGAGTAAATAAACTATCTGAAACCATCTGAAACAATTTACAGGACAGTTTTCTGCAAGAGTCTGGGACCTTTACGACTGAATTGGACCTGACACTAATGGCCTAGAAAGAGACCCATTTGCATTTATTTACATATGTTTCATTTATTTTGTTTGCACCAACAAAGCATAGTCTGAACAGAGTCAAAGTTAAGGAAAAGTAAGCGAAACCTCAGGATGTTGTAATTCTTGGGCTTGCATTGCAATACAGGTATGCTATCCGGAAACCCGTTATGCAGAAAGCTCTGAATTATGTAAAGGCCATCTCCCATAGACTCCATTATAATCAAATAATCCAAAATTTTTTAAATGATTTCCTTTTTCTTTGTAATAATAAAACAGTAGCTTGTATTTGATCCCAACTAATATATAATTAATCCGTATTGGAAGCAAAACCAGCCTATTGGGTTTATTTAATGTTTATATGGTTTTCTAGTAGTCTTAAGGTATGAAGATCCAAATTACGGCCCAGGTCCCGAGCATTCTGGATAACTGGTCCCATACTTATACCTTGTACTTGATCCAGACTAAGCTATAACCAATCCTTATTGGACGCAAAACCAGCCTATTGGGTTTATTTCATGTTGACAAGATTTTCTTTTATGAAATTCACGTGAATAGATCGAAGTTCGATCGAATTCCGATCATACAATTTTATCGGACATTCGAATATGCAAATTTGGCCGCTTCGATCATCGAATACCGAAAATTCGATAAATCGAATACCGAAAATTCGATAAATCGAATATTTGAATATTCGACCATTCGATGATCGAAGTACTTTAGCTTTAAAATTTTATTCGACTGCCTATTTCACCAGATTGAACCTACCGAATTGCAATAGAAGCATATGGGAATCCCCCCCCCATAGTCTTTTTTTTCTATCACCTGCTGGAATACTATTCGTACGATCGAACTTCTCGATCGTTCGAATCGTACGATTTTTTTTGTGAAATCGAATGTTCGGTATTCGATCGTACGATTTTATCGAGGAATTGAATATCGAGGTAAAAATAGCCTAAACCTCCTCGATCGTTCGAATCGTACGATTTTTTCGCGAAATCAAACGATCGGTATTCGATCGTACGATTTTATTGAGGAATTGAATATCGAGGTAAACATAGCCTAAAACTCCTCGATCGTTCGAATCGTACGATTTTTTCGTGAAATCGAACGTTCGGTATTCGATCATACGATTTTATCGAGGAATTGAATATCGAGGTAAAAATAGCCTAAACCTCCTCGATCGTTCGAATCGTACGATTTTTCGTGAAATCAAACGATCGGTATTCGATCGTACGATTTTATTGAGGAATTGAATATCGAGGTAAAAATAGGCTAAAACTCCTCGATCGTTCGAATCGTACGATTTTTTCGTGAAATCGAACGATCGGTATTCGATCTTACGATTTTATCAAGGAATTGAATATCGAGGTAAAAATAGCCTAAACCTCCTCGATCGTTCGAATCGTACGATTTTTTCGTGAAATCAAACGATCGGTATTCGATCGTACGATTTTATCGAGGAATTGAATATCGAGGTAAAAATAGCCTAAAACTCCTCGATTGTTCGAATCGTACGATTTTTTCGTGAAATCGCACGTTCGGTATTCGATCATACGATTTTATCGAGGAATTGAATATCGAGGTAAAAATAGCCTAAAACTCCTCGATCGTTCGAATCGTACGATTTTTTCGTGAAATCGAACGATCGGTATTTGATCGTACGATTTTATCGAGGAATTGAATATCGAGGTAAAAATAGCCTAAAACTCTTCGATAAGCATTCGATAGTCAAATGCTTAATGAATTTCGGCTGAATTCGAGGGCTTCTGCCCCCAAAAGTATGAAGATCCAAATTACAGAAAGATATGTTATCCGGAATACCCCAGGTCCTGAGCATTCTGGATAGCAGGTCCTATACCTGTATGGATAGAAAAAAATGTGACAATCATTGGCCATTTTGAGTCAACATGGCACCCTAAAAACATTTCCTGAGCCATTTAAAACTAAATAATAGGGTGGGCTCAAACAATGCATGAGGGCAAAAATATATGTATTGAAATCATTGCCCTCCAGCTTCCTGGAGAAGCTTTGGTAATAACATTTTATTGTACGGTTCTCTGACACCCTCTTAATTGGTAGTTATTCTAATGCTTCATGTTTCCTCTAAAGGTTCTGTATGCATCTAGCATCTATATAAGATACCAACTGCACTCCATGATGCCTCGCAAGAAACAACTGTGTCCATTCTCCCTAGTCTTGACATTGTGCAGCTCACACTGATGTTATCACATGATGAATGTCATCAGCTTGACTCGGCAAATGCATTCAGGCTGCTGTTTGAAATGTATTTTTGTGGGGAAAAAATAAGAAACACATGTATGTGGATCCAGGGCCGCCATTAGAAATCACCCACAACAAAATTGTCGGGGCCCCCTGGGCCCCACCCACCCAGGCACCAAAGCCCCACCCCTGATCCCAGCCCACTCCGCAACAAAGTTAAAAGACCACACAGACATCAGCGCTAAAAAACTAACCCCCCCAGGGCTCCCTTATAAGTTAAAAAAAATTGGCTTCAGGGCCCCCCATACAAAAAGTTTTTTTTAAAAAATAGCATTGGTGCCAGGGCCCCTCATACAAGTTAAAAAAAATTGGGGTCCCAAAAAATATTTAAAAAAAAAAACATTGGTGCCAGGGCCCCCCCATAAAAGGTTTTTTTTAAAAATTGGTGACCAGGGCCCCCCTATAAGTTAAAAAAAAAACTTGGCAATAGGGCCCCCTTACAAGTTAATAAGCAGGGCCCCCTTAAAGGTTGAAAAAAAATTGGGACTGCAAAAAATATTTTAAAAAAAAAACCTCTGTCGAAAAGGTCCCCCATACCAGTTAAAAAAAATTGGGACCCCATAAAAATTTTTTTTAATTGGTGGCCAGGGGATTAAAAAAAAAAAAAACCCACATTGGTGTCAGTAGAATTGAACTTGTGGCTTCAGGACTTCGTATTTTTTGGGCACTTCCGTATTCTGCCTCAGGACTTCGCTACAAGCGCACCCGTGTGCTCGTAAGGCCCAGCTCTTTTGAAAATTGCAATGCCCCTCCTTCAGCGAAAAGGTCCCCCTTACCAGTTAAAAAAAATTTGGGACCCCATAAAATATTATTTTTTTTTAATTGGTGGCCAGGGGATTAAAAAAAAAACAAAAACCCCCATTGGTGTCAGTAGAATTGAACTTGTGGCTTCAGGACTTCGTATTTTTTTGGCACTTCCGTATTCTGCCTCAGGACTTCGCTACAAGCGCACGTGTGTGCTCGTAAGGCCCGGCTCTTTTGAAAATTGCAACGCTGCCAGGCCCCTCCTTCAGCCCCGGGCCCAGGACACTTGTGCCCCCTGTCCCCCCCCCTGAGGGCGGGCCTGTCTGGATCTGAAAGAAATGATCATGAATCCACCACCCCATAACCAAGTTTACTTTTGATCTTCTTTCCCTAATAGCAATTTGTTGCTTTTTGCTTCATTGCATATTGTACCTACACTAGATTTTATGTTCTGTTTTTAGTATTATCATATTTAGGACATTGTTACTCTTTTTCCTGGTCTTTGTCATTTCTAGTGCCTTTCAACTGGCAAATAGAGAGTGCTGAGAGATGTAGGTCAACAACAACAACAGCTTGTGCTGCTGGAAGCTGGTACATCAAATTGCACTATTGTCCACTGATATTTAACAGGAGTCTGCGTCTGTATCGATGGTATAAAATTCCCTAACCTGCAAGCAAAGGTTTCTCCTGTTTGATAAAAGCAGTTTATTAATTGAACGGTTCCTTTATTCATTTGGTCTAAAGGTCTGATCTATCTCACAGATACAAACTCTCTTTTTGTATCAACTGATGCTTTTGTTCCGGAGGAAGCTGAATTGGCTAAGAATAAGCACTGCTCCTAATGGAGTCAGAAATTGTTCTGTTCATTATGATTTAAACATAAATCTATTTTGTGAAAAATACAAATTATTCTTCTTGAACCATATGTTTATGTTATGATATTACACCTTTAAACAGGGTTTATTTTGGAAATACATTCTACTCATTGGGTGGTTCCACTCTATTTTATTTTATTTTAGTACGTTAGAGAGTGGCCAACTCTAAGCAACTTTTCACTTGGCCTTCATTTTTTCTTTTTTTATAGTTTTTTTTTTAATTATTTGCCTTCTTCTTCTTCTGACTCTTTCCAATGGGGGTCACTGACCCCCATCTAAAACACAAAGGCTCTGCAAACCTACAAATTTATAGTTATTGCTACTTGTTATTATCATCTTTGCATTCAGGCCTCTCCTTTTCATATTCCAGTCTCTTATTAAAATCAATACATGGTTGCTAGGGTAATTTTGGACGCTAGCAACCAGACTGCTGAAATAGCAAACTGGAGAGCTGCTGAATAAAAAGCTAAATAACTCGAAAACCCATAAAAATTAACAAAAAAAGTGGAAACCAATTGCACATTGTCTCTACATCATACTAAAGGTTCATATAGTAATTTAATAGTTAATTTTAGTATATGTTTTACTACAATCCACAGCAGTGCAACTAACAAACTAAAGCTTTATTTTAAGACAGATCCTACTTCGTTGATACTACTGAGATTGTGTTCCCTGTGAGCAACCAGGCATTTATGATATACTGTCTATTTAAGGGAAAGTAAAGGGAAGAGGCCATCTGTTTATACATGGACTAAACTACAAAGCTAACTTGTGCTGCCCTTGGAGTCAGATCAGTAGACACACATTTCCAGAAAGCCTTTAATGGGAAACATTTATCATGCCACACTCTATCAGATGGGGGTGCAGGAAGCATGACATAGCCTATGATGTCACACTTGCATCATTGCCTTCACCATGATGCCCCATGCAGACTTTCACATGCCTACTCCACAAGGGACAGGGCAGAAACCAATGTCCGCTAAACCCTAAAGACTGAGGGAAAGTGGGAGATGTAGTTTTTTTAAAGGAGAAGTAAAGCTTAACTAAAAAAAAGTAGCTATAAACATTGTACATGATGTTTTGTGCTTCTGTACCAGCCCAAGGCAACACCAGCCCTTTAGCAGTAAAGATCTGTGTCTCCCCAGTAGATGCCCCAGTAGCTCCCCATCTTCTTTTCTGCTGATTCCCTGATTCACATGCTCTGTGCTGCTGTCACTTACTGAGCTTAGGGACCCACTCACAATATACAGTACACATAGAATAGAAATATAGTCACAGTATAAGGCTGATTAGTCATTAATATGGATAATTAGTGTTGGGCGAATTTATTCACCAAGAGCAAATTCCAGTGTTTCGCCACCACCACCGAATAAATTCGCCAATCTCCCGCGAAAATTTGCCGGGGTAAAAAAAAAACAGACTTCGGTGTCTGTTTTTTGGAAACGGGACAAATTCGCCCATCACTATGGATAATTACTACATGGCAGCACAGAAACCAGTGCAACTAGCATCATAATTTAATAATCAGCCCTGTAGCATCAGCTTATATTACAGACCAACCTCATTTCCTGCTGGATAATTAGTGACGACCCCTAAGCTTAGCTTCTCAACAGCTGCTCAGAGCCCACTGAGCATGTGAGTGTCGCAGACACTTTCCAAGATGGTGACCCCCTGTGACAAGTTTGGATCATTATAGGTACTGAGAAGCTGAAACTTCAGGCCGGTGCAATAAGTTCAGTATATAAAATATGGTATTTCTAGCTATATTTATTTTTAGGATTTATTTAGTTCTCCTTTAAACCACAGGTTGGATCTCCGTGCAGCAAGATAGACAGGCCCGGATTTGTGGAAAGGCCACCTAGGCCCGTGGCCTAGGGTGGCAGGATTTTAGGGGACGGAATGCTGCTCAGCCACACCCACATTGGTTTAGAAACACTGGGGATACGCAGGAGATACAATAGTTTTTTGCATTTCCCAAGTGCCAATCCCCATTGCTCCAGTCCTGATGATGAAAATTTGCAAATAAAGGGCAGAGTATGGGGGCGATGAATGCCAGTGGGCCTAGGGGCGCCCGCTATGTAAATCGGCCCTGCAGATATGAACTGATGCTGCTCCATACACACAAAATACACTACTTCTGTACCTCGAAGGAAAGGAAGAATCTTAGAAAGGAGAGTATTAGAAAACAAACAGGACATTTATAAACCCATAAATGACACAGAGTATGTGAGCCGGGAATAATTATACTTGCATAAACACAGTAAAAGCACGATGGGAAATTACTGAGCAGTGTGTACATAAAGCTAACAATAGGAAATGCAGCTCTCGCCGGCGTATAGCAGTCATGTGGGATTCATTAGCACTGCTGCTTGCACTGGCAACAATAGAATAATGGGCTCCAGTGAGAAGAGATACAGGAACTGGAATAAACTTAAATCAATGGTCATTAGCAGAGAAGAAAAATATGCAGGAAAGGCAGACCCGTAATCATTAAAGGCTACATTTACAAATACACGTATGGGACCTGTTATCCAGAATGCCTGGGACCTGGGGTTTTCCGGATAACGGATCTTTCTGTAATTTGGATATTCATACCTTAAATCTACTAGAAAATCATGTAAACCCAATAGGATAGTTTTGCTTCCAATAAGGATTAATTGTATCTTAGTTGGGATCAAGTACAAGCTACTGTTTTATTATTACAGAGAAAAAGGAAATTATTTTTAAAAATTTGGATTATTTGGATAAAATGGAGTCTATGGGAGCCTTTCCGTAATTTGGAGCTTTCTGGATAACGGGTTTCCAGATAACGGATTCCATACCTGTACATGAATTTTGACTCTTATAACATATTTAGGTATGTCCCTGCGACATACAGCTTACAATCTACCATGACTGTGCTGCTGCATCTGCATGCAGCTGGATTTTGATATGACTGACAGTTACACCATTTGAATGAATGAGTGAATGAGGAAGTCATCACCAGTGTGAAAGAGAATCTAACTAGTTCAATGGAAGACGATTTCCAGAAAATTTACATTCAGCTTCATAGAGATGAATGGATGAAATAAATTTTGCAACTAGGTGGATCAGATTAAAGTTGCTGCACCCTGCTGCACCCCACCAAAAGAATGGTTTATATTAACCATATAGGAATGTACCTAGTTAGTAAGTGAGGAATTGGGTAATTTGGTTGCACTGTAACCAGTTGTAAGTAATTAAAGGACAAGGAAAGTTAAACTAAAGAAGTAGGTAGAAATGTTGTACATTATGTTTTGTGCTTGTGTACCAGCCCAAGGCAACCACAGCCCTTTAGCAGTAAAGATCTGTGTCTCCCCAGTAGATGCCCCAGTAGCTCCCCATCTTCTTTTCTGCTGATTCACTGATTCACATGCTCTGTGCTGCTGTCACTTACTGAGCTTAGGGACCCACTCACAATATACAGTACACATAGAATAGAAATATAGTCACAATATAAGGCTGATTAGTCATTAATATGGATAATTAGTGATGGGCGAATTTATTCACCAAGAGCGCATTCCAGTGTTTCGCCACCACCAAATAAATTCGCCAATCACCCGCGAAAATTCGACTCCGGTGTCTGTTTTTTTGGACTCTGGCACATTTTCGCCAATGAATTTGCACTGGCCTGAAAACCTGAACCTGGCACCATTTTGCAAATTTTTCACAGTTTCCCGCAAAATTCCAGTGAAACGGGACAAATTCGCCCATCACTATGGATAATTACTAAATGACATAGAAATATTGTCACAATATAAGGCTGATTAGTAATTAATACAGATAATTACTACATGGCAGCACAGAAAGCTGTGTAATTAGAATCAGAATTTAATAATCATCCCTGTAGCATCAGTTATATTACAGCCAAACCTAATTTTCTGCTGGATAGTGACGACCCCTAAGCTTAGCTTCTCAACAGCTGCTCAGAGCCCACTGAGCATGTGAGTGTCACAGACACTTTCCAAGATGGTGACCCCCTGTGACAAGTTTGAAGTCCTGGATCATTGCTGCTATTGACAAGCTGAAACTTTAGGCTGGTACAATAAGTGCAATATAGAAAATATGGAATTTTTAGTCCTATTGCTTTTTAGGGTTTCCTTCTCCTTTAAATACAGGTCTCACCGCCAGTCATAGTATACGTGGCTTTACACTCAGATATGACATTTCCACTGGTGTAATGCTGGGATAAAACCCCAGAGGCATTCTTACCTACATATTTTTACTTGCTAATATTTGCACCAGTAAATTATAAAATGACTGTGATTATTGTAACTGCAGTAAACTGATTATTGCTCATTGCTGATTGGCTGCTGTAGGCTTCTGCACCTGAACAAAATTCTACTTACTTTACAAGAAATTGATGTTGCCCCAAAAGAAATAAAACTGCACAAGTGGATCAAAGAGCTGAGAAATATGAGAAGCAAATGTCAAACTTTAGGAAGCACTGGTGTAACATATGGGAGCACAACTGCAACCCTCAGGACCGCAAGTGGAACAGCAAGGAATACAGCTACAATACTCAGAATCACAAGTGGCAGAGAGCTGAAATTTACAGTTGCCCAGCTGGAACACTCAGGTGCACAAGTGGAGCTCTCAGGAATACAGGTGGAAAAGGAACAGTGTTGGACTGGCCAACCAGAATACCAGGAGAACTCCCGGTGGGCCAAGGTGTCAGTGGGCACTCAGGCTGCTAAATTTTTGGCCTATTTCATGGCCATTCCCTATTTCTATGAGTACAAAGAGGCTAAATAGGTGGAATAATTGATTATAGTATGAAAAGAAAACAAACTAGGACAATTGAGGTTGATTGAGGAGAAGAAGAATATTAGTACTGAGGGTGGCCCCTGGTCTAAGGTTTTATGGTTCGCCCCTGGTCTAAGGTTTTCGTGTGGGCCCCTGGTGTCCCAGTCCCATACTGCTCAGGAACACAGTTGAAATTCACATCTACACAGCTGGAAAAAAACTGAAATTCCCAGGATAACAAGTAGAACATTTTGGGAACTAGGTGGAACAGAAAAACTCAAAAACAGAGTTGAGATTCATGGGGGCACAACTCAGGAGCACAGGAAACACAATTTCATTCCCAAGAGCAGAGCTGGAACACTTGGAGCAAGGGTGGAACAGAAACACTCAGGAACACAACTTCAATTTACAGTTGGGCACCTGGAACACCCAGGAGCCAAGTTTGATAAAGTAACACTGAGGATATAACTACTTGCCCTAGAGAACAGGGGTACAGATGGAACAGACACACCCAGGAACACAACTTCACAGATGGGCAGCACAGATGTAAAAGAAACACGCAGTAACACAATTTAATTTCCCCATTGCACAGCTAGAGTACTCAGGAGCACAAGTGGAACACTTGGAGGGAGAGGTGAAACAACAAGGAAAACACCTGAAACACTAGGTCACAAAAGGAAGTAGGGTGATGTAGTTGCACACAAAGCTTACTTACAGTAGGACCACAAGTGAAACACTTAGGGCAGTAACACATCATGGGACGTTCCTTTTAGGCAAGAATGCCCATAAAAAAAACTTTAGTTGGCACAAAAGGGAAAGGCTCATGGGTAACACACTCTAATTATGAAATCACTTTTGGAGATTCCTGTTAACGGAAAGAAAAGTATTTTCAGGCACTTTCAGCCGCCCGCAGAGACAATGTTTCCTACAGGTGTCATTACCTTTCGGTAAAAACATAGATAACTCAGAACACAAAATGGAACACTCCAAAGAACAGGTGGAACTCCCAGATGGAACACTGAGGTGGATAACGTATGTACACAGGTGAATCAATACAGGGAAGGTGAACATTCAGTAGCTTTAGACAGTATTAATGTGTGGCAGAATTTTCAGCTGTTTAAAGGGGTGGTTCACCTTTAGGTTAATTTGTATTATGTTATAGAATGACAAATTCTAAGAAACTTTTAAATTGGTTTTCATTATTTATTTTTTATAGTTTTATAGTTATTTGTCTTTTTCTTCTGACTCTGTACAACTTTCAAATGGGCGTCGCCGTCCCCTTCTAAAAAACAAATGCTCTGTAAAGCTACAAATGTATTGTTGTAGCTACTTTTTATTGCTGGTCCTTCTATTCAGACCCTCTCCTATTCATCCAGTCTTTTATTCAAATCAATGCATGGTTGCTAGGGTAATTTGGACCCTAGCAACCAGATTGCTTAAAATGCAAATTGAAGAGCTGATGAATAAAAAGCTAAATAACTCAAAAACCTTAAATAGTAAAAAATGAAAACCAATTGCAAATTGTCTCAGAATATCACTCTCTACATCATATTAAAAGATATCTTAAAGGTGAACAACCCCTTTAAGTCTGTGCACCAAGGTCAGCTCACGGATCTAGAATCTGGAACTGGAAGTGAATTATCTAACCAATTCTTGATCCATTTGCAATACCGTTAGGGTGTAAAGTACATAGGCACAGCTTAACATTGTGGTAGAATATAAATAAAACTGATCTGACCACTGATGTATTACACTATATGATCAAATATGCAAACCAGTCATATTTCATTCCACACAATTAATATTCTTCCTTTTTTTCCTCAAAAAAGAGAGTTATTATTATTGTTTTATTCAGACACTTATTTCAAATGAGCCAGAGAAAAGCCAAAAACTTCGAACAGTCAAAACGTTTTAGACTGATGTTATGAATGATGAAGTAAGCGTATGTCCACTATGTTGGGGCCAGGCTACAATGAAAGACTTCAAAATGAGCATCCAAGTTAAAAATATCTTATTTATTATCTTATTGTTTTAGGGTGGGCTCATGGCCTAGGACATTAGAGGATCTCTGTCTTCATTTTGCTTCCTTGGACATTTTTAATAAAAAGTGAAATAAAAAGCAATTTTACCAACATCACTAATGAATACATACAGTACATATGACCTTTATATATCCACTGAATTTAAATTGACGTAAGTGTAAGTTAACGAAGTTTCGTTGACATTTTCACACCAAAGAACCATCGCTGACGAAAACACTCCAACATTCTTTTTCCAAGACATAAGCCTCCATAATCTACCCCCACAGATACTGCCATCATAGCAACCATGGTCTTCAGCTAAAGTGTGATAGTTTTAACCTTTTGCTTTACATATGTGTCACTTGGCACCTACGTTACAGACATGGTTTGTGGAGTGCTGATAGATAGATGATTGACAGATGATTGACAGATAGATAGATAGATAGATAGATGATAGATAGATAGATAGATAATTGACAGATAGATAGATAGACAGACAGACAGACAGACAGACAGACAGATAGATAGATGATAGATAGATGGATGGATGGATATATAGATAGATATATAGATAGATAGATGATTGACAGATAGATAGATAGATAGATGATAGATAGATAGATAGATAGATGGATGGATGGATATATAGATAGATAGATAGATAGATGGATAGATGATTGACAGATAGATAGATAGATGATTGATAGATAGATGGATGGATGGATATATAGATAGATAGATAGATAGATAGATAGATAGATAGATAGATAGATAGATAGATAATTGACAGATAGATAGATGATAGATAGATGGATGGATGGATGGATATATAGATAGATAGATAGATAGATAGATAGATAGATAGATAGATGATAGATAGATAGATGATAGATAGATAGATGGATGGATGGATATATAGATAGATAGATAGATAGATAGATAGATAGATAGAAGGCCTGGACTGGCAATCTGTGGGTTCTGGCAAATGCCCGATGGGCTGCTGTAAGTTGCCATAGAAAGTGACTGTTCAGTGGGCTGGTGGGGCCTGTTTGGACCTCTTTGTAGCAGAGACGGCAGGGCCTATTCTCAATCCCAGTCCAGTCCTGATAGATAGATAGATGACAGATTAGATAGATAGATAGATGGACAGACAGACAGACAGACAGATAGACAGACAGACAGACAGACAGACAGATAGATTGATAGATAATAGATAAGATAGTTAAGAGATAGATTAGAAATAAATGTTTCCCCTTCCCGCCGTAATTTGCATATGCAAATTAGGATTCGGATTTGGCTCAGTATTTGCCTGAATCTTTCGTGAAGGGTTCGGGGTTTTGGCCAAGTCAAAAAATAGTGGATGATATGGATAGATAGATATTGATAAATAGATGATAGATAGATCTATGCACTTAAAATAAGCAACATTACTGCGGAATTTGTATGTATATATATCCAGATCCAAGGTGCACACCATTGACTAAGTTATAATCCGGGCACCCCTAGGTGTACTTGTGGTCCTAGCGCCCGCACTAGGCCTGGGCCTTTGTGGCCTGACACATATCTGTGCCTGGGTACCAGCATCAAAAATATATAGAATATACAGCAAATTGCAGCACTCACAGGGGCTTTATGCAAAAACTAAAGATTTTTTTGTTTTTGCATAAAGTCCCTGTGAGTGCTGTGATTTGCTGTATATTCTCTCTCTATATATATACACATATATATATATATATATATATATATATATATATATACATACACATACATACACACACACATTGAAACTCTAAAGTGGACCAAGTATGGTGCTAGTAGTACAATAATTACCATTCGAGTCTTTGTCACATTTCCAGCACTTACTTGTGATATCAAATGGAATCTGCTTGCATCCAGTAGCCGGGGTATCGGGAAAGGGACAGTAATACACAGCTCCTCCTTCCACTATCTGCGGCTGGGAAGTATTGGCTTTGGGCGCTCCAATGAGAACACTAGATCTGTAATATTAAGATACAGAAATAAAAGCATTAGCACAAACAGGATTTGGGTGCAATTATATTGTGAAAGTCTACAAGTGCAAAACAAAATTCTCTTAAAGAAGTTAAGGCAATTTCGAGCGACTTTGAAAATCGCGTTGCCGCGTGTGAATAGACGACGGCAACTTTAGTGCTAGCAGGTGCAAGATACGAGCGAGCCATTCAAGGAGATTAGTCGCCTCAAACACTAATCTCCTCGAAGTGTAGCCAGCTACAACTACTTATCAGTGTCCTATTATTGAATACCGGACCCCTATCCATTAACAGTTCCATTCAATACACATTAACTTACTGCCCAGAATTACCCAGTCGGCCTGTTAAGCATCAGTCGCAGTCAGCAGTGCATTTTAAATCCACAGTGCATGGAAAAGTGCAGTCCTGATTTTGGTTTATCAGATGAGCAGGTGATACAGTCTGTGCATCAATACTATGAAACCTTTATCCATTTCATGAATTCTGTACTACAACTCCCAGCATGCTCAGGAATGAAGGTGTAACCATTCTGCTGCAATTTGTTATATATGTTTCATTAATCTCTGGAGTTACCTGGACCACAACACAGGATGACAATTTCCAAACTTCATGGAAGGGGTTTGTGCACATAAATGGAAACTAGCCATTAGGGACCCCCATGTAACCACCCTGTCTGCATCCTTAATGTTATCCCATGTATTATTAAATTCATTACATGTGCTATTCCTAGTATTGCAGTTTATGCGTACTAACAGCTGACCAATGTTCCAGAGACAGGTTTTATAGTCCAGGTATGGGATCTGTTATCCAGAAACCCGTTATCCTGAATGCTCTGGAAGACCATCTTCCGTAGACTTCACTTTATCCAAATAATTAAAACTTTAAAAAAATATTTACCTTTCTCTCAATAATATTAAAACAGTAGCTGGTACTTGACCCAAACTAAGATATAATGAATCCCTATTGGAGGAAAAACCAGCCTATTGCCTTTATTGAATGATTACATGATTTTCTAGTAGACCAAAATGATGGAAAGATCGGTTATCCAGAAAACCTCAGGTCCCAAGCATTCTGGATAACAGGTCCCATTCCTGTAGTAGCAATAGACCTCCATGAATATCTGCAGCCCCAAGCATATGCTGGTATGTGTACAGAGACGTTTCTGGCTAAAGAGGCGGCTCCTTCAATGCTGCCCCCCAGCACTTAACTTTCCTGTGCCAGGGGGGGCCACATCCCTAGTGAGGAGAGTGCAATTGCCTTTTAATAAATGAAAATGTGACTCTTAGGATAAGCTCACACAGGCAGATTCGGGAAGAATTAGTCGCCTGGCGACTAATCAATGCTTCTTCTTAGTGACAACCCCCCAAACTGCCTTCCCCCTGCCTTCCGCCTGCTTTAATGAGAGGACACCAGCCAGCGCAATGCACTCGTGGTGCTTCGATTTCTGAAGTCGCCCGAAGTTTCCTTGTGAGGCAACTTCAGGAGGCTTTGGAAATCGAAGCGCTGCAAGTGCTTTGCTACAGGCGATTTTTTATTTTAGCAGGTGGAAG